>JAESUZ010001417.1:0-1200000 GCA_017311185.1 Proteles cristata cristata | reverse complement strand
ACATCAACAGGAAACACAGAACAAAATAAAACAAATAAAATAAGAAAATAAACCTAAATATAAATGAAATTGATTATTTTATAATATACAAGGAGGAGTCTCCACAAAGTATAAGAAGAAAATTTCCTTGGAAGATATTTATTGTTGGCAACAATATGTAATCATTTTACATCTGATCTATTTTTGAAAAAGTATGTGTGGTATTAAATACTACAGAAAGTTAAGACTTTGAAAAAAATATATATTGAAACTAAAATTAGGCCAGAAATAACCAGTTAAATATGCCAGGTAGTTACATATACTATTGCCTTCTTTTCTTCAAATAATAAAAACAGAAAAAAAAGGCAATAAGTAGGGGAAAATATATTGCAAGCTAAGAGCAATTTACCTGAAGAGGAAACAATGAAAAAATAAGTAATGCAGTTGAATTCTGAAAAATATAAAGTGGATGGTAGTGTTGTAACATACTGAACAGAGTAGAATATAAAGACTCAAAGGCCTATAGCAACAATGAAGGACACTAATAAAGGCAAAAATATTTGCCTATCACAGAATTAGATTTCTAGGAGATACTGAGCATGGTTTACAGTATTTGTGTTTATTAGATATTAGGGATCATCATCTGAAAAGAATAAGGGAGAAAGTATGGTTTGGTGAAGGGAGAATCTGAACCATGATGCAGTCTGAATAAAGCCTTGGGAAATCGCAGAAGGAGTTCTAAAACATAAATGGCATGATGGAGATATCATGTAGGGAGTCAAAAGGGCTGGTTCTTTGTTTCCTGGAATCCCTTAATGAGTTGCGTTGGAAAGATTGTGTCTTTGTGTGAGATACCTCTTATTTTAGGGCAAAACTTCTTTGATCTCTCATGTTTTTTCAAATATTGGAAGCAGAGGAACTAACAGTCCTATCTTGTCAAGCATGCCTACATAGCAAATAGCCTTGGAAGTGAGAGATAGTTGGCACCAAGACAGAGATCAGATTTGTGTGTTGTCTAGTGTCATAAAGACAATGTCTCCCTTTTGGGGTAAAGAAAGGGCAAGTTAGCTTGTAACTGCTTATAAGAATATACAGGTTTCTGAAGTTTATTCTCAGTTATGTAGCATCCACTTAGGCCTACCTCTACATCATTCCCATAGGAATTCAAGCAAGAGGAAATACCATGAACATGAAGTTCATACTGCTTGCTGTGCCATGAGAGATAAAGTCCTTTGACTCTGACATAAGAGCCTTGAGCTGACGTCCAGTATCCATGAAGCTGGGATGGCCTAATGTTAGCTTGAAAGTGGGGTAAAATTTAGAATCCATCACAGTTCGGACAGTTTTTGATGATGAGTTTGGATCACTCACAGAGACATGGCATCTGAAAAACAAAGTTCAAAGGTTCTCAAAAGGCAAAGCTAAGGCATATAAGGAGATCAACTGAGATTTTATATCAAATGGCTAACTCCAGTGGTGAGTGGAAAAAGGGCTCTCACTGAAGACCTGCCATTTTATCCATTAATGAATCTTAGGGGCTGATGAAAATAGAGACAACTAAAACAAGCTGCCCAATTATTTTGGATGAATACTCAGAAGCTGGATTGCTGGATCACATGGCAGTTCTGGTTTCAGTTGCTTTGAGGAATCTCCATAGCAGCTGAGCCATGTTGTATTTTCATCAACAGTATTACAGAGTTCATCCAAAAGAATTCGAATCAGAATCTCAAAGAGATATTAGCACTCCTGTGATCACTGCAGCACTATTCAGAATAGCCAAGATGTGGAAACAACCTAAATATCTATCCACAGACATTATTTCTTAATAAAAAAATATGTCCTGTACACACAGTGGAAACTAGTCAGCCTTTAAAAAAAATAAAGAAAAATCTCCATTATATGATAGCATGGATGAAACATGAAGATATTTCACTAGGTGAAATAAGCTAGTCACAGAAAAGTACCACATGATTCCACTTACATGAGATATCTAAAATAGTCAAATCCATAGAACCAAGGAATAGAATGGTAATTGCCAAGGCTGGATGGAAGAGAAAACAGGGTAGTTGCAGTCACCAAGCAAAAGTTTCAATTAAGCAAGATGAATAGGTTCTAGAGATTTGTTGTTCAGCATTGTACCTATAGTCAATAATAATGTCTTATACACTTAGAATTTGTTTATAGGATGGATTTCATGTTAGTGTTCTTACCACAAGAAAAGAAAGCGAAAGAACAGAACAGAAGAAAGCAAAGCAAAGAAGCTGCCTGAATATTGCTTTGATTTTTGTTTATTCTCCCTTTCTGGGTGGGAGGAAAAAATAATATTATCATGGGGCAGCAAGGTAATGAAGTGTAAGTGAGGCAACAAGCCCACCCAAAAAGCAGTTTGTCCACAGCTGCTGAGTGAGGGGGTGCCCAAAGCTGATATATCACTTTGAGTGCATCAAATTGAAAAAAAAAATATATATATCTATTGGGAGGGACTGTAAGTAGCTGACACATTGCTGGGAAAAGAAAGTAAATGTGCCTTGCTTATTCTGTTGCAGAATTGCTGTCTCTCTCTATGCCCTATGAACCCTACCTAGCTATCTACCTCAATCACAGTTGCTTTATGAAAAAACAAAGGGGTGGGGATGAGGTTGTTCTGTCCTAATGAGGGCTGAAGATCATGGCCCCTATCTGAATAAGTTGGTGATCATGGGTGGTGCAAGGGTCAGGGAGGCATCAAAACTTTTATGGCTCTATTAGACATTGGCATAAAGTCATCATCCAGTCTTTATGTGTGGACATCCAGATTTAATTGATAGGGTTTTTGCAAGGTTCACAACAGGGAAGGGAAGAGATCATGGTTTATAGGTGGAAAGCCCTGTGGACCAGTTGAATGCAACTGATTTTAATGTGTCTACCTCTGAATACATAGTAAGATTATGGTGTGCTATGTGCTCATCTATCTCTATCCCAAAAGTACTAGGAGTAAAATCCCAGGGAAGGGAGATCTGCAGCTACTAGTGGGAAGTACTAGTGGGACACAAACTTCTTTGCCACTTTCTACCAGTGTGGGGTCATATTTTAGTATGAATGCCTGTGCCGATGGTCCAGAGTTTTCACTATTTCGATGTTAAGTTCTTAGACAAGTCAGAATCCTCATTCCAACAATCCTGATTTCTCAATTCTTAACAGCATTCAAGTAAAAACTACCATTTCTTTAGTTTTTACTCCCAAAATTAAAGAAGAAAAACATTATTCAATACATTGGGTATTAGAGAGAATACATGTCTTTGTAACTTTTTTTTTTTTTTTCCTAATTTGAGTTCCTGGGAAAGAGATGTAGTCTATTTCTAGAAGTAGTCTTGGGATTTTGGACTTCTGGTCTCTCTGACTTGGCTGTCAAAATCAGCTATTAGTTACTCTCAGGTTTTCAAAACTGAAAAGGTGGTCCATTGAGGCATTAAGAATATTAGACTTAATATTTTCCTTTTAGGATTGGTAAACATAGACTCTATAACTAACAAGGTAGGAAAGGCTTAAAAACCTTAGCATATGAATGGAAATGGTAGATCCAAGAACAGAGCAAGATGAGCCATACTGTAAATGAAAAAGTGGCCGGTAAGCCTTTTAGAGAAAATTTTATCTCTCATAGCTCCAAATGCAAAGCTGCTGGCTTAATGTGGTTCTCAAGCCATAGACATTCCTGGAAATGCCTGGGTCTGATTCACTAATGTTCCAGATAAACATAAATATGACAGTATCCATTGGGCTGCAGCTATTCAATGTCCCCATTAGCTCTGCATAACCCAAAATGTAAGTGATTGTTTTGGTAGACGAACTCAAGGCTATTAAAGCTCTAGCCAATACTTTCTTGATGAAACTCTTACATTTTTATAGACGTTTAATCTGCTGCCAACAACTGAGTTATTTGTTCTGACACTTGGAAAACTATAAGGACTATGAGATTAAAGATAATCCTCTTAGGGATCACAAACTCAGAGGTCTCACTCATAATAACTGATCAAATTGCCTAGGTTACTTTTTCAGATATCCAACCCAAAGGCCCATTCCCTGATGATAGTGGAGTCAAACCACTGATCTAGCCTGAACCAACTAGATTGCCACTGTCTGGATCCATCATCATGAAACATTCACTGTCAGAGACTAAGTAGAAAGTAAAGTACTATTTATTTGTGATGTGGAGGCTGCCACTGCATGTTAAAAACATGTTTCCTAAAAACAAAGGAAAAAAAAAAAAACATTTGTTCACCTACCAAATGCTGATCTGTTTAATTTCCAGTAGGAGACACCCCATTATATAAGGAATGGTCCCCATCTTCTGACAGACTAACTGTATAGACTTGAGCTATCTGCTGTGCCTTACTATGGTTGACATTTTTTTCAGGTTACGCTCATTTGGCTCTAACCACACCACTGTTACTCTTGAAATCACTCCATGCCATGTTTATGTTTTTTGGAATATTTGCTGTAATAACAGTGTTTCCATCATCACAAAAGCCACTTAACAATGGAATGATAGTCAAGATATTTAATGGACTTCTACCTTCCCTACACAGGAATATGCTTGAGTGTTGGAACAGCCACTTGGAAAATAAATATATACATTTTCTCAATTTACCTTCCTTACCATTTAACCTATGCAGTTACTAAGATGGTTAGATGATTGAATGCAACCATTCCCAGGGATGGACTATCTTTTTTAAGCTGCCTCTTGTGTGAGATTTACATATCTGATAAAGAACCTGTGTCTAGAATATATAAATGTTTCTTACAGATGAACAATGATAAAGTAATTTAAAAAAATAATGAACAAAACAGACCCCTTATTCAAAAAATATGTGTGGATAATGTATAAATGTATAAAAATGGGTAGATCATTAGTCATTAGGGAAATGGAAATCGGTATCAAAATCAGATACGACTACACACATACAAATGTGAGTAGAGTAGTAATGAATGCTGGGAATTCTGGTTTGTAGTTACAGGTATTAATATGAACATATAGAAAATACCATGTATATATATTTCAGTATCTTGAATATATATATATATTTTTTTCAGTATGAAAGAGTTCTCAATGTCCCAAACTGAAAACATTTGAACAACAAATAAATGATAATAATGGCAGTTTGGGTTATAACCAAGGAAAAAAATAGAGTAAATATAAAGAAGTTCATATTATGGAAAAAAAATGTTTGAATAAATAGATAAGAAAAGAAAAAAATTACTTACAGAAAAATTTCAATTATTTAAAGTAAAAGAAATTAAGGAAATATAATTAGCCATTAGAACAGCACAGATATAATTTCTTCAGGTAAGGTAAACATGAATTCTAAAATTGTTTTTATAAATGATATATTGCCAAAACCTTAATGTTTCTCCTTCAAAATATTTGTTGAATTGTAGAGAGGGAAACCTGTAGACACCAACCTTACACATGGTAACAAGGTCAGTACTAGTGGTAATGAAACATATCAGTATCATAAGTCCTCTGTTATAATATGCTAAGATGGGCACATTGACTATGAGGCATTTATAAATGGATATATCCAAAGAATTCCATGGCCTCTATCACAGGAAACATAAGACTAAACTGAAATTGAGGAACATTTTCAAATGCACCTGATGAATACATTTCAAAAGTATCAAAGTCATGAAAAATAAAAAAAAATAAAAATTAAAGAACTAGCAATCACTGGAGGATAAAAATCTTTTTTTTTTTTTTTTTGGTTTTAAATACTTACTTATTCACTTTTGAGAGAGAGAAAGCAAGCAGGGGAGGTGCAGAGAGAGAGGGAGACAGAGAATCCCAAGCAGGCTGCCTGATGTGAGGCCCAAAGTCATAAACTGTGAGATAATGACCTGAGCTGATGTCAAGAGTCAGACACTTAATCAACTGAACCACCCTGGTGCCTAAAAAATCTTTATTAGTAAATGCAATGCATGATCTAATATAGGATCCAAAAACAAAGTATTGGTTTCAGCTCTAGTTAAATCAATATAATACTGGTTGTTTCTTAGTTTTGATAGTTAGACCATAGTTATGTGAAATATTAATATTGGAAAATACAAGGGGAATCAACAATCACCTCAATTCATATCTATTTCTATCTATCTATCTATCTATCTATCTATCTATCTATCTATCTATCATCTATCTATCATCTATCTATCTATCTATCTATCTATCTATCTATCTATCTATCTATGTATCTATCTATCTCTATATAGAATGAAATATCAAAGATTTTTTTCCCCAAATGACTACTCAAATAGAAAATTTACAGTTTAGCAAGTCAGTATCTACATTTACATTTCTAGAAATTGAATTGATTGGGATTTTGTTTTCCATTTCCAAGTCTTTGTTTCTATTTAACTTGCAAAATTCATTTTCAGTTAAACCACTGTGAAAATACGTCTGTCCTACTTCCTCTTTCCCTAAGCTTGCCATCTTGTTTTCTAAATATCACACCAGTTTTACTTTACAAAGTCTGCATAAATATTGTCCTTTATTTGTTTTGGAGCTTTTCTTTATTGTTGTTGTTTGTTTGTTTTTATTTATTTGTTTATTTTTTTTTGAGAGAGAAAAAGCATGAGCAGGGGAGGTACAGAGAGATGGAGAGAGAGAATCCCAAGCAGGCTTCACACTGTCAGTGCATGCCAGATGTGGGGCTTGAATTCACAAACAAGGAGATCATGATCTGAGCCAAAATCAGGAGTTGGACACTTAACTGATTGAGCCATTCAGGTACCCTTGTTACAGAACTTTTCTATCTCTTAATGACTATGGGCAATTTTCCTTGAGCAGGTTCTTCATAATGATTACCTATTCCTTTCTACAGGGATAGTAACCACATACATATCCTAAAAAGTGCTGGATATGTTCTTACTGAGTTGTTGGGACTAGATATATTTTTTTGTTTTTTCTCTGGATCTCTCCCTAATTTGATTGATTCTTCTTTCTGGTATCCTCTCTAATGTCTGTGTCCTGTCCATTCCCATTAATTATGGATTTTATATAGTCTTTTTTCTGGAGTAAAAAGACTATCTTCTTAGGTGAGTAACAGCAGGTCTATTGTAGAGTCCCATTGAATATCACTGTGTAAGAAATACCATTTAATACACTCTTGGATTCAGTGGCTCAGAGTTTGAACATTACTCATGTAGTTTAAACACTATAATAGGACTATCTAAGTAAAGAATTGAACATGTACTAACTGCTTGTTAGTACTGATGTACTAATACATTAACATGGATATAGCAGTTAAGTGTACTATAGACATGAAATGCTTATCTTTATTTCTAAGGATACAGTATCTAACTGTTGCTATTTTGGTAACTGAATAAAGAGTAGGGTCTGGATATAGTCTTTGAAGAAGTCATAGTGTAAAATATAAATCCACAGATGTGCTGCATATGTGCTTTTGAACTGGTTGATACTTCTTGTGACCTCTTCACTACAAGATTTCAAGAGACTATAATATTTTCATAGGTTTTAGACATTGTATTAATTAGACTTCTGAAATGTTTGTATGGTAAGTTTATTTAATGATTAATATGATTAGTTTACTTGTAACAATACTGATAAGTGAAGAGTATCCTTGAAAATCTGTTGTGTTCTCTTCTTTCTAGGAGAAAGAACACATGTTATTTGGTATTTTTGTTTACATCTGTTTTGAGACTATAATTGATATTTTATTTTTTTTAATGTTTTTTATTTATTTCTAGGAGAGAGAGAGAGACAGCGTGAGCAGGGGAGGGTCATAGAGAGAGGGAGTCACAGACTGAAACAGGCTCTAGACTCTGAGTTGGCAGTCAGCACAGAGCCCGAAGCGGGGCTCGAACCCACGAACCGTGAGATCATGACCTAAGCGAAAGTCGGACGCTTAACCGACTAAGCCACCCAGGCGCCCCAGATATTTTAAAACTTCAAATATTTAAGGTATGCAATCTGGTGAGTTTGGACAGTTGCATATACACACGATGCCATCACCTCATTCAAAGTAATAAACATATACATCACCTTCAAAAGTTTTCTTGTGTCCTTTTGGGGGTTTTAGTTTGTTTTGGTTTTGTTTTCTGGTAAGAACACTTAAACATGAGATCTGCCCCTTTTATATTTTTTAATATATATATATATATATAATAATATATATATTAATATAATATATTATATATACAGAGAGTATATATATATATATATATATATATATATATATATATATATATATATATACAGAGAGAGACAGAGAGACAGAGAGAGAGAGAAAGAGAGAGAGAGAGAGAGGCCCAGAATATTTTTATTAAATGCCAGTCATTAAGTCATGTAACATGTTCAATTTTATAACATGTTCATTTGTTGATACTGAAAAGAGAATAATCAGAAAGAAAGAGATTGGTAGGGGGAGCAAATGTATGAGTTTAAACATACTATGACATCCAGTATGCAATTCTCAGTCTAATTTTGGATTCAAGAGCATACATCAGAGCCATATTAAAGTATATAAATAATCTCACCTAGGAAGCTAGTGTGGACAGAGAAGTGGGAAATGAATTAAGCATTGACTTCTTCTAGTACTTAAAGAGGAAGAAGACCCAGCAAATAACTGAGATGGAATAGCCACTGAGTTAGCATGGAGAGAGCAAGTATTGCTCTAAAGTCAAATGAAGAACATTTTTTTTCCAAATGAAAAGACAAATAAAGATGGCTGAGTAATAGCCATTGCATTTAGAAAGATGGAAGTTGCTGATGACATGATTCATTTGTGTTTTAGCGTCAAAAGACTGGGTACAATGGACTCGTGGGAGAAGAAGAGAAGGAAATGCAAAATTGAGAGAACAGACAACTCCAAATTTACAGACAGTAGCTAGGGGTGGACTGAATTGTATATATCCATTAGTATATTTGTGAGGCCATTAAATACTAATTTGTCTAAAATATAGCTATATATTCAAACATTTTATTAATATTTTGCAGGAAATTTGAAAATATTCTTATTTAATTTTTTTATTCATAGTAGTCTTTGCAAAGGGTAATTATAGAGACAACTTTCATAAGCACTCCCTGCCAAAATAATCTATTCATTGAAAACTAGTGTGGTTATATAGCAGTGATATATGACTGTTATTTGGCATACATATCAGGATTTATTATTGTCAACCAACAAATAGAACATACTGAACAAATGTGGAGATTCCATGGATTTAAGAAAAAATAATATTATCCGGCCATAAGCAGTAGATACAAGTTTTTCTAATAATTATTTGTACATCCAAAAAAGAACAAAGCATAAAATGATCACCCAAAGACCATAATTTACCTGAACCAATGTGTTAATGCTTCCAATATTTCAATTGCATTGACTTTCTTTCTATGTTGTATCAGTGATCACATCATATTGTGTGCTGATTTTAATTGGATCATATATTTATTAGAGCATTTTAAAGTGATTTATTAATTAACTGAAAGTGCTTTTTAAAATATTACATCATAAGATCAGACACAGAAAATAAATCAGCACATAGCCTGTATTTTTCTCATAGGGTTATGGTTTTTTTTTCTTTTTCCTTTTTTTTTTTTTTAAGTAATTCTGAAGACTACATTTTTCTTCTCTGACAAGGACTAGTATTATTTTATTGCAGAGGAAAAAGGCTTATTTTGAGAAAGACAAACATCTTGGAGTTCTACTATAAAGATGTATGAATCATTGTCTTTTACTATTATAACATCTTTTACTTTATGGAACAATGAATGGTTGCCTAAGGCACTGTGGGTTCATTAAAGGTCAGACAAGCCCAGCAGCAGTAAAAATATTTCACTTCCAAGAAAACATATGTCAAAAATAAGAATGATTTTTACAACATCTCAGGTTTATGTTGTTTATGAATCTTTTTGTTTTTGTTTAAATAATTATTGTCAAAGACTCACTGTATCTTGAAATTTTAAAATATTTTTCTTTGATGACTAGCTTTATTTTTTAATGTAGCTTTGATAATAAAGTTGTGAATAAGTTACTGGCACAGAACAAAATTACTATTATGTTATAATAGTATAAAAAGTATTTTGAGAAATAAAAAGTTTGAAAAAAATATAAATGGATTTTCAAAACTCTATTAAAATTTTTCTTAAGATGAGAGGCAAGGAATATAAAAGAGTTTTAAAATAAATTGAGATCTGAAGGGACTTGGGTGGCTCAGTTGGTTAAGCTACAAACTGGCTCATGTCATGATATCACAGTTTATGTGTTTGAGCCCTACATTGGGCTCTGTGCTGATAGCTGAGAGCCTGGACCCTGCTTCAGTTCTGTGTCTCCTCTCTCTGCCCCTAACCTGCTCATGCTCTGTCTCTCTCTTTTTCAAAAATAAATAAACATTTAAAAATAATAACATATAGATCAGAAAGTAATGAAGGGTTAAATTTTATCTAAATATAAAAGTATATATTTACTAACTATAATGTTCAGGGTCCTGAAGTCTGTTGGCCATGAAGCAGCATTATAGAGAACACCAAACTGTATCCCAACTAATGAAACTTACATTTTGGTGATGCCTTAATCTGAGTCACTTATGTAAGGAGAATATAATAGTAAAATAAATAATCTGTTTTGTATAGCAGAGCGTATGGGAACTAAGAGGACTCACAGGTAGCTGCAGATTTTGGTAAAGCTGAGATATTAAAAGAGTGACCATATATCATATAGATATAAAGACAAAAATATTCAATCAAAAGAAATAACATCAGAAAACAAATTATAAGAAAGCAAAGGGAGAATAAATAGGGATGGTATTGTTTGGATGAAACATAAGATCAAAGTATACTGGAAGAAAACCCTATCATATTAGAAAGTTAAATTGTACTTCTTCAAATATCTATCAAATAAATTCATCATATGTTCAAAAAGCTACTGATTTCTTTTAGCAAGATAGTATACAGAGTCTTTCTATTTCTCCTTGCACAATATATTAAAATGTTTTCATCTCTGAATTTCTGTCCTATATTTAGAGCACATATTCTTATTAAAATATTTTCTAAGTTATAATTATTATTTTGACTTTTATGTATTACTTACATTCTTTATGTTCTATTAAATTGCATTTAGCAACATGATACAGGCTTTTAAGTTAACTGAGGCATCAAGGAGAGATATTTCTAAATATGCATGCAATTTGATGCATGCAAAGTGATTAAGAAACAACCACTATTAAAATTTAGATGAAAATAGAAAAATTCAAGAAACTCATTTAGCCTATCTCAAAAATAAATCAAGCAAAAACTTCCATAATCATAAAGAAATAGAATTGAGAATCAAACAACTTCAATTAAGAAAGAACAAAATATCTTATAAGCAAAAGTTCATACAACGTATAACCTGATTATCTCAAACATTCATAAACTTTTCTACATATGAATAAAATATTTTCTTTTTCATTGAAAGGGCACACACTGTCAGTAACACCATAAATCTATGGGCAAATATCTTAGACAAAATATTAGAAAAGTAAATAAAAATGTATTTAAAAATATCATATGTGAATCTGTTGGTTGTGATGAAAAATCTTGTTTTCCTTCACTACTACTAAGAACCCTAGTTTTATTGTAAAAATCTACTCCCTTTACTTCTGTGTCATGACACTGTCCGAGCTTACAGAATAAGTGGTAGAAGTTTACCTGAAAGCAATTTTTACGTCAGTGTGACTAGCAATAATGAAGCTATCTGTTATAGGCTACAGAGCACATAAATATTTCTAGAAATTATACACTTCTCACCAGTGATATGTTTCAGCTAGGTGATGTTATTTTTTTCCCACTTTAAATATGATAAATAGTGCCTTTCTTATTTTTACCACATGATCAATTTTTCCAATATTTGCTTCTCTACTTAAAGCTGGTGACTAGTCATTTGTTACTCTAGCATTTCTGTCATAGAAGCATTAGGAAAAAAATGATTTCAAAAGAATTAAAGTTATTTCAGTGTAGGTCCATATATTTTAACCTGGTATTAAAAATACAGTTTAATTTGTGTATTTGTTTCATATTTTTAAAAGTATGCTTTTTAATATGATTACATATTTTTAAATTAAAAACACTTCAAAAATCAGAAGAAAATAGCAATAATTGAGAAAGAAAAGTTTTAAAGGTATTTGATATAGTACTAAGATTTTTACAAGCAGCAATAAGTTGGTAAATGTTTAATAACCTTCTTTGGAGGAAAAAAACAAATAAATTCTTGATTTGTGTCATTGCTATTTTTTTGTGCTAAAAAAATATGCCTACCAAAGCCATGCAATTCTACAATTGCAAGAAACCAACACAAAATCAAATGTTCACAGAATTTCCAAATATTTAACAATGGTTTTTAACATTCAGTAGTATGAGCCAGCTTTAACATATCTTTGGAACTGACATGCATTATTTAAATAAAATTATACTGAATATTTGTCTTTTAGTAGCGCAATTTCAGTACACATTTAAGGTGCAATAAACTTAATGTATTCAACTTTGTCCAAGATTCCTTCATGTTTCCATATATTCCCTATACTCTATACATTTTTTGAAAATAAGTAAAAAGCCAGGTAGGACAAAGAGAGTTTAACCAGTTTTCATTATTACTTTAAAAATGATTCACTATAATATTATTCATAGTATATATCTTGTATTCTATATTTACATGATTTTATTCCTTAAAGTTTTCACATGGGTTTGATTGAGTCTGTGAAACTTGGCCGAATTATAATTTTAAATATAGTTAAAATCTAAATTTAGGGATTATACATTAAATTCATTCAGTTGTTTTCCCTTTCTTGGTTTCTAAGATAATTGGCAGATAACCACAGATGCAGTCAGAATATTCACCTTTTTATCACAAAGATAATAATGCCACAGCAGTTTCGAAATCTCTTCATATCAGCTGTTACATATGTAGAGCAAAAAGACTATGCTGTCACTTCAGTATCATCTCATCAGTGCCCTTGAACTCCTCAGCAGGTATGCCATCTGTCATCAGGTTTTGAGTCTTTACAATTTTAAAAGCTCTAATGCAACACAAATCTTGATCAATCTTTTAGTTTAGGAGAAACCCTGTATCTGTCATCAGACAGAAAGCCAAGAATATGATACTTTTTAAAGTAGACATTCTACTGTTCATAATATCAGTCTGCTACTATCATAATACCTTCTTTAGACTTATACAATATTTTTATTATTCAGTAAGTAAAGTACTAGTACCTGCAAACAAATAGTGACCAATTAAAGGTAAAGAGTACCAAAATTGTGGTAAAAGCTAAAAACCACATATAAATTATGAATCAACTGATATTGAAATTAAAATATATTTTTTCAAGGAGTTAAAATATTTCCTATAACACTTGTGTACTCTGTGTAAATTCTTAAGAATTTGACCATAAGGGTCCTCGGTAGCTCAGCTAGTTAAGAATCTGTCTTCAGCTCAGGCCATGATCTTGTGGTTCAAGAGCATAGCCTGGAGCCTGCTTCAGATTCTGTCTCTCTCTCTCTGGCCCTACCCCACTTGTGCTCTGTCTCTCTCTCAAAAATAAATAAACATTATTTTTTTTAAAAAAGAATTTGATTGGCCATAAACCATCTACTCTTAAAATGCAGACACATGCATGAAAATTTTTATCTCCTCTCTTGAGTTTTACTAAGATTCAGAAACCATCTACAAACACAAAATTAAAAACAATTGCATAATTATGTTTACCACTATAACAGATTTCGAATAAAATATTAGTGATTTATTTTCCTTATAATTAGGATATGTTGTCATCAGGAATACATGAATAATTTTAACATAACTTTTTGGTATAAAGACTCAGTTTCATGAGAAGGGATTTTTTTCAAAATTTAAAAACTGATTTAAGTACTAATTCTTTTAAATTAATTATTTGCAGTATACTTGACATGCTTTGAGAAAATAATTGGTGAGGAAAAACAGCATAAGATATGACATAATTTATTTTTAAAATAACACTAAATCCCTCTTTACATGTGACCATTCTCATGTAATTTTCACCTTAACAGGGTAAGTCTATTCACCCATTTCTGAATCATTGTGACTTGATTTGGCTAGTAAAGCACAGTAGAAGCAACGCTTTACTTAGGTCAGCTTGGGCTATAAAAGATCTTTCATACTTTTGCTCTCCTCTTAGAATCTGGCTGGTCCACCATCTAAACAATAACAAAAGGGGCGCCTGGGTGGCTCAGTTGGTTAAACGTCTGACTTTGGCTCAGGTCATGATCTAGCAGTTTGTGAGTTCAAGCTCTGCATCGGGCTCTGTGCTGACAGCTCAGAGTCTGGAGCCTGCTTCTGATTGTGTGTCTCCCTCTCTCTGCCCCTCCCTTGCTCATGCTCTGTCTCTCACAAAAGCAAAATAAACATAAAAAAAAATAACAAAAAAGATAACCTTCTGGAGGATGAGATACCACAATAAGTAGAGATGAACTATCTTAGCAGATCTATCATAGACAAGCCAATCCCTCACCCTATGATTACCCAGGAGTGAGGGAATTTAGCCAAGTTCAGCTACTCCTGTCCAACATACACAGAATTGCCCAGTTCATCCCAATCCATCATCCGCTCGCAGAACTATGAATTGATAAGTGGTGTTATTTTAGATTTGGGATTTTTAAAATTGAAAGCTATTTTTAAAACAAAATAAAAATAAGAATGAAAATTTTCATTGAATCTCTGAGGAAAAAAAAAAAAAACTATGCCCAAGTGAGGTATGCACCAGCAGTTAATAATAACCACTAAGACATATGCACATACTATACTTCTACCTCCTACACAAGTTATACCTCAATATTTTTTCAGTGATATGTATTTTTGATCAAATCTCTTTTTACTGCATACATGTAGGAGATAGTCCCAGAAATACAGGCTACTTGGAACAGAGTAGGTGAGCATCTGTTTACACTTTTTCATACAGAGATCTTGTGCACTCAGGATGCACAGGAAAAAAGAGGATTTCCTATATTTACATAAGGATAAAATTCCTGAATAATTTATGTAGCTTGAATTTTAAAATAGGAAGAAGAAAGGAAAGAAGTTTGAAGGGATGGAGATGGAGAAGGAAGGAGGGAAAAAAGGAGGGAAAGAAAATTAATTATTTTTCTAAATTCATCTCTTTAACCTTTGGTAGTAAATGGCCAATGCTGAATTTCCCAGATCCATCCCCAAATAATAGATCTTTATTTCTTTGGTCTATTTAGGTTAATGTCAGGCTTATATCTGTTGTCAATTACAGATCCTTCAAAAATAAACTCAGTTTAGATCAACTCTATAATCCCAAAGAACAATACATTAAAGGGAAAATGTATATTCTATGTGAGATATATAAAATATTTACTTCTTACAGTCTGCCTTTTTCATATTATGATGCCTACCATGATCTCACTATACAAGTTACTCAGTCTAAGATATACTTGTATTTTTAGAAAATAATTTTATAGGAAATGTGAAAAATAGAAATTTTAATATTTGGGATAATATTGATTAAAGTAATGACATTATTAAATATCTAAAATCATATAATAACATAACCTGGGATGATATAAAGAAATAGAAGTCACCCTGAAACAAGAACTGAGTGAGAAATGTAAATAAATCAAAGCCTTTCTACCTACAGAGATTTGAGCATCCATAAAATACAGGTGGTAATCTAGGAGAAAATAATGGTAAGGAATGCAGTGTAAAGGGAAAAGAGATCAAATTGATTCAATGAAAGAATATATCCCCAGAAAAGAGAATTATGGCCTTTCATACCAATAATTGATATATGTGAATAATACAAAGTAACAAATTGAGGAGAAGCAGGAAGTAAAGACATAGTAAAACAAAAGAGATTTGTGATCAAGGAGTTGGGTTTACCCATTATTTTCAGGACAAAGTAATGAAAATATATTGTCAACATTTATTCTTATCCTAGTGAATATTAAACCAATGAAGAATGTCACTATACTCATGGAGTGAGTGGGATGTGAAATCATTATTGGAAAAATATACAAGTATTATTGTAGGCTTTTGACAGTATAGAAAACTGAAATAATCACAGCTATACATTTTTATGTACCTATTAAATATTTCTCTTTTATTTGTCTTATTTCACAATATAGTTCATAGTCATCAGTTATACTAAGTACAATCTATAATCTATCAATAAACAAGTTTTGCCCTGTGTAATGCCAGAGGAATTTTGAATTTTATATAGCTCATGATATACCATTAGTTAACCAATTGGTCCTATCTTGATCAAGACTCAGTAGCAATCCTTGATGGGCAGAACACTGTCCTAATCTACTTGTAAATTAACTCTGCCCTTCATAGTCCATCTTGCGGATTCTGTTTCTAAATTATTGTTTTTTTTTCCCCTGCATCTTTTGCACTTGTTGAGGAGGAAGACCTTCATATGACTTCTGGTTTTTACAGCTGGACTTAGAATCGATTTCCATGTGACAGATTAACATAAAAAAATCAAATTTAATAAGTGTTCTAAGAGGAATCCATATAGACATGAGATTTCAAACACAATGAGGCAACAGGAAGCTTATATGACCTAAGGAGAGGAGTAGATGCCTAAGGACACAAAGAGGAGAAAGCTCATTAACAAGAAAGTGAAAGGAGATGTTTGGAAAAGCAATATCGACCTATTATTTAGGTAAATTCCTTAGGTAAAAGAGATTATCTGTTCATAGCTCTCTTCCTGTTATAGGCTCTCCTTTCCAATATAAATTTAGGTAGATAGGTAGGCAGAGTACTTTTTCTGTGTCTGCTGAGCTTTTATTACTTTTAATTAAAAATAATCTTTATTGTAAAGTGGTCCACTTTGAGGGAGCCTGCCCTGGGCCCCTACATACTACTTATAAAACCAAATAAGTAATATACTGATTATTATCTTCAAACAGGTTTCAGATATTGCTTTAAAGATACATTTAAGTTTATTAAATAAGTGTATGAACACAAGTGGTTTCATAACTGTGCCCCAAAATGACTGTTCTTTTAAATGTCCTTCCACCATAAAAATTTGAATTTTTGAGAAAGGTTAAATCAATATACAATTAAATGATTGTTAACTAACTTTACTTGCTTGTTTTGGCCAATAGCTTCCATTAGAAGAATAGGTTGTAGGGATTTAATTTCAATCTCTCAGTTAATTTGATCAAAATTTGTTTTATTAAATCAAATTAATCTTATCAATTACAATAGAAATATACACCAAATAGCAATTAGCAATTATGAGTTGGACTAAAATGATTGCAAATACATTAGTTTGAATTGCATTAATATCTTCTGGCTTTCCAAAAAAGAGTAACACTTGCTCATAATTCATACTGTGTTGGATGGGGAAAAATTAATCAACTCAATTAAGGGGCACTGGGGTGGCTTAGTTGGTTAAGTGTTCAACTTCGGCTCAGATCATGATCTTGTGGTTTGTGAGTTTGAGTCCCAACCAGGCTCTGGCTGGAGCCTACTTCAGATTCTGTGTCTCCCTCTCTCTCTGCCCCTTCCCTGCTCACACTCTGTCTCTTTCTCAAAAATAAACAAACATTTAAAACATATAAACATATATGTGTCATAAAACATATAAACATATCAACAAACATAAAAACTAAATAAACTCAGTTAAAAATGGACCTTAAGTCTCTGTGGGCATAGCTGTAAGTTCTGTTCATACTGCCCTGCTATACTGAAATGGATGTCTACATGAGTTTCCTGCCAGCTATGGTCTGAACAAGATCTTTCATTAGGTAATCTTCAGCTGCTTTTAATCACTAATGATTTTGCTAGTAAACAGAACAATTGTTAGTTATACTGTGAACTTCTGACAAAAATTAGGGGAAACATTTTTTTCTACCCATAAACACATATATTGAATGCTTGTAGGATCACTTATCTTACGTTCCCATGGGACAATTTCCAAACAGTGAAAAAAGGCATTATCTACTTGGTTCTATCTCCTTCTAAATTTTAATGAACAGCAATGTGATTGTTTTGTTATCTTCTTTTACTTACATTTGATTCTCTCTTTCCAAATCCATAAAGTTTGTCATAACAAAACATATGAAATTTTATCAATCTAGTAGTTACTGTCTAAGAATCACTAAAAATCTACATCATTATTTTGTTCTTATCTAATTTTTCTTAAAGTGTCAAGAAATACCAATCATAATTATACCCATTGTGTGAATCTATATTTTTCCCTTTTCCATTAAAAAGAAACCATCAACTATTTGGAGTGCAATTGCTTTTCTGACCAGGTATCAGTTAACCACATTTGATCTACCTTCTGTAAACAAAGGTGCTTGGTATCTTCCAGTAACTGTTTATGGAAAGTTGCCCTTGTGGCTATGAGATTAGGTAACTCCAGAAGGGGATCTAATGTTGACCCAGCCAAAAGGGAGAGCAACCACCAAGTCATGCAATGCCTGATACTCTTGTGGTCACCAATGTTGTACATTCTTGAATATATTATTTCTACTTAGTGAGGGAAAATCACATTTCCATTTCTGTGGGAATGGAATTTGTTATCGCCCAAGACATGAGGGTTATTTCAGCTTACTATATGTATATTATTCTGTAATAGAAGGTGTTTCAATGAAAACTCAATAACAAGCCAACAAATCCCTTTCAAATGGCACATGTCTTGAAACTTCATCAAATTCCAGCAACAAATGGTGAGTGTCAGTAATAGGCTTTTCCCAGGGGCTCCATTTAGTGTGGTGTACTTAACAGACATTTCCTGTAATTAGTTCTGGCTAATTAATTAGCTGAAATTTCCTGATTGCCACCCCCTCCCTACTCCCAGTAGTATCCTATGTTGTTTTAAATTAACTACTTGAATGGGTTTAGGCAATTCTAAAGGTTCCTATTTTGCATGCCATATTAAAGAAGATGAAGACGAGATTTGCATTATTTCCCTTTTCTCAGCTATTTGGTTCAAGAAAGACTTCTCCACTCAGACATGCAATGCGTTTCAATAATACATTTTTTTTAAATGTTTTATTTATTTCTAGGAGAGAGAGAGAGAGACAGCGTGAACAGGGGAGGATCAGAGAGAGAGGGAGACACAGACTGAAACAGGCTCCAGACTCTGAGCTCGCAGTCAGCACAGAGCCCGATGCGAGGCTCGAACCCATGAACCGCGAGATCATGACCCAAGCGAAAGTCGGACGCTTAACCGGCTAAGCCACCCAGGCGCCCCAATAATACATTTTGATGAGTCAGGCCAAGAGTTGAATGAGGCTTTCCATTAAATATCCCCCTTTGAGATATATTTTCATCTTTAAATTGTCTACACTTGCAGTACTACATCCCCTAAATTAAAGTTGATTTAACTAGATAATCTTTTAAATATTTATCAGCAGATTCGGAAATAGTTTTGCTTTAATTTAAACTTGCTTGAAATTATTTGGGCTTCCTGATTTGTGATTTTTATCAATTCTGGTTTATACACACCCTAATATTTTTTAATACCATCTCTTCCCAATTATCTATGTACTTCTCCCAGAATCTGATTAGATATTTAACATCCTCTGGGGTTTTCCTTCTATGTTTAATAGTTTCATTTTTTATTTTTATTTTTTTTACAGTTTGCATCCTTATGTTTAACTTCTTTATATCAAGTTATTATATAAACATCATTATGTTTAATTCTTTCAATAGTAATGTCAGGTTTACTAATTTAATTTCCATTTGTGGTCAATCTTGAACCACATATTTAGTGTGTAATTTCTTATATTTATAATTTCTATAAATTTATTTGAAATTGTTTCTCACATTTTTAATTTTTAGAAATTTGATGCCCTTAAAATTCTGCTGTGTCTGTTTACTTTTATGTTACATCATCATATTTTTGATGTTCATTTTTATTTCTTGATTATATTGCACATATATGTTTTAAATGCAGCGTCAAAATTACTCCATTATCTTTATTCCTTAGCAGTTTGATTTTGCTCTATGCTTATATATCTATGACATATTACTTTGATGTTTGGACATGGTGGCTTTTTTTTTTTTAATTTTTTTAATGTTTTATTTATTTCTAAGAGAGAGAGAGAGAGAGACAGCATGGGAGGGTCATAGAGAGAGAGTCACAGACTGAAACAGGCTCAGGCTCTGAGCTGGCAGTCAGCACAGAGCCTGACGGGCTCGAACCCACGAACCGTGAGATCATGACCTAAGCGAAAGTTGGACGCTTAACCGACTAAGCCACCCAGCCCCCATCCCCCCCCACCCCCGCCCGCCCCGGTCATGGTGGCTTTTAATTAACTTCCAAATTTATTTTTCATTATGTAAGCATCACTTGGTAGTGCTTAAATATATCTGGAACTATACTGCATCTCAAAAAATTGTTATCACTGTTACAAATTAAGTGAAGTATTTATAAATTGAATCCACTTAAACTAGAACCTTTGTTTAGAAACTTAGTTCACTCAAGTCATTTTAGGTTCACTCAGGTGAATATGAGTTTATAATTATGATTTTGTAGGGAAATTTTTATTTTCCCTCTTCACTACTTCTACCTAGAAACAAGGTAATTAAGGTCCTTTCATCGAGTATTTAGTTTTCCTAATTTATCCATGAAATGTGGTCACTTTTAGAATTGTTAGATTATGTGTCATTTACTTGAGTGTTAGGCTTCATCTGTTTCTCCTGTAACACCTCCTACACCATCTGTGTGGCACATAAAGTGCAGTTCCAAGAGCACAGAGATTTGCAGATACCCCAGTTTTAGTGTCCACTTGATGGCGTTTGGGAGTGATATTTGAGGTTCAGAGCCAACGACCAAGAAAGAATTCCTGAAGATTTTTTTGATGCAAAAAACAAAAAACAAAAAGTGATTTTATTAAAGCATGGGAACAGGAGCTGTAGGCAGAAAGAGCTGCACTGAGGTTGTGAAGAACAAATGGTTATATACCTTCAGGTTGGGAGGGGTTAGAGACAGTTTAAGTCTCTAAGGAATTTTGGAAGCAAGGTTCCCAGGACCTTGAGTGTCTAGCTGTTATAAGGAAGATGTCACTTATTACTGTTTATTAAAACTTCAGTCATGAGACCCTTCAGATATATATCAGGGGCCATAAGCTTGGTGTATGATTGCCAACATATACTTGGGGGTTAAAGATAAAGGAAGTTTGGAAAAGAATTTTTATGTGTTTATGGAGACTCACAGGATCCTGAAGGATCAGGATAATGTAAAGCCAATATTCTCTTTTGACCCTAGCAAAGGCAGCTGAACTCCTAGAGGAAGGTCATTCTACCTATTTGAAAGACTTGTCAATGGGCTGTAGGCAGTAAAGGCATTTCATTTTTCATTTGTCTTTGTTTCCCATACCACCATAGCAAGCACTTATACCCCTACTTACACCTTGATGAGGGTGATATTATAATAGGGAAAGATAGGATAAAATAGGTAGAGAGGGAAAGGATAGGACCTGAGGCTCCAGGGTGGGGAAAAACTCACAATTGGAACAATGCTGGGAATGTGTGACCACAGTAAACCCTCCCCAAGGTGTAAGATCCCTCTTAAGAACATAACAGACACCACCTACTCCCTCTCAGGTTTCCCTCAGGAATTTGATCAAAGACCAAATTTAAGGAGGTCATAAAACCTATGACCTACAAGGAATGATTTGGCCATGGACCACCCTCATACAATGGAAACAAGCCAATCAGTAAACGGACAATCCAGCACCTGAGTTTCCAGCCAATAATGGTAGAACCTGAGAAAGGGGGCAACCAGAACCTTATAAAACAAGGACACTTGTCTCTAGTCCTTGGGTGTTCACTTTTGAATGCCCCTCCCCCTGCCTCTGTCTATAAAGAGAACTTTCTTACTACTCTTATTTTCTAAACTTTCCTCTAATAAACTTTTGCCTGAGGCTAAATTTGTGCCCACCTCTTCATTCTTCAAAGCAGTGAGACAATGAATCCAAGGTATTGTGGTAAAAAATCCTGCAACAATATTAGGGCTCCAGGAAATGGAATCTATAGATTTCTGGAGATTAGGCTATGGATAAGATTGTCTTGTTCTTGCAGTTTGCTAAGTTATCCATAAACTGAAGGAGGCCCCTTTTCTGAATGACTGTGACCTCTATCAGTCAACTATTTGTTTTCTTTCCTTTGTTCTTGGGCAGCCAAGTGTGTCCAAGGAATACATATCTCACTTCGAGGTATGGGGTGCTGTTAGCCTGTACTTTGCCCTCAGCTTGCCTTATGCTCCTTCATCACACTCACATCTCTGAACTTGCAATTCATTTTGTTTTTGGTTTCTAAGAAGTTCCCATATTTTTCTGCAAGCTGGTCAGGAATACTTTATTTTCCTGTCAGAAAAAAAATAATATGTAATTATCTAGCATTGTGAGAATAATTTCCTTTTGTTATTTCTCATGTACTAAATTCCAAAAATTAAGCAGCACTTATTGTCATTCCTGAAAGAAGCACTCTTTAGAATACTATCTTGCATATGTCATTTAAAATTATGGGCTTTGGGCATTTCATAATAGTGCACTTGTTTGAGTTGTAAGTATAGATAGTAGAAAATATGGTCGGGACCAGGAAATGCTGAAAATATCATATCATTTATTTCAGTAATCTCAAATATTCATTTCCTGCTTTATGGTGCAGGGGCCTAGGGCAGGCTGCCCCCAAGATGGGCCACTTTGACATAAAGATTATCTTGAGTTAGAAGTAATTAAATCCCAGCACATCCAGAAAAATATTTAAGCTTGTCCATCATCTGACTAAATTTACATTGAAAAGGAGAGCCTATAATAGGGAGAGAGCATTAGCTGAGACTACCTTTTATCTAAGAACTCACCGGCATCATAGGACAACCTTGTTTTTCCAAACATCTCCTTTCTCCTTCTTGCTTAATGAGCTTTCTTTCCTCTGTATCCTCAGGCTCCTACCCATCTTCTTAGATCTAATAAACTTCCTCTTGCTTCATTGTCATTGGAATGTCTATCTTAATTCCCCATACATAATGTAATTCCCCATACATTCCCTTATTAAATTTAATTTTTTTCCTATTAATCTGTTTCCCAGCAATTTGATTCTAAGAAGGACCACAGGACAGAGGAAGATCCTCCCCAACAATGGCATGCACTTTTCTGCATTGCACAAAAGAATTCAAAGTAAAACCCAAAACCTACAGCTCTTCTTTTGGGAAGCCTTCCATGTTCATCTAGAAAAAGAAAATATAAGTATGTCTGAAATATAAGTATGTCTGAAACCAGTACATTTAAGTTAACAAATGCTTGATCATCCTGCCCTAAAGAAACTCAGTTCACCTGATTGATTTATAGGCTTGTTTTGCAGACAGTTGGCCCAGAACCAATAAGATCAATTAAAATAAATAAAACAGGACAAAATAATATTTGCAGTTGAGCAAAAGGTACCAGGAGTGAAGGAAAGTAACCTCGGTGAGGATACACTCAGAGATTTTCCTTGTTTGTCATGTTAAATCTGTCATTTTTTGATCATATCTTCCATGTAGTGGCATGATTACTGAATGTTCACATCCAGAAAGAGTGCTATCTCCCTTCATCTCTATAGCAAATCAGCATATTTCACATCTTGTTCCCTTACCCTTAAATAAACCCAACCCAACAGAGATGGGAATTTGAGAAATCTTCTTCCTTCTCCTTGCCTGGTGTTCTGAAATAAAACCCTTTTCTCTGCCACAAAAACCAGTGTCATTGTTTGGCTTACTGTACACATCAGCCAGCGATCAAAGCACCTTTGATAATTTGTCTTCTTTACACCAATATATATAGTATACATTTTTATATATCATAAAAGCCATCATGTACTATATGTATAAATATTCTGTTTATTTTGTTAAACTCTTAAGCACTAAGCATGGGGTTGGCACAAGACAGAAATATGCTTTGCAGCTCTAGCTATAAATTTTAGAGAACAGCCATGATATAATGTAAAACACTGTGTAAGGAAACTATAATTCCTTAAAGCTATTACATTTTACATTTAATAATTTTCATTATATGTGTGTTGTGGTATGCAAAAATATTGAAGGATGGATACTTCATATATCAAATGCACTATAAAGTATTTTAACTATAATAATTTTTATAATATTAATTAAATGTTTAAAATCCCTGATATATGAAAAATTGCCCCACTATTTTTATATATTGCTGATAAATTAATACTTAAAATGCTAATCCTCTACAGTCAAGCTATATTGAATACGTACTCATTGGCTTTTAAAATTTATTAAGGTCCTTATTACAAATGAGGAAACATAAAATTAATTTTGTTCTGGGAGATGATTTATAGCAACATGTTATTTTTATGGTGACTAACATATACACCCTTTACTGAACAAATTGAAGAAAGAAAGCTGCAGATAAAATTGTCACTTAGATAAAGTGTTTGCAATGAGTTTTTGTGTGTACTAGAAAACTGTTTTATATATGCCTGTCATAATGCTGTGTTTGCAGTTCAGTAAATATATGGCTTAAGCCAAATAACTGTGTCAGCAGTTGATTATAGATCAATATGTTCACAGTACTGCTGAGTGCTGAATTAAGAGGAAAAAGTTCTGTTTCAGAGACAAATAGCAGTGATGACTCAAGAAAACTGTTTTCTTCAGGATATACTTCTTATATAATATAAAACAGTGTAGTATGTGGCTTCCAATAACTATTTTAAAATCACTTCTCATTCAAATAACTAGTTATAAAATTTTATTTGATCAAATTATTGTGTCAAATATATTTATGTGTAGTTTTATGAAATAACCTCAAGTTATAGTCATCCATCAAAGATTTTGATCAAAATGTAGTTTCTTAACATCATTTGTAATTTTATGATTTTTAAAAATTTTGAGGTTTTCTTTTTTTAAAATTTTCATTTATTTTCTAGTAGAGAGAGAGAGAGAGACAGCATGAGCAGGGAAGGGTCAGAGAGAGAGGGAGATACAGACTCTGAAACAGGCTCCAGGCTCTGAGCTGTCAGCACAGAGCCCGACGCGGGGCTCGAACCCATGAACCGCAAGGTCACGACCTAAGAGAAAGTCCGACGCTTAACGGACTAAGCCACCCAGGCGCTCCAAAATTTTGAGGTTTTCAATGATTATACAACATTGCCATTTAATGAATTTAACAATGGGTGTAAAATGTGTCCAGCACTACATTGTATTCTGATAATGCAACTAGCTGAGGTTATTATATTTTTCATGAAAGAGAAAGATTTTTTGAAACTATTGAACTTTCACATTTTATGTAACACATGAATCATTATATCAATAAAACATAAAATTCTGTTAATTTTGGTATCATAATATATTTAAATAAATACTGAAAATATTAATTTAAAAAGCATGTACTATATTAGTAATTAAGTATTTCTTCATAAATCATTTACATCTATGAATATAGTTTTTTCCACTAATGACTTTATTTATTGATTTATTCTTTAATGTTTTATTTATTTTTGAGAGAGAGATAGAGACAGCATGAGCAGGGGAGGGTCAGAGAGAAAATGAGACACAGAATCTGAAGCAGCCTCCAGGCTCTGAGCTAGCTGTCAGCACTGGCCCAAATGCGGGGCTTGAACTCACCAACCATGAGATCATGACCTGAGCTGAAGTTGGATGCTTAACTGACTGAGCCACCCAGGCAGCCCTCCACTAATGACTTTAAAGGAAATTTTCTCTCATAACAATCGGTCTTTCATTACTGAAATTCTCTACAATTTTATAGCTTCCTGACTATGATAACCTAATGAGGTTGAAAAATTATGCATTAAGCCACTATATTCTCAAAACAAGTGAGAGACTTTGGAATTACTATAATTTTTGAAAGTAGAGAAACTGGTTCCGAGAGTATAAATGACTTATATAAAGCACTGATGTTAATAGCATAGAGGTAATATATGAGATGAGGTCTTCTAAGTCCGAATACTATATATGCTCTTTTTACTAAATTTACATGAACAGAAGCACTTGAATTGTGCATTTGTGTCATAGGATGTTGGTAGAGTTTGTTTATATAAATTAAATTATACATAAAATTAATGGTATGGATAACTTGAAACATTCAATTATTCTCTCACACTTTGCAATAAGTATTCAAAGACATAGCTTCTATGAAAGCAGTGTATAGTTAAAAAATAGGTGCAGGCCTCCTACACTGTTGGTGGGAATGTAAACTGGTACAGCCCCTCTGGAAAACAGTGTGGAGGTTCCTCAGAACTCCCCTACGACCCAGCAATAGCACTGATAGGAATTTACCCAAGGGATACTGAAATGCTGATGTATGGGAGCACATATACCCCAATGTTCATAGCAGCACTCTCAACAATAGCCAAAACATGGGAAGAGCCTAAGTGTTCATCAACAGATGAATGGATCAAGAAGATGTGGTTTATCTATACCATGGAATACTACATGGCAATGAGAAACAATGAAATCTGGCCATGTGTAGCAACATGGATGGACCTTGAGGGTGTTATGCTTAGTGAAATAAGTCGGGCAGAGAAGGACAAATACCATATGTTTGAACGTATAGGAGGGTTAGGAGGAACTTGACGGAGGAACAAGGGGGAGAAGAAGGGCGGAAATGGTGGGGGAAAGGGAGAGGGGCAAACCATGAGAGACTCTTGAATGCTGACAAAAACTGAGGACTGATGGATGTGGGGGGAGGAGGGATGAGCATGGCAGAGGGCACTTGTGGGGATGAATACTGAGTGTTATGTGGAAACTAATTTGACAATAAACTATTTGTAAAAAAAAAAAAATAGGTGCAGGTTGGTAGGATGGAAAGTATTCCTTTATTCTTTAGTCATCTGTATCTTCGATTATTTCTGGGCTCTTCAGGATTGGCAAATCTCCACCCATTTAAGAACATTCTTGAAACACTGGATTTTTCCCTCAAGCTTAGAAAGACTAAAGCATACTTTGTTGAATAATTGTACCATCCTCCTCTTAGGGCCTTGTCATCTCAGATGGGTGCTGCCTTGTAAAATGAAAGTAGTCCCCACTGCTCTGGGTCCCAGATGTCTTTTCCCTAATCAGTAGAAACCTCTTTCTTATTTTTTTGATGGATGTATAATTGACACACAATTGTTACATCAGTTTCATGTACACATAATTGCCATTCAACAACATTATGCATTATACTATGCTCACCACAAGTGTAGCTACCATCTGTCACCATACAGCACTGTTACAATACTATTGCTTATATTCCCTATGCTATACCTTTTATATCTGTGACATATTCAGTCTGTAACTGGAAGCCTCTGACTCCTCTTCACCCATTTTGCCCGTTCTCCCCTATTCCTCTCCTTTGGCAGTCATCAGTTTGTTTTCTGCATTTATAAGTCTGTTTCTGCTTTATATTTGTTGATTTATTCATGTTTTTTTTTTAGATTTCACATATAAGTAAAATCATATGGTATCTGTCTTTCTCAGTCTGGCTTATTTCACTTAGCATAATATTCTTCAGTTTCTTCCACATTGCTACAAATGGCAAGGTCTTGTCCTTTTTTTCTTTCTTTTTAAGTTATTTCTAGGAGAGAGAGAGAGACAGCGTGAGCAGGGGAGGGTCAGAGAGAGAGGGAGTCACAGACTGAAACAGGCTCCAGGCTCTGAGCTGGCAGTCAGCACAGAGCCCGACGCGGGGCTCGAACCCACAAACCGTGAGATCATGACCTAAGCGAAAGTTGGACGCTTAACCGACTAAGCAACCCAGGCGCCTCGGTCTTGTCCTTTTCTGTAGCTCTATATATCTTTCCTATGATGTATTCCATTATAGGCGTATATCACATCTTCATTATCCATTTATCTATAAGTGGACAATTGGGTTGCTTTCATATCTTGGTTATTATAAATGCTTCAGTAAACATGGGGGTGCATATGTCTTTTTTCTATGTTTACTTATATATTTTTGAGAGAGAGAAAGTGTAAGCAGGGGAAGGGCAGAGAGAGAGGGAGGGAGAGAGAACCCAAAGCAGACTCTGCACCAGCACAGAACCCCAAGTGGGGCTTAAAGTCACAAACCATGAGATCATGACCTAAGCTGAAGTCAGATGCTTAACCAACTGAGCCACCCAGATGCCCCTGCAGGTATTTATTTGAATTCCTGTTTTTATTTTCTTTGCGGAAACACCCGGTGTTGAATACCTGGGTCATGTGGCATTTCTATTTTTAATTTTTCAGGGGACCTCCATACTGTTTTTCACAGTGTCTCCACTAATTTCTATTCCCACCAACAGTGCATGAAGGTTTTTTTCAGTAGAAACATCTTTAAAACTTTTTAATGTGTATTTTAGAGAGAGAGACAGAGAGAGAGAGAGCCAGAGACAGAGAGAGAGAGAGAGAGATGGGGAAAGAAGATCCAAACCAGGCTCCATGCTAACAGCAGAGAGCCCAATGAAGGGTTCAAATTATGAACCCTGAGATCATGACCTGAGCTAAAGTTGGACATTTAACCAACTGAGCCACGAGGTGCCCTCAGTAGAAACCTCTTTTAAGTTAATCTTTTCTTTTCAGATTTTTGAAAGCTAATTTATCATTTCTGCATTCTTGCATCTCTCTTCTATCTCAGGTGGAATCTGAAAATGTTAATTAAGATGTCATAGAGGCAATTCTGTTTCTTGTCCTCCCACAAACCCTGCTTGTAACAATACACAGATTAACAGTGCTAGATGAATGGAGAGCAATGACGGGGGTTGGATGGGGAAATGGTCAAATAAAGAAGGAGATAAAATAAACACACTACCTCAAAGTGATTTCCATCTATAATTTAAATGATAGAACCAGTGTGCTTTAATAAATATAATGAAATTTCTACTAATGCACTTACCAATATTTAATCATTATTATTACAAAATATATTGAAAACATATTTAGGTTTTTAAACTCCTTTATATCTTTTCCATTCTAAATTATATGCGTTATATGCCCTGCTGTTCACATTATTAACGGCTATATGTTAGGTCATGAAAGATGTGCTTCTTGCAATGTAATCATAAATATGTTCAAGAACTCTTGTTCTTGTCATCAGGTTTATTAAAAATCTATTCACAAAAAAAAATGTCTAGAAGTACTAAAACTAATGGTTGCACCCTTCAAAGAATTTATTAAACAATGAGTAATTTTATGAAAATACAAAGCCACTTCTAGCCATAAGTTAGGGATCTAGATATACTGTAAGTAATGCAGCTGTATGCTACTATTAAAAATAATACACAGGGGTGCCTGGATGGCTCAGTCAGTTGAGCATCTGAATACTGGTTTTGGCTCAGGTCCTGATCTCATGTTTCGTGAGTTTGAATCCAGCACTGGGCTCCTAGCTTACAGTACAAAACATGCTTCGGATTCTTTCTCTCTGCCCCTCCTGCTTGTCCTCTCTCTCTCTCTCTCTCTCTCTCAAAGAATACACACACACACACACACACACACAATTAAAGTTTCTTTCTTTATATATACTTTATACATACACACACACACACACACACACACACACACACACACACAACACATAGTTTGGGGTGCCTCAGTCTCTCAGTCAGTTAAGTAGGTAAGCGTCCAACTTTGGCTCAGGTCATGATCTCTGGGTGTGTGATTTCCAGCCCTGCATCAGGGTCTCTGCTGCCAGCACAGAGCCTGCTTCAGATCCTTTGTCCTCCTCTCTCTCTCTGCCCTTCCTCAGCTTGCTCTCTCTTTCAAAAATCAACATTAAAAAATATAATACACACTTTAAAATCTTTAACACATTAACCATTTAGGAGTAGTATATCTTTGTTCTAAAAGTCCTAAAGATGAAAAAATAATGAAAAATATTGAACAGTATTTTTTTTTGCTCAAAAAACAGTGGAGAGTTAAAGATGGGATATTCTTGAGTTTAAGGTTTTTGTTGTTAAGGCTAGTGTTAGATGTAAATATTTGACAAGTTTTACTCAGACTTTGGGAATTTATAAAAGAGCTAACAGAAATAGAATATATATCCTTTGCTGTAAGGAACAAAGATCCACTTATACAACAGATATGGTTGAGTAACTTAGCTAAATCTACCTGGAAATCTTAAACAAAATTAAAAAAAAAAAACCAATAAAATTCTCCTGCTTTATTGTTTGGTGTGATTTCTTTCTCAGATTGAACAGCTCAAATTCCCAACAGAATGAATTTTTAAATCGCACATGTAGAGAAACACTCACAGCATTACATACCTTGGTGAAATTTTGTATCAACAAGGATAAAGAGATGCTCGATAGAGAAAAAGAGGTAACCTAAAAAATAACAAACATGATACTAGCCTTGAGCTTTTCATAATGCAGAATACTAAACAGTAATAAGTAATACCTTAAAAATCAGATACTGTTTTAAATTTAAATTCTTGTGTTCTACCACACTGTTAGTAACATGCGAAATCTAAGTGAAAACATTTTTAGACAATCCTTGGGCCCCCTTAGGAAAGCCACTTGAGGAGATGCTTAATTAAAATGTGGAAGTTATGGGGTGCCTGGGCCGCTCAGTCTGTTGAGCCTCTGACATTGCCTTAGGGAAGGATCTCACAGTTTGTGAGTCCGAGTCCCATGTCAGGCTTTGTGATGACAGCGTGAAGCGTGCTTTGGATTCTCCATTTCCGTATAGCTCTGTTCCTCCTTCGCTTGTGTTCTGTCTTTCAAATACAAATAAGTATTAAAAAAATTTAAAAACTAAAATGTGGAAGTTGATTATGCAAGGTTAATGCATGAAACACAGAAATTAAAGTATCAAACCAGGTAGAGTAATAAAGGGTAGCCCTATTATAACAGCAATCTTCTGAAACGAAAACAATGGATCTAGAATGCTGGAGCATGGCAATGTTCTTCCACATCATTATATTAATTTATTTAAATTATAGATTTTAAAGGGCACTGCTTTTCTGATATCAAAGAAAACAAATAAAAATTGTAAAAATATATATATTTATAAAACTATAAAAATACAGAAAGATGTTACAAATTCACTTCAAAATAATTTCTGATTCATAAGATAATGCTTACAAATGAATCATTGAGCACAGATAGTTCTCATCACTGTTAAGAGAAAAATCATGTGTTGTTTACTAGTTACAAAAAAAGCATCACCTACAAAGTTTGTAATAAGATGCACTCTATACAGATACCCTGGCTATAAAATTAAGCAGTTGTTCTTGTGCACTGAGCATGGCAAATTGCATTAAGGTACACAGATTGGAAAGGAAGATCACACCAAGCAATCACGCTTCCTGGTATTCACCCAACTGATTTACTATATGTGCATACAAAACAAAACAAGAAAACAAAAAAACCTATAGAAGTTTCATTCATACTCATCAAAAACCAGAAGCATCCAAGACATCCTTGAATAAGTGAATACATTAACAAAGGTGCATTCATATAATTAAATACTCCAACAATAAAAATAAATTAGTTCTAAAGCCATTAGAAGACATGCAGGAACCTTAAATTCACAGTGCTAAGTGAAAGAAAACAGTTTGGAAAGGCTACAATATGTAAGATACTAGTTTACAGGGTACCCTGGAAAAGGCAAAACTATAGCAAAGATAAAAATGTCATGGGCTTAGAAATTGTTAAGGCTAAAACTCTGTATAAATAAATACACATATGTATGTTTTTTTCCTTTGATTTATGCCTCATATAAGGAAACCTTACTTAATCCAAGGAATCAGATTGTTTTCCCAATTTTTTCAAGAAGTTTTGTAGTATTAGGTTTTATATTTATGTGCATTATCCAGTTCAAGTTAATTTTTTTAATGCAAGGTATGTGTTAAGATTTACTTTTTTTTTTCTTTTACACTTGAGTGTATAATTTTTGGATCATAATTTGTTGAAAGATTATCCTTTCCTAACTGAATTACCTTATAACTTTTGCATAAAAGTCAAGTGATCTGCTATGTGTAACTTTATTTCTGATCCTTCTGTTCCACTGATCTATGTCTGTGCATTAACTAATAGGACACTAGTTGCTTATTGTAACTATATAGCAAGCTTAAAATAGGGTGCTTGGCTACAACACATGTGCTACTATTTTAAAAGTTATTTTGATGATTGTCCATCTTTGTGTTTGAATATAACTTTTATTTTATTTATTTTTAATTTTAAGAGTTTATTTGAACAAAAATCTATTCAAATCAAGCTGTGTTCCAAACCAGAAGTGCTTAGGTGTATTCCACCAACAAAAGCCCAGAGAGAGACTTTTGTTGCAAAAGGTGAGATAAGGCAATTATTGATTGACTAAAACATAAAGCTTCATTGGCTAACAGCAGAGAGCCCAATGAAGGGTTCAAATTATGAACCCTGAGATCATGACCTGAGCTAAAGTTGGACATTTAACCAACTAAGCCACGAGGTGCCCTCAATAGAAACCTCTTTTAAAACATAAAGCCTCATTGGCTTTATGTGATTGGCTATTTCTAAGTGTTACGGTTTGCTTACATAGTCTGCTGTAGCATTAGAGTCACAACACATCTAATGGTCTCCTTGTTTACTTTAAAGATTCTTTCATTTTGATCATCCTTTCATATATGAGAGACTCATCAAAAATTTGGTATTAACACTACTCTTATTCACCATCAGATATAAATTGTTCTTATCATGTTGTAAAATTCATAGGTTCTGTTGTCAGATCCCTGGAAGAATTGTTTTTGCCATTCCTCTTCTTGTCCATTTGTTTCTTCTCTTTCTCTTAGCAGAGTGAGACCATCTTATGTACTGCTAGTGGCTGTGAACATGAATTTAAGACATCTGAGAGAACACAGCGCCCGAGGAAAGTACAATGATAACTATTAGGAGGATAACATTAAGGGAGTGAAGTATATTCCTTAGCCAAAGTCCTTTATGAACCAAACCAGTTGATATCAAATAAATCAAAGAATGTAACTGAAGGGACATTAAACTGTTTTAGTCATGTGCCCTTTTTTGGTCAATTTCTTATATTTGCTAAAATTTCAGAGGTGTTGATCCAGGTATAGCATGAAAAATTTGCTATGGCACAGAGTCTTTCTTCAACCAATAAGTAATCTAAAGCAATTCTATTATCTAAGATCACCTCAGCAAAGAAATCTAGGGATTTTTGTTGTGCAGTTATGGTCTTAGTAATAGATTCACCAATAATTGCCAAAGTTAAGAAGCACTGTCTTCCTGTGTATTAACAGAGAGAGAGAGAGAGAGAGAGAGAGAGAGAGAGAGAGAGAGAGAGAGAGTAGGGAACAGGCAAAAGGAATCTAAGGTTTCATGTGAGAGATGGAGATCTTGATCTGTGTTCTTGTGAGGGCTGTCCACTACCAGATATTGTCTGCTTCTGGAGAGGAAGCTCCATAGTAAATTTTAATTTTAGATCTCCAGCAGGTATGTAGTTTCAAGATCTTGAATGAATCCTTTTTAATGGCAGGTTATGATTGCAAGATTTCCTAGAGAAAAGGGATCAGTAAGGAATGTTTCTCCTGCCAATCTAAATTTGGTAAAGAAGGAATAGAATGAAATTACCTTCCTTTCTCTCTCGACCAAACACTACAGATGGAGATCTGGGAGAGCTGACTTCGGTAGGGATTCTAACCCTTTGCTCTCTCCTGCCAATTTTCCTAGGATGCAGTCTGCAGAATCTAGAGTGAGTGAAGTAGACCAGTTGGTCTCATATTGGTCACTAGAAACTGTGCAAGAGGAAAAATATTTTTTTCTTCTTCCTTTTATAGTGAATGCCTGGCTGAGGCCCCGTTTTGGTTAGAGCACCTAATAAATGGATAAGCTTATCTAAATTAAAATTTCTCCACTGTGGCCACTGTAATTCAAGATTATCTTTGGTAAGGTTAATTTACTTGTTCAACCTTAAAACAAAAATTTATTCACCTGACGTGTCACATTTGACCCAATCTAGATTAAGTGAGACACATTGTGACCTAGACATAGTCTGTTTTCTAAGTTAAACCCAGTCTAACTCCAGACCTGGCCTGGTTTTAAAGTTGGATCCAGTCCAACTCGTTTCCTGACACAGTACTGAAAAAGAAATACTAAGGTAAGGCTCAACATTCAAAAGCTGCAGAGCTAAGATCCAGGGTCCAAGAGGAACTTATCCATGACCTTAAGAGGTAGTGAGAAAGCAGTGAGCTCCAGGGTTTCAATAGGTACCTATACCTGGATACTTCTGAGGGCCTTTGGGGTCTCATTGGCTCCCTCTCTGACACCGAATGCTAAAGGATAAATAGAGTCATATTTAAAGTTTTAAGAGTTTATTTTTTAAATTTATTTTATTTAGTTTGAGAGAGAGGTTGGGGGGCAGAAAGAGAAGGAGAGAGAGAGTCTCAAGCAGGTTCCCCACTCTCAGTATGGAGCTCTGCAGGGGGCTTGATCCCACAAAACCTGAGATCATGACTTGAGCTGAAATCGAGTTGGAAGCTTAACTGTCTGAGCAAACCAGGCACCACTAAGAGTTTATTTAAACAAAAATTAATTTGAATCAGGCAGCACCAAACCAGAAGTAGTTAGAAGTACTCCTTGAATATACATTTTAGAATCAGCATCGATTAGAATCGTCCAAGAGTAAAAAAAAACAAAAAACAAAAAAACAACTTCTGTGAGTGTGCCACCAGACAAGCAAACATTTCTAATAAATTTAACTTGATACATGAGCGAATCTGCAATATGAGTAGGCTGTGATACTGAACATCACATGATCACAACTGAGCCAATGGTTCCCTCTCTCTCTCTCACTGAGAGATTGCGGGTTATCATCTCCCATGCTCAGATGCTCAGTCTTAGGCCATGGTGTTTGGCAGAAAACATTGATTTTTTCAGAACATTAGAAAGTGCTCACAACTGGCACTAGTGTATTTTTATCACTTCAAAGCACCTATGGACAGTCTTTTGCTTTCCCATACAAGAGTAAGCTTCAGAACATTTTGCTTCTTTCTAAAAATTTGTTTTTAATGTTTTATTTATTTCTAGGAGAGAGAGAGAGACAGCGTGAGCAGGGGAGGGTCAGAGAGAGGGAGTGACAGACTGAAACAGGCTCTAGGCTCTGAGCTGGCAGTCAGCACAGAGCCCGATGCGGGGCTCAAACCCACGAACCGTGAGATCATGACCTAAGCGAAAGTTGGACGCTTAACCGACTAAGCCACCCAGGCGCCCCTGTTTTGCTTCTTTCTAGGTCAGACTGACTGCAGATATTCTTTCCTCTGCTGCCTTATTGCCAGTTACATTAAATACACATATGACAAGAGTTTATTAAAACTGTACTGTAGTCAACATCCATGTAAGTGCATACAATGGCCCCCATGCAGAAAAAGGTTGAAAAGAAAGGTAATATGAAGAAAATGACTACAGTGGCAGTTAAGAAGGAAAACAAGAAGTATGAACAATGTATGCAAGCGACCAAAATTGCAAGATTTTATAAGAAGTCTACATCTGCATGTCCTCTGCAGAAGAAGAGAAAAAAGTGGAGGAATCCCTCACTTCAAATCAGATTAGGGAGATGTGTAAAATGTGAGAAACAGCACAAAATTTGTAGAAAAGCACCACCCAAATAGGGCTGAAGCAGTGCCAATGATGAATCTGTTTAACAACAATGCAATGTCACATTTCTATGAAACCCTCAAAAAGAGGCAAAAGCAACTGTCATTCCTTATTAAAATTGCAGGAAAAGAAGAAGATTCCATGGAGCCAATAGATAACAGTGATTCTGTTAGTGAAAGTGAAAGTCTTCCTACACAATAACCCTCCTCTTTTGTGTCTCCTTCACATCAGCCATGAAGGTTTTCAAAGGTAAGTAAGTGCATGTTAATTTGTTTATTTTTCTTTATATTTTGTAATTTACTTATTATTATATACTACATTACAGTATTGTAATTATTTTAATATGAATAATTTTGGGTTGTAGAATGAATCATCTTAGTTTCCATAATTTCTTATGGAGTAATTTGGATTGATATACAAGTGCTTTGGATTATAAGCATGTTTTGGGAATGAATTATGCTCACAAACCAAGGTTTTTTCCATATTCTTCTCTTATTCTTCATTCTTCTGGCTTATTAAAGTACTTTTTAAAATATTTTACATTATATCCACATTACTAATTAATTTTAACCTTTTCTTTTTTAATTGGCTATCTTTAGGTTAATACGTACATTATTATTTACCACATTCAACTTTCAAATAATTTCTAAATTATTGTTATATTACTACTTCATATATAGTTTAAATACTTATCATCTCCTGCAACATAGTCCATCATTTTATTTTGCATACATAGCAAATACCATAGTACATGATTACTATTTTCACTTTATCTTTCAGAGAAATTAAAATAAAAAAAATATTTTGTACTTAACCTCTTTTAATATTATCTTCAGCATTACTTATGTCTGGGAGATGCAAGTGTCTCATGTCCAAATGAAGGTCTTAGGAAATTTCTTTAACTTTTCTTAACACTGATAACTGAAATTCTGTTCTCTCACATTTTGCTTTTATGACAATGAATTTTTTAAACTTCTTTTCTGAAATATGTTTTGCTTGTGATAAGATTCCAGGTAGACAGCTTTCCCCTCGACCCCCCAGTACTTTAAAGGAGTCATTGCTATGGCTTCTGTCTGGATATTTTCTGCTTATTGTTTATGCTTGTTTTCTGTCAGCGTTTTTCTTTAACTCTGGAAGTCATTTATTGGGTTTTCAGGTTTTTTGGCTATGGTGTGTTATCTTTTGTTGTGCCTTGTGTTTTTATTCATAACTAAAATTAACAGTTAATAACAATAAATGTATTTAATCATCTCACTTGGAGTTCTCTGATGTTTTTGTATCTGTAGATTGAAATATCTTATCATATTTTAATAGTCAAATCCATAGTTAAGCTGATCAAAAAGATGTATAGAGCTGTAAACATATCCTGAATAACAGTGAATTAGTAAGCATGATTCCATTTCTAACCGCTTAATTGATACATTTATTCATACATACTTAATTTCATCAACTGCTTATTATGTGCATGCTATTGTGCTTATTGATATAATTTGACATGACTTGAAAAAATTAATGAATAATTTTATCAGTGCATTAATGAAGGAACAAAATAAATATGACTAGAAAAAACTGAATATCAAGGAACTTATGTTGCATTTTATTTTGTCTGTGTTTTATACATTTTAATTAAACAATAACTTTTTTGAGTTCTTATCATTAGCAAAGAACTATTCTTGACATTTTACATGGATGAACTCTGAAAATTCACAAAAGTACTATAAGATAGGTATATTATTACTGTTCTTCTCTTTTTTTAAAACACAGATTTGCAAATTAGATAATTTAAGTGACTTGTCATGGGTCAAAAAATGAGAAATTGAACAAACCAAAACTTGAATCCAGAACATGTAGCACAAGGAAGTATTCTGACTAGTACTTTGACTATCTGTCAAAGTTCAGCATTTCTTTGTTTTTCAGAAATTATAATATGCCAAAGTTCTACAGTCAAAGCCTCCTGTTTCTTGTATGAAAGTTTCACAGATTTAGACTAGAGAGATACCAGAGGAAGTCTGTGTATTATTTCAGAATTTCTGGGTGTCATACACTCTGGGTCTGGAGTTCTCTCTTGTCCAGCAAGAAAGCGGGTGAAGGATTGAAATATGAGAGAGGCTAATGACGGGAGGAGACAAGAGCCCCGAGTAAGAGTCCTTGCTCCATTTTCATTAGGATCAGAAGTCTAAAAGTGTGATGGACGTGAACAAAGAGATAATGAAACTCTGAACATTAACTCATGGGTGTGGGGGACTGGAGGTTCTGATTATATGAGGTATTGGGTAAATACAAAATAAAATCCTGGCACTGGGCAGATGGTTGTTTACAGCAGATGAGAGGCACCACTTCTGTTTACCTAAACTCGCCTAGGGGGCAAGAAAGTTGGAGCATGTTACTTCAGAGTTAGCAAAGCACCAGCTCCACTCAGGACAATTTTGCCCTGCTGCAATCTATAGCTCTGTTTACCTATTTACCTATTTTGGTCTTTCCTTCCTGTGAAAGCAGCTTTCTGCTATTGTACTAAGTTGGGGGTGCTTCAATCCTGAATACCTAATCTTGTTTACCTAATCTTGTATGTTTTCATCCTGAGATTTCTATTCCTATACCTTTGTCCTATACTGGGGGCCTTTGCCCTGTTTACCTAATCTTGGATGCATTCATCCTGTGACTTTCTATTTATTTATGATTTGTTAACCCATCTGTGCAAGCTTAGAAAATTCCTAAGCTTATTTTCCTCATGTGGACACTTCACAGATAACATTTCATTAGTTTTTCCCTTGTAAATGGGTATTACAGTATACTTTTATCCATGAAGCTAATTGGAGAGTTAAAATTGTGTGTTCAAGATTCAGTCGCCCAAAGTCTTCTATATTTTCTCTAGAATAAGGCACAATAAAACTTTAAAAAATGTATTAAAATTCTAATTGTCAATTTCAGGAATCAGCTTGGAATGCTTCATTCAAAGGTCCAATTGTTTTCATGCTGTATTCTTAAGGATTTTCTTAGAAACTATCTACTGATAATTGATTGATATCATGGTTGTGCTTATAGTATGATCTGACACTTGACAATGATTCCCTTTTGATATACACCATTATAAAAAATGCCTCCTTATTTCTGGACAGTTTGTTATTTTGAAGTTGAAGACATAACAATGTAATTTGGAAAAAAAAAAAGAAATGAAATGTGAAAATTTTTAAATACAAACACTTCACTTAAACTACAGAAGTGAGTTCACAAATAAATGCAAAAGATGGAAGAAATAGGGAATCAGTAAGTGATAGAATATTTATTCTATGATCTCATTATGTGAATTATGCCTTATTTGCATTGCAGTTATAGCAATGTGGAGCATTTACAGCAAAGATAAATTTACATGTGTGAGTAAAAAATGTATCTATATATTTTAGCAGGCTTTGTAAAATGATTATTATATTGCAAAAACAAACACACACAAAACGCATAATACTTGGTGCTAGAAAGGGACATCCGGGATAATCACAGTACTGGCTTCTATGACACTACTTGACAGGCTATCTGGCAACAATCTGTTTAACAATTTGACCAATGAAAACAAATTGGATACAAATAGTCTGTGATCAGTGTAGGAACTGACTGGACAATGAAGTTGGCAGAAAGACAGGATGCTGTAGAATGGTAGTGCCTTTGAATTGTAAACAGCCGAGAAAAGGGATTTGGAAGTCCTAGGAAAGTCTAAAGAGTTTTAAATTTTAATAACTGAACCACTTTTTGGATTTTTAAGTTATCAAAGCCTTTTTTATTCACAAAATTATATCGTCTCTGCAAGCCAGGTTTCTTTTTAACATATCAAAAAACTTATTTTCAGTCACTGTATTAAAATCTGCATACCTTTTATCAGGCCATCCCAGCATTTAGAAGGCAAAGATCTACATAACTCTTTCTCCACAAGGGTGCTCAGGTTAAAATGTCAGAGTCTATCCTGGCAGTGTTCTGAATCCCCCAGGCTTTTTACCAGTCATGTGTAAATGTTCATTTTGCATCATTGTCACTGACATTCTATTGTTCCACTATATGCTAGGAAAATTGCTTCATATTTATTCTTTAAAACTCATCCAAAGAAATACCTCTATTTTTCTGCATCTTTATAACCTACATACTTTCCTTCATTGGATTCCTTAATACATGGACTTTGAAATATACATTTCTCCACATATTTTGAAATAATTGGGGCAGAGCTATGTCTTATTTACTACTGTGCATCTAGTATCAAAAATATTATCAGATACTAAAGACTCAATTAATTTGTAAAGGATGATTACTAGTGCTAAGAATTAGTCTTATTTACTCATCATTAATTTCTCTGACATGACATTGATCTTAAGAAAAAACATTTAACGTATTCTTATGAATGACTTTATAAACTTGCTTTTTAACCTACATATGAATGTTCTGAGAATTTTATTGATTTTTAATCTGGCTTTGTTAGCTGTTCTTAAAGTGTACTTCTTAGCATCCTTAACATATCTCAATTCTGAAATGATGCCCACATATTATTTTCAAAACTTGTTTTACTTTTTAAACATTTAATAAGCCTACAGGGAATTAAAAATACCTTTTTTAATTTTTTTAAAAAAAATTTTTTTATTTATTTCTGAGAAAGAGAGAGAGAGGCAGTGTGCACAGGGGAGGGTCAGAGAGAGAGGGAGATATAGAATCCAAATCGGGCTCCAGGCTCTGATTTAGCTGTCAGCACAGAGCCCGATGCGGGGCTCGAACACATGAACTGTGAGATCATGACCTGAGCCGAAGCCGGAGCTCAACCGATTAAGCCACCCAGGTGCCCCAAAAATATCTTGAGGATATTCTCTTAAAACTTTCTAAAGAAAGAAATTTACCGTAAAGAATTTACGGTAAGAACCCTTCAGCTCCACCAAATAACGCTGGAACTCTTTCTATGGGGCAATGAGCTTAGAACCATCTACAATGATTAAGTAAGAAAACTCAAAGCTATTACTCATTCAGTCATTGCCAGGAAGACATGGTTTCCTTTAATCTTAGACTGATGGATATACAAGAATCTAATGACAAAGTACTTGGAATAGAGACTCAGGAAAAATATAAAGAAATAATCTCTATGTCATGATTCCTTTCTGGAAAAGCTCCTTTAAACTTTTATTTAAAAGACTCGTCTCCACTCCTAAATTCCTCTTTATATGGTTTCCTTGGTGCAAAGCAATACACATTAAAATACAGTCACATCAAAAAATTATTTTTCAACTTCACATCTCCATTAGCTATGTGACTAAGCACATTACTTATTCCCCCTGTGAAACAGTTTTCTCAAATTTAGAACAAATGGTTTTGACATGAAATATCTATATTATCTTTTTTTTAACTTTAAAATTTTATTCCTGAAGTTGAGGAAATATTTTAAAATATCCCTGAGTGACATTTAGCAGTAACCTGTCAAAATGAAATTGGATTATTGTAACTTGCTTAAAACAAATTTCCATCAGAAACTCCAAAGCATCAATGCACATCCAATTGTATTATTCTGAACCTGTATGAAATTTATACCATTTTACTTAATGAGATTTACTGTAGGGGAATGAAATTTTTTTCACTGTTATTTGATGTGAACAGATCAAAATAGTGAAATATCTACAATAGTAGGTAAAATGAAATATGAACAGAAACATAGTTTCACATTTTACATTGAATGACTCCATCTTAGTTTTCTTTTTTTCCCAATAATATTACAATAGTTTATTGTATACATAGAATATGGCACTGAGTGAGATGAAAATTAAAAAGTTTCAGAATAATTTAATTCAGTATATATGTGACTAAAGAAAACAGTAAAATAACTGTCCTTATAGAAAATAATATAATTCAAATATTAATTTCTACTTCTGCATTAATTTTAGATGTTTTTAAAATATTCTTTTTTTTAATGTTTATTTATTTTTGAGAGAGAGAGTGCACGTGTGCACATGAGTGGGGAAGGGGCAGAGAGAAAGGAGGACACAGAATCCCAAGCAAGGCTCCACACTGTCAGCACAAAGCCCAATGTGGGGCTCCCACCCATGAATCATAAGATAATGACCTGAGCCGAAGTCAGATGTTCAACTGACTGAGTCACCCAGGCACCCCTAGTTATGTTTATGATCGATGATGAAATAGCTTTTGCAATTATAAGATTTTAGTTGGTGGCAGTTACTTTATCATGTAGCTTAATTCTCCTAATGTATTCCCTGGAAAATAAGGTAATATGGATATGATGTAGTTATATATTTTTAAAAATGTCTACCCATAGTACATCAAGGCTTCTATACAACAAAAGAGAAATAAAAACTTTTTGTAAAATATGTGCTAAATAAGCCACATCTCTGTAGATAAAATCTAGTATGAAATGGCAGTAAGCAGCTGAATCATATAATTTTGTAGCTGAATCCATTCAATTCAATAATAATATATTGACTACTACTTTGTAAAAAGCACTGCATTCTTATAAGATCTCCTCTGCCCAGTATATTAAAAGTGTTCTCAGTAAGAATCAGTAAGATAATAGATGTCACATAATACTCAAATATAATAGATACACAACACTCTAATAAATATCAAATACCTACTAATAATTTCCATTGTATATAAGCATCAGGTTCTTAGCACAGTAGTTTTTTTAATGGAATTTTTGAATTATGTTCATTCCTATTATCCTCAATGAATACAATTCAAAAATTCCATTAAAGTGGCACAATACAGAAATTAAGAGTAAAATAATTAAAAATATACAATTTTCAACTTGGACAAAACTGCTAAGAAACTCTGTAACATATAGAAAATATAGGGAGTGAATTTGGAATTTTCCAGAGATGGTCCTTGGGTTCTTCTTAATAAGAGTTACTGTAGAAGTATACAGAGGTATTTTATTAGTGTGAGTGGAGCAAATGGGAGCTTAGGAAGTGGAGCTAACAGGTATAAACATAAACTGAAACTAATCAAGATAATAATCATAAATCCTATAGTGCATACATTGAACATTAGTAGACACTCATATTTTATAGTATTTTGTAGCAATTCCTTAAAATATTTTCTAAACAACAATTGCCTATTTTTAGGTAATGTTCTTCACCATATATTTTCTAAAAATTTTAGTTTTAGGTGACAATTAGCATAATCCATACCCTTGTAAATATGAAGAAGCTAAATAAGGTCCCATGAAAGGTATCAAAATCATAATTCTGGAAATAAATATTAATTTTGATTATTTTTATCTAAGTCTCTAATTTTATTTTAACTGTATTTTATCAGTCCATACTATTGATTTCCAATATAAAAATTAACTTTGGTTTGAGATTTAGGCATTACACTATGGTCCAAAATTATCCAGGGTTCCTGGATTTTTTAAAAATGACCTTGTTTTTTAGAGTAGTTTTAGATTCACAACAAAGTAGGGAAAGTACAGAGATTTCCCGTACACTCCTTTATACTACTCATGCATAGCCTCCCTCATTGTCCAAAGCCCCCACCAGAGTAGTTACAACTAATTAATCTACATTGATTGATCATTATCATCCAAAGTCCATAGTTTTCATTATAGTTAACTCTGTATTGTACATTATATTGATTTGGGCAATGATATAATGGCATATATTGACAATTTTTAAGACATTCTACTGAGTTTTTTCATTGCCCTATAAATCCTCTTTGCTTTTTTCTATTCATCCCTCCCCCACTCCCAACCACTGACTTTTCATCATGTCCAGTTTTCCCTTTTTCAGAATGTCATGTGTTTGTATTCATACAGTATGTTGCCTTTTCAGATTGGCTTCTTTTACTTAGTAATATGAATTTACATTTTCTCCATATCTTTACGTGACTTGATAACTCATTTCCTTTTACCGTGAATTCCATTGCTCAGATGTACAATGATTTATTTAGCCATTCACCTACTGAGGGAAATCTTGGTTGTGGATTCAGGATTTTCTATTTGTATTCTGTCATAATTAAGTGGTATAACTTGTATAACTAACATAAATGAAGTATAAAAATTAATTTGAATGACAAATGACATTGCATATAACTTCAGATTTGTTAAAGCTAGGAAGTTTAATGGCAAGGTAATAAAATTTTTTTTAATATTTCAGGTCTCAAGTTTTTTTCCAATGAAGAATTTGTACCAATTTCCCTTCTTTCCTTTTATTTATTTATCTTTTTGGTAAATAGCCAAAATATGATTACAAGATCTGACCATATAACTAATGATAAAAAGATTATTGTTTCATTTTGTTGGTCAAATTTAGACAGAAGAGTACAATATATACTTGACAACAAAAATAATTAATGCAATCATGTATATATATATACATGTATATATATATACATATATATATATATGAGTCTAAAATTTCCTATTCACTAATATAAAAAGTCAGTATTTCTTGGTAATTATATCTAGTTTTTTAATTTAAGAGAATAATAAATAAAAATAATATACACACATGCATGTGCACTACAGATCCTACCTATATATTTGAAAGATCAAAATATTTAGCATTTTTCTGTTTCATACACTCTCTTTGATGAAATATATTTTTTCCTCAATAAATGTCGAAGCACAAATCCCAATAAAGTGATATATGATGTATTTTAGAACTAGTATGTAAAGTGGGATTTATTTTATTTGTACAGAATTATTCCAATTATTTAATACATACGAAAAGCTTTTTTCACTCAAAGTATAAAATGCTCAGGGAGAGTAGAGAGTGATATGCTAGAGAAATCAATTACTATATATTAATATGAATCACTTCAGAAATATTCAGTTTCCAAATATGGTTTAAAAATACTTTAACATGTTTTAATTTAGCATATCCAAATAACTGTAAATGTAACCATTATTAGTACCACTTAGATAGTATTAATATAAATAACATATTATAGATTTATATTTATTTCTGTTTTCATTATCATTTTAAGTTTTCTAGTCTTTTAAACTGTCTCCAGTATAAGGGATACAAATTTAGTTTATTAAAGAAAAAAGTAATACATTAAATGTTATGCTGCATTCCTTTCCTGAGACAGTAATACAAAAACAAAAACACATAAAAACCCAGAGATTTTTTTTAGTAACATTAGTGACTGTTTCAAAAAGAAATGTATCTAATACTCTTGCTAAAAATCTGTAAGAATTTGTGATTTGATGCCATGTCAAATACCTTTATATGAAATATATATGCAAATCCATTAAAGAAACATTTCTCAGGCATACCATGATTCCTAAAATAATTTTTGAGGAAGACATGAATGACAACTAGAAAGCTTTCTTTTTCCGGTTCCATAGCTATTTCATAAAAAACAATGAGAAAGACACACTCAATTGCTCTTTGGAAATAAATGTCAGCAAATCAACTGATATGTGAATAATATTATTCCATATTTTGAAGAATATATTTACAGTTCACATTTGCTTGAACATTAGCATAGATCAAAATTGTTATGTGCAAAAATGTAGGATTGCATATAATACCATCTCTGCCAAAATATCCTTTAAACTTATATCAACAAATATTAGGTAGCATTGTAAGATTAAATATAGGGGCACATGGTGGCTCAGTTGGTTAAGTCTGCGACCTTGGCTCAGGTCATGATCTCACAGTTCCTGAGTTTGAGCCTCCACTAGGCTCTGTGCTGACAGTGGACAGCCCACTCTGGATCCTCTGTCTCTCTCTCTCTGCTCCTCCCTGCCCTCTCTCAAAGAATAAACTTAAAAAAAAAAAAAGAATGATTAAATATAAAATATTTAGCTTAGCCTGAAGATTTTATTTAAAAAATTAGTAATTTTCAAAACATTTCAATGTAGTAAAATTAGTATGTTTGATTTCTCCTGTGGCTTAGACATGATTCAGTAGATTACATGCCTTAGATTCACTTATTCATCACATTTTTACATAGTAATCATTGTTCTTTATGTTAGAATATGAAGAAAATGAGGTGCATAGAGTACATCTTAAAGCCACAGAGCTAATAAGTTATCGTTTAAACTGTTTTGAAATAGGTTTACTACACACTAAAATGTGAACTACACACTAAAATGTGAACTGCAAAACTGGCCCTATTAATTTCTCCCCTACAGTACTTGTTTCTATTTCATTTTCTGAAGTCTCTTCTCCACTCCGGGTGAGCCAAATTTCAACATAATCGTTGATAATATATTTACAACCTGCTGCTGAGAAGTTATGTTTTCCTGAAGTTATATTTAAAGAGTTTAATTCTGTTCAATAAATACTTTTTCATCCATTCTGTGTTCTAAATCATACACCTGGTAATGGAGATATAAACAGGCATAGTCTCTTCTTCCTAATATTTGACTGCTTGGTGGGCAATACAGACATTCAAAATGCAATTTCAAGATACTATAGTAAGATCAATTAAAAATAAAGGGGTTTGATTGAAATTGAATTATGTAAGGAAAAACTTGGATTATTTTCTACCTAAATTTCACTACATTACTGAGGTTTGGGGTTGTTTATTACTGCACTATAATTTATCATACTTGGTAGGAAAATGGTGGTATTTTTAAAAATCTAAATCATATATCAGCAAACTTTCTCTGTAAAGGGCTAGATGATAAACATTTTAGACTTTGTGGGCCAAATGTCTTCTGTCATATGTTCTTTTTAGATTATTACTAGTAGTAGTAGAGTTTATTTTCTAAGAATTGTTTTAGATTTACAGAAAATATTTTTAATGTTCATTTATTTTGAGAGTGAGAAATTGCATGTGTGCATAGGTGGGGGTGGGGCAGAGAGCGAGGGAGAGAGAATACCAGGCAGGCTTGGTGCTGTCAGCGCAGAGCCCAACATAAGGCTCAGTCTCATGAACCATGAGATCACGACTGGAGCCAAAACCAAGAATCGGAAGCTAAAACGACTTACTCACCTAGGCGTCCCTAGATTTATAGAAAATATTGAGCAGATAATATGGAATTTCTACATAACCCTCTGCATAAAATTTTCCCTTTTATTAATCTTTTACATTAATATGGTGCATTTGTTATAAATAGGGAGTCAATGCTAGCACATTATTAATTGAAGTCCATAAGAATTCACATTATCTTAGTCTTTCCTTATAACCTTTTTCTGTTCCATGATCCCATCCAGAATAACACATCACATTTACTTATTGCATCTTATTAGGCTCCTCTTTGGTTGTGACAGTTTCTCAGCCTTTCCTTGTTTTTCATGACTTTGAAAGGTTTGAGGTATCCTGTAGTAGAATTATTCTAACATTTTTTTCTCATTAGACTGGTGATATGGATTTGGGAATGGACAATCACAGAGGAAAAGTACCATTATCATCATGTCGCTTCAGGGTACACATTATCTACATGATTTATGATTATTGATGTTGATGTTGATATTGATTACCTTGCTAAGCGAGTGTTTTCAGCTTCATCTACTGTGAAGTTACTCTTTTCCCAATTTCCATATTGTACTTTTTAGAGGGAAGTCAGTGCACACAGTTCACACTTAAGGTATAATGAGTTATGCCGCCCCCTTATTAATAACATTTAAAATGTCAAAAAAATTCTTAAAATTTTTTTAAATGTTTACTTATTATATTTGAGAGAGACAGAGAGCACTAACAGGGGAGGAACAGAGAAAGAGGGAGATACAGAATCCAGAGAGGCTCCAGGCTCTGAGCTGTCAGCACAGAGCTGACATGGGGCTCAAACCCACAAATCCCAAGATCATGACCTGAGGTGAAGTCAGATGCTCAACTGACTGATCCACCTAGACGCCCCTAAATTCTAAAAAAAAAAAAAAAATCTTAGTTTATATGCAGTGGGCTGGATTTAGCCTCTAGACCATAGCTTTCTGATTTCTGATCTAATTTTCTGATTATGTTTTCTATTTATTGTAAGTTGTATGTACAGAATGTAAAAACAGTGTGTAGTAAAGTGCATTTCTAGGGAGTCTGTTTATTATTATTGCAATTGCATCTAGGTTTAGAATATATTTGAACTAATATTCCATATTTTTTAGTTTGCAGTTTAACACATTTTAATATGTTACATAGTAGAAGTTATAAATTCATATTTTTTTTCAGATTGCTAAGCTAATTCCCCAACAATTATACATTGGATGATTGTTTCTATTGTAGAGAAAGAGTTGAAATCCATTCTTTTTTTTAATGTATTTTTTTAAGTTTATTTACTTATTTTTAGTGAGACAGAGACAGCATAAGCAGGCCGAAGGAGAGGGAGAGAGAAACCCAGGAGGCTCTGTGCTGTCAGCTTAGAGTCTGATGTGGGGTTCAAACTCTTGAAATGTGAGATCATGACCTAAGCTGAAACCGAGAGTCTGATGCTCTACCACCTGAGCCACCCAGGCGCCCCTGAAATCCATTCTTAGTCCACATAAAGAATTCTTATTCTTTATTTGATTCAGCACACATTATCTGCACTTTATAATAATTGGTTCAATAGAAAGATGCATATATTATTTATGAATTAATTGTGAATCTTAAATTCAGCATTATTTAAGAAAACGAGAGTAATTTGTCTCTCATAAATTGTATATGTAATAGTAAGGAACTATTTTGCTAATATTTAGAGTTCTCCAAGTAGAAAAATAAATATAAGATTCTAAAAATCAAATATTGTAAGTCCTAAATATTCTTAATTTAAAAAATCATAAATCTATGCATTTCTAGCTATCAGTTTTTCAGAGGTCTTATGTATGTATGTATGTATGTATCTTTCTACCAATCTAATTATCATAACCTATAAATATAATATTATTTTGCAAGAATACAATTTATAAATCTCAGTAGAAATAGAAAGCTCTTAATAAATGTAAGGGTTTATTTTATTTACTCAGGTATTGTTTGAGGTTGTGAGAGAAAATTTAAGCAGTATAACAATTTGAAAACCTTCATGATAAAACAAAAATATAAGAATATTTATTAATATATAAGATTTAGAATAAAAATACATAAAACTTGACTCCTGGTTAAAAAAAAAACATATTTTTCAGTTTATATCTATTTTATACTTTTAAGTCTTCCATTACTTTCTGTAAGTGTAAAAATCCCCAATAATGGTGTTTTAAAATTTCCTCCTTCATAAATCTGGACTCCAAATTCTTAATTGTATAATTATGAAACATGAGCAAAATTTCATGTTCAACATAATTAGTCACTTTGCAAAACACCTTCTAAATTGGTACTAATAACCTAGAACAACTTAGTGGCTAAGAAATATTAGAGTGATAGTTTAAAATTATCTTCAAATTTAGGAACTCAAGCTCTCTGACCATTCTCAAATAACCTTAACTTTGTAGTGAATTCAAAGCTATTTATCCGCTTATCAGCCTAATGATTAATTATAAGTTAAAAAAATACATTATACTTAATCTCCTTACATAGAGCTAGGAGAATCAGAAATGATAAAGATTAGGAAACTGTCAAACTAACTCCCCTCACATACATGGACTACAAAATTCAATGGTGATATGAGGATTCACAGGCTGGATACTGGCTTTTTTATAGTTTCATATAATAGGTAATATTTCAACTTATGTCGAATAACTCCCACTTTTTATAGCCCCTAAGCACAGACCATAATCATGAAGATTCCCTTAGGAATTCTGTGAGTCTGTGAAAAGCTTTGACTGGATAGCTCTAATTCTAAGAGGGAAAATATACCTGAAGTCTAACACTATCTCTGGATCCAAAGAATGTAATTACATAATGATAAAAAGATCAATTCAACAGGCAGATAAGCAATTAGAAGCATATATGCAATATCATATCACCTAAATATATAAAGCAAATATTGTTAGATCTGAAGGAAGAATTTGACAGCAATATAATAATGAATGGATTACAATACCCCACTTATAATAATGAACAGATCATCAAGGCAGAAAATCAACAAACAGTTGACTTGAAAATAATACCCAACTTTACTTAGTATAAGGAAATTCAAATTAAAATCTCAAGGAGATATCACTTCACATCAGATATTATATAAAAAACACACAAAAGTGTTGGCAATGATGTGGAGAAAAGAGCATGCTTTAACATGATTCATGAGAAAATAAATTGGAGTATCCATTATAGAAAACTATGACAGTTCTCCCAAAATTAAAAATGGAACTAACTATTATTCGGCAATCTCACTTCTGACTATATATTCCAAAAGGATGAAATCAGGACCTCAAAGACATATCTGCACTCATTAAGTTGTACACATAAAATTAATACAATGTTATAAGTCAATTACATCTCAAAAATTAATTATTTTAAAAGAAAACCTGCAATTTGCAAACAACATGCATGAAGCTGAAAGTTGTTATTCTAAATAAAATAAGCCAGACACAGAAAAACACAGAAAAAGATCATACAGACAAATACTGCATGATTGCACTTGGAACATGTGGAATCTAAAACAGTCACACTCATAAAAACGTAAGGTATAAAGGTGGTTGTCAGCAACTATTACTTTCCTTGTTTTAATATTCCTAATGGTAAGTCAACATGTCATTCAAAATGTATTAAATACTTCTGATACCAGGGTCTTTTCCTATTGTATACTCTGCACAAAATTCTAACAACTAAATAGATGTAGAGTGATAAACTTTCTTTGTCTTCTGTCCACATAAAATTCATACTTAAATATCAAGAGCTAAATTGGTCTTATAATTTCAACTTTACAAACATAGTATTTATCTGATTTGGGATTAACATTCATAATTCAGATTACTAATATTTCTTGTTTTAGAAAACACATAGATATATTAATGAAAGTGGCATATGCAGAACATCTATGTTACTGGGACAATGTGTTATTGAGTATCATTTGTGATCTACTGTACACATTAATCATTTATGAATCTGATAGTTTTAGAATTGGGTGTCATCGCTTTACACAGTTTGCAATAAATTGTACACATATTTATTCTTTAAGTATATTTAACCTCATTCAAGTAGTCAATATTTCTTTTGTTACCAATCTCTCTAGTAATTTTTTACCCATACTGACTTCATTCTAGACACCTGGAAATGAACATACATATTGTGTTTGAATTATTTCATGAATGGTAGAAATTAATAAACATAATTTTTTAATTACTCTTCTATTTCAAATCATTTCACAATAAGAATCATAATTATATCTCTCTGCTTTTGTTATCAAAAGAAACAGAAGTCTGTATAGTAATACTGAATATATGATCCAGACCATTTTGATTTGCTATACCAGCTATGAAACAGCAAGGCGATAAATATGTCAAGGGAAAATTGTGAGGAAATTGGTTTAAATTGAATTAAAAACAAAATGCTGCTCTCTTTCAAAAAAAAAATCTGGGGTCACTAACAGTACTAAACTAAAACTCTTATAAGTGTGTTAAATAACATTTTATAGTATTGTAGTCATGAATCATTGATGAAAGGATTGATGCACTAATTTCTCAGTCTCCTTCAGGTAGAATATTTTTGAAATACTTTTTAAAAATAAAATTTCAGGAGCACCTGATAGCTCAGTCAATTGAGCCTCTGAGCTCGACTCAGGTCATGATCTCACAGTGTGTGAGTTTAAGCCCTGTGTCAGGCTCTGTGCTGACAACTCAGAGCCTGGAACCTGCTTAGAATTATGTGTCCTGGTCTCTGTGCTCATCCTCTCCTCCCTCACACTTTTTATCAAAAGTAAATAAACATTAAAAAAATAAAAAATAAAATAAAATGTTCATTGGCTGCACCTTTTCAACTTAAAACATTAGTCATCTGGGAGTACCTGTGTAGCTTAGTCAGTTAAGCATCGAACTCTCGATTTCAGTTCAGGTCATGATCTCATGGTTTTTGGAGTTTGAGCCCCATGTCGGACTCTGTCCTGACAGTGCAGAACCTGCTTGGGATTCTCTCTCCCCCTCTCTCTCTGCCCCTCCTGCACTGTCTCTGTCTCTCTCAAAATAAATATACTTGAATACAGGAGAGGGGAAGCAATTTGGCGAAGTAGGGAGCTCCATACTTCCTGTCTGCATCTATCAAACAAGGAAAGGCAGAAGCCAAAAGACGCTGAACCACAAGAGTCTGGGAAGAAAAGAGACAGAGTCCACTAAGACAACCTCGTAGGGCTACCTCAAGAAACAAGCCAAAGTACACATGATGGAGAGTCCCAAATAACCCTACAAGTAGGGAAATAAAATAACCAAAGGCATAACAAGAGAGACCAAGGGAAACCATTAAAAGAACACTTCCTGAATGGACAGGCTCTGGAAAGTCAATGAGCGTCCTTTAATACAGCAATACTCACAGGTGCAGAGTGCATAACAAGCTTTTAAAACTGACAAAAGATAGAAAGCTAGCCAAAATGACGAAATGGAGAATTCTCCACTAAAGAAATTCCAGGAAGAAGTGACAGCTAAAGAATTGGTCAAAACAGATATAAGCAACATAACTGATCAGGAATGTAGAACAATAGTCATAAAATTAATTGCTAGGCTTGAAAAAGGCATGGAAGACATCAGAGAAGCTATTACTATAAAGACTATGGACCTTAAAAATAGTTGTGATGAATTAAAAACTGCTATAAATGAGGTGCATAATAAAATGGAGGTGGTCACTGCACGGTTTGAAGAGGCAGAGAGGAGAATAGGTGAATTAGAAGGCACAATTTTTGAAAAAGAGGAAGCTGAGGAAAGAGAGATAAACTGATTCAGGAGCACAAAAGAATTCAAGAACTGAGTGATACAATCAAACAGAACAATACCCGTACCATAGAAATTCCTGAGGAAGAAAGAGAAAGGGCCTGAAGGGATACTTGAACAAATTACAGCCGATCCCCAATCTAGGGAAGGAAACAGCCATTGAAATTCAAGAGACACAGAGAACTCCCCTCAGACGTAACTTGAATTGATTTTCTGCATGACATATCATAGTGATAGTGGCAAAATATAAGGATAAAGAGAGAATTCTGAAAGCAGTTAGGGATAAAAGGGCCCTAACATATAAAGGGAGACCTACCAGAGTAGTTGCAGACCTATCTACTGAAACTTGGCAGGCCAGAGAGAATGGCAGGAAATCTTCAATGAGATGAACAGAAAAAACATGTAGCCAAGAATCCTTTATCCAGCAAGCCTGTCATCCAAAATAGAAGGAGAGATAAAGGTTTTCCCAAACAAACAAAAATTGAAGGAATTAAACACCACTAAATCAGCCCTACAAGGAACCCCAAGGGAGACTCTATAAGGAAAATGTTGCAAGGAACACAAAGTACAGGAGACACCACTACAAGCATGAATCCTACAGAGAACACAATGACTCTAAACCCATATTTTTCAATAATAACACTGAATGTAAATGCACCAAATGCTCCAATCAAAAGACATAGGGTATGAGAACGGATAAAAAACCAAAATCCATCTATTTGCTGTCTCAAAGAGACACATTTTAGACCTGAGGACACTTTAAGATTGAATATAAGGGGATGGAGAGATATCTGTTATGTGTCTGGAAGTCAAAAGAAAGCCAGAGTAGCCATACTTATATCAGACAAGCCAGACTTTAAAGTAAAGGAACTAACAAGAGACGAAGAAGGGCATTATATAATAATTACAGGGTCTATCTGTTAGAAAGAGCTAACACTTATAAACATCTACACACCGAATGTAGGAGCACCCAAATACATAAAACAATGACAAACAGAAACAATCTTATTGATAATATTGCAGAATGTGGTCTGGATAACCCAGCAGAATAACAAATCTGCACTCAGAGATCTTGGAAGGGAGGAGATTTATTTTACACCAGTGGGCTCAGAGGAGATCATTCTCCAGAGGTCTGAGCCCAGAGCATTAGCAGAGGGAACAATATATAGCCAGTTACTTCCGCATTCTTCATTAATCAGGGACAGGTGTTTCCTATTCATCCTACCAGCAATCTAATGGCAGATTTTCCCTATAATAAGAATGTGCTAATTGCAGGGGATTTTAATACTCCACTTACAGCAATGGATAGATCAACCAGAAAGAAAATCACTAAAGAAACAATGGACCTGAATGACACATTGGAACAGATGGATTTGACAGATATATTTAGGACTCTACATCCTGAGGGACGCCTGGGTGGCTTAGTCGGTTAAGTGTCCGACCTTCGCTTAGGTCATGATTTCGCAGTTTGTGGGTTCGAGCCCCGCGTCAGGCTCTGTGCTGACTGCCAGAACAGAGCCTGGAGCCTATTTCATAGTCTGTGTGTGTGTCTCTCTCTGACCCTCCCCTGCTCATGCTGTCTCTCTCTCTCAGGAAAAAAAAAAAAAAAGAACTCTACATCCTGAGACTATGGAATTTGCTTTCTTCTCAAATGCACATGGTACATTCTCCAAGAGAGACCACATACTGGGACATAAGGCAGCCCTCAATAAATATAAAAAAAACCTGAGATCATACCATGCACACTTTCAGATCACAATGCTACGACATTTGAAATCAATCACAGGAAAAAGTCTGGAAAACCTCTAAAAACATGGAGGTTAAAGAAAATCCTACTAAAGAACAAATGGGCCAATCAGGAAACTAGAGAAGAAATTTAAAAATATATGGAAACAAATGAAAATGAAAATACAACAATCCAAACTCTTTGGGATGCAGCAAAGGCAGTCCTAAGAGTAAAGTATATAGCAATCTGGGCCTATTTCAGGAAACTAGAGAAAGCACAAATACAAAATCTAACAGCACACCTAAAGGAACCAGAAGAAGAGCAGCAAGAGCACCCCAAACCCAGCAGAAGAAGAGAAATACGAAAGATCAGGGCAGAAATAAACAGTATAGAATCCCAAAAAAACAGTTGAACAGTTTAATGAAACCAAGACTTGGTTTTTTGAAAAAAATAAACAAAATTGATAAACATCTAGCCAGGCTTCTCAAAAAGAAAAGAGAGAGCACCCGAATAGACAAAATCACAAATGAAAATGTATCTATTACAACCAATTCCTCAGAAATAGAAGTAATCATAAGGGAATATTATGAAAAATTATATGCCCATAAACTGGACAACCTAGAAGAAATGGACAAATTCCTAAAAACACATGCACTACCAAAATTCATATGGAAAGAGATAGAAAACCGAAACAGATCCATAACCAGTGAAGAAACTGAATCGGTTGTCAAAAATCTCCCAAAGAATAAGAACCCTGGGCGAGATGGCTTTCCTGTGGAATTTTGCCAGACATCTAAATCAGAGTTAATAACCATTCTCCTCAAGCTAGTCCAAAAAATAGAAACAGAAGGAAAGCTTCTGGACTCATTCTGCGAGGCCAGCATCACTTTGATTCCCAAACCGGACAGAAACACAGCAAGAAAAGAGAACTACAGGCCAATATCCTTGATGAATACAGATGAAAAAATACTCAATGAGATGCAAGCAAATCGAATTCAACAGCATATAAAAAGAATTATCAACCATGAACAAGAGGGATTCGTTCCTGGGTTACAGGGCTGGTTCAATATTGGCAAATCAATCAATGTGGTGCATCACATTAAAAAAAGAAAACATAAAAACCATATGATCCTATGGACACATGCAGAAAAAACATCTGAAAAAATTTAGTATCCTTTCTTAATCAAAACCCTTGAGAAAGTTGGGATAGAAGGAACTTACTTAAACATCATAAAAGCCATTTATTAATCAAAAGCCCTCAGCTAACATCTTCCTCAAGAGGAAAAACTGAGAGCTTTCACTCTGAGATCAGGAACACGACAAGAATGTCCACTCTCACAACTGTTGTTTAACACACTGCTGAAAGTCCTAGCATCAGCAATCAGACAACAAAAGGAAATAAAAGGTATCAGAATTGGCAAAGATGAAGTCAAACTTTCACTTTTTGCAGATGACATGATTCTCTATATGGAAAACCTGAAAGACTCCACCAGAGCCAACTAGAACTGATCCACGAATTCAGCAAAGTTTCTGGGTACAAAATTAATGTACAGAAATGAAGCAATGCTCCAATAATGAAGCAACAGAAAGAGAAATCAAGAAACTGATCCCATTCACAAGTGCATAAAAAACCATAAAAATACCTAGGAATAAACCTAAACAAAGATATAAAAGATCTGTATGATGAAAACTATAGAAAACTTATGAAGGAAATAGAATAAGACACAAAGAAATGGAAAAACATTCCATGTTCATGGATAGGAAGAATAAATAGGTTTTTTTTTAAATTTTTAATGTTTTATTTATTTCTGAGAGAGAGTGAGAGAGAGAGAAAGCGTGAGCAGGGGAGGGTCAGAGAGAGAGGGAAATACAGAGTTTGAAACAGGATGCAGGCTCTGAGCTAGCTGTCAGCACAGAGCCTGATATGGGGCTCGGACCCACAAACTGTGAGATCATGACCTGAACCAAAGTCAGACGCTTTAACCGACTGAGCCACCCAGGCAGCTCGAGAATAAATATTGGTAAAATTAATTACTACTCAATGCAATCTACACATTCAATGCAATCCCAATCAAAACTGCACCGGCATTCTTCTCAAAGCTAGAACAAATTATCCTAAAGTTTATATGGAACCAACAAAAGACGCCGAATAGCCAAAGCAATATTGAAAAGAAAATCAAAATGGGAGGCATCACCATCCCAGACTTTAGCCTCTACTACAAAGCTGTCATCATCAAGACAGTATGATATTAGCACAAAAACAAACACATAGACCAATGAAATAGAATAGAGAACTCAGAATTGGACCCACAAATGTATGGCCAATTCATCTTTGACAATGCAGGAAAGAGTATCCAATGGAGATAAAAAAGACAGCCTCTTTAACAGATGGTGCTGAGAGAATTGGACAACAACATGAAGAAGAATGAAATTAGACCACTTATTTACACCATACACAAAAATAAATTCAAAATGGATGAAGGACCTGAATGTGAGACAGGCAACGATCAAAACCCTAGGAGAAAGCAGGAAACAACCTCCTCCACCTCAGCCACAGCAATTTAGTACTCAACGTATGTCCAAAGGTGCCGGGAGCTGCACCAGCCTCTCTGGATGGCAGTCACAGGAAGGAAATGACAGTGTTTGCAGCTCCTGGCATGAGAAATGAAAACTGGTATCTTCTTCTGCTACTACTGGCTCATGTTGGATATAAGCCTGCTGGTATTGACCAGGCCTCACAATATTCCATATCAGACCCATATTCTGAATACAGACACCTCATAAGGAAAAGCATATTCCTGCCTTTACAAAAGAGATTTTAGACTACATATATCTTTGCTATTGGTGAAGCATAGCAGTCCCTTCCTCAAGGCCTACATTCCACAAACACCCTCCCTTACACTGGCAGCTGGGATGAGGATAGATAAGAGTAGCTAAAACATAAACCCAGGTGCTAAGACTGACACATTTAGGGCCCCCAAGAGAGTTTCCACAAACAAACCAATTCAGAAACATTCATCCTCTTGAGAGCCAGACAGAATGACTCCTAGCTTATCTATATACAATTTAACCTATATGTTATCCTGTTTTCACTAAGAGCATCCTGTTAATTCCTTGGTTGTAAATTCACTATGACTGGGATAATTCTGCAGAATATCAAAAACTTGTTATCGCAAAAGGCCTCCCACTGTAGAAATTCCTTTCTCTGACTTCATGTTGTTGCTGAACCTTTAAATAAAAACACCAAAACTGACAGGACAGAGATGCCTGCCTGGTGATCAGAAAGAATCTCGGGGCTCTCTCATTCTCTTTCGCTGACACCGTCCATCCTTCAGGGACCCCTGGACCTGTCAGAGCAGGCATGGCCTCTGACACAAAGGCAAGAGAATTAAGAGCAAAAATGAGCTATTGTGGCTTCATCAAGATAAAAAGCTTTTGCACAGCAAAGGAAACAATCCTTAAAACTAATAGGCAACCAACAGAATGGGAAAAGATAGTTGCAAAAACATATCAGATAAAGGGCTAGTATCCAAAATCTATAAGGAACTCACCAAACTCCACACCTGAAAAATATAATCCAGTGAAGAAATGTGCAGAATACATGAACAGACACTTCTCCAAAGAGGACATCCAGATGGCCAACAGACACATGAAACGATGTTCAGCATCACTCATCATCAGGGAAATACAAATCAAAACCATACTGAGATACCACCTCACGTCAGTCAGAGTGGCTAAAATGAACAAATCAGGAAACTATGAATGCTGGCAAGGATGTGGAGAAACGGGCACCCTCCTACACTGTTGGGAATGTAAGCTGGTGCAGCCCCTCTGGAACACAGTGTGGAGGTTCCTCAAAAAATTAATAGAACTCCCCTATGACTCAGCAGTAGCACTGCTAGGGATTTACCCAAGGGATGCAGGAATGCTGATGTATAGGGGCACATGTACTCCAAATGTTCACAGAAGCACTTTCAACAAAAGCCAAATCATGGAAAGAGCATATATGTCCATCAAGTGAAAATGGATCAAGAAGATGTGGTTTATCCATACAATGGAATACTATATGACAATGAGAAAGAATGAAATCTGGCTATTCATAGCAACATGGATGGAACTTGAGGGTGTTATGCTAAGTAAAAGAAGTCAGGCAGAGAAAGACAGATACCATATGCTATCACTCATAAGTGAACAGGTGAAACTTAACAGAGGACCATGGGGGAGGTGAAGGGGGGAAATAGTTGGGGAGAGGGAGGCAAACCATTAGAGACTCTTGAATATTGAGAACAAACTGAGGGCTGATGGGGGAGGGGGAGATGGGAAGGGGGGCATGTAGGAAAGCACTTGTTGGGATAAGCACTGGGTGTTATATGGAAACCAACTTGACAATAAACTGTAACGGGAAAAAAAAAAGAAGGCACTAATAAAGTATATAATTCCAGGGAAAAAAGAAATTAAAAAAATAAACAAACGAATAAATACAATTAAAAAAAGTAAAATAAAGAAAAACATTACTCATCTTGTTTACCGAGTTTATGCCATAGTTATATATACTATTTTCAATTTCCCTAAGAGTTAAAAACATTGATGAAAAATATATACAGATCTTAAATTCATTTTATAGGTACTCATAAATATTATGTACATCATGCTTAGATTCTTAAGGGTCAATCAACCAATACAGGACAAGAGCCAAAATGACCAAGTAGACACTGGAATGCTTTCCCATAGTTCCTGAGGGGTTCATTTGTAAGCTTGCATCCTGATGACAGAGCAGTACCTTATTCCTAGATTCCCAGACTCTAATGATGTGTTTTTTTCCACCTGTCCAGTTTCTCAATTATGATATATGTGATTGATTTTCTTTTCTTTTTTTTAGTGTTTTTTTTTTTTAATATTTTTATTTATTTCTAGGAGAGAGAGAGAGAGACAGCGTGAGCAGGGGAGGGTCAGAGAGCGAGGGAGTCACAGACTGAAACAGGCTCCAGGCTCCGAGCTGGCAGTCAGCACAGAGCCCGACGCGGGGCTTGAACCCACGAACTGCGAGATCATGACCTGAGCGAAAGTCGGACGCTTAACCAACTAAGCCACCCAGGCGCCCCATGATTTTCTAAATAGATTATCTGAACTCAAGTCTTATTTTGGAAGGAGACCTAGCTAAGATACATAGAGAAAAAACAAACAAAAAAAAGTTAATGAGTTTTATTATAGTTAAGGATATATAAAAAGGTATTGTTTACAAATTATATGCCTGACTTTTTCTTCTTAGAAACTGCCATAATATTAACCAGCATTAGAACAAATTTATAATTGGTAGTATTTAGCATGAAACAGACACGTTTATTTAGATAAATATAAAGAATATAAGGCTTTTTGCTTTCATAGATGAAAGAAATAAAAAAAAATAAAGAAGAAAGGAAGGAAAGAAGGGGAGAAGGAGGAGAAAGAGAAGACAATAAGTGTTTGTGTGTGTGTGTGGGGGGGCAAATAGAATTCAATTTCAGATTATTAGTGTCTTATAAAATGTTATCATCAAAAGTATGTCAATATATTGTCTAAAGAGGATAAATCTAATAAAGATGTATAGTTATATCATGAAAAGCTTGAATAGTTTCATTCTTTTGAAAGAAGTTTATTCATATATCACAGTAATTATAAAAAGTAGTCATTTTTTAATTAATTTGAGGTAATATGAATCATGTGGAACATTTATTTCCTTGATAGTGATTTTCAGGAAAATTATATATATTTTACTGAACAATTGCATGCCACCCCTATAGTTCCCCCTAAAGTATATTTTCATGTAAATTATTATATGTCTGTTTTGTGGAATATGACAAATCTGTCCCACTTATAATTTTCTATTGACATGACAAAATGAAATATTTATTTATAAAGTTAAAATAGAACACAGAATAAGAGAAAATATAGAGACATTTTTATTTGTGTCAGGGTAACACACAAATTGTTTTGCTTTTTCAGGTGACTTACGTTTCAATATTTTTAAAATATATAGAGTGTTTTATAATTTATATTACATCATTTCCAGTGAAATATAATTAGGTAGGGTTGCTGGGTATTTAAGGCTAACAAATACCAACCATTCTTTGTCAGATCTGTACTTCATCCTAGTAGTTAACATCTTAAATTAGTTCAGAATTCCAATTAGTTCACATTCCTGCTAAATTTGCTTAGTTTTTCTCAGATTTCAGTACTAGTACCACACAATGGTTATCCACTTATATATTTTAGAAAAGGGGATTGACTTTAGAACAAAATAGAACATGAGGTTAGATCACTAATCTCTCAATATATTTTTTCCCAGCCAATCATGTGTTTATTATTACAGATAATCCAGGTTATCCTGTGGAAAACTCATCCTCAAACCCTCAGTGTAACAAGTGTTCATTTCTCTCCCTAGTTGTGTGTCCAGTGTATGAACTATGGGCCTTGAATGAGAGGGTCCTTTATAATATGAAGTCAGCCAGAGGCTCAAACAGATGGATTCATTATGATACCAGCATCTCAATAGGTGACTTCAGAATACACTGTGCCAGAGGGACAGTGAGCTTTAGAGTAGCAAACAACTATTTGCCTCATATTTCATTGGCACTCAAATTCCAAAGGACTTAAATGAAAAAGGACTGGTTAATGTAGAGTGTCAGATTATTTGGTCAACATTACTTGTTTATTCATGTTTTTGTACTTTTTTTCTTTTAACATATCATACACAGTTAATCATCCCCAGATTAAATCATCCCCAACCTAAAAACTTATCGTTACTCTATTCAGCTCAGATTGTAGAATGTTGGTGTGCTGCTACTAAGTTGAATGACAGGTTTGGCTCTTCAAACTATGAACTAAAGAATAAATTACTTTTCATCTGCTAACTCCCAATATTCAATGGCAAATTGTCATGTAGATATCTGTATTAATTTTTTTTTTAATCAGAAAGGGAGGAATAGAAGACCCTCAGTAGGCAAAGAACTGCAGCACTTCTTAAATTCTGCTGAATAGGTAGTGTGAGCAGGCCCTATAATAGTGGAGGTGAGTATGTATTGATTAGATGCTGATTCTACTTTATAGGATGTGTTTCATGGTGCACGATTTCCTATGATCCTGCCCATGCACTCAGGGAAATACTTCTTTATTATCTTTATTCTTCTTGGCTTCTCTTGAGGGAATGTGCCTATCTTGGATTTATTCAACTTTTTAAACTCATGTCCAATTAGAGGAATTTGGAGGAAGGGGTAAAAGTGTCAAAAAACAACATTTTTAAAATTTCACTATTGTTATTCCAGTTTTGCACTTGCTTTAGTGTAAGACAGTAAAATTATTATCTAAATGATGCTAGCAAATACTTATATCTTCAATTAAGATAGAATTCTCATCTGATATATATATCAATATATATGAAAATGTAATTATATATATGTATTTTTGTCACATACACACATATGCATTCCTCACTTCTACCTTCAAAATGTCTTTCAATTTTAAGCTTAGAACTAGAAGTCTGTGCTTTTGGAGAAAAGTTATAACCTGATTTTTCTCTAAATCAGCTAATTCAATTTTGAGGATTAACTGTCTCCCATATCCTTAATCTGATCTTTGCCCTGAGGCACTTGAATCCTATAGGAATTTTTGAAATAAATGGGAAGGCTACACTCTTATTTTTATCTCTTCTAAAATGCTGAGTTTTGATAGGGTCTTGCCTCTTAAAACCTTTATCAATTATCTCCCACAGTTTGAGCCTTATAACATCAAGGTCCAGAGTTTCAGAATGTTTTTACTTCATTTCATTTTTTGCTTTCAGCAATCAAAATTCTTTACTTATCTCTTTCTGGTATACCTGATAAAATTCAGTAAATAACAATCAAAAACACTAATGTTCTGCTTTTGAACTCTTCCCTTAGAGCTACAAAGTAATTGGGCATGCAATCAGCCTCACAAGATTTTCAAAAATATGGTATTACCAAATATTGTGCTATTGCTTAAAAGTGACCTTTTTCCAGGCTCTGCAAATTATTTCCTCCACTTCCAAATTACAAGCTTGTGTCAGACATTTGAGATTCGTTGAGATGGCACTCTACTCCTGAAACCAATGTCTGTATTAGGCAATTCCAGATCATGGTGCAGAATCAAATAAACTCCAAATATTAATGGTTTGTAATAAATACATATTTTGCTCATTCTCCATGTCCAACTCAAGTCAGTGTTGAGCTGTGATCTGTGTAGTTACTCAATGTCCAAGACTATATGAGGTTCTTCTAGAGCTAGTATAGCACCAAAGTATATTTGATTCAGCAATTTAATGATTCTCTGTGCTTTAAAACGCCATTATCCTAAGGCTTATTCTCATTCACAAGACAACTAAAATCACCCTATATGTTCATGTAGCCCATGCCATGGAAAGGCAAAGGATGACTTCCATTGTATTCCAAAAATAAAATATGAAGCAATAATAATACACAAAAACATACACAATAAGTTTCCTTACGACACTTCTGCTAAAATCTTATCTCCTCATAATTAATTCATTGCTATATTTTCATAGCCATTACATTTGAGATAATATTATGCTAAATAATTACCTCTGTTTCAGTTGGAAATCTTCCCCTGAAATATTTCAGCATTTCAGTAGTTTCCTAAAGAAGGGGAATAAACGTTGGTCTACCTGATAAATAAATAGGTATTTATTCGATTTACAACAATCAATTCAAATTTCAGCCATCATAACACATGTACATTTGAATTTCTTTTCTCATTTCAAATTCCTCTTCTTCAGCTACCTTTTTCACTCTTTCTTAAGGAATCTATATATTTGTTTTGTGTACCCATTTAATCGTTTATTCAATACATGCCAAACTGACACTTCTTAATTTCCTCTGTTCTAGCTACATTTAAAAAATTGTACTTATCAGTAATTTAAATTTTATACTTGCTTAAAAAAATGGAAAAAAAAAACTTTGTTTATTCTTTCAATCCACAGATTGCAGAGTAATTTTTTCAAATAAAGTACAAAATATGGGCATATTTTTCCAATTCTATAAGTTCTCCATTTATTTAAATAACATGCATCTTTTAGTTTTCTTTGATGTCATTTTGTGAAATCTTCATAGATTTGCTACAATCGACCTAATGCAGTCTTTATTAGTTTCAATCTCTTCTTTGCAAAAAATTTACTACATCTCAGTAAGGACCTACAAAGTAAAATCTATTGTTTTTGTTTGAATACAAAAATTATTTATTTTACTATGCTTTTAAAGATTAGCATAAGTGATTTTATAATACTAGGTTGATATGTAAAATCTTTTCTCTGGTTGTTGAGAATTCTACTTTGTATTTGGTGTTATCAAATATAGTACCTCTATGTGTGGATTTAGTAATATTGCTCTTCTTGGACATGGTAGTCCAAGTCATTATTAGTCTTTAGTCATTATTTCTTTGAAATTATGTATTACTAGTGTTAGTATATTTCTTGGCTTTCATATGTGCCCATTATCACATTTGATCTAGCATTTTCCCTAGTTTTTTCCTCTGTAATTACTTTATACACCATATTATTAATAATTTTAATACAAAACACTAATTTGTTAGACCTCCAATTTGTGCTTCTAGGTTTTAATAATGTCTAATCGAGTAGTTTGTTAGATACATAAGCAGTGAATATATTTCTCGCATAGGTAAGAAGTCAAATCTGAAAGAAAATTACCACTAACTAGCCTCTTTTTTGTATCTTTACATGATGTGAAAAAAACTAGCATCCCCTTTCAAAAAGTGTATGTATGTTGCTCTCTGATTTTAAAAAAATGAATTCACTGGAACAAGGAAGACATAGAATTTATCTTTCACCACTTTTGATTTCAGGGTGATGAAAAAAATGAGCAATGCTATTGTCTCTTCTGACCACTTGGTAAAACCACCAGATTTGACACAGCTATTGTCTGAGCCTTGAGATGTGGGAAGGCACTAAAGCCGCCAGTTGGGATCAGAAGTTAAGTATTTTTGACATAAGTGCCATAAAATAGGAGACGAACATTCTTAACTGTACTTTATATAGAGAACAAATAGAATGTCCTATATAAAACTAGTTTTATTCCTTCATACCTTGCTACTCAGTGTGGTCCATGGATCAGAACACGGGCATCACCTGGAATTTGAAGAAAAAGAAAGTTACCAGTGATGCATATACTCTTAGATCTGAAAAACATAATTTGAGTAGCAAAAATTCAGTGTCTGACATAAATCATTCTTTCTATTAAGCAAATGTGTATTATTCCATGATTCATAACACATGTTGTTTGCAATAAACACCGTCAGCAGCAATGACCTCAAATAAATGAAACACATTTTGATGAAAAGACAAGTACTGCATATTCATTTTACAAAAAAAAAGTTGATTGTGAATTTCTGAGTTCTATAAAATACCTTAACTTTTAACATTTAACAATGAAAGTAGAGTGATAACTACAAAAGACATAAATGTGATGAGGCATTGTCAACATCTTCAAATTTTGATGTTATTTCAGGAAATAGTGGCCCTCACAGATACTTTTAACAGATAAATGTTTATTGATTTATTTTGAGAGAGAGAGCATGAGTGGGAAGGCTCAGAGAGGAACAAAAGAATCCCAAGAAGGCTCTGCACTGCCAGCTCAGATCCTGATGCAGAGCCTGAAATTAATGACCATGAGATCATGACCTGAGCTGAAACTGACAGTGGACGCTTAACCCACTGAAACACCCACATGCCCCTGCAATGTACTACTTATCCACATTTTGGAAGACTTTGAGTTTTCTTTTAAATAAACTTTTATTTGTTTTGTTTTTTAAATACTGTTTATTCTGTTCCAAATGCCTCTAAAATGTATTTGGATTATATCTCTGACATTGAGATTGTGTTTCAAACATTCATACAAACATCAGGTAACCCCTATGAACATTTCTTCCACAGACTTTCTCATCATCCTATTGTCTTCTAGTGATGATGCTCTTGACATTTATCATAAAATATTAATTATTAAATCTTAAATCTTGTGTCTTACCACATCTTATTTTTAGTAGTTTTTTTATGATTATTGCATTTATATTTGCAAGAAAAGTTTAATTGAATTATACATTTCTGAGAATTCTCAGGGGCACCTGGATGGCTCAGTCAGTTAAGCATCTGACTCTTGATTTTGGGTCAGATCATGATCTCATGGTTCATGGGATTGAGCCCCACATCAGGCTCCAGTGGTGACAGTGCTGAGCCTGCTTGGGATTCTCTCACTTCCTTTCTCTCTGCTCTTACTCTGCTCACATGCATGCATTCTCTCTCTCTCTCAAAATTAATAAAGACATATTTTTTAAATAGAATTCTTGCTTAAGTTTCATTATATGTGTCATAGTTTTCACTTTTTTTCAAGTTGAGTCTTCTCTCTAGTACAAAACTTAGAACATTATAACACTCAGTAAATATTTTTAAATGTACAGATTTATAAATGTATAAATGAATAAATACAATGTTTGCAGGCTGATGCTTTATTTAACTGGTCTATCAATATTACTGCAATAAATAAAAATCCAAATTACTTTTGAACTGTTAATTTTTGTACTGATACAATCTCGTCTAGAGCTATTGAAGCATTCATGTATGAAATATGTATTTTAAAATTTCCAATTTCTGTTCTATAACTCTTTGTTTCATTGTTGATTATATGCTTTACCAAGAATAAATCAAAATAGTTTACAAAGTTAGTCTTAAATGTTTCAGTGTAGCATATTGTATTTCTTATTTGCTTATGATTCATGAATATTTTTAGGAAAGTAATTGCATTCATCAATTTATTCATTAATTCAGATACTCAAAAATATTCATTACAGGGTGTGTATATAAAACATGAAAAAGACTGAAAAGTACTTCCTGACGTTTTGAGAGACAAAATAAAATAATTTCCTGTAATGATAAGCACTCAGAAGAACCCAAAATAATGTTTTCTAATATAGGATGGTAAAAGCATAATTTAGGGTAGCCTGGAAAACATTTCTTTTACTTATTTGTTTGTTTGTTTGTTTGTTTATTTAAAGAGAGAGCACAAGTTGGGGAATAGGGCAGAGAGAGAGAGAGAGAGAGGAGAGAGAGAATCTTAAGAAGGCTCCATGCTCAGCAGAGAGCCAGACACAGAGCTTGATCCCATGACCCTAGGATCGTGATCTGAGCTGAAATCAGGAGTCAGACGCTCAACTGACTGAGCCAGCCAGGTGTCCCTTAAAAAAGACGTTTCTTAAGTTATGGGACATTTGAGCTAGATTAGAATACTAACGAAAGAAAATCAAACTATAAATAAGGGAACAACACAGAAAGAATAGCAAAAGCAAAATTCTAAAACAGATAAAGGAAATATTTCAAATATCTGGAATTCTCACTATGGTTTCTTTAGAAAATGGATAATAGAAAGAGTATATGGAGTTGGGAAAACAGCGAGGATGCTATTGTAATTGCCTAGTCTAAAAGAAATGGTGATTGGTATTGATGGTGGCTGAATTAATGGTGCTACCTAATAAAATTGGTATACAGTTCAATAATATATCAAACTGGATAAGTTGTAAGATTGATTGAGTAGGGAAGAAATGAAATTTAGGAATTAAGTATGACTTCAAGATTTTTAACATGAGCAATTGATGGATATGAAATGGGACTCCATGGGGAAGACTTCTTTCTCTTCTTTGTTGACTTTTCCTTCCTTTTCTCATTCTTAATATGTGGGAGCTAGTAAATGGCAAGTGTATGCTCACTGGAGATGAAAACTATTAAATTTCTATAGTGCTACATTAAGTATATAAAAGATACTAGGATCAAGCTTTTCTGTTGATTGGCCTTTCATAGGTACAGTGATTTTTCTTTCTCAGAAAGTATGGAACGGATTTAAGTAAGTTGGTAAATTTGGTATAGACGATAAAATTCTCATTGCATATTTGTAACTATTTCCTCAAATAATTATTTGTTTGGAACACATTAAAATGTATACTGATAAACTACTTTTAGCTTGTCACAAATTTACCTGTATTCTTATTTTCAGCTGTCATATATTAGTATCTGCATCCTAAATTTCTTGACTTATCATTATGTATTTTAATTATGATCTAGACAAGGAAATAATTTCTCAGACACAAAGAATAGAATTTCTGTAGTTGTATCTTAATCTACAGTATGAAGGCTTGAGATACATTGTTAACTAAGAAGTTAAGAAATGCATGGAAATAAATAATAACAGCATATATATTCCCCATCCCTGAACATATTTCAGTAATTACATTATTCTCAATAATGTAAATTGACTAATGTATAAAAATTTCCATGTTTTTAATTTTTTCTTTTAATTCTAGTTAGTTAACATACAGTGTTATATTAGTTTTAGGTGTACAAAATAGTGTTTCAACACTTTCCATACATGAAACATGTTTCAATTTATTTCTTTAGAGAGATCTTTAAGTTTTGCTTCTTAAAAATAACATATTTTCCCAATTATATCAAACCTCCCAAGATAAATATTTGATATATTTAATGGGTTATTTTGGGATTCACTGTTTAAATATGATATTTTAAGCATTATATCTAGGAAGCATAGTGTCAGGATATGTAATTATTGATTAATTTTCATCATCAAAAAACATGCACTGGAAGCTTTTAGTCTCTGATGTTAATAATATAGTGATATGAACTTAAGAGGAAAAATACCAGAAACATTCATGTAATAATTGCTAAGGAAAAACTATTTTTATAAGGTTAACCTTATTTTAACATTTGTATTTTAAACAACTCAGAAATCAATACCATTCCCATTGACCTTCTATTTTAATATTGTTGGCCTTGAGATTGATTATATAAAGTCAGACCAGAAAAAATTGTGAAAAAGCTTAAAAGGAAATGCATTTTATTCCCATCCTGTAAGTAACTATTTGACATCTAGATAAGTTATATTATCCATTCTAATATTTTGAAGATAATTTCCCCATGGCATTATTCAAAAAGAATTAAGATAATGTAAATCTAGCGGTTATAACTTCATGGTTAAGTAAGTGGGAAACAGTAACTTTGGTTGAGTCTATGAAAATGCTCTTAGATATTATACACATATATACACAGTATCACTACATACAATCCACAAACAAATCAAAGAATGAAATATCAACAAACTAGTTAAGTGGAAAAAATAATGAGACAACTACTGCAGCTAATTTCAGGAGGGAATTACACGAACACATGTTTCTAATCCTTTTGTATACAGCCCAATAATAAATCCCAATATCAGATTTAGGTTAATCTATCAGTATCTTTCTCTTTCAAGAGCTCTTTGAATTTTGTCTTGGATTATATGTATTATTACACATTTTTAAAAGCCTGCAGAACATTTAAAAAAAAATGTTATCCTTCTCTTTATGAGAAAGTGCATATTTCTTCTACACTTCCACGTTTACTAGAAAACCATGAAAATATTTCTCTTTTAATTTTTTAAATTGTTATTCTGTCTATTTCTATATTCAGCTTCCCACTTCTAATATGTAAATGTGACTTTTTCCCAATATTGATTTTCTTTATTAAATTTTCTAACAGTTCATTAACTCTGTGCCTTGAAAAAAAACTCTACATTTTTTATTAGTGTAATATTAGTGTCAGATGTAAAATTTAATGATTCATTACTTACATACAACACCTGGTGCTTATCACAAGTCCACTCTTAATAACCATCACCCATTTAACCCATCACTCCACCCACCTCTCCTTCAGCAACCCTTAGGTTTTTCTCTATGGTTAAGAGTCTGTTCCATGGTTTGCCTCTCTCTCTTTCTCTCCCCTTGCCCTGTTCATCTGTCTTGATTCTTTTTTTAATGACTGATTTTTATTCATATTTTTAAAGTTTATTTATTTTGAAAGAGAGATCACACAAGTGGGGAAGGGGCAAAGAGAGAGAGAGAGAAAGGCACTGTCAGCACAGAGACTGACATGGGGCTCGAGCTCATGAAACATGAGATCATGACCTGAACTGAAATCAAGAGTTGGATGCTCAACTAACTGAACCATCCAGGCACCTCCATCTGTTTTGTTTCTTAAGTTCCACATATGAGTGAAATCATACTGTATTTGTCTTTCTCTGACTGAATTATTTAGCTTAGCATAATACTCTCTAGTTCCATCCATATTGTTACAAATGAAAAGATTACATTCTCTTTTATGGCTGCATAATATTCCATTACACACACACACACACACACACCACTGCTTCTTTATTCATCAGTCGAGGAAGATTTGGGCCCTTTCCATAATTTGGCTATTGTTGATAATCCTGCTATAAACATCAGGGTGCATGTGCCCCTTTCAATCAGTATTTTTGTATCCTTTGGGTAAATACCTCGTAGTACAATTGCTGGGTCATAGGTGGTTCTACTTTTTACTTTTTGAGAAACCTCCATACTGTTTTCCAGAGTGGCTGCACCAGTTTGTATTTGCACCAGTAGTGTTAAGAGGGTTCCTTTTTTTCTGCATCCTCACCAACATCTGTTGTTTCCTGTGTTGCTAATTTTAGCCATTCTGACAGGTATGAGGTGGTATCTCATTGTGGTTTTGATTGTATTTCCCTGATGAGTGATGGTGAACATCTTTTCATGTATCTGTTAGCCAACTATATATCCTCTTTGGAAATCCATGTCTTCTGCGCATTTTTTAACTGGATTATTTGTTTTTTGGTGTTATGTTTTATAAGTTCTTTATAGATTTTGGATAGTAACCCTTTATGCAAATATGTCATTTGCCAATACCTTCTCCCATTCCAAGCTTGCGTTTTTTAGTTTGTTTGGTTGATTGTTTCCTTTAGTGTGCAGAGGCTCTGCATCTTGATGAGGTCCCAACAGTTTATTTTTGCTTTTGTTTTCCTTGCATCAGGAGTTGTATTTAGTAAGAAGTTGCTATGGTAGATGTCAAAGGGGTTTCTGCCTGTGTTCTCCTCTAGGATTTTGATGGTTTCCAATTTTACATTTAGGTCTTTTACCATTATAAATTATTTTTGGTTACGGTGTAAGAAAGTGGTCAAGTTTCATTCTTCTGCATGTTGCTGTCCAGTTTTTCCAACACTATTTATTGAAGAGATTGTCTTTTTTCCATTGGGTAGACTTTCCTGGTTAGTGGAAGATTAGTTGACCATATAGTTGTGGGTCCACTTCTGGGTTTTCTATTCTGTTCCATTGATCTATGAGTCTGTTTCTGTGTCAGTACCATAATCTCTTGATTACTATAGTTTTGTAATATAGTTTGAAGTTCATAATTGTGATGCCTTTAGCTTTCCTTTTATTTCTCAAGATTGCTTTAGATGTTTGAAGTCTTTTTTGGTTCAATGTGAATTTTAGGATTATTTGTAGGGGTTCTAGCTCTGTGAAAAATGCTGGTGGTATTTTGATAGTGATCATATTAAATGTGTAGATTTCTTTGGGTATTATAGACATTTTAACAATATTTGTTCTTCCAATCCATTAGCATGTAATGTTTTTCCATTTCCTTTTGTCATCTTCAGTTTTCTTCTTAGTGCTGTATAGTTTTTATAGTACAGATCTTTTATCTCTTTGGTTAGGTTTATTCTCAGTTATCTTATGTTTTTTTGGTGCAATTGTAAATAAGATTAATTTCTCAGTGTCTCTTTGTTCTGCTTCATTCTTGGTGTATAGAAATGCAACAGATTTCTGTAGGTTGATTTTGTGTCTTACGACTACAGAATTTATGTATGAGTTCTAGCAATTTTTTGGTTGAGTCTTTCAGGTTTTCTAGAGTGTCATGTTGCTTACAATTAGTGAAAATTTGATTCTTTCCTTGATGATCTGAATGTCTTTTATTTCTTTTTGTTGTCTAATGCTGAGGCTAGGACTTCCAGTACTATGTTAAACAACAATGGTAAGAGTGGACATCCCTGTATTGTTTCTGACCATAGAGGAAAAGCTGTCATTTTTTTACCCATGGAGGATGATATTAGTTGGGTCTTTTGTATATGGCCTTAATGATGTTGAGTATGTTCCCTCTATTCCTACTTTGTTGAAGGTTTTTATTTATTTTTTATCAAGAATGGCTGCTGTACCTTGTCAAATGCATTTTCTGCATCTATTGGAGGATCATGTGGTTCTTATCCTTCCTTTTATTAATGTGGTATGTGTCACATTGATTGATTTGCAAATATTGAACCATGCTTGTATCCAAGGAACAAATCCCACTTGGTCACGGTAAGTGATACCTTTAATGTACCCTTGGATTCAATTTGCTAATATTGTCTTGAGACTTTTTTCATGCATGTTCATCAGTGATATTGGATTGTATTTTTTTGTTTTTAGCAGAGTATTTGGTTTTGAAATCAGGGTAATACTGGCCTCATAGAATGAGTTTGGAAGTTTTCCTTGCATTTCTATACTTCAAGAAGAATAGTTATTAACTCTTCCTTAAATGTTTGGTGGAATTCCAGTCTGCCATTCAAAGCCATTGCTTCCTTGTTGGCTTTCCATTGAGATTATCTGTCCATTGTTCTAACAGGGTGTTAAACTCCCTTACTATTATTGGATTATTATCGTTGAGTTTATCATTATTATTATAAATTTTTAAAGGTTATTTATTTATATTGAGAGGGACAGGGACAGCACAAGTATGGGAGGAGGAGAGAGAGAGACAGAGACAGAGACAGAGAGCGAGCAGACTCTATTCTGTTAGTGCAGAGCTGGATGCTGGCTCAAACCTGAAAAGTTGTGAGGTCATGACCTGACCTGAAACCAAGAGCTATACTCTTAACTGACTGACCCACCCAAGGATCCTGCTTATGTTTGTTATTAACTGCTTTATATATTTGCATGCTAGTAAGTTGGGGGCATAAATATTTAAAATTGTTAAATCTTCTTGTAGGATAGGCCTCTTTATTATGATACAGTAGTCTTCATCTCTTGTTACATACAGTCTTTGGTTTAAAGTCTATTTTGTCTAAGTGTGGCTACTCCAGCTATCTTTTGAATGTTAATGATAAATGTTTCTCTATCCCTTAATTTTGAATCTTCAGGTTTTTTGGCTTAAAATGAGTCTCCTGTAGGTAGCACATGGATGGGTCTTCTTCTTTTTTTTAATCCATTCTGACACCTATGTCATTAATTTTTTTGTTGTTGTTTATTGTTTATTTATTTTTGAGAGACAGAGAGAGAGGCAGAATGAAAGTGGTGGGAGGGACAGAGAGATAGGGAGACACAGAATCAGAAGTAGGCTCCAGGCTCTGAGTTGTCAGCATAGAGCCTGATGTGCTCAAATCCATGAACAGTGAGGTAATGACCTGAGATGAAGTTGATCAATTCACTGACTGAATTCCCAAGGGCCCTAGCACCCTATGTCTTTGGATTAGAGCATTTAGTTCATTTACAGTCAGAATAATTATTGATAGATTTGGGTTTAGTGCTGTTTTATTATTTGTTTTGTCATTGATTCTGGAGATTTTCTCTGTTTATTTCTAGTCTTTGTCGCTTTGGGTCTTTCCTATTTAAAGAGTCCCCTTTAAATATTTCTTGCAGGGCTGTTGTAGTGGTCACAAACTCCTTTGGTTTTTGTTTGTCTGGGAAACACTTTATCTCTCCTTTTATTCTGAATGATAGTCTTGCTGGATAGAGTATTCTTGGCTGTACATTTTTTCCCACTTAGCACATTGAATGTATCTTACCACTCCCTTCCAGCATGCACAGTTTCTGTGGAGAGATTTACTGCTAAACCTGTTGGTCTTCCTATATACATTATGGACTGCTATTGTCTTGCTTTTAGGACTTTTTTATCTCTATATTTTGGAAATTTAACTACAATACTTTATGTTTTTGGCCTGTTTTTGTTGGTTTTGATGGGAATTCCCTGTGTCTCCTGGATTTGGAGTTTTTTTTTTTTTTTCTTTTTCTTTCCTGCAATTAGGGAAGCTTTCAGCTCTAATTTCCTCAAATAAGCCTTCTGTTCCCTTTTCTCTTTTTCTCCAGAGATTCCTATGATGCAAACATTATTAGCTTGATTGAGTCATTGAGTTCCCTAAGCCTATTTTTGTGATTCCAAATCTTTCTTTTCCACTTTTGTTCAGCTTCATTATTGTTCATAATTTTATCTACTATATCACTTAGTTGCTCCTCGGCTTCTTCCATCCTGGGGTCATTATATCCAGTCAGTTATGAAACTTGGTTATTGCATTTTTTATTTCAGCCTGATTTTTTTGGTAACTTTTTTATGTCTGTGGTAAGGGTCTCCCTGATGTCTTCTATGATTTTCTTAAGCCCAGCGAGAGTCCTTGTGATTGCTGCTTTAAATTCTGAATCAGGCACATTACTTTAGATCCCTGGCTGTGAATTTTTCTTGTTCTTTACTTTCAGATGAATTACTCTATCTTGGCATTTTGTCTAAATCTCTGTCTTCTTTGTGTTAGGAAAGCCTGTTATTTTCCCTTCTCTTGACTGTATTGGCTTAATGAAAAAGGGATCATATAATGGCCAGAGCCTGGCATTTCAGGAAGTGTCTCTGCTTTGTGTTGTGCCCACTCAGCTGCTATACTTTGGTTGCTCAATCCTTCAGGTCAGTCATCTACACCGTTCTTTTTTTCTGAAGTGGGGAGTGTTTGGACATTAGTGAATTTTAACCAGGTGTGCTCTGGTCTACTTGTTAGAAGAGATCTGATACTATTTCCACAAGAACTGAAGTTTTGCAGAACTCCATAGGCAGTAGACATGGTATGTGCAGGGTTTTGTGCTAGTCTTCTGGGGGAGGGGCACACTGTAATAATTCTTGGGCACATTTGTTGGAGAAAAGCAGTGCCAGCACTGGGGGAGTGCACTTTGGTGTAAGGAGGTTAGGCAGTCAGTGTTAGCACTGTGATGTTTATTAAAGTGGTTTATACTGAGGGGCAAGGGAGGGAAATGGTGCTAGCCATATTCTTTGTCCCTAGAGAGGAGAGTTCATGCTTGCTATTGTCAGGGAAGATCTCCCAGAATAGCAAACAATTTCCCTCATGCATCCTAGGCTTTTTTCAGACTCCTGTTATTATACTTTCTGTGTCCAGGTTGCTTGCCTGCCTGGTGCAATGTAGTGCACCTTGGTCTCTGTCCTAACCAGATCAGCAGAGTTCTAAAACTCCAAACTTTAGGGAACTGGTGTGGCAAGGACCTGTGCTGGTATTTTAGGGGAGGTTTTCACTGCAGATTTGATTGATTGATGAAGATTTGACGCTGAAGGGCAGTTGTATCAGGATGCCAGAGCATGGGGTTGGGACAAAGCACACTAAACTGCCAGTATCTAGATGAGCTGTGTTCAGCATTCATCTCTGTACTGATGCAGAGGGGGTAGAGGAGGGAAATGACACCCATCAGCTCTTTTTTCCATAGAGAAGCAATGCCACCTCTCTTAGATGTCCCCTAAGAAGAGGAAAACGACCTCTATCAGTGTGTTTAGGCAATCCTCATAGAGCAGTATGCCTCTGGCCTGTCTTCTCTCAAGGAGCACTGTAGTGCCCTCAGGGCTCATCAGCCATTCCATGGACCTCTAACGCTTCAATCTTTGAGTCCTGCTCAATGCAAAAACTCCTGAATACCAGCCCCTCTCATTTTCCTAGTCAATGGCTTTGAGGAAAGTGTTTTTCTTGCACAATTCCTCTGGGACCAGGGCTCCCTACCCTCTGCCTCACCTACAATCCATTTCTCCCCCAAGCCACATCTCTGTACTTGCTATTCTCCTTGATGTGGCTCTTTTCTCCTTCTAGTTGTGTAGTTTGTTCTGTCAGTCCTCAGGTCAATTTCTTGGGTACTCAAAATGATTTGATATTTATCTAGTGGTGTTCAAGGGGTGAGAAAAGCCTAGGGTCCTCCTACTACTCCATCATCATAGTTCCCCCCTTGACTTAACAGTTACTTTACTGATTTTACTTCAGTTTTCTTTACAAGCCAGTTTGTGTGTTCAAACTGGTCCCATCTACATAAATTTTACTACACAATGTTCAATATCATTATTTTTGAGTACTCTCTAATGATATTTTTAACTCATTTTAAGACAAAATTAAAAAATAGTCCAAATAGACGAAATGTAGTCTATTTTTTCTCCTTTAATTGCACATGTAATTTCAGTGTTTTGTTTTTATTTTTTTCATTGATCAGTTTGTGGATTCAGATCCAGTATCACTATTATAATATATTTGGAGATAACTGTGAAAGGTCTGTGATTTTACCTGATACACAAAATAAAAAGTTGTCAAGATTTCATAGATTTTTGTCAAATATACAATATTCATGGGTCAAAAGTAAAAGGAACCCTATGGCAAAGCAGGCGGCATAAGTAGTCTATTTCAATTCTCCTTGCCACCAATCCCAAAGGGGTCACATATATGGGTCAAGATAGATCTCTGGTTATGTAGTGGGTCATATCCCATTGCAAAGGACACACACATACACATGTGAAATGCATATTATTTTATTTTCCTTTTTTGTTTTATCAGAATTACTTTCTTTTAGATAATGTTAATGTTTTACCAGTTTTATATTTTTCTTTTATATGTATTATGTTTTTTGGTTGTGCTTTCAACATTCTGAATCAACTAGATTGATGGCTATTAGTATCATGGAAAATTAGATGATTTCTTTTTCTGAGGGCTGAGACTACTTTAAAATACTATGTGAGATATTCTACTAGTCATTTTTTCCTTTATCTTTGTGCAAGGAATACACAAGACAGCTAGAGGTTTCTTTTAAAAAACGAAGGGTTTCTTTCTTTAGTTACTGCATAAAATGGTACCTTTTTTTATTCTTCTTATCTTTGTTTTTCCTCTACATTCTTTTCTCCTTTCCTTTTCCATCTCCTCTCCCTCCCTCATCCTTGTCCTCCTTCTCTGACTTTTTTTTTTTTTTTTTCCGTCTTTCTTTTCCTTCTCCTATTCAGGCTCTCCTGTCCTTCTTTTCCCCTTGCTTTACTTCTCATTCCAGTGTCTCATTCTTTTACTTCTACCTGGTTTTCCAGCATTCTTAAAATGCAAATAATTGTTTCAGTTCTTCTCACCCCTAGGTTCTTGTGAGTTCCATATAAAACCTGTGTTTGTTTTGTTTTCTTAATATTGAGTATATATAGCTGGGGACTATAACAAACATCACAGAAAGAAAACCTATTTAAACTGACCTTCTTCATGAAGCCCTTCAGCAGGATATTAGTAGGATATCCTGCCTTCTGAGACATAATAGCTCCAGCCAACAACCCTTTTATTGTCTGTACCTGATATTTTAACTTTTAAAATTTTTACATTTTTGATGTTTTAACTTTTAGAGTTCTGGGTTTGTTTTATTTATTTTTTTAACCATCATTTCTTGTCCGAATTTTGTGTATTTTCTTTTAAGAACAACTATAGGATATTGTCATGGAAAATCCATTCAGGATAAAGAAATAGATAAGAATACATTTTTTCCCTCATACTCATACATTTTTCTTAATTTAGTTTTGCTAGTCTTATATTATGGCTGCTTTCATATTTTCAAATGGATTTTCAAATTAATTGTTTGCTTACAGTCAAAATTTTTCCCCAATAATGATAGCTATGTGTGCCTTGGCAAGTCATTCGACTTCTTTATCTCAGCCTTTTTTTTAAAATGAAGTTAATAATAATAGTTAATTCAGCTTCGAGAATTGAGCTAATATTCTTTGTCTATTAAGTGACTAACATAAGTATTTAATAGAAAATGTAATGACAAATTATTATTCTTTCACTTTGTTTTTCCATTCCCAAATTACATTTTTGTAATTTTTCTGGATATTTGTATGAATTTTTTTCTCTTATACCTCCATTTTCAAAGTATAAAAATATTACTGATTTATATATGTTGAAATTCCTCATAATGTTTCAAAAATCTTCTGTACCTAGAGACTATCAATTTTTCTCTTGATATTACTACCTTTAGCAAAGGAAGTATTTCAGATTAATTAAAAGAACTCCCATACCACATTTTCTGCCTCAAAACCTGTTGACTTTATCTCTATGCAGTAGAGAGGATATGTCTCAGGTTTGGGATAATGTTTTATTTTTATTTATTTATGTAAGGTAATTTTTAATTTTTTGTTTAAGTTTGGAAAGTGGGGGAGGGGCAGAGAGCTGGAGACAGAGGATCTAAAGTGGACTCCTGGAGGACAGCAGAGAGCCTGATGTGAAGCTCCAACTCACAAACTGAGATCATGTCCTAAGGTGAAGCTGGACACTTAACTAACTGAGCCACCCAGGCGCCCCTGGGACTATATTTTAATGTACTTTGTTAATGCACATATCCCTTGCAAATGACAAGGTTTCAGATAAAGAGGAAAAGTGTTATCAAAAAGATACAATTTGGAGGTCACTTTGATATCAAAGAAGAATTAACTATAAACACTCTGAATCAAAAAAGGCAGTACTTCTATTTCTTTATTCATCATTAAGAAATATGGATTTTAATTAAATATACTTTCCATACTCAACTAATTAAACTTCTCATGGTGCAATCTGAAACTTAGTTATGGCTATATTTCTAGATTTTTAGATACAGTACTTTTACTTTAAGCAAAGTAGGTTTTAAAAGACGGATTGGTTTTATTTAAAAAAATTTTTATCACTTCTATACATTCTGAAATAAGCTCCTAATGTTCAACTATTTACATGGATATAGAATTGAACATATATTTAAGTATTGTGTGCTCAATAAATGCCTTAGATAAAATATCCAGTCAATTGCAAATTGGTTTATTACTGGGAATATGCAACTCTCCTTAGAGTTCTATATCATTTTGTCATTTGAAGGTAATTACAAAACTACTTTCTGCCATATGAATTGTAGTCTAATTAAACTAGCCTCTAGGCAGCCACAGTAGTGATGCTGGATAAGCAACATTTTCTCAAATTCCCCCAATACTACTATATTTCTCACAACTTTGCTGATTTCATGTGTTTCCTGCCAACTTCAACTTTTTCATATTTTAATATGACTCAGTGTTGGAATAAAATCTTTCATAGAAGAAAATCAGCAAGATCTCCTTTGAAAACAGTAAACAAAGAAATTTTTGAAATTGGTAAAACAACCATTAGGAATAAACATGTATAGATTTTGTGAATGTGGAGTAAAATTATAATTAAATACGTGCTATGCTGTGTTCAAATATAAATTAATGAGAAAATGAATATGTCGATTTAATGGCTATTGTTTCTAAAAGAACTGAAGATACTCATATCTCAAATAAATTTAAATGCAGTTTCTAATGAAAGCTATTAGAAATAACACTTTAGATATTTCTAAAGTTTTATATAGTGTAAATTAACATTTAAAGAAGACTGATGTAACAGTAAGTGCATGAAGAATTGTGCAGTTAATAATAAGGAACAACTTGTATAGTTTCAGGGATTCATGGTATGCATGTGCAACAGAAGTTGTAAATTCGTGTAAATTCATACCCTGGTATATTGCAACACTCATTTTATGTCTTAGGACTATAACAGTGTCACAAATTTAGGTTTTACATCATATTTTTAAATTTCATTTTTAGTTATAAATTATTCTAAACAAATTGAAAAACTAAAGATTAATGATATATTAAGAATCTTATCCTTTCATTTAGGTTTATTACATTTTTTATTGTCATAATTCACTTGAGATTTTTTTTTTTTATAAATTTTTTTTTTTAATGTTTTATTTCTAGGAGAGAGAGAGAGACAGCGTGAGCAGGGGAGGGTCAGAGAGAGAGGGAGTCACAGACTGAAACAGGCTCCAGGCTCTGAGCTGGCAGTCAGCACAGAGCCCGACGCGGGGCTCGAACCCACGAACCGCGAGATCATGACCTAGGCGAAAGTCGGACGCTTAACCGACTAAGCCACCCAGGCGCCCCAAGAGATATTTTTAATGAAATAAAATATTAAGATAGTTTTAAGCACACTTTATTCTTGTTTCAGTGAGGACACCACATGTTTGAATTTGGCCTCTGTCCTTAAGCCAAAAAAAATAATAATTTATGATAACACATAAGTACACATACAAATTTATACACACATTCATATTGCAGGTATTAAAAATTGGGAAAATAAAACATACAAGATTCAAAAATAAAGTAGTCCTTAAAAAAAAAAAAAGAAAATGATATTGTTGAATGCTGACTTTCCTACATCAACAAAACAGCATGTCAATACTGGTGATTAGTTTACTTTATTTCTTTTGCTAGTCTTACCTCCTGCTGCTAAGGAGAATTATGTCATTGTTGCTGCCTTTTAAATGATCTGCAATTTCCAAGTTGCTTCCAGAACTTGGAACAACTCACAGAGAGCCTTGGATGGTTCTATGGCCCACCTTAGTTACTAATAAATAATTCCTAAAAACATCACTACTTTTCCTGTAACTTCTGCAAAAACATTCATGTAATTATTATAATGCATAGTAGTTCAGAAAAAAATTACTGTCTTTAGATGTCACTCTGTATGCATCTTTTAGTACCTTATGGAATAGTACCATATAACATTTTTATCTTCTGCTATATATTAATATGAAAAAGAGGTATTATAGTAAAGTATGTAACAATATAACACTATGTAAAAGTGAATTTTAAGGATCATTAACCATTTCTCTTTAAAGTGACTCTTGGTAGTTAAATATCCTATGCTTGAAAATGATATCATATCAAATATGCCATTCACCTTTTTTAGTCTTATTTTAACCTCATTCTTCACAATTCCATTTGAAATTATGCTATATATTTAACTTTATAATCAACCCCACTGTAAAAATGAGAAGATTCCTTCAAGAGCATTCTACTGTGTAAATCTTGTCTTCACAGGACATACTTCCTTGCTGGAATTCATTCACTTACACTACTGGAAGTATTCCAATATGTTAAGGATCCATTTAACAAACTGATTTTCACAAAATTCATGAAAGCTATTATTCTCATTTGTTTGACATCAAAAAGTGTCTTTCTTTGTTAATAATCGGGAGATTAATTACAGTCATAGTCAGCAAATCTGAAGCATGAAAATGAGGTAATTTAGTATTCACAAAATAAAAAAAAAAACACACATACATATCCTATAGTGGTATATGCTGCTCTCTGTAGGTTTTATTATAATGCAGAGTGACTTGTATATTTTAATTGAAATAAATATAATTGTCTCCTATAATTCTAAGCTACCATTTAGAATAGGAGAATATTGTAAAGTATTTTCTTTCTAAATATAGATGGATCAGAGATATGGGCAGATTTTTAGATATAGGCATATGTCAATTAAAAAACAATTTCATATTAGCTATAAATTTGAAAATGTCTATCAAGTGTATAAATAATATATAAGCATGTAAATATTCCATTTCATAAAAAATCTGGAAATTTTATCTTCTATGTGATACCACATTTTGCAATATCCAATGATTATCTTTCTGTATTAAAAATTACATTTCCTGGGGCGCCTGGGTGGCTCAGACGGTTAAGCGTCTGGTTTCAGCTCAGGTCATGATCTCATGGTTCATGGGTTCGAGCCCCGTGTTGGGCTCTGTGCTGACAGCCAACTCAGGGCCTGGAGTCTGTTTCAGATTCTGTATCTCCCTCTCTCTCTGACCATCCCCTCCTCACAGTGCCTCTCTCCCTCTCTCAGAAATAAATAAAACATTAAAAAATTAAAACAGTATCTTTAAAAAAAAAATACATTTCCTGGGGTGCCTGGGTGGCTCAGTCAGCCTACCGTCCAATTTCTGCTCAGGTCGTGATTTCACTGCATGTGGGTTCCATCCCACATTGGGCTCTGCACTGAAAACTCAGAGCCTGGAGCCTGCTTTGGATTTTGTGTCTCCCTCTCTGTTTGCCTCTCCCCTGCTCGTGCTCTGTCTCTCTCTATCTAATATAAATAAACTAATTTTTTAAAATAAAAATTACATTTCCTAAATGTTTATTCTTAAAATATAAAATTGTTCAATTTAAATTTTTTATGATAAGCCCCTAGCAGTTTTTAAAAAGGCAAGGGCAAGGAAAGAAATCCGTGATTTAAAGATGCAAGATCTAGGGGCACCTGGGTGACTCAGTTGGTTAAAATTCTGACTTTTTGTTTCCACTAAGGCCACGATCTCATGGTTTGTGAGTTCAAGCCTTGTATCAGGCTTTGTGCTTCCAGTTGCTTGGGATTCTCTGTCTCTTCCTCTCTCTCTGTCCTTTGCCCACCTGCACTATCTCTGTCTCTCTCAAAATAAATAAATGAACTTAATAAAAAAAATATGCCAGATCTAAACAAACTCTGGCTTGCATAAATTACTTTGGGAGAGAGCAGAGAGACAAACAACTTTTGCATGCCACCCTTTCCAAGACCCTTCTTAGGTCATTGAGTCTTATGGACTTCTCTGAGAGGTCTCAAATTTGTTCTTTATTTTCCCTGTTTCATGTACTCACAACCTTTAATCTCTTAGGGAATCTTCTAACAACTTACCTATAATGGCACTGACTAACATTTACCAAACATTTCCTATGTGCCAGAACTTCTTGCTTATTAACTCATTTTGTACTTGACATAGCCCAACAGTGGGGAATACTATTATCTTCACTTTTGCAGTAATGTAACTGAAGAACAAGAGGAAGTTTAATTAAATTTTCTACAGTCATAGAGGTAGTAAAAAGGGGAACCTGGTTATGAAGGTAGAACATCTGGCTCTAGTCAATACAACTTCTCTGCTTCTATAACCCAGAAGTAATATAATGAGGTAATTTATTTTCACATTTTATAACTTTTACAGGGTATGTAAACCAAACCATAGTCATAGCACCTTGTCTCGTAAAGAGAGAAACATATTCATTTGAGTAGTAATATGGAGAAAAATAAAGCAGTGTCTATGTCCTTTTTCCAGGCAAGGATACAATTTTATTTTAGTTGTTTATAAAATAAATGCAAAGACCATAGTTGGTACAAGTGATGGTAAATGAGACTAACAGACAGGTCTTAACCATCCTATAAGCTTCAACACCACTTTTGCAAATTCTTTCAAATACTAAGCTTGCTAAGCAAACAGTTTCAACCTAAGTCTCCCAGCATCCCTAAGGCATATAACTCCCTTATGTAGGGAAATTCTGGAGCTACCTTTCTGTGGATGACAACGGATGTCAATTTTGTTTGATAGGGGTGATACTGTATACTTCCACTAGGAGGTACATGTCCTGTATCCATGAACTCATCATGAGTTACAAAATGTTTATATTCTAATTCTTCCCTTCATTTTCTCATATTCTCCAGGATACTCCTATAAAAGAAACTGTCACTCATTAACTACTTGGTTAAAGGATCAAGATATTTAATAAAACACATGATCAATTATTGATTGTCTATCTTGTAGAATTTTATGAAATTTTGTTTTATTCTTCATAGATGAGGAGGGCTGATTAGAATCTTTTACATGTATTAAGAACAAATGAATTTAAACATAGTTAATATAGGGGTGCCTGGGTGGCTCAGTCAATTAAGTGTCTGACTCTTGCTTTTCACTCTGGTTATGATCTCATGGTTTTGTGGGTTCCAGCCTTGCACTGGACTCTGCACTGACAGTGCAAAGCCTGCTTGGGATTCTCTGTCTCCCTCTCTCTCTGTCTCTCACCTACTCATGCTGTATCTGTCTCTCTCAAAATAAATAAATAAATAAAATAAACATATTAATATATATTTAATCCACAGCAGTGATTATTCTTATTGATACTCAGATTGTCCCAGATTGGCCAGTGAGAGGTTTCTTTGACTGAGAGAGGTGTTTTGGCATATAGTCAAGTAGTCAAATATCAAAGATAAGCAGGTTTTGATAAGCACTTTGTTTTCTTTAATATCAAGATATATTCTGGAATCACCAGAATTCTAACTTGTATTCAGAATTAGCAATTTTTCTAAGGTGGGTTGGCTACTTATAGTGGGATATAGTAAACACTGACCTCAATTTGTATGGTAAGTATGTTTGTTGTTCCAGAATTATGTTAGGGTTTGAGCAGTTTTAAATAGATAAAGCTAGAAAATATGTATTTTACGGTTAAGATATCAGAAACATTGATACTTCCATTTCAATCCAAAGTCACAGAGTTTTTATATAACTTCACATATTTTCCATCTGTATGTTCTTCTTTAGAATGAAAAAACAAACCTTTGTTCTCAGCGACATCTACACAATTACTTGTATGTTTTACCTTATGGTACATGGATAATAGCCCAGAATAAAAAGTAAAGAACTAATGCTAATGATATTATTACAAAAAAGGCAGTCTTCTGAGAATTGTTTTATATTCAGTACTTAGATTTTATATAGCTAGAAATACACAAATATTGATTTACAGTGTTTAAAAATCACATGTAGTATTTTCTGTTTATTCATTTTTTTTGTTTACTTTTAATGATTCCTTTCAAAATTAAACTTTCATTAAAATTGCACAATATAGGGGTGCCTGGGTGGCTCAGTCAGTTAAACATCTGACTTTGGCTCAGGTCATGATCTCATGGTTTGTGGGTTCGAGTCTTGCAACGGGCTCTGTGCTGACAACCAGCTCAGAGTCTGTAGCCTGTTTCAGACTCTGTGTCTCCTTCTCTCTCTTATCCTCCCCTACTCATGCTGTCTGTCTCTCTCTCTCAGAAATGAATAAAACATTAATAAATTTTTAAATTGCACAATATAATTCATGTTACAAACTGACATCTAACAAAAGCATGTTTCCAGAAATAATGTTTCATTATGTTCCCATCTTTCTCTAATCTAATTATTCTATTTATCTATTTTCTCTTATAGTTTTTTCCTAATTTATAGTTCTTCCTTCCATTGTTCTTTTTTCTTAAATACAAGTAGATATATGAATATGGTGTATTTGTAAATTTGTATTTATTATTAGCATATTCACCATACACATATATTTATTGTCATGGTCTCTGGAAAATTCTTCATCCCTAGTAATTTTCCATTCATTCAACTAAAACCTGTCTCTCTCTAGTCCCATATCCTGTTCTTACTTAGAGTCAGAATTCTTTCACTCTCAATTGTCCATAGTTGGACTAAGAAATTTATGCAAACTTACTGACCATGTGAAACTTTACACATTTATGATCTGGTCAACCATAACCCCAAAGAGGAAAAGACCATATGTAATTCATTCCATTCCAAAATGAAGTAAAGACGTTCCTTCTCCAAACTATATTTTGTGCTGCCATGCTTTGCAAGACAAATTGAAGATTTTTTTTAATAGTAGCATGCTAAACAAAAAGCTTCATTGTTCTTCTTTTCCATCTCATATTAAATTCCAATGGTCATTCCATGTTTGTGCATGATATTTCTCTTTCCTTTTGTAAAGATGTATAGTATCCTATTGTGAGATTTAGTGTATTCAACCCATACCCTAATGATGGATACTGTGCTATTTATAGAATCATACTATTATAAATAGCACTGAAAATAATAGCTATATGCATGAGTTTTCATAACTTTATAAGCATTTCTTTAGGATGGTTTTTAGTTCAAAGGTTACAACTCTTTTATCAGGGTGGTACTATTTTGCAGTTTTCAGTAATATATGCATGTTTGTTTTCCTGCACCCTTACCAAGTCAGAAATCTTTTGGACTTAAATAATCTGCTATATGAATAATAGTCTCTGTCTAGTTTTGATTTGCATTTATCTTATTTTGAGCAATTTGAACATTTTATTCCTATATGAAAGATAAATTTGAAGTTACATTTTTCTCTGACTACTCTTCTTGTTTCCTAGCTATATATTTGTTGGCTATTTTATTATTTATTTCCAGAAGCTCTCTTTATTTACTACAAATATCAATAATTATCCTTAATTTTTATGTCCAAGAACACTAAGGGATGGACATTTTTGGAAGACTGAACAGCTATCTCAACAAAATAAACATTTCAAGTCTGTTTTTATTTAGCATCTCACTGGGATAGGCAGTAGACATTTATAACTTATGCTACTCTGTATATTTTGTTTGCCCTTCAAAAGGGGAAATGTCTTCCACATCTCTTTCCTGAAGCTTCGAAATAGATTAATACTTACTTCTGCAATTTCTGTTGCGACAAGGGTATAATCACATAATGTATACTAGCATTAGAACAACCTAAGGAAGCATATGCTATTCATAATCTACTTTCAAAAAAGGGCCTGATTTTATTGCAAGTGACTATGGCAGTAGTTATGTACATAATGGTCAGAGTCAGTTAGATGAGCTACAGTATGTGTGCTCTGGGCAATGTCTCTACGTTACGGCTGACACAATCTTGTAATGCTAGCAACTTCTAACACTGGTGTTCTTATTATCTGAGTAGACTCCAAACTCTCAACAGTCCATAAGGTAAATTATATCTTGTAATAAATGTTGATCCAAATTAAACAAGCTATAATGGGTTTTGTTAACTCTGAACTCTGACTGACTGGGACCAGAAATGGATATCTGCGGGTAACAGATCCTTAAGAAATGAAATTCTGATACTTATGTTTTTGTGAGATTGAAGGATTTAAATATCCAGCTAGCATTAAAGGATGAGAATCTGTTAGGCTTTGGCATGAAAGTGCAGAGTTTTAAAAATTAATGCCTGTTTGTGCTTGCCTATCAAACATAAGATCTTAGGAGACTGAACAGGTTCTCCCAAAGAACAGGATGAGGGACATGGAGAATATTGTGATTTAGTGTGTGTTGGCTTCTTCTAAATATACTAGAGAGTTTAAATAAAGAAATAACACATTCAAGTTCCAAACATATGATTCAAAGTAAAGTATGGTTTGATAATCAGAAACTTTTTTTAAATGCTTACTTACCTATTTATTTTGAGAGAGAGAATGTGAAAGGGGGAAGGGAGAGAGGGAGACAAGAGGATCTGAAATAGGTTCTGTGCTGAGAGCAGAAAGCCTGATGTGGGGCCTGAACTCACAAACTATAAGAACATGACCTGAGCCCTAAGTCAGATGCTTAAACAACTGAGCCACCCAGGCACCCCTATAACAAGTAACTTTTTCTGACTGCTATGTCTTAGTTTCCAAAGGGTTGAGTTACCCAGAGTTTATTTTTTTTTTTTATTTTTAAAATTTTTTTTTAATGTTTTATTTATTTTTAGGAGAGAGAGAGAGACAGACAGCGTGAGCAGGGGAGGGTCAGAGAGAGAGGGAATCACAGAATGAAACAGGTTCCAGGCTCCGAGCTGGCAGTCAGCACAGAGCCCGACGCGGGGCTTGAACCCACAAACTGTGAGATCATGACCTAAGCGAAAGTCGGTCACTTAACCGACTAAGCCACCCAGGCGCCCCTGAGTTACCCAGAGTTTAAAGGTTAAACTTCTAAACTGTCAAATTATACTCTTTGAATTCTAAATTTGTCAGCCTTTAAAAATGAAAATAAATGTATTTCTTAGTAAAATAGTTGAAATAAGAATTGAAATGAAAGCATGTGGGAGAGTTATAAAATCAGATGATTCTCATGTTCCACCTCTCTCTAACTTTCCCTCTCCAGCTGATGCAGCACATTTCCCTTCACATAAGGAGGAACTCTTAGCTTCACTGATTGACCTGTGGGAAACTTTGCAAGGGAAGGCACATCTTCTTAAGTTGGAATCTCAAACACTTCAGTCTCATACCCTACCCAAATTTCCTATAGTTAGACTTATATCCCAGCATAATTAGACTCATTCTTTCATATTCTGTAGTAGTGGAATTTCACATGAAATTTTGCCTGATATTATAAATTTGGATGGTGTTTTAGAGTAGGTTCTGATAGTGTTAGGCCATGGAACCTGGAATATAACTTTATATCGCAATATAAATGAACTTGTTAGATTTTACAGTTTAATATGCTTGTTTTTGAGGCCAGAAGAGGCTTTGGTTTGCTCATTTGATGGTCCAAAAGCAGAAATCTCAAAGATTTCTTTGAGAAATGAAGTTAAGATGCTAGAAATTACTTAGTATAATGTTGAGAATTTAAACACAGAATAGCAATAAAACTTAGAAAGACAACAACAAAATAATGGAGTGTATTTATCATGTTGATCCATTCACCAACCTCTGACTCTTACCTAAGACACACTCTCTTGACATGGACGAGGGTGGCAAAATCTTTTAAAATATAGTATTGTTTTTCCTTTAGACTAAAGTTGAATGAGAAGCACTGCAATTAAAATATATTTGTGGATATACCGCTTTGGCACCCAGCATCTATTTTCATCTCCTTTGCTACTTTGCTTGACTTGCAGAGAGTTAAAGCCTAAAATCTGTTTTGCTTTGTTTTTCTTCACAAGACTCTACCAGAGCTATGCTATTGGACTTAATTTGATTTTTTTTTTTCAATGATCTGCTCTCAAGCCACATTTGTAATGTAGAATAGACACAGAGGTAGCACATTCCCTATCTTGGAAGATAGCTTGCACAGTAGGAAAAAAAAAAAAGGCTACCCAGTTAAGTAGTAAAGTTTAATGGAGGTCTTGCAACTTGCAGTCTAGTAGTCTGGAAAACTGGAGTCCAAATACTAGCAAAACAATCTCTGCTGTTGGGTCCCTCTTCTGTTCCAGTAATGGTGTGGCAATGTCTATGGAGTTACATGTCTATGACCATCTCATAGCTGATGGAAGTTATTGTGATTTCTGGTCCTGGAATTTGTAACCAAAGGCTATCTTCTGCTGCCTTTTGAGTGGCAAATATTCTTGTTCCTGGACCTTAGAGAAAACATTTCACCTCACTGAAGGGAGGACACTGTATTTCTCGGACAGGACTTTCCAGTGTATAATTGGCTACTTCTGAGCCTATAGTACACAATGTAAGTATGAGAAGAGTTATTGTGAAATGAAAACGTATATCCAATCAATGGCCAAGTTTAACTTCCAAGGAAAAAATAAGCAGCACACAAAAATTGAGCAGTACCTCACTCACTCCTTACACAACCAACTGGTCTCACTTATTGTGTGTGTGTGTGTGTGTGTGTGTGTGTTTAACACTATTCCAATGGAGTGCTATCTACAAGATTGCTTTACCTAATAAGAAACCATGATTTTCTATAATGGAATAGCTGACTTGTAAGATGGGCAAATTTCAAAAGACTATAGCAGCAATTTACCATGACTATGGCAACTTGTTGGCAGCTCACACAAAGTATTGTATGCTCTGTGTGATACCGTAAGCTCTAGTAAGTGCTTTTTGCTGTAAAGTATATCATTCTTAGATCTACTAAAAATACCTCAGTTGGGATATAAATGCTATAGTTAATAATGCTGATAAAGAGTTAGATCCTTCTGCTTCCCAGGATTGGATTGTTTAAGGGTTATCCAAAGGAAGACTCAATTCCAATGGGAGCAGACAAATAGGTATGAGCCTGTAGGAAAGCAACTAGAAAAATAATACCGATTAGTATTTCCATTTCCATGGCACTCTGGATCTATATTTGAATTCACTGGGAAAACATAAGCAGCATGAAGGTTTTCAGTGCTAAATGAGGGATTCATGTGGTACATACTTTAGCTACCAATGCTCACAAACAGAAGCTACTTGTAAGTCTCTACAAGGACACTTTTTTGAAAGGTATTAGCATACAATTTGTGGATGTGGACATGGACAAGCTTGCAATTCTCAGACAGCCTTGGTAAAACAGAGGCCTATGATATGTTTTATTCATGTGCATTTTGTTAGGATATGAAGTTGCCAAGCTTCTGACAGGAGCAGGCAACACTGGCATACAATTTAAGCCCTAAACAACCACATCTTTTTTTCAACCCTAAATACTATGATTCCTTGATATTATAATTAGGCAATCAGATTCTTTGTGCAGCTGCAGCTACCAAGGAATGGAAACATAGGCTGGTAGTTATCTAATAACTTTTACATATTAGTTAATTACCTATACTATGATGTTTATACACTGAATGTTAGTATAAACTGCAAAAGATCTAGTTGGCCAGGTTTTTAAGCATTCCCAGTATAGTATGAAGACCCAATAGGAACAGTTCATCTCATCTGATAGGACCAAGAATTTCCATATTTCAGCTCTGAGCACTTGTATACAATTTTAGCTCCAAAATCATTCCAATAAATGGCCCAGGAAGTTCACCTTGTTTACAATGACAATGACTGGATGACCACAGATTTTTTTTCCCTCTTTATCTTTCAGGATGAAGCCTGTGTCACTAGAAGAATGACTGTAATGCTAGCTATATTTGGAGTGATTTTATTATTTGTCAAACATCTACTCTGAAAGTAGAAAATATTCCCACAGTTCTTATCCCTTTTCATTAGACTCCATGTGTCATGGAGCCATACCATCTATTTTCCAGGAGGATCCTGTGAATACAGTGACTGCCTCTTGTCTTTCATTAGTTTACTGCTCTAAGAAATGGACCCTGTTTGACCAATCCCTAACAAGAATAGCAGAACTCAGCTTGTCAGGAATAAATTGGTCTTATCCACAAAAGAAACAAGGAAGCTCACATGGGGCAGGGCTTATTAAGAGTGAAAAACTTTATCTTTCTTATTTTATATTACATACATTGACAGACAGCCTTTAATAGCCTCTAATATACCAGTCAATATAGTCAACTTACAATATAATTTCCTTGAAACGTTAAGACCAGCATAATATGGTCCTGGGAGATACCTTGTTGTAAAACCATTCCCAAATAATACATTAAGAATTCTCTTTCTGAAATTATCTAAAGTCTGTGTTTGCCTTTCCTGGTGTTTACTCATGATAGTCATACTAATTTTTACCTTCTTTAGCAGAGTAAGACTCTCATTTCTTCTTGTTGACTCCCAGTGGATTAGACCTCTAATACCGTCAACAGTTGCTGAACTTTACATGTAAAGCCCAATTAATCACTATTCCTTAAAAGGATGTTTTCATTAAATAATTAAATAATCCTTGATGGGTACAGAATTATACTGAGGACAAACAGAACTTTTATTTAAGATGGCCATAAGGTCTCCCTATCCTGCACTCTATCTTACCTAACATCTTCAAATTAACAACCTCAATATATAATTTCACTAGCTGAGCTTCAAGGACTCGTCAAGGTCATTCCATGGGATTAGTTGTTTCTTTCTTTTTTTCTGTAGGAATTATTTTCATAGTATAATCATCTCTGTCTCCAAAAGAAATGTTTGTTAGATAATTATGAAGGCTAGAAGAATCCTATGCACTCTGATGTGACTTCACTTAAAAAATCTCAATCTGATAATTATTCTGTTTACCCTACAGTGTGGATAATAGAACACCTTATGTAAAGGTGTTCTTTACACTTATGTAAAGTGTCCATGAAGAACATGGCACTTTTTATATGGAATGATTACAAGGAGCAGAACAAAGACATCCTACCAATGATAGGCTTCTGGAATTGGTTATCTACTCTAATTGTAGGCTGGTAGTCTATAGAAGTGAAGAGTTAAAAAGTTAAGTGACACAATGGGAATAAGAAGTATAAGGAAATTTTAGATGGCTGATTCTACCTTCACTAGAACACAAAGAGAAAAAATGCCAACATCGGTTTGAATTTATCTAACTAAAATAGGAAGCCAACTATGTTATTGATTCACTATTATGGAATTCCAAATCCCTTATGCATTCATAAAAGTTTGCATCCTGAGAGCCAGGGGTTCCTTGTTTCTACAAGACAAAGCTTGAAATATAGTTTTCTTTTCTTTATTTTCATCCACTCCCAAAATATACTTTTGCAATTTTCTGTTGAGAAATTACACTCAAGGGTGAAAGTATGTTCAATTTAAGTTTGCCCTTCAGCAAAAATGGCTGAAAAAATATTTCTTTCCACATGCTGCAATAATCTTTATGGCAGATAAATGGGAACTTCAATGTATTGAGCAAATGTAATTTGCTAGGCATTTTGCATGTTAACTCATATAATTCTTCCAAACAACTGAACATTATTTTCATCCCAATTTTACACTTGAGAAAACAAACACTTATATAGGTTAAATAACGTGCTCAGGATTGGAGTACCCAAGTAGAATCTTACAGTAGCATTGACTTGTTTGCTCAGCTACATTTAATGCCTCCTTCATCCTACTAGCCTGTTTTAGCATTTTATGTATCCCAACTACTGTATGCTCATCCATTTTCATGGGCTACCACTCTATGTATTCTCTCCTGGGTGCATTATCAGTATATCACTTTTCCTATTATGATGAATTTTAAGCAGAGTGGTATGAACATGGGCTTACCAATGTGAATAAAGTACAACACTTCTGTTTCTGGCCAAGATGGAGTAACAGGAAAGATAATTACTCTCCAATATGAAGTAGGAAAAAAAAAGTAGCAAAATAAATGAAAGACACATTGTATTTCTACACATTGTACCAGGAAATAAAGGATAGTAATCCATGAGAGATGGGAAGCAAACATGTTGAATGCTCCAGTTTACTGCCTTGAGACAGTTGACAGACTGCAGAATGGAGAAGAAATCTCAGTACGTACTGATAGATAACTTGAGTTGGGGAAAGGGCTAAAAGTTCAGAGAAACAAAGGTAGATAGGGCTCATGGGACAGGAGAAAGAAGCATAGGGAGAGAAATCCAAAGATCTTAGAGCATCCTCCAGCAGCATTCTACAGAAAAATAAATGTCACATTTATGAGGAAAAAGATTATCCAAAACCGGAGAAACACCACTTAAAAAGTTAAGAACAGCAGTGCATAATGCTTACTCAATACGGTAAATGATTCATGTTCCAACCAGCCATACTAGAAAAACTCATTACTTATGATTAATTTAACTGAGTCCTCAAAAGTATCTTTTCTCAGGAGTGGGAAATAATTAACAATAGAGTAAACATAGCTTTGGTTCCCCCTAACATATATTAATATCAAGATTCAAAAGCAGATAGGTGATGATTTACAAGTAACTGAGCCACTTATCAGGACAAAACTCAGAAATATTTATGTGAATAAAAAAATATTTAGCACCTAAAAACATCAAATTCACAATATCTTTCTCCTCATTGAAAGGTATAAGAGATACAAAAAGCAAGAATATACAACACAAGAATGAGAGACATCAATCCATCAAAACTGATGTAGAGGTAACAGAGATGTTAAAATTAGCCCGCAAGGCTATTAAAAGTTTTTGTAAGTATGTGCTATTTGTTAGTGGTGAAGACCATGACATAAAAGGATTTAAACTTTGAGAGATGTTAAAAAATAGTTAAAAAGACAATTTAGGTGATACAAACAAATTTCATTTAACACTTCATGAAGTTGGCAGTTTCCATTTGGAGAACAAAAAAATGGGACAGAAAGCAAGAAGCTTTAGAGGATAAAGAATAAAGAAGAGACAAACAGAAGATATCTGTTTAGCTTAGGCCACACAGTCAACCTTGTTTGGGTTGAGAAGGCCCAGAGTTGGCTTGGCATTTGGGGTTTAGGTTGCTGAATATTCTGTGTTATTGATAAAGGAGGGGCATTTACATGAAAGTTACTTAAATTTTGGTTTGCTGACATGGAACTCTAGGGAGAAGCAGTTTTATTTTATTTGTGCCTAGAAAGTTATTTCAACAGGGATGAGAAGCAAACTGAATGAAATTATAAGTGTACGGGTAGCATTAGGAACAGATATTTTGAAAGAAGAGATTAGTGAACTTGGAAATATAGCAATAAAATTATTAAATTCAAGTCACCTGGGTGGCTCAGTCAGTTAAGCGTCAGACTTCAGGTCAGGTCATGATCTCACAGTCCCTGAGTTCGAGCCCCCGTTCCCCTCATGGGGCTTTGTGCTGACAGCTCAGAGCCTGGAGCTTACTTCTAATTCTGTGTCTCCATCTCTCTCTGCACCTCCCCCACTTGCACTCTGTCTCTCTCTCAAAAATAAATAAACGTTAAAAAATTATTAAATTTAAGAAGGAGTATAAAAACAAAACAAAACAAACAAACATCACTGAGATGTGTGACAAATTAAAGAAAACTAAAGGGTGTATAGTAAGTCTCTAAAAAAGGAAGCGGAGCAAAAATATATTTGAAAAAATGAAATTAAAAACTCTCCAAGAGTTCAAAACCCCCCAAGTACAAGACTCATAAAGAAAACTACAGAAAAGCAAAATGCAATCAAATTACCTAAAACCAGTGATAAGGACAAAATCTGAATAGAACCCATACAAAATTACATGTTCCATGTGGACGAACAAAGATATAATTTACAGAAGATTTTTAGTGAGAAATAATGCATGAAAGAAGACATTGGAACAGCATCATAAAGTGCACACACAAAACAATCTGTGAACCCAGAATAGTATATCTAAAGAATATATGTTTGAAAACAAAAAAGTAATAGACTTTTCAGAGATATGCAAATGCTAAAAGAATTCAGTAGATCTGCATTAGAAGAAATACAAAAATTAGTCCTTCAGGCAGAAGAAATTATGGTTCTACATAGATGAAGAAAGAACAGTAGAACTGTCAACTCTGGATACTTATATAAAGTGTTTCCTCTTTATTAATTCTCTTTACTAGATGTTCAAATAAAAATGATTTTTTAAATGTGGCGATTAAAATATGTATGAATGACTATAAAATAATCATATAAAGAGAAAAAAAATGAAAGTAGGCTATTGTGAAGTTTTTATGCCATGTTTAACATAGTATAATGTCACAGTAGATTGTGATAAGTCAAAGATGTAAACCCTACACCTGAATGCAACCACAGCATAGTAAATAGTATAGCAATAAAAAGACTCCAAGATGCAATAAAAACAGTGTTAACAAAACAAACCAGGAAAAGAAGAAAGAGGAACAAAAGAAAAGATAGAAAAATAGAAAATTAAACCATAGCATGATGGTAGTAAACCTAACTACATTAATCAAATGTAAATAGTACAAACACCTAATTAGAAACCAGAAATTTTCAAATTGGATGGAAAAAAAAAAGACCCACTATATGATGCCTAAAAAAACAGACTTGAAGGGAAAGACATACGTTAATAGTAAGTAAAAGATTAGAGAAAGTTATGCAAAACTAGCAATAATCAAAAGAAGGATGGAGTGTCTATGTGAATATCAGAAAAAGATTTAAGAGGAAAGACTTTTTTAAGGGTGAGTCAATTTATCAAGAAAGCATATCAATCTTAAAATTTTATTCAATTAATAACAATAAAAATATATGAAGTAACTGTGCAAATAAAAACACTTTTAAATAGTCCACATGTCAGAGACAAAAATAAATTTGAAAATATTTTGAAATGAATACAAATAAAAACACAATATATGTAAATGCTTGAGCTGCTGCTGTATCTGTAATCATTGGGAAATACATAGAGCTAAATGTTTTCATTAGGAAAAATAAAATGTCTCAAATGAATGACCTCAGCTTCTATTTTAGTAAAACAGGATAACCATAAATTAAATGCAAGTGTAGGAAAGGAAATAATGAAGACTAAAATAATTGAATTAAATAAAATAAATAGAAAACAAAAAGACAATTAGATAACACAACAGAATAAATGAAATCAAAATTTGGTTCATTGGATGGTAGTTAATAAAATAATTACTATGGGATGATAGCTCAATACAGTACACTGCATATAAAGATATTTGCTTCTTTTCCTTTAGGCATCTCCAATATCTTATCCCAAAGTTGTACTGAAGTGAAACTTACTCTCAGACAAGACTACCAAGCTGATTATTAATGGAGCCAGTTGACAGAGAGCTTTCCTGAATCTAGATTAGTGTTCACTCAATTTATCCATGATGACAACAATTTTCATTATAAATCAAAGGGATATATGTGTGTGTGTGTGTGTCTCAAAATAAAACAAAAAAGTAAAATAAAAATCATCAAAAATAAAATTTTTTAACACATTGCAATAATAACTACATATCATATATCACTCTAATGGCATGAGTTTGTTAGTTGCCTTTTCTTACAGGTTTTATGTGTTTTTATGTGTGTGTATAACAGATAAAGGAAAAAGGATTTTCTTAGAATGACAAAACTGTTCTGTATGATATTGTAATAGTAGATAAATGGTACTATGTATTTCTTAAAACTCATAGCACTATAAAGCACAAAAAATAAAAATAAATAGATGCAAATTAAAGAAATAAGAATTTTGTGAACTTAGGAAAGAACTCAGACTGTGATAATAAAATCTAAGTTTTCAAGTGTATAAATAACCTTACACAGCAGGGAAAGGTGCTGAACTAAGTAACTTTAGATATAATGGAAAAGTAACTGCATGTAAGAGCTATATGTTAGTTTATAAATCTGTGTCTTATGAGTGTATAGGTTAATAGTTCAAAACTGAATTATACTGGAACTGAAAAATTTAGTAAATGGATGCCTGATGGTTGGGAGCAATATTTCTCACCTTTGGAGTGGGAGATTATAAACAAGTAGGTTGGGGAAGGGAAAACTTATCCAAGTGGTAATGTTTTAAAATTGGGGACATCAGAATGAACTCATGTTACCTTAATATATAGATGTATGGATTTAGAAGTATTTACAAATATATGTATACCCACAAGTTAGTATATACTCATGTATTTTGTTGCTTTTCAACTAAGAGAGCCTAGAACAAAAGCCAGTCCAATAACAATCAGCCAACATAGAACCCATATCTGGATTTCTAATGCCATTATTCAATAAAAGGAATCAGGACTCCTTAGAGAAATGGCTGATAATCAAACTGGAAGAGGAAATATATAAGATGAGCCAGAACCATCTTGTATTGCTAAAAATTATAAAATTGCTTAACAAACAAACAAGCTGCCCTACAGATGACAGTATGTTAAGAGGAAACTGGGCAAGAGAGAGACTGGCTCATGGCCACCCCCTCCCCGCAAAAAAAAAGCAACAAAATAAACTAGTATTAGATTTTAGTACTTTAATATAAAGTCAGTATCTGAAAGTTTATATTGATATAAATAAATGAGCTTTGCACAGTGGCAGTATTGTAGCAAATGAGGTTTATCCAAGGCACAATTATTGCTAACTGATATAAATAAATGATAGAATAAATACATAAATCAGGGGCAAATCATGGGCAAATCACCTATGATGAAAAGTTTTAAATAATTTAAGTAGATCCTCCTACCTCAAGAAGGTGGGGCATCATAGCATACTTTTCATATTTACTTGCACAGTGGCTTTCTTCCAAATAGTATGAAATATGAAAAGAATGAAAAATAATAACTTCACAGTAGGGAAACAAAGTTTTTGCAGGAGAATTATATAATCTTTTGTTTTAGGTAATGATTTTGGTAAGACTGAAGTATTTACTGGAGAAAAGAAAAGCATGGAGGGCAAAAGATGGATTTGAAAGATATATGTAGCAAAGGTACATACAATAGAGTCTCTTGAACTGGCTGAAGATAGGAACCATGCATTTTTCTTTACGTTTCACTCTCAATTCTATTTCTCTAAGCCTTAAATTACTTAACATTTTTTTAATCCTTAACTAGGTGAAATATAACAAATACAGATGATTTCTCTGTTAGCAAATGGCATACACATATTCACACATACTCCATACATTTGGGCAATACTATATCTAATGAGAAATAAAGGCAATCTCATTTATGTTGCTTTGCTAATCTATATCAAACTTGTCAAATGTTACTGGAAATTATATATTTTATTTGTATGAAGTTCTCTTTGTTTCTTTCATGATCTTCATGTTAAAAGACCTACCATGTGCATTTTAGAAGAGATCAAGAAAAATAATCAAATAAGATCATACATTTTTAATTACCTTTGCTTCCTGCTAATTGTTCATAGTATATTGGTATTCATCTGGATTTGATAATAAAGTTGTCGTGAACTAGATTTGTCTTTACTTAGAAGTATGTAATTTTAATATTTTGAAATACCAGTCAATTTGTTGTCTAACTTGCATTATTTCTAAATATCAACTGATTATTTGTTAAATTTAATTATACATAAAATATTTTGATTTTTATACATTTCCTAGATCCATTTTTATGCTGTTACCTACAAAAATGTGTATTTGCCTGATGTAGATGCATAATGATCTTATTTAAATGGTGTCTACTCTGAATGAATGTGATAATCCAAATCAAGTTGTTTCACCATTTCAGTACTTATTTAAATTTGTCAAGTGGCTCATACTCCATTAATTCAGAGACACACTTTGTCAATGTGATTGCCTATCTTGTTGGTACAGCTGCTTGTTTTCATAATCCAGTTGTATATTAAGGTATTTGAGTCTGTAGTTACATGACCAATCTTGTTTATTTGCTGATGGCTCTCTGCTTTAATAATTGAAGTCATTAGTGTATGAAATGTGTGTTTTGCCAACATTATGATCCATTACAAAACCCTGTGTTGGTACACTAATTATATGATTTATATTAAAGTATTTTAATGAAAATGATGGCACTATAGTATGAAATACCAGTGTTATGGCATTTATGAACCAAAGTACAATATATACCTTTCAATGTATATTGAGATACATCCTTCATTAAAATATAAATTTTTAGTGAAGGCAAAAAATTCTTATCATTTCTTTGGTACATCTAAGAATTTATTGGAAAAGATTGTCTGGAGGTAGCAATCTAAGGACAGTACAGTGATTCCATGGTGTTTTAAAATATACATCTCCTTTTTATTCTTTCTGCTCTGCCATGTTCAGCATATTACCACCCAGTCTTTGTGCATGTCACCTCATGCTTACGTGTGGTATAACTACTGCTGTTCCAGGCACTGCATATTTATTCCAGGCAGAGGGAGGGAAGAAATTGGAAGGGATATAGTAAGGGGTAAGGTTTATATTAGAAGAACAAGTCTTGCTTGCAAACCCTTAGCTTGCATTTGTGGTTAAGAATGGTGTCATGCACTTGGCACTAATTGCAGTGGAGGTTGGAGAGCTTGTGAAATGTTTTAAAGAGACTTCCTGTTTTATTTTATTTTTAAAAATTTTAAGATGTTTAGGGGCGCCCGGGTGGCCCAGTCGTTTGAGCGTCCGACTTGGGCTCAGGTCATGATCTCACGGTCCGTGGGTTCGAGCCCCGCGTCGGGCTCTGTGCTGACCGCTAGCTCAGAGCCTGAAGCCTCTTTCGGATTCTGTATCTCCCTTTCTCTCTGACCCTTCCTAGCTCTCTCTCTCTCTCTCTCAGAAATAAATTTTAATTTTTTTAAAAAATTAAGATGTTTATTATTGAGAGAGACAGAGAGGGAGTGGGGGAGGGACAAAGAGAGAAGGAGACACAAAATCCAAAGTTGCTGTAGGCTCTGAGCCTTCAGCAAAGAGCCCTTATGCTGGGCTCATACCCATGAGCCCTGAGATCATGACCTGGGCCAAAGTCAGATGCTTAACTGACTTAGTCACCCAGGTGCCTCTAAATAGTCTTTACATTTTAGAACACTTTTATTTTATTTATCTATCTATCATTATTATTTATTTTTGAGAGGGAGAGAGAGGGAGTGAGCACAGCAGAGGGTCAGAGAGAGAGGGAGGGACAGAGGATCTGAGGCAGGCTCTGCATTGATAGCAGATCCCAATTTGGGGGCTCAGGAACCAAGTGATCATGACCTGAGCCAAAGTGGGATGCATAACCAACTAAGTCACACAGGAGCCCCTGTTTTAGAACTATTTTAAATTTACAAATTTAAAAGGTTGTATGTTTTTTTCATATACACACTCACCCTGTTTCCCTTAATATTAACATTTTATATTAGTAATGTAAATTTATTACATTTAATGAACCAACATTAAAACTGATATTTATAATTAGCTACATTTAGAATTTATTCACAATATTTAATCCCACTTACTGTCTTTTTCTAACCCAGGATACCACTTTAAATTGGTTGCCATGTCTCACACTCCACTTGGCTGTCACAATTTCTCAGAATTCTTGTAATTAATTATTTTTCTTCTTTCTCTCTTTCTTCCTTCCTTCCTCCCTCCTTTTCCTTCTTTTTCTTAGGACTTAATTTCTGACACTAAAATATGCTCAAGACTAATCTTGGATATTTACTATTCTAGTATTAGAATCAATCATTTACTAAGAAGACCTGATTGTTTTTATTGGATAATGATAAGAGAAACCAAGCTTTGGATGCTAGGGATGTTCACTGATAAAGTGCATTTTCTGTTTTGTTTTGTGGTTTTGTGTGTGTGTGTGTGTGTGTTGTTTTTGTTTGTTTGTTTGTTTGTTTGTTTTGGTTTAAACTCTCCCAGCTGACTTAGCAAAGAAGTGTATCACTTAACTTGTTGATATACACAAATGCATAAATATTTCTATATATAGCTATGTATCCATACGAAGCTAAATATGATGACATACTGTCTCCAGCTATAATTCATTGTTACTTGGATAATTCTAGTTTCACTTACTGGCAAACTGCCATTCCAACAGTGAGAAAGCTTGCTCCCACTATCCACCAACCATTTAATTGTTCAGACTTTGAACCGGTAATTCCCTCTGATGAAAATGTTTTCCTAAAGATTATTCTTGGCTGGCATCTTTCCCCATGGCATATTTCAATTAATTTTCTTCCTCCCCAGAAAGGCTTTCCCTAACCAACTGAATTACTTGTGTTACCTGCTATTTTCTACTTCATTCTCCATCATAACATCTGTGTTTTATATCCTTTTTAGCTCATCTAAAATCTCTGATCCTTACAGTTTACTTGCTTATTACTCAGTCTCTTCACTAGAAAATGTTCCTTTGACATCAGAGAACTTGTTTATTTTATTCTTTATCATGTCTCCAGCATACATCACTAGTTCTGGCTCATTTTCGTTTACAATAAATATGTGGTAAATGAATAAAAAGATGGAAAAAATATTTTCCAAGTGACATATATAGTCTGTGAAAACTTGTACCCATTCCTCATAATTTTTGTCCCATTTTAAAAACATGATTAGTTTTTCATTCTCTAACTCAAAGGCTATTGTCTTCTTGAAGGCATTTAATTATTTTAAAAATATTTATTGATTTATTTTGAGAGAGAGAGAGAGAGCACATGCATGTGAGTGAGGAGGGGAGGGGCAGAGAGGGAGAAGGAGAGGGAGACAAAGAGAGAGTTCCAAGCAAGCTCTGCACTGTCAACACAGAGCATGAAACAGGGATGAAACTCACGACCATGAGATCATGACCTGAACCAAATTCAAAAAATCAGATGCTTAACTGACTGAGCCACCCAGGTACTCCAGACACTTAGATTATTTTAGAGTACATATATATTTTCTTCATTGAGTCCACATAGTACTCTCTACCTTGAATATTTACTTTTTTCTTCACTACAAATCTTAATTATATTTAAATTCATCCTATTATCAATTCTCATTTATCTATTATATGAATTTTTACAAAGCTAACTGAATATCTGGTTTTATTATACGACATCTTTAATTTCTCATCCAAAACAATTGAAAACAATTATATTTTTTCTAGCTATACTTCACATACTGGTTTTTAAACAATTAAAATGTGATATCTTTCTGCATAATATTAATGTAATAGTGTTATAGAGCTGTTCTTGTTCCATTGCCTATTTGTTTCCAATTTTGTGTTTACAGCAAACATTGTAATATAGAACACAAATTACAATGAAAGTAAATATTTTTGTTTTCATATTTTATAAGAAAAAATATCATTCATTTCAAATTCTTAATCTTGTAACTGGTATTTATTACATGCATAATGACATTGGTTGAATAAATGACTTAAAAATATAAAGTATAATATTTTAACACTTTATAGTTTCTAGAGTACTTCTTTATATATTTAAACATTAAATTAAATCAGGTCACAAACTGGTATTTTAAGAAAATAATTAATATATAAGAATGATTTACTTTGTAATAGTATAAAAGTAAACTAGTCAAAATTATGTAAATTCCAAAGTCAGAACAAGAGAGGCAAATTGATGAGTTATATTCCTTTCTTTTCATCTTTATTATAGATATATCTCGATATTCATTATTTCCACTTATTTTACTGAAGTTTTACATAAGTATACTAACTATAGATATACCATATTGCAAATTTATTAAGTACATATTAAGTTTGTTTCTTAACACTAAAACATGCATTTATACTCATATTTATGTATGTTATATATTAAACACAATTGACATTTTTATGTTTTATAATAAAATTATAAATTAGAAGAGTTATAACTTAATTCCTGACTTTCCATGAGGTACAGCCCTTATGGTAATTATATTTCCAATGCATTAACGATCTTATCACTGACAACTTAACTTTCTATGATTTATGGATTTGCAAGATTTTACATTTTTGCAACATTGATAATTTTTCCATTTAATTAATTAAAACCTTATTAAAGTTATAGACTTTAAGTACTTCTGAAAATTGTACTTTTAAAATTGCTCTTTTAATGTTATTATTCCTACTTAAATTCCTGTGAAAAGCAAAATAAGTCTTAGTCTAAATTTGGGCAATATAATTTTGGTTGTTTGACAATGTATAAGGCAAAAGCTCATAGTCATATACTTAAACTTTTGGCTAATGGGATAAATGAAACAGTGAAACATCCTATAAAATATACTTTCTGGATGATTGAAAAACTCACTCTTTCTTAAAAAGAGTCATTATTATAATCTATAAAGATTGAAGGCAATCTTTATCTCTCTTATTATACCATAACTTACTTTAGACTTTTTTTTTTTACCATGTTAAATACTATTATCTTTATGGAAATGGTCAGTAATGCCTAAGATTAGATAGTGTGAAGAATATAGTATAGTTTTATTTATTTATGTATTTATTTATTTTTGAGAGTGAGATAGAGACAACATGAACAGGGAAGGATCAGAGAGAGAGGGAGACACAGAATCTGAAGCAGGCTCAAGGCTCTGAGCTAGCTGTCAGCACAGAGCCTGACGTGGGGCTCGAACCCACGAACAGTGAAATCATGACCTGAGCCGAAGTGGGACGCTTAACCGACTGAGACACCCAGACGCCCCTAATATAGTTTGAATCCAACTGTGAATAGATGGACTTCTTCCAAGCTGATTGTATTATTTGAATAGTATGTGTCCAATATATTTCCTCATTCAGAAATAAATTTAATCTCAACCATTTTTATAAGCCAGGAAGACAACAAAGATGAAAAAGTAAAGCTAAATCTTTGAAAGCTGACATTCTAGTGGGACAAAAGAGACTAAAATAACCATACAATGGGCATACAACAAAATAGCTACATAAAAAGTACAATGTGAGATATGAACTTAGTGAAATTTGTGAATTTTATTCCCAGGAAAATTCACCTCTGGGTAACTCTCTACCATGGCATCATGCTAAAATCAACCTTGGGCATAGATCTCTGGTGGCCAAAGATGTAAATATGATAATGTTTTCAGATATATGAGGCAAATTAACTTCTATATACTAGCACCACCATGCCTGAAATTGGACATAGATTTAAGATCCCGGGTTAGGTTGAGAATGAGGAATTTACAACTCCATAATTCACCACAAGTTGAAAATATAAGACACCCATTAAAGAGATAATTCATTGAACAAGAGTCATTAGTTGTATACTACAAAATATTGATTTGTTGTAGATACTTAACTCTAGATATGTCCATTTATATGAAAATGCCAGCTCCTTTGTCATTACTGGAGAGATAACAAAGTAGTACACCACAGATAATTTCAGACGAAAATGATTTAAAATTTCTATTTGTTTATATATGACACATAAAAATACAATAAACAAGAATAGATAGTTTAGGGGCACCTGGGTGGCTCAGTTGGTTAAGTGTCCAACTTCAGCTCAGGTCACAATCTCATGGTTTATGGGTTTGAGCCCTGTGTCAGGCTCTGTGCAGACAGCTTGGAGCCTAGAGCCTCTTTCAGATTCTGTGTCTCCCTCTCTCCCTGCCTTCTGCACCCTCTCTATTTCTCTTTGAAAAATAAATAATAAATTTTCTTTTTTTTTTAAAATTTTTAATGTTTTATTTATTTCTAGGAGAGAGAGAGAGAGACAGCGTGAGCAGGGGAGGGTCAGAGAGAGAGGGAGTCACAGACTGAAACAGGCTCCAAGCTCTGAGCTGGCAGTCGGCACAGAGCCTGACGCGGGGCTCGAACCCACGAACCACGAGATCATGACCTAAGCGAAAGTCGGACGCTCAACCGACTAAGCCACCCAGGCGCCCCAATAATAAATTTTCTTTTAAGAATAGAAATGTAGTTTTAAAATGCAAATAACTGGTAAGAAAGGGTAAAACTCTATTTTCAGATGACATCATACTATATAAATAGAACCCTAAAGACTCCTCCAAAAAATTACTGGAACTGATGAATTCATTAAAGCCATAGGATGAAAATGTACAGAAATCTGTTTTATTCCTATGTACTAATAATGAAACTAAGAAAGTGAAATTAAGAAAACAATATCATTTACAATTGCACTCAAAATAAGAAAATATCTAGGAATAAACTTAACCAAAGAGGTGAAAGACCTGTACTATTAAAAATATAAAACTATGATGAAAGAAATTCAAGACAACACAAAGAAATGGAAAGTTATTCCGTATTCATGGGCTGGAAAAACAAATATTGTTAAAAATGTCTATGCTACTCAAAGGAATCTACACATTTCATGCCATCCCTATCAAAATATCAACAGCCTTTTGTTGGTAGAACAATCCTAAAATTTGTATAAAACTACAAAATACCTTGAGTAGTGAAAGCAATCTTGAATTAGAAAAACAAAAGTGGAGGTATTACAATTCCAGGCCTCAAGTTATACTCTAAAGTGGTGATAATTAAAATGGTATGGGACTGGCATAAAAACAGATACTTAGAGATCAATGGACTCAAGCAGAAAATCCAGAAATAAATCCATGGTTCATTATATGGTTATGGTTATTTATATGGTTAATAAATCTTTGACAAACTTGCAATGATTATACAAAGGGAGAAAGAGAAGTATCATCAACAAATAGTACTGGGAAAACTGGACAGCCACATGCAAAACAATGAAAACTAGATCCCTTTCTTTCACCATACATAAAAATAAACTCTAAATAGATTAAAGACCTAAATGTGAGACCTGAAACCATAAAAATTGTTGAAGAGCACACAGGCAATAATTTCTCTGACACTGGCTATAGCAATATTTTTTCTAGGTACTTCTCCTGAGACAGGAAATAAAAGCAAATGATTGAACAAAAAAACCCCAACTTTTGGGGACTACATAAAAAGTTTCTGCACAGCAAAGGAAGCAATCAACAAACTAAATGACAACCTACTAAATGGGAGAAGATATTTGGAAATGACATATTTGATAATGGCTTAGTAACCAAAATATATAAATAACTGATACAACACCAAAAATATTAGTAATCCAATTAAAAATGAGAAGATATGAACAGACATTTCTCTGAAGGCATACAAATGGTCAGCAGGCACATAGAAAGATGCTCAATGTCACTCACAATCACGGGAATGCAAATCAAAACTATAGTGCGATATCACTTGTCAGAAAGGCTAAAATCAAACACAGAAACAAATGTTGGCGAGAATGTGGAGAAAAAAAGGAACTGTTTGCATGATTGGTGAGAATGGAAATTGGTGAAGCCATTGTGGAAAACCATATGGAGGCTCCTAAAAAAATTAAAAATAGAACTCCCCAATGATTCAGGAATAACACTACTGGGTATTTACCCCAAAATACAAAATCATTAATTCAAAGGGATACATGAATCCATATTCTGTTTACTGCAGCATTAACTATAGTAGACAACTATGAAAGCATCTCAAGTATCCATCAAAAGATGAATGAATAAAGAAGAAATGTAATAATATATATGGAATGTAATGGCACATTATTCAGCTATAAAGTGGAATGAAATTGCAAATGGAATCAAATTGCCATTTGCAATTATACAGATAGAGTTAATTATATATTATATATACAGATAGAGTATAAAGCTATGTAAAATATGTCAGCCACAGAAAGATGAATATCATATGATCTCACTCATATATGGAATTTAAGAAACAAATGAGTAAAGAAAAAAAGATACAAATAAAAAAGACTTAGTTTCTTTAATGTTTATTTTTTTATTTTTGAGAGAGAGAATGATATAGAGAGCAAGCAGGGGAGGGACAGAGAGAGATGGACACACAGAATGCAAAGGAGGTTTCAGACTCTGAGCTGTGAGCACACCATCCAATGGGGGGCTCAAACCCATGAACTGTGGAGATCATGACTTCAGCTGAAGTTGAATGCTTAATGGAGTGAGCCACCCAGGCGCCCCAAAAGACTCTTAACTATAGAGAACAAAGTGATGGCTGCCAGAAAAGAGGAGGGCAAGAGGCTAGGATAAACAGGGGATGGCGATGAATGAATACAGTTATGATGAAAAATTAAATATAAAAAAAAAGAAAAAAGAAATAATAATGTATGTCCCAGTCAAGATACAGAACATTAACAACTTGGAAGTTTCTTTTTTTTTTTTCTTTTTTTTTTTTTTTTTTAATTTTTATTTGAGAGATAGAGGGAGCACTCAAGCAGGGATGGGCAGAGAGAAGGCAGAGAGAATCTTGAGCAAGCTCCATGCACGGTAAGGAGCCCCTACACGGGGCTCTATCCCATAAACCTGAGATCACAGCTTGAGCCAAAAGGAGTCATATGCTCAACCAACTAAGCTACCCAGGAGCCCTGGAAGAATTTTTTTTTTTTTATCCTTCCTATATCATAATGAGTATCCTCTTCCACATTAATATTACTAAAATTTAAATACTTTCATTTACTTATATTACCAGGCATGTGTATAACCCTTAATTATATACAATTTTACCTGCTTTTGACTCTTACATAAAGAATATCATTCTGATTATGCTTTTTTCATCTTGTCATTTATTTTGTCCAAATTAGTTTTTAGATTCCTTTTGGTGGATGCTAGAGTAAATTAATTTTCAAAATTCTGTAGAATTTAAACGTATGAACACAATTTTTCTATTTTATAGTATGCTTCATTTTATGAGTAGTAAGAAAAATTCCAATTGCACTGAGCATTTCCAAGTTTTAAGTAAATCATCATACTGTTGAGAGCTCTCATTTTTTTTCTAAACCTCACAATTAGAGATTTAAACTAGAATCATATAAAGACTGGTGAACATAAAATGATATCTCATTTTAGTTATGATTTGTATGTTCTTGATTATTTATGAGGTTAGGTATCTTCTGTAATGTGTTGGCCACTCGTCATTATTTCCCTTCAATAATTTGTCCTTAAATAATTTGTCCATTTTTTAAACAAAGTAATGTTTGCTTTTCTTCTCCTTTATGTACTCTAGATGCTATAAAATTATCAGTAATATGTATTTTCGATATATAATTTTTTTCAGTTCAGTTCTTTCTGGTCATTCCTGACATCTGCACGTTTTTCATATATTCCTACAAACAGAGCTATAAGTTTAAGTAAAATCTTCCTCTCTATTATTTTGGGTGCTATAAGTTTCTGTATAACCAATCTTTCTGCACATGTAAAGTGAAATTTCTGTCTAGTTTGTCTTAATACCAGAATTTAAAGTCATGAAAGCATTTATCATGCAATTTCAGGTCAAGGAAATCTGTCTAACACAGTGGCTTGATGACAAGATTGTTAATTTCACATCCCTTATCTGGTAAAGCAAATGGTTTGGCTCTATCAAAACTCTGTGTAAGGTCAACTTTTCAATGTTACAGTAGAGTGGATCAAAATGAGTGTAAGATTATGGGAGGGCAATGCTGTTTCCCTATGCTTTGGAAAATAAAATGATTTTGAATGTTAACATAATTGATTTGTTCTATCACTAGATTCTCTGTCAAACATGTATGTGTATAAGCTTTTATGATATTCTGAGCATTTGTAAAATATTTTTAAAGTAGTTATGTTTTAACATGATAAGGTATTTTCCCAAACGTTTTATACTCTTTTAGTAAGTTCGTCATAGCAATCAATCCAATAAGTTTAGCCTTACAGGATGAATATATTTCATGATGTAGAAAGTAGCAATGGCTTCTTCTACATAAAATTCCATTTAATTGTGAATATAAGTGAACAAAATCGCTTATAATATGCTTTCAAATTTGAACTGAGGTAGTCTTATGAAACTTAATATCATATGATGTTCTTTTATATTTTGACAGTAATAAGTTATTTTCCTCAGATAATAAAGAGAAAAGGAAATTTTTAATTAGTGAATATATATTTTTTGAGACTACTCTTAAATCCATATTAAACTTCTAAAAATTGTGCTATTAGGACCTTATCAACAGTAAAATGAAATCTGATAAGGAACCTATTTTTAAAGGCAATACAACAAATATTCCCCAGAGTTTTATCTAGAAGTGAGAGCTGATAATTCACTTTTATTTCTCCTTAACTGCACATTCTTTACTCCTGTATTTAACTATTTAATTGATATAAGTATATTTTTTACTTCCTCTACTTCCTGATTTTAAAATATAGAATATGAGTTTTGATTTTTACTAGAAAAGGCGGATTTTGAGAATTTTATCAGATGAGGCTTATATTTCTAGACAGGACGTGCCTCACCATCATATGATATGATCAAAGGTTGACGCAATAGTTTCCATTGTTATAATATTGAGTGTTTACTTTGCTCTAAAGAAGTTGATGAGAGACATCTGGATGACTGAGTTGGTTAAGTAATCTCCTCTTGATTTTGGCTCAGGTTATGATCTTAGAGCTGTGTGATTAAGCCCCAGTTCAGGCTCCTTGCTGAGCATGGAGGCTGCTTGGGATTATCTCACTCCCATTCTTGCCTCTTCCCCACTCATCTTTCTCTGTCTTTTTCTGTCTCTCTCAAAATAAATAAATAAACATTAAAAATTGATGAAAGAACTTTTATTACTCTTTGTAGTATAGATCTCTATTTGACTTTTTTGTCTGATAATTACAGATAAGTAAAAGACATTTAATTATATATTTTTTAAGTTTATTCATTTTAAGAGAGAGAGGGAGAGTGCTAGTAGGGAAGGAGAGACAGAGAGGGTGAGCACTAGCAGGGGAGGGGCAGAGAGAGAGGGAGAGAGAGAATCTCTCTGTCAGCAAAGAGCTCAATTCCATAAACTGTGGAGCTCAATTCCACAAACTTTGGGATCATGACCTGAAAAGAGATCAAGAGTTAAATACTTAACTGACTTTGCTACCCAGGCTCCCCAAGACATTTAATTCTAATTAAGAAAATGAAAATGTTCCAGTTCAGAAAATCAAAGAAGTTTTTGTAGAAAATTTATTTGATTTTTTTTCTTTACATCATTTTCTAAACAGGTAAGCATCAGAATCAAATAGATGGTGAGGAATGAGTCTTAAACAAACATTTAGTTTAGTAAATTCAAGTTGAGTAAAGAGTATGTTACATTAAAACATGAATTTTCTCTCTGTACCTTTCTATATATGAGCATGAACATATATACAAAAACCTATAAAAAATACCCTTGAGAATCTTACTGAAGCAATGGGGATCAACTAAAAATAATTGATAATTTGCATATCTGCACACATGATTTTGTACCTTTTTCCTAGGAGATTCATAGACTCTCATGACACCTATCAAACTCTGAGATGGAGTTTAGCTATCTCTGCTCCAATGATGAAAAATTTTGTTTGGAAACAAAAAGTACTCTCAAATGAGGAGGAACACCATCAAATGTTTCAGATGTAGATACTTTAGAAAACATTACCTTGCGTGAAAATTATCTTTGGATCTTCCTAGCGAAGAATGGAAAAGAGTCCAAAGAGAGGAGATATTTACAGATAAACATTAAATATATATTTTAACTATATATAAATAATAAAATGGTACTTGATTATTTTAGTAAAACATGGGAATACAAACTATAAAATAAAAATGAATAAAAATAGCACAAGTACCATCATTTGTAGATAATTACTTTGGAACATTCTGCATAACTCTTATATTCCTGTACTTTAATGTATGTATTTGAATTTAGCATTCTAATGGTGTCACTTACATTACACAATTAGGGTTATATGCTATATTTATATGAATTATTTTGAACCCTGTATATCTTTAGTATTTATTTATTTTTATGTTTTCTGCTAAGGAAAGTCCCTGTTTATCAATGGGCTCCTCTACCATTATAGTCAATGGTGAAAAGTAGATCAGGTTCCTTCTAACATAAGGGACAAGATAAGGACTTTGATCTTCATTTATTTTATTCAATACTGTAATGGAGGCACTAGTCATTAGACTAAGACTATAAAAACTTACACATAATTCAGAAAGTTGTGCAACTGCCTGTATTTTACGATATTATTGCTTATGTGATAAATCCTAAGGAATCTATAAAAAAATCTCCTAGAGTTAATAACTACATTAACGAGGATACAGAAAAATAACCAGTATACAAAAATCAAGTGTTTTTGTATACTAAAGAAAACTAGTATACAATTTCAAAAATTCATTTTATATCAGTATAAAAAACATGAAATATGTTCAGAAAAACTTAAAGGATGTGCAAGGTATCAACACATTCATATTAAAAATTAGAAAGTATTGATAAGAGAAATTAATAAAAACCCCAATAAATGAACGGAAGGATATGCCACGTTCAGAAATTAGAAGATTCAATATTATAGTGATGTCAATTCTTCTGAAATTGGTATATAAGTGCAATACAATCTGCCCTTCACCAAAGATTATAAAGTAGATTTTTTTTCTTTTGATAGAATCTGGCAAGTTTAGTCTATAAACTGTATAATTATGGAAGCTACAGAAGAATGGAAAGGTGTTTACAATTAGACAAGAAGAAAATTGGAGCACTTAAAACGACTTATTTAAAAGAGTATATAACGTTCATTTTGCAAATTATATAATAATTTAAATCTATTCATGCTAATTTGCTAAATAAACCATGAGGCATATTATTTTGCAGTTTATAATACTTGGTTTGTATTATCTGAGACACAATTGTTCCCATTGTTGTATTATATATGCTAAACTAAGTTTGGATCCCTATTATATCAGGTTGCTCTGTACATCTCAGCATTTTTCATCAGCTTTTATCTTGACTTGGAAACACTTAAATTCTTTTATATGAGTTGTCCTTCATTTTTGTCTTATGTAAAGCCCCTTTGAGTCTATTACTTGAATTAAAATATTCCAATTATTATTATTGCTTATAACATCATTTGTTAGAAAATGGTATTTTCCTTCTGGGTAAGTTCCATGAATGCAAAAGTACATCTTAGCTTTTTAAAAATTACTTTATTTGCTAATGCTCATTGTGAAGTGCTCGATGAATGCTAATTTGATGGAATTGACTAAAATAAAGCAATCTCTCCCCCACCCCCATTAATTCATATTGAAGTTTAAATGAATGACCACTGGTTTCACTGACCATATTCTAAGTGAAGAAATCCTAAATGACAATTATCAACTGATCTGCATTTTCCTTAGTCTATAACTTCAATGATTTTTTTTTTTTTTTGCATTAGGACAAGAATAAGAATAAAGAAGTGCTCAAATGTGAGCAATGTTGTATATCTATTGTAAATGTTGGTATATCTATTTTATATACTCAAATTTTGAAAAAAAGGAATCCAGACTAAATGATTTGAAAACATGAATACATTTATATTATTTGCATTTTTTTTGCTATGGCTGCCAATGTTCCTTTGTATTCTCTGAAAAAATAAATATACTTGTTAATTGTTTTTAATATAAAATTAAATAAAAAAGAAATCTTCAGGTATAATGAGGTCAATTTCCCATGATGTGTTGCGGTTAGAATGTGCTATATTTATTACGTAATTTAAACAAATCTCTCCTCTGTATACTTGAATCAAAGACAGAATGAGTTAGTTGGTAGTTGTCTTTCACTATGTGTCCCCGAATCAAGGTTGACTAATACAGTGCCATGGATGGAAAAACTCAAAGGTTATCATGCTGAACCATGGAAATAATTTTTCCTTTAGTTTCCATCTAATACCAATCACTCATACATGATTACAAAAGACAAAGAAATGGTTTCTACAGTGTGACTAAATCATCTTTTGTGACCATAGCCTTGACACCAGAAAATTATAATGTTATATCACTCAGACTTTCAAAATATATATGAAGTTGGGCTTCCTTTACATATTTAAAAAGTTTCTTCTCTTGCTTTAAATTTAAATTTTAGTTAATTAACTTGCAGTGCAATATTGGTTTCAGGAATAGAATTCAGTGATTCATCACTTACATACAAAACCCAGTGGTCATCCCAACAAGTGCCCTGCTTGATCCCCTTCACACTTCTAGTCCATCTCCCACTCACCTCCCTTCATCAACCTCAACCCTCAGTTTCTTATCTGTAATTCAGTGTCTCTTGTGGTTTGTTTTCCTTTCTTACTTCTCCCTCCTTCCCATATGTTCATCTGTTTTGTCACTTAAATTCCACATATGAGTGATGGATACATAAGTTGTGGTATACATATGCAATGGAATACTACTCAATCATCAAAAAGAGTAAGTTTCTTTTCTATGTGTCCAATTTATATGTAGCTTTTAGTATATAAATGTGTTTACCATAGCACTGTTGTAGAAGATAAATTATTTTCTCATTATTTAAGTATGCCTCATTATCAAATTTGACATTTTGTTTCAAAAATAATCTTAGATCTATATTCCAATTTATTTTTCATATGCTGTCAATTTATTTTCTTTTCCCCTTAATTTCTTTAATAGAACCTCAAAATTTTTAAAAGAACAATCAAAGGAGCACCTGGGTGGCTCAGACGGTTAGACATCTAACTTGGGCTCAGGTCATGATCTCACGGTTTGTGAGTTTGTGTTCCACATTGGGCTCTGTGCTGACAGCTCAGAGCCTAGAGCCTGCTTCAGAGTCTATGTCTCCTTCTCTCTCAGAACCTCTCCCTCTCTCTCTCAAACATAAATAAACATTAAAAAATTAAAGAGACAATCAAGAATAGTATAATATAAATGAAAGTGAGATTATTACTCATGTTAGAAGACAATTTGCCAGATAACATATGTATTTTCCTAGTGCTTCCCAGATTACAACTATTACTTTAATCAAAAATATGTATCTGTATATTTAAGTCTCTCAGATAGTCATCTACATACTGGAGACGTGCAGGAATAGAGAATATTTTGTCTTCTGGTACTACCGTGTGAGTAGAGGGAACAGGAATCAACAAGGAAATAAATATACCAGTTGTTTCAAATAGTCATAAACATTATGAGGAAAATAAACCAGAGGCATGAGATGGCAGTGAATGAACATACTAATATTATTGAGATGGAAGTGAATGTGCATGCTAATGGTATTACATGACTGTTGAAAGTTTCTAAATAGATGGCATTTTTCAATGTGGCTTAGGATTAATAAAATATCATTAACTATCTCTCAAGAAGCCCAGTTTGAGGAGGGAAAAGATACAAAAATCCTGAAGTGGAAGTGTTGAAATTGCAATTAGAAATACTAGAGTGTTTCAAGGCCCAAAATGGTAGGACCTTATACAATCTTTGAAAAGTCTATTCAAGTTATTAAATGGGTCAAAAGTGATGGTAGGTTCATATATGTAGGTGATGCATGTGAAGTGATGCTTTGGTGAAGATGGTATCATGAAGAAGAGTGAAGTGAAATAATTCAGACTATATTTTGATGGTGGAGATAAATTTGTTGATAAATAAATGGAAATAAGAGAAAAAGGGAATATAGACATAAAATATCTAAACAGACTAAATATTATGTTATCTTTCAAATTTTCCATTTGGTTTACTAAATACTTAGTGAATTTTAGTATTTCTTAAATTAAGGAAAACACCAGGTTTTAAGTTTTCAATTGGAAGACGTAACTTCTAACTAATTATTGAAGTCAGACTGAAAGAGCCATTTTTAATCATCTTAAGCCAGTCCTGGGAATCAAAGCATACTTAGCTCTAATCCGATTGCTGACATTCACCCCTTTTTTGCCTTTAGAAAATTACTTAATCCTTCTGCTTATATTTGTTTGTAGAATGAAGATAATAAGGCACTATTATATTAAGTAGAAATGCTATCAAACAAAATTGAGGAAGCTGACATCTCAAACATATGGGATTTATTTTGAAACATCTTACTTTATAATGTGTTTATGAAGTATTGCTAAAAAGTAAGCAAAATGAATTAAGTTTCATAAATTTATGTTTAATTACATGAGTCATCAGTTAAAAATAAAGAAATGTATATATGCATGCTAAAATACAACTTGTTCAAAATAAAAACTATATTTCTTGAAAAGGTTAGTACTTTTGATATGATTATTTATGTTTAAGATATGTGGCAGTAACCCTCTAAATCAGCTTGAATTAACATGTAGTGCATTAAAGAGAAACTTGTCTTTTTTCTATGAATATAAATATAAAAATACAGCAAAATAAATCAAAATAAGAACAAAATCAATCTTTTCTTCTCTAAACAGAAACTAAACTTTTCTTTGTTTTTTGTTTTTTTTTTTAAAGAGTCATCAATTATGAATATAGAATCTCTTTTGGCAATCAAGTGACAAATGATAGGGGTCATGGGGATTTTCATAATCAGGATTTTGTCATACTCATACCTGAAGTCACTAATGACTACTCCTAGTAGTAACATTTCCTCTGGAGCAAGAGGAAAGGTTTGTGACAATAGTTCATTTAACCATATCATATCTTTCCAGGGTATAACATACGGTTAATAAAAAGTGAGAAACAGTAAGAACATCTGTAACTCCAAATATTCAGAGTGGTATAGAGTAAGTAGATAATGAAGCAATTAAAACTGGTCAGTAATTTTCTATTTAGTTTCATTTTGTAGCTTTACCTACAAGATATGTGCATTTTCCATAGATGTTTTATTGTAAATAAAGTCAATGTCAAGCACAATGTTCACATGACATGGAGATATAAAGGGGAACGCTCTGTCTATATAATAAAAGTAGTCAACGTATCGTATCTAATCATAATTGCCTATGCATTAAGGCATACATAATTTCGTTTAATTTGTACAAGATTCATATGATAATCCTGCAAGAGTAAGTCTTATAATTACCTATTTTAGTAGCTAAAAAGTCTGACAGTCTAATTTCAATGACTAATGTTATACAGTAAGTGAATGGTTTAGTTATTAGTCAAACCCAGAGGTTTCTAATTCCAAAACTACCTTATATATCTCCTTTGTACCACTAAGATGATGACACTTAATTGTAACACACTACTATTTAAGAATTAATTTTAAAACTTTTCTTGAAGTCTAAATATTGAATGAATTAACCTGTATTAAGAATTTATTTCATTTAACTTTCCTAATGATGTACTATGCGCTTGTAGAAAAGAACCAAAAAAAGATGAGTGTAAGTAATAGAATTTCATTTAATATTTGCCAATTTGATATTTTCATAAAATAGAATATACATTATATAGAATAAGTAATTGTAAAATTATTTTTTAATATTTATTAATATTTTAATTGAAAGAGAGACACAGAGTACAAGCAGGGGAGGGGAAGAGAGGGAATCACAGCAGGCTCCAGGCACTGGGTTGTAAGAACAGAACCCAACATGGGGAAGGAACCCATGAACTGCAAGATCATTAACTAAGTCAAAGTTGGATGCTCAACTGTAAATAATTAGATAATTTGATATTAGCACATCATTTGTAATCTATGCCACTAAACAAAAGTTTTGTTTTGAAAAAATGATAAAATTTTTGTTTCAGTTAGCTCTGATTATACGCATAGATATTAAACTGTAGCAAATTTCAGAAGCCACAGAAAGGACCAAGGGAAGATCAGAGATTTCAAAATAAAGCTGGATATTCAAGTATCAGACAGAATGGGAACAAAAACATGAAACCTAAGATGTGATCTAATTAATGGGAATTACTGGAAATGTTGTGGAACAATTTTCAGGATAAATAGCGTAACAATTTATTCTTGTATTATTCCACATGTGTCAAAGTTTAAGAGACAGAGTTGGAGGGACCAACGTTGAATTCCATGTTCATGGATTGGACAGGGAAATTTAATTTACTCCATGTATCATAAATTGAGGGATAGTTAAATTTCCAGAAGCATACTCAAGAAGTGGGATTAATAAGGACCAAAGTGATAGAAAGAGAAACAAGTAGAGGGAGAAAGGAATAAGGAGGAATGAAGTGAGAGGATTGCTGCATGCCATTACAACAAGGCTGTTTTTAGTTGTGTGGCAGAAACGCATGGACCAACCAGGCTATTTTTTAATATTTTCAGCCCATCCAATGCAGGAAAGGTCAGTCTATTTAAGGCCTGGCGACTCATTTACTTAATAGCTTTAGCCACATTGTTTTCTGGGCGGGACAAATCAGTATTCTGATGATGTGGGGCTGGCTCACACACAGAAAATCTTCTTTAGGAGTATACTTTATTTTTATTTTATTTAATTTAAAACATTTTAAAGTTCATTTTTGATTGAGAACAAGAGCGAGAGAGAGCGAGAGCGAGAGCGAGAGAGAGAGAGAGAGAACACGAACCGGGGAGGGTCAGAGAAAGAGGGAGACCCAGAATCTAAAGCAGTCTCCAAGCTCTGAGATGTGAGCAGAGTCTGATCTGGGGCTTGAACCCGCAAGCTGTGAAATCCTACCCTAAACTGAAGTAGGATGCTCCACTGACTGAGTCACCCAGGCAATCTTGTAACTTCCATCTATAAAAATGTTAATTTAGTAAGTTTTAACTTTTCTGAGATTCTCAATCTATTCTTTCTTTATGACCATATTTTCATTATAGTTAAAAATTGTATTGTAACTAATTTAACACATTTTCTGCTATTTCAGCATCTGTTACAACAGGTTTTCTCTTTTGCCATATTTTCCCCTTTACTAGATGTTATTTCCTGTTCCTTTTCATGTCTAATTTTTAAAATAAATTAAATTTATTTTTTATTATTACTTTATACCGCACATTTGAATATAATGTCAAAATGGCTTAGAATTCTGCTATTGTCTTCTGAAGAGTGTTGACTAATTGACTATGTCCTGGAATGATATATGCTATGGAATTCTAATTGTTCAAAAGGACTGAAAACAAAACCATTGTTGTATTTTATATATGTTCATTTAAACATACACTACAGAAGATTTTCAGCTGTTAATGGGGTAGGGGGTTTTCAAGGATGTTAATGTATTTAGATGACATATCAATTTTTATGCAATTTCTAGAGGACCCCTGCCCCCTAACAAAGATATTTTCAGTTGTCTATTGATAATAGACTTGGCTAAAACTCTTATTTTTTTTTTTTTTTAACCAGATCTCATACTGTTTTAGCACAATGTAAATAACCAAGTTTAACAAAACAATTATTTGAAAGGACACTTTGGGTTTGTTCCACTGATTATATGCAATTACTTATTTATTTCATAATTAACATAGTTTTAGAGGGAATATACATTCATACTGTTCAGCTGCTTGCTTTTACTTAATTGAAATTGTTAAATGTTAGACCCTTGAAAACCAAAAAGGAAACTCAGAATAAAACTGGAGTCCGGGGCTCCAAGAGCTTAAGATTCCTCAGCAAAAACAGGACTTTTCTTTCCTCTTTCTCCATTACATCTGGATAACATAACACTGAGGAATCCCTTAAACACTTCAGATTTTACCTCTGTTTCTTCTTTGGATATTCTCTTCTTATCTAAATCAAACTAAGCTAAAGTTTATCGTGTTTCTATGAAAGTACAAAGCCAAACAGATAAATAACCAAAGCAAATTTCCTACAGTCTGTCCTCATTTCATGTGGCCACAACAAACATGACTGTGGAAGCTGAAACATGCAAAGCTATCTTAATAAACAGTGGGGAAAAAAAATCATTCAATAGCCTTTAAACATTTTGTCAAAACATTAAAAACATGGGGTGCCTGGGTGGCTCATCGGTTAAGGATCCGACTTCGGCTAAGGTCATGATCTCACAGTTTGTGGGTTCAAGCCCTGCATTGGGCTCTGTGCTGACAGCTCTGAGACTGGAGCCTGTTTCAGATACTGTGTCTCCCTCTCTCTCTGTTGCTCTCCCCCCATGCTCTGTCTCTCTCTGCCTCAAAAATAAATAAACTATAAACTTTTTAAAAATATTAAAAACTCCCTTACTATCAGTATGTGTTTATAATGAAATAAAATAGTAAAGTTAATAGTTACTGAGATGTCCTTTTTCTTGACACCATTACTGACACCAAATTGTGTGGATTTTTTATATTTACTCTTCAATTCTTTGACACCAACTGGATGTCTAATGATTGAATTCAATTCTGACACAATCTTGAGTTAGCTCAGACTCCAAGTAGGGACTCAGTTCCATTAAAATTCCCTACTTCACAGACTCCAGTTGTAAGCGCCAGGAGCCACCCATACTTCTGACTGACTGAATATAAACTTGGGGGTTCTCACAACCCCTTCTTCAGTTTCAGTAATTTGCCAGAGAGACTCACAAAACTCAGAAAAATATTTTATTTATGTTTACCAGTTGATTGTAAGGGATACAACTTGAGAAGAGCTAATTGAAGACATGCATTGGTCAAGCTATGGGGGGAGCACTTCAATGTGTTCACCAACCCAGAAGCTTTCTGAATCTCCATGGGTCTAGTGTTTTTATAAGTATCAATCTCAAGCCCCCTCTCGGCTTCCTGGACATTGGTGGATGGGGCTGACAGTTCCAATCCTCTAATCATTTGATCCTTCTGGCTACCAATCTCATCCTGAGGCTATTTAGGGGCCCCAACCTCCTCCACACAAACTCAGTTATGATCACAGGCAGCTAATTATGAATAACAAAAGATTCACTTAATTACTCAGAAAATTCCAAGGGTTGTAGGTGCTCTGTGACAGGACAGAGGACAGAAGATAAATATATGTTTTTATTATATAATAAATACATTATTATTTAAGGTTGGGAAATACCAATCATTTGATATTCTATTTCTTTGTATAAAACTTTAAATACAGTTTTAACAATGCTTGACTTTTTCTTCACATATATTTTACCATACAGAGTGAACATCTTTTTCTATGCATTAACATTTTGTCACACTCTTTCTAAATTTGGATCACCTTCCAAGATTTTATCCTTTGCACTTTCAATACTATAAAATATCCATGAAATTTCTTTAATATTAAGTTTTTTCCCACATCATTTTTTGAGAAACCTTCACTCATTCATATTTTCCCAATCATGCTTCTCTTTTATGCCAATATGTTTGTCTTAGTTAAGTTCCTTTGGCTGCATATCAGGAGTCTCTCAAAGGACTGTATGTCTAAACCCCATAGCCAACTATTTCTTCAATGTCTCCATTCATAATAGATTCTAATTTTACTTTCAGCATTTTAACATTGTGTTCCTCTGCCACACACTTATGTTTATTTACTAATTCCCTCTTTCATTTGTCCGTTAAAAAAAAAAAAAACAGCTCATGGCTTTATCACTTATAGACAGGGAGGTAACAAAGCTACATGCTTTGCTTTTGTGTATAAACTGAGTAACAGATGCATAGTAAACGATCACCAACTGACTGAAAAATGTAGTAAGACTGATGATAGATTTGCATGCATATGTGGTTTTTATATGGTGATTTGTGGATTGAAGAGTTAGTAGCAAAGCACATACTTCATAATATATACTATGTTTCTTTAAACATAAGAAATATTTTCTGTTGAATATTGAATTTATCTACCATTAAAAAAAAGTCCTTTCAAATACCTTGTCAGGTTTTAGTCACTACAAAAAACTGAATATTCATGGAAGAACTGAATGTCCTCATGAGTGAAAGAGGCATATCTTAAGAGGGTGACAATGACACTGTTCCACTTAGATCCAGAGCCACTCCAAGAAATACTTCACTCCCAAAAGGAAAGATTTAAGACAATCCCCAAGGTGGCTAATAGACAAATGGAAAAAATGTTCAACATTACTCATCATCAGGAAAATACAAATTAAAACCATAATGAGATACTGCCTCATACCAGTCAGAATGGCTAAAATTAACAACTCAGGCAACAATTGGCAAGGATATAGAGAAAGAAGATCTCTTTTGCACTACTGGTGGGAATGCAAACTGTTGCATCCACTCTGGAAAAGAGTATGGAAGTTCCTCAAAAAGTCAAAAACATGATCCACCAATTGCACTACTAGGTATATATCCAAGGGATACAGGTGTGCTGTTTCAAAGGGGCACATGCACTCCGATGTTATAGTAGCACTAGTGACAATAGCCAAAGCATGGAGAGCCCAAATGTCTTTGGCTTCCAAGATTCCAATATCTATATAATGGAGGATTACTTGGCAATCAAAAGGAATGAAATCTTGCTATCAGCAACAATGGGGATGGAACTAAAAAATACTATGCTAAGCAAAATAAGTTAGCAGAAAAAGACAAATATTATATGCTTTCACTCATATCCAGAATTTAAGACACAAAACAGATGAACATAAGGGAAGGGAAACAAAAATAATATAAAAACAGGGAGGGAGACAAAACATAAGAGACTTAAATACAGAGAAAAACTTGAGGGTTGCTGAAGGGACTGTGGGTGGGGGGATGGGCTTAAAAAGGTGAGGGGCATTAAGGAAGACACTTGTTGGAATCAATACTAGGTGTTATACATAGAGGATGAATCACTGGAATCTACTATTGAAATCATTATTGCACTATATGCTATCTAACTTGAGTGTAAATTAAAAATAAATAAATAAATAAATAGCAATGATATGGCAAGAAAGAAAGAGAGAGAGAGAAAGAGAGAGACAGAGAAACTTTAATGATGTGAACAATCTTTTGAAGAACAGTAAAATGAGACAGAAGGAAGGAATATTTTAGGGGATAAAAAATAAAGAAAAAGGAAGAGAAAACATACAAAAATATATATCAGATTGGCTGCGACCACATAGTCAACCTTGCATGGGGTCAGAAGGTCAGAGTTGGCTTAGAATTTGGGAAATGGCTGATTGGCTCTCTTGCATTTCTGGTCAAGAGGAACATTTATAAGAAAATGAAAGTTATCTAACTATTGGTTTGGTGATAAAGACAGAAATCACAAAATTCGTTACGTTCTAGATTGAGAGCTATTTATCTTTGAAATGTTTTTCTCTCCCTTTGGGCACTCAATTTCATTTAGGTTAGTGGAGAATGTTTTAAAAAAAATTCCTATCAGGATCTGAATATTAGCTTCCAATTTGGACAATTAAAGTCCCCACTGAGATCTGAAAACAGTCAGTTGGATAAAAGGAGTACCACCCACATTTCTTTCTAGTCATATCTAACCACAAATGAAGTGCAACCGGCATTTCTGTCTGACTGTAATTTTGGGCCCTCAACCTGATGGTTGATCGGCCTGAATATACAAACAAGAGCCTACAACCTACATACCCCAGGCAGGGCGGAAGCCAAGTCAAATTCTCAGAACACAAAATAAGGAAAAACAAGAAGGCAGTATCTGTCCCTAAGAGAGCAAGGATCAGCAACCAACAAGCACCCCCAAACAGGAGTGCCTGGGTGGCTCAGTGAGTTAAGTGTCCGGCTTCAGCTCAGGTCATGATCTCATGGTTTCCTGGGTTCAAGCCCTGCATTGGGCTCTGTGCTGACACCTATCTCAGAGCCTGGAGACTGTTTCAGATTCTGTATCTCCCCCTTTCTCTGACCCTCCCCTGTTCATGCTGTCTCTCTCTCTCCCTCTCTCAGGAAAACAAAACAAAACAAAACAAAACAAAACAAAACAAAACAAAACAAAACCACCCCTAAACCAAATTCTGTATTTGGAAAGGCATGGGTATCATGATATTTCTCTTCCTTCCTTGGCCAGGCTTTGCAGAGATCTGAAAGAATTAACTCTGGTAAAAATTCTTACCCTTCACTTGCTTCTCCCAGGATCCCATCTGTAGGTTTTAGAGTGAGTGGGGTTTAAAGAAGAGCATATAGCTTGGGTATCTGCCAGAATATGCTAAGATTTTCCATTAATTTTACATTCTCCTTGGCTGTTTAAGGGAATAGCTAGATGTTTACTGGGTAATCCCTTGGGATTCCATGGATTCTGGATGGGCTCATAATAGGGGCCCTTCTTGAAGTGTAGATATGGGGCATTTGAATTGGTGTAAAAAAATTTTCACAAAACCTTCAAGGACACTATTTTTTCCAAAATCCCAGTTGACTGCAAAAGAGATACTGATTTCTGGGCCAGTGTTTTTATGATTTACCCCTACGAGGATGAAACAGGGGAGGCCCAGATATTGCTTTAGCTTGGAGCTATTGTAGTTGTGAGACCACTAACTTGGTAGACTTTTGTTTATGGTCTTGTAGTCTCTTCAAAGTAGAAAGGCAATTAAGATAGAGGATTAGTAGACTGTGAGTACTTGGTAAAGAAGGATACAGGGGAGTAGGAGGAGTCATATCAGTCTTATCAGACTTTGTTTTAGATACTACTCGTGTCTTTAGTTTTTCATTAGCCTTATGTACTGAATCTTTCATTGAAGCTATTTTGGAAGCTTAGAGACTTGGGAGTTTCTGCATGTCAATTAAAATAGGTATCCTGTTCTGTTTGTTTGACTTGGGTTTGAAATTAACGTCTTAAATGAACAATTTTATCTAATTGAAATATTCCCTATAGTGTCCATTGTAACTCTAGGTTGTCTTAGTAAGATTTAATCTTTTTTGTAGACGTCTTCAGCTTCTGGGACTACGGTTCTTAAACATAAAATGGGCAGGGAGCATGCTCAATTCTTTGAAACTTGAGGCTCTCATTTCTTTAGCTAAACCTCTGAGCTAAATCAACATCTAAGGGAGATGTGCTGCTGGATTGGGGATTTTGTGGTGTTTTACAATGTACCTAATTGCATGGAAATTTTCTCAAGATTGGCGGGTGACCTGGTATTAGTCTAACTCACCCATGAACAACTTATCCTAGCATGGGAGTCTTGGAGTTAGGTAGAGAACACTCAAACAGCTTTTAAATGCTTGACCCGTGCCTACCAATTTTGCAGCTTTGGCTTCCATGATTCCCATTAGCAACAGATCTATTACAACTTTCATTTGAATATTTCTTTATAGTGACAGATGCCCTAATGGATTTTAATAGTCCAACTTGTGCCTATTAAGATTTTACTTTAATAGTCACAATAGTGACTAATCTGTTGTCTTAAGCTATTTCTCCAACTACCCCAGCTGTTTATGCTGTTTACTTAGCTCAAGGCATTGTGAGTCTTCCAATGGCTGCCACCCCTTACATACACCTATGTTTTTCAAATAAAGTTTGGATTTGAGAGCTGTATGCAAGGGGTTGGAGCTGAAATCTGACAGTGACTTGCCCAAGCCCTTGGTAAACATTAGAGGGTGAGTGAATTCAAAGGTTCCATGGGAGCATGGCTCAAGCAACTCATATTGCAAGCCATTAGCACTCAGCTTCAGATCCTGTTCCTTGTCATCAGAAACTTAAAAAATGTGGGGCGCCTGGGTGGCTTAGTCGGTTAAGTGTCCAACTTTCGCTTAGGTCATGATCTCGCGGTTCGTGGGTTTGGGCCCCGCATCGGGCTCTGTGCTGACTGCCAGCTCAGAGCCTGGAGCTTGTTTCAGTCTGTGACTCCCTCTCTCTCTGACCCTCCCCTACTCATGCTATCTCTCTCTCTCTCTCTCTCTCTCTGTCTCCTAGAAATAAAAACATTTAAAAAAAACTTAAAAAATGTTTAAAGAAAGCAATTTAGGTCATGAAAAATAAACTTCACATTGTTAAGTGGATAGTCTTTTGGATAACTGCAAAATGAGGAGTAAGGCAGGAAGATATTATAGGATAAAGAAGAAAGAATAGGGAAGAGAAAAACAGATACTAATGGATTGGCCAGGGCTACATAGTAAATATTGTTTGGAGTGAGAAGGTCCAGAGCTGGCCTTGCTTTTGGGGATTTGTGCCCTGCGTATACTACGTTTCTGGTAAAGAGGAGTATTTACAAGGACATGGAATGCTGTTTCACTTGCTAACATGACACCCTAGACAGTAGTGGCTCCATGTTGAACTCAGAAAGCTATTTCAACAAAGGCAAGGGAATAAAATAAAAACTATTAGCACTGGAATCAGAAAATAAAAATGCTCAATATTTGCAGGCAATGATAAAGTGTACATAGGAAACTCTTAAGAAATTTCTACATAAACTACTCTAGCACCAGACTTCCCCAAATTTATATATATGTACATATTGTATAAGTATATACATGTACATATGTGTATAAATATATATGTGTACGTGTAACATTATCATGAAATAAAAAATACATCAAATAAATAAAATAAAATATATAATACACAAGATATCTAAACTAAAATTTTTAAAGATTACTGAGAAAATTTAAAAAGGAAACTAAATTATTGTTAATTTTTTAAATATTTATTTCTTGAGAGAGAGAGAAACAGGGAGTGATCAGGGGAGGGGCAGGGAGAGAGAGACACACACACACAGAATCCAAAGCAGGCTTCGGGCTCTGAGCTGTCAGCACAGAGACCAATGTGGGGCTTGAACTCAAGGACTACGAGATCATGGCCTGAGTCGAAGTTTGATGCTTAACCTACTGAGCCACCCAGGCACCCCAAAGGAAACTAAATTAATAAAAGGATTATTTCATATTTATGCATTAGAAATCTCATTATCATAAATATATAAATTCTCCCCCATTGATCTATACTTCAATGCAATCCTAATCAAAATCAGAGAGACATGTTGTGGGGAAATTAACACATTTATATTAAAATTTCTTAAAAAATTACAAAATAGCACAGCCTAATATAGCCCTATCTAACATAATTGGAGAAATTATACTTTGAAATATCAAGGTATATTAGTAAGTTATAGTAATTAGTTGAGTGTATTTTTGGTGCAAAGATTAGCCCTAGGCACTTAAAGATTTCATAATACCCTATCGTATATAGTCACTTTTTGTCAAAGGTGACAATGAACTACAGTAGGAGAATGAATCTTTCCCAAGAATCAAGAAACTATTTTGTGAGGTGCCAAATAATAAACATTTTAGGTTTTGCAGACCATGTAGTTTGTACTGCAATTATCCAGTTCCACCTAAAAACATCAAAAAATGAGATGTCAACAAAGGGGCATGGTTGTGCTCCAATGAAACTCTATTACTAAAGCTGAAATTGAGTCATACAATTTTGTTTTTAATGTTTATTTACGAGAGAGAGTGAGAGAGAGAGAAAGAGAGCCCTCATGAGTGAGTGGGGTAGGGGCAGAGAGAGAGGGAAACACATAATCTGAAGCAGGCTCCAGGCTCTGAACTGTCAGCATGGAGCCCAACGCAGGGCTTAAACATTTGAACTGTGAGATATGACCTAAGCCCAAATTAGACACTTAACCAATAGAGCCACCCACATGCTCCGGGTCATACATTTTTCACATCACGATATACTACCCTTTTTTTCCCAACTATTTAATAATGTAAAAAAATATTCTTAGCTCACATGTCATATGAAAACAGATTTGCTTGTTGGTCATATCTTTATTGACCACTGATGTTTTCATTAAATTGTACATGATCAATTGAATGTTGAGATGGGAAAGAAACATATAATTACCCTAACTTGACACCATATACACACAATAAAATACCATCAGTATTACTGAAGGCCCAAAAAACAGAAACAGAAAGGTATATAGATTCTCTACATTAATACAGTAGAATATTCTCGGTAACCTGAGGTAAAGAAGTCTATTTTTTTTAAATGTTATTTTAGAGATCACAGTCTTGGCACACAGAATATCATTTTTTTTTATGTTTATTTATTTTTGAGAGAGACAGAGACAGAGTGTGATGGGTGAGGGGCAGAGACAGAAGGGGAGACACAATCTGAAGCAGGCTCCAGAGTCTGAGCTGTCAGCACAGAGCCTGACGTGGGGCTCGAACTCATAAACTGCAAGATCATGACCTAAGCTGAAGTCAGTTGTTTAACTGACTGAGCCACTCAAGTGCCCCTAGGATATTATTCTTATAGATTTGGTGATTATGTTCAGGCCTCTTCAAATGAAAAGACTAAGTTGTTTTTTCTTTATAAATGTAACCATGAATTTATATTATCACTTCCAAATGATATTGATGACTAGAGTCTTTTACTTAAGCATATCAATCAATACTTATGCTTAAGGTAATATAATTTTAATAATTAAAATTGCCTCATGAAATTCTTAGTATGTATTCTGTTTGTGTATTTATTTGTTCATGGTTACAATATACAAGAATTATCAAGGTCAGAGGAGCGGGTAGAAGATGTCAAGTACCATAGCCTAACTAGTTTATTTTCTAGATTTGGATGGCAAAGCTGAAAGATCAAATGCATTAAGCAGAGAATAATTTAAGGAATAAGTGACTTGGGGAATCTAGGGCATGAATGCTTACATGACTACCATATAAATCCTCTCTTCTGTATATTGAATGGAATATCTATGTAGAGGCTGTACATTCTGAGAATCATTATGTGGCTTTAGCTGAAGTTCTGATGATCAAAGCTTAGGTGGGTCACTCCACAGAAGGCAGCTTGAGTTCCTGAAATTCAGAGGTTTGAACCAAAACAAAATTTTTGGAGGAGAGTCAATGTTCATCCTGGTAAAATGGCAAAATAAGTCTGAAGGCCTGGGTATAAATGGCTTAAAGGGACAATGATTATTTTTGACTGAGTTTTTCTATTTATGTATTATAGTTATGTTTGTATGTTTATGGCTTAGCTTTATTTTTATGGGTCTGCAAAAAATATCTAGAAATAGGCAAGAGTGAAATAGCATCCTTCTTTTCTAATGTCTTTCAAGTCAGAACCACAACATGCCATAAAATATAGATGAACCTCATTATTAGCAGATTCCATATTTGCAAATCTGTCAACCTGGTACAATCTCTCTGTAACCTCTAATACGATCTTCTATTACACATCATATTTTTACTTTCTGTGTGTGTGTGTGTGTGTGTGTGTATCTGTGTTTCACTGTTTAAAATGGAACTCAAAGATAGTACTAAGTACTGGATTGTCCAGTGTTCTTTTTTTTTTTTTAATGTTCTTATTTTTATTTTTGAGAGAGAGAGACAGTGTGAACAGGGGAGGGTCAGAGAGAGAGGGAGACACAGAATCCAAAGACAGGCCCCAGGCTCTGAGCTGTCAGCACAGAACCTAAAGCGGGACTTGAACCCATGAACTGTGAGATCATGACCTGAGCCGAAGTCGGATGCTTAATAGACTGGTGCCCCTGGACTGTTCCCCACCTTAATCAGACACCCCTGGAATGTCTAGTGTTCTTAAGAAGATTGTAGTGTAATGTACAGAGAAAATAACATGTCTAAGATAAGCTTTACTCTGGCATGAGTTACAGAATTGCTGGATGTGAGTTCAATGTTACTGAATAAAAATAGGTATTAAATAAGTTTTTTTTGAACAGAAACACAAACAGGGTTCTGTATTGATTAGGTAGCAAATGCAGTTACGACCAAAAGCTTACAAGAATCTAACCCTACATTTCCTTCTGGAAAAATGGTTCAGTATTCACTTAGTATCAAGGCATCTTTATAGAAGATAATTACTGCCAAGAATGAGAGCTGACTGTAGCTGCTTTACCTATAGCAGTTTATATTATGCTCACCAGCACAATCTACAAATATTTCATTTTTTTCTATAAGCAAATTTTAATTATTTGATCTAGAATTTAGCTATACTTCACTGTCTTTCTTGGTTATGACCAATATAATTAGTGTACCGATTGCCGCTTTACACTGTTTTCTGAGTTTTATAAAATAATGAGGGTTATATTTCCCCTCTTTTATATTAAATCTCTCAGTCAGATTAGGATTTATTTAGGAAAGAAACTAAAACTGAGCACGTTAAGAGCATTCAGATAAGATGTTTAAGTATTGATTTTATCCACTTTTTAAAAACTTCCTTTTACCTGTGGAAAAGTAGCAAATTGGTACTGGAGATAAAACTGAATGACATTCTAATTCTTTCATTTTTGCTGTTGCTGGTTTTTTGTTTTTTGTTTTTTGTTTTTTGTTTTTTTTTTTTGAGACCCTATGAGCGGAGGAGGGGCAGAGAGAGAGAGGGGACAGAGGAAGAAAACACGCTATCTGCTGACAGCAACGAGCCCTATGTGGGGGTATAGCTCACAAACCACAAGATCATGACCTAAGCTGAAGTTGTAGGCTCAACGACTGAGCCACCCAGTCACCCCTCTAATTCTTCCATTTAAAAAAAATATTATTAAATAGGCTATCTTAAAGTTCCTATGAAATTACACTTTTCTCATAGATACAGAAACTAGGCCTCAGAGAATAATGCCTTTGCCTAGCTCATAGAGCAATATACGAATAGATAAAGGACTCCAATCCCAGACATTTTTCATGTTTTCTTTCTACTTATTCTAAGTAGAATAAGCTTTATTTTCCTCCCACTTTATCATGTATTTTGTAAACAGACTAATTATAATAATGGCTCCTATATATAGCAGTTATCTTGTGGCAGGCACTAATTTAAGCTGCAAATATTAATTTTATATTCCTAACAACCCTATTATTAAGTACATTTCCCAGAGAAGTTAAATATCTCACCCAAAGTCACAGATCTTACAAATAATAGAACCTAGATGTAAACAGGTCTCCTGAGACCACCTTTACTCACCAGGTTTACTGGAAATAAGGTCTGGTTATTTTTCTTTTTCTTCAGAACTCATAAAATTAACGTCTTATTCTGTATCTTATTGTGCCTCTACAAATTTCTGAAGTGAAAGGATAATTTGTTTTCCCAATTTTTCTGTTAAAAAATAGGCTGAGCTATCTCTGTTTTGAACCTTTTGTTTGTTTTACTTTTACTTACAGTCATAGACCACTCGGGTGAGCTCTGAGGTAGAGGGTCCCCGCAGCACCTGCCTGACATCCCCTGCTGGTGCGGGACAACATGAGGTACCGCCGTCAGGATTCACAACCTGGCCTCCACACAAGGCGAGCGGAGACCCAAGCAAGGGGCAGACCCTTCTAGACTAGAAGATGGCAGTTACAAGCTTATGTGAGTCGATCCGACCACCTGCCAAAATCTCAAGTTTACATAACGACCTTAACCTGGTGCAGCCACGTGCATCCGCCAGGTGGCCTCAACAACACTTCACTCTCCCAAGGAAGCCCAAGCGCTTCAAAGCGGCTTTCACGGCGGAAATTGGTGCCTCAAATTGCCCGGATGAAGCTCGGGGCAACCAGCAGTCACGTGCCCCTGATGCCTTCCTGGAACAGCTCTCTCAGTCGCCTGACTAGAAGAGCTTCCCCGCAGCGCGGGGGTGAGAGCGGCCTCAGTGAGGGCCAGAGTGGGGCTAAGACCGGTGCCAGCTTTCCCCACAGCCTGGGGGAGCGCAGGGCCAGGACCCTCACCTGACGGGACCCTCACCTGACGGGCTCCACACGGGGCTTCTCTTGGCGCCCAGAGCCAGTGGGCAGTGCGACCCGGTGAGGGTCTCCTCACACGTGAACTCGGGAGAGAAGGCAGGCCTCTGGCACGAGGAACAGAAGCTCCGACCTACCGGCTGGGGCTGAGGCGTCGAAGGGAGCTGCGTAGGCGGCCTCTCCTACCTGCCGTCCGGGGGCCTGTCCTTGCCTCCGTGGCCCTGCGGCCGGGAGGCGCGGCGGTGGTCAGTTTCCCGCGTTTCTCTTGAGGACGCTGTGCGGAGTGGATGCCCTCTCCCGGATGTTGAGGTGAGCGGCGTTCGTCATCAATCTCTTTCAGACAGATTTCAGCGAAAAACACAGAAGTGGACGAATTGGGCATTTATGAGTAGCTTTCCAAAGAAAACCTGTGCTTAAAAAAAAACACAAAAAAACACAAAAAACAAAAAAACAGGCAGGGCTCAGGATTAAATATACCGAGCCTGGAATTCCAGCTTAAACAGTTGGCGCTGCTAAAAGTTAAGTGCCTTGGTGGCCCTTCCATGACGGGAAGACAATACCTATTTATCTCAAACGTTTGGCTGAGGAACAGAGAAAGAATACAAAACAATTCTGGCCCATTAAAGAAGTCGAAAATAAAAACTAGCTGACCTTATTATGATTCTGAGAAAAATTGTCTTCCTGGGAGTAGTCCGTTAATCTCATTCCAGAGACTTAGGCGCTGGGAGAATTGTGCTTTTTCGAGGCCTGTGATACTGTGTGTGTAGTTTAACACCTGCAGTTGTTTACTGTTTCCTTTCTCCCCATCTTAGCCCTGACTGCAGTAATTGAACTGCTTTACGCTATGTTAAAAATGAATTTAAATTTGTAGTGCCTTACAAGCATAAAATAATATTCTGTGTTTACTCAATTATTTTGAATACTACTTCAGGAATATATTTTCCCTTTCATGTTTTGTGGTCTTAAAAGTAAATGAAAAGCAAGCTTCAATTCGGTGCACGTCAGGATAATTGAAGCTAACAGTCCCATTTAATCAATTTTTACCTAGAAGAGTGTAATGCATGGAAATAAAAATCAAACATGACTATTTACCAAATGATATAAGGTTAGGCATATTATATATTTGTTAAATGTAAATGTGCCAGTAAATTAGGACCACTATTATGTGTTATGCTTCTGAGAGTCCAGGCTGAAATCAATAGAAACATTATGAAAATGTAAGCTAATTAAAATTATAAATTACCTTGCTGCAAAATTGAGATTTTTTTTCCTGTAATTACTCCCTCAAGTGTTTCTTTTCACCCCTATCTTGAAGGGAATTTGCAGAAACGGTAAAAAAAATCCATTTCTGGAGGGAAATAAACAAAAACTTGTGCTGTGTGTGTTTCAGACAGAAGGGAAAAGAGGTGAGGATACATAGATGGAAATATTTTAGCTTCTAGATTATAATAAAAATCTGTTGCTTTGATGTCTTTATTGTCTTATTAAATGGGTAAATGTCAGAATAAATATGCTGAAAATTCCTCCTACTAAAATATTATCAAAAATCCTAAATAAAATCAAATGAGATTTCTCTTTAAAATTTAAGTGTAACATACATGAAGTAAATTATATGCATCATATGTGGATACAAACTTGCTTTTACTACTTATTAATAGACAGTACATTATATCTCAAAGCTCCTGTCATGTGTCAGTCACTTCTAAGGTGTCTTTTCTAAGGTGAGTGTGGTCTTCTCTTTTTAACATACATTGCCAGTTTTGCCTGGTTTTGTAATTTTTTATAACTGGACTGCAGAGCATATATGATTTTGTGTTGCTTTTTTCATTCATTATCGTTTGTAAGATCCATTCATTTGCTGTCCCTGATAGCTGAATCACCTTTATTTACATCATTCCATAGTATTCTTTAGAATTAATAAACACAGGGGCGCCTGGGAGGCTTAGTCGGTTAAGCGTCCGACGTTCGCTTAGGTCATGATCTCACGATTCGTGGGTTCGAGCCCCGCGACAGGCTCTGTGCTGACTGCCAGCTCAGAGCCTGGAGCCTATTTCAGAGTCTGTGTCTCCCTCGCTCTCTCACCCTCCCCTGCTCACGCTCTCTCGCGCTCTCTCTCTCTCTCCTAGAAATAAATAAAAATATTAAAAAAAAAGAATAAACAGGTTTTTTTGTTTCACATATGGTAGGCATTTGGATTTGTTTTAGTTTGGGACAATTTCATAATTTTGGTATATATGTGCATGCAACTCTGTTAGGTATACACCTAGGAGTAGAAGTACTTGTCTTATTGGATGTGTATAGTCAGCTTTAGTGAATAGGCAAAAAAACATTTTCTGAAGCCAACATTTTCCGCTCTCAGTAGTAGTGTATGAGAATTCTGATTGCTTTGTTTCTTTGTTACCATTTCGTATTCTTGGACTTTAATATTTTAGCCATGTAGAGCTGTGGTGGTGGTTGTTTTACTTGGCATTTTTATGATAAGCAGTATGATTTAGCATCTTTCCATAGATCAGTTTATTGCTTATTTGTATATCCTTTTTTAATTTCCTGCTTAAATATTTTGACCATATATAGCAAGTTGGGTGATTTTCTTTTACTCATTTATGCATTCTGTGTATATACTGGATATGCAAACCATAAACCTTGTTAGTTATGTTTTAAATGTAATTTTCCATTCTGTGGTTTATTTTCTAACTCAGAGGTTCCTTATAATAAGCAGACGTTCTCACTGTGATTGAAATCTTGGTAAATTTTATCTCTTAGGATTGTTGCGTTTGGTGACTTGTTAAGCAAAGCTTTTGCTTTCCCTTTCTGAGGTGTGTGTGTGTGTGTGTGTGTGTGTGTGTGTATTATAAAATCATCTAGATAGTATGTGTTATGTTTATTTTTTATGTTTAATATTACACTCTACCTGAAGTTAATATTTCTGAATGCTGTTAGATGTTTCATTTTGTACAAATGGGTATATAATCAACCCAGGGTATTTGTAGATGGGTTTTTTATATCAGAACACTTGTAATAATGAAATAAACTCACTATGGCAGACTGAATAATGGCTTTCCAAACAATATTTATGCCAGATCCCTGGAAACTGTGAATATTATTTTATGTGGGAAAAAAATACTAAAGAGATAATTACGTTAAGGACTTTGAGATGAAGAAATTATTTTGGATTGTCTGGGTAATATCTAAATTCAATGACTTGCATCCTTATAAAGGAGGCAGTAAAAGATCCCACAAGATCTGAAGAATAGAAAGAGACAGTGTGACCACAGATCAGAGATTGGATTGATGGGACTATAGGCAAAGGAATGTTCAGCCACTAGGGCAGGAAGATGCTACCCTAAAGGCTCAGGATGGACTGTGGCCCTGCTGATACACACTAAATTCAGTACAGTGATATAGATTTTAGAATTTTATCCTCAGGAGCTATAAGAGGATAAATTTATGTCATAATTAAGCCACTAAGATTGCTGTAATTTGTCATAGCTGTCATAGGAAACTAATACAATAATCAACTTCTATCACTTTTCTTAATATTTATTTAAGATCATCTTGGGAGAGTCAAATTATGTGACTGTTTAGTAACTCTGGGACTTGTCACACTTCTTTATCACACTATTGGTGTGGAGCCTAACATGGGTCTTGAACTTACATACTGTGAGATCATAACCTGAGCCAAAGTCAGGAGTCCGATGCATAACTGAGCTACCCAGGCACCCCTTTCTTACCAAAATTCTAACTGTACAATGTACTATCATTAACTATAGGTATGATATTGTACAGTAGATTTCTAGAACTTAATTCATCTCACATAAACAAAACTGTATAATCATTGAATGGCAACTTCCCATTCTCACCTCTCCTAAGCTCCTAGCAACCACCATTCTTTTCTCTGCTTCTATGAATTTTGCTCTCTTATATGAATACCTCATATAAGTGCAATATTTGGCCTGTTTCACTAGCATAATGTTATCTAGGTTTATCTGTGTTGTTGCATACATCAGAATTTTTCCTTTTTAAGGTTGATTAATATTCCATTGTAAATATATGCCACATAGTCTTTATCTTTTAATCCATTGGTGGATATCTAGATTTGTCTCATACCTTGGCTATTGTGAACAGTGCTGTGATAAACATGGGTGTGCAAATATGGTTAATATCTAGATTGTTCCCACATTTTGGCTATTGTTAACAGTGCTGAGATAAACATGGGTATGCAAATATATCTTCAATATCCTTATTTCAGGGTTTTTGGATAAATACCCAAAGGTGGTTCTTATAATAGCCATTTAAAAAGAATATATTAAAGTAACCATTAAAAGAAAATCAATAAGTAAGTTGTGGTATATTCATGCAATAGAATAAATCAGTATTAAAAACAGACAATGAAATATGGTAGTTTTGTTATAATATAAATGCCTATAAAATTTTTCAGTGAAAGAACAGGCTGTGAAAGAATATATAAAGTAGGTGTATTACATGTCTTAAGCTGTCATAATAAATTACAATAAACTTAGTGTAACAACATAAGTTATCTCACAGTTCTTTTGGTTAGAAATTTCTACAAAGTTAAGATTCTTCACTGTGTTAAAATCAAAGACTCCTCAGGGCTATAAGAATCTCTTTCCGGGTGCACCAAGGGAGAATCTGTTTTTTTCCTTTTTCCAGCTTCTGGAGATTGCCTCATTCCATAGCTCATAGTTTCTTTTTTCCATTTTTGTGGGTAGGGACTTAACACCTTACCTTTATCTCATCACATCTTCACTATAGCAGGGAAAGGGCTGCTTCACAATTAAATTTAGCCTGCCAGGATATTCTATGTTAACCTGCCCATCTCAGATCAAGGTTGTAACTTTAATCACATCTGCAAAGTTCCTTTCTCTAGGCTTTAAGGATTATGCTTTAGACACCTGTATGTGCCATAAATCTACTACAATATGATACTATTCATACAAAATTCCAAGACCTGCACAACTTAGTAATATGTGTCTGAAGGAAACACCAATATGAAGCAGAGCTGTAATAAAAAAAATAAGCACAGCATCCAGAATAGTGTTTATCTTAAGAGCAGGAAAGAGAGGACTAGTTATGCAGTTGAAAGGAAAACAAAACCAAATTTGATTTTTTAAGTTGGGTGAATGGTACAGTTTGTTTTATAATTCTGTATATCTTGTATGTACTTCATGAGAGTATACAAATGAATATAGTGAGTATTTTATAATTAAAATTGCAAAATTAATAGAAACCACTGAATTGATTATTGTAAAGATATGTGAAACAAATCTCTTATCTAAGAGCAATTATAAAAACCAACCAAACAAAAATTAGAAAATGTTTTGCTTAAAGTTATCTTAGAATTACTGTTGTACAGTGTTAAAGAGACAAAACTCAAAGTTGAAATGTAGATATGAATCCCAGCATTTGGAGACAGTTTACAACTGGAAAGCATTATTAACATTAAGAAAGAAACAAAAATAATGGTCATATATTCAAAATAAGACAACATCGATATTAAATCACACAGAAAAACTTAAAAATAATTTTAATGTTTATCTTTGAGTGAGCCAGACAGAGTGTGAGCAGGGAAGGGGCAGAGAGAGAAGGAGATACAGAATCTAAAGCAGGCTCAAGGCTCTGAGGTGTCAGTGCAGAGCCTGATGGAGGGCTCAAACTCACGAGCCATGAGATCATGACCTGAGCTGAAGTGAGACGTTTAACTGACTGTCCACCCAGGATCCCTAAGAAAAATGTTTAAAACTGAAAAATTTATTCTTAAAGGTAATGGAAGACTCCTGTGTCATAAAAAAAAATACTAGACAGAAGACTATGGAATACTATTTTCAATGAATTAGTTTTAGAATTATGTAACCAGTGAAAATACTCTTTAGTAATAAGGTTATAACAAAGTTTGTATTTACATTGTAATAACTGAGACAACTATTATTTCAGTTTGAGCCATCATGATTCCCTGTTATGTATAAGTGTTATACATTTATATGTAACCTTATACATTAATGCAATGTGCATAAGTAGAAGAGTTGTATTTTGCAGTAAAAATACCCTCTTAAATGTATGATTTTTTGTACTTAAGATCTTTGATTATTTCCCTCCATAAAACCAAAATCATTATAGATATAGAAGATGGTGAACTTTGTTGCATACCATGTACCACAAAACTTTTAGCCAAAAACAATATGAAACTATTTTTTCTCATAACTGTATGGATCAACTGGATGGTTATTCTGGTTAGCTTGGCTTCCTTGTATATTTGTGCTGAGCTGAAGATTGATTGAAGGCTATGCTAACTATAGTTGGGCTCTAATTGAGAATAGACAGGCTGATCAGGCTGATCTAAGATAGTTTGGCAAGATAATTTGGCTCTCTTCTGTGTGATCTCACATCTTCCTTGATCATAAAAGTGAAGTTATTCTACTTTCTACTGGTTCTACTGAAGTGATTATGTTCCTAATGAGGAAAAGTTAGAGAAAATGTAGCCTAAATTCAGAGAAGAGAATTACCCCTACTATGGTATAGTACATAAACTAACTTTACCTTGCAAAGTGTTGAGCATGAGGAGGAATGGAGAATTGAATAAACTTTTGCAATCAGTACACCAACAATGATTCTTACTTCATGGCATTTTTGGCAAAATGAAATGAAAGGCACTACACAGTGTAGGCAATGTATTTTTTGAGCAATAAAGATGGTTTTAGGATATAATAAAAGTAGATGCATAGATTTAAGGGACTATTTAAGCCAAGGCAATCACTTTCCTATATACCAATAATGATCAACATGGAATTTGAAATTTGAAACCCAGTACCATTTACACTAACAACACTCAAAATGAAATAGTTTTAAATCCAATCACTGCATATTACCTTACCATGGTAGATTTCCTTACCCTGTGATTTTTCCCTTGGGTTCAACATTGCAGAAGACCTTGACAGGCTATTAGAAGACAGATGGAGCAATGCATTAGAGATATAGTCCCCTTTTGTTCCCTGCGTTGCCATCATCCTAACAATTACTGTGTTCGATTAGTGTCACATGTTCACTTGTCTTTGGACTCTCACAATCTGGTAAAACCATTGTCTTCCCTTTTCCAGGCCTGTGAGTATAATGGCTTCTTACTAAAACCACTTCAAGAGTGTTTCATCAAATCCCTGTGGTGCTTTAAACCTGTACACAGCTCTTTATTTATTTATTTATTTTTTTAAATTTCTTTCCAATATATTTTTATTTATTTTTGAGAGAGGAAGAGGGAGAGGGTGAGGGAGAGGCAGCATGAGCAGGGGCAGGTCAGAGAGAGAGGGAAACATAGAATCTGAAGCAGACTCCAGGCTCTGAGCTGTCAGCACAGAACCTCACGCGGGGCTCCAACCCAGAAACCGTGAGATCATGACCTGGGCCAAAGCCGGACTCTCAACTGACTGAGCCACCTAGGCCCCTCTGTGCACAGCTTTTTAAATTCTGCTTCCTTAAACACTCATCAAGTAAATCCTTATTTTAATCATTTTTTATTGAACTATAATTGACACACGTTTTAAAGCATTTATTTGAAAAATTATAATGACATATAAGAAACTTAAATCATTTAAATGTGAATATTTTCCTTAAACGCAGGGATGAAGCATGATTTTAAATGTAAGTACTAAGTGTTCACATGCCTTCTATTTCTAGGTGTCTATTTTTTTGTTCTTTTAGCCTCTTTTAAGTAATAAAGAAACACTACATTTGGGAGTGCTTTACTCTTAGAAAAAATTGAAAATATTTTAATTTTTACCTTTGAAAATGTAGATGTAGTTCTTAGAAAATTAAAGAAATCGAAAATACCACAGACAATGTGAAGACATGTTTTTATGCAGGTTAACTAGTGGCAAAGGCTAAAACCTGTTAAACTGCAGTTAGAGTATAATTTAATTCTAAATAGCTGAGAATTTTTCTTAGTATTCTTTACTGTGCCCACTGGAAATGACTAAAATTGAATTGCTATTTAAAATTTGTGAGAAATTCAGATAAAGCCTGAACATTTTGACCTTCAGCAAAAGAATTGGAAGAAAACTGATTTTTAGAAAGAATCAAAATTTACCTTAGTAAAAAAATAGCACTAAAAGGAACATAGGCAGGACAATTGCAGTTGATAAAAGGCAGCCTATATCTATTTTTGCTCCATGAAGTAAACTTGTAACATTGTTAATGCTTCCAGCAGAGAAATTTTCTTTTTTCACTATAATAATTGTGAAATAATAGCAACTCATTTGGACATTCAATGAAACAGATGTCTTAAAAGAGCAACATGAAAATAATTTGAATAAATTTTTTAGTGAAGTGGAGGTAATAAGCAATTAATAAGATATTATTGGGTATAAACTTGTAAATTTCAGGCTTTTTGCAGCAGCACCATTAACTACTTCCTATTCCCTTCTTATGGTACATGTAAATATTATTTTAATAGTAATTATAGAACATTAGCAACTTAGAGAAGAAATACATATACTACGAATATCCTTTTTGATCAAGTGCATTAATATTAAACAATAAGTAGAATAAATATATGTTTTTAGAAAAGGCCTCCAGTCCCAAGCCCAAGCTTCTGTACCCTATTCTGTGACACTGAGACTATATTGTGAGGTGACTTCCTGGAGTTTGTATCAATAGGGGGATGAGGGAGAAACCATATGGGAGCAGATGGGAGAAAAGATTTTCTTCTTCTTGTTTTGCTTATTTTTCCTGTCAGCTACCCTCAAGAAACATTTCTTTACCTCAGCTCCAGCAGCTGAATTCAAATTTCAGCCAAAACATATTTAAAAGAATAGAAAATTAATAAGTAAAATATTGTGAAACAGAATCTAATACTAGATAAGAAAATCTTAATCATGAGAAAGCGAGATTTACTCAAGCAGTTTAATGCTGTTTTAATATTAGGATACTATTACTATTATGTATAATATATAATATATTGATATATAATTTATATATATCATTATATCATTTTATATATATATATATGTATATATATATATATGTATATATATACATATATATATAAAGATTACTTCAAAACCAAAATAACACTTCACACCTATTAGGATGGCTACTATTGAAAACAACACAGAAATAATAAAGAGAAAAACAGAAAACAAGTATTGGCAAGAGTTATGAGGAGTTGGGACCTTTGACATAGCTGGTGGGAACATAATGTGGTGCAGCCACTGTGGAGAAAAATGAACGATGATTCCTGAATAAATTAACAAAGAATTATCATATGATCAAGTAAGTATACTTCTGTGTTCTTGCCCTAAAGAAATAAAAACAGGAAGCTAAATAGATGTTTGTATACCCATATTTATAGCAGTTGTGGAAGAAACTCAAGTGTCCATTAATGGATGCCTGGCATAAACAAAATGTGATATATACATACAATGGAATATTATTCAGCCTTAAAAAAGGAAGGAAAATCTTACATGCTTCAACTTGGATCAATCTTGGAAACATTATTCTAAGTAAAAGCCTTTGACAAAAGGACAAATATTGTATATATTGTATAACATATAAAAGTATATGAAGTAGTCAAATTCATTGAGGCAGGAAGTAGAATGATAGCTGCCAGGGACTGAAGGAATGGGGGAATGAGAAGTTGTTGTTTGATGGGTACAGAGTTACGGCTCAGGAAGATGAAAAACTCCTGGAGATGGATAGTGATGATAGTTAGATATTAATGTGAATATGTTTAATGCTACCCGTGTGTACACTTAAAAACAGTTAAAATGGTAAATTTTATGTTATGTGTATTTTACCACAATAAAAAATCACTAAGAAAGACACAACTTACATTTTTCCATAGTTATAGAAAAAAGACTCTAAGTAATTAAATACACATTATAAATAGTAACATTCAGGGAACTGGAATTTAAAGATTATTCCTTAAAAGTATAAAACATATTTCTGAAGCCTGAATCTTGATTATAGTTGAAAAACAAGTGATACCGCTCATAAGATTAGGCATAAGACAAGGATGTCCGTCCTTCTACAGTGAACTCTTATGGAGCTATTAGTCAATGCAATTAGACAAGAAATGTCAGAGTTCCAGAATAAGAAAAGAGATATAATTCTTTTATCGGATGGTATGAAACATTATTGAATTTGAGAACCAATTATATGTCTAACTCAAGAAACAATGTGCTGTTCATAGCAGCACTCTCCACAATAGCTAAAACATGGAAAGAGCCTAAGTGTCCATCAACAGATGAATGGATCAAGAAGATGTGGTTTATCTATACCATGGAATACTACATGGCAATGAGAAACAATGAAATCTGGCCATGTGTAGCAACATGGATGGACCTTGAGGGCGTTATGCTGAGCGAAATAAGTCAGGCAGAGAAGGACAAATATCATATGTGTGCACGTATAGGAGGATTAGGAGGAACTTAACAGAGGACCAAGGGGGAGAAGAAGGGTGGAAATGGTGGGGGAAAGGGAGAGAGGCAAACCATGAGAGACTCTTGAATGCTGACAAAAACTGAGGACTGGTGGATGTGGGGGGGAGGAGGGGTGGGCATGGAGGAGGACACTTGTGGGGATGAGCACTGGGTGTTATGTGGAAACTAATTTGACAGTAAACTATTTGTAAAAAAAAAAAAAAAAAAAAGAATGAACAAGCCAATAAAAATAATTGCATAGACTCAAAACAATAAAATCAAATAAAAAAAAGGAATTATTAACCATTTTTGAGTCGTGGAACTCCATGAAAACCAAATACAAGCTAATGATTTCTTTCCCTAAAAAAAAAAAAAAAAAAAAAAAAGAAACAATGTGCTAAGGTAGAAGGTTAAAAATTAATATAAGTTAGGTTTACATAGACCCACATAATAACCAGTTAGAACATAAACTTGTTGAAATAAAAACTCTATAATATCCAGTGAGAAAATAAAATCTTTAGAAAGTAACCTAAAATAGATGGACAAGATCTTTATGAGGAAGATATAAAAACACAGGGAAAGAAAGACCAAAAAGAATAGACTTTCAAAATCTGGTAAGGCATTTCTAATTTTTGCATATGGAATTAAACATTCAAAAGATGCCAGTTATAAATTAATTTGTATATTTAATATAATTGTAAAAATACAAAAATAATATGTAGACAAAAAATTTCATACTGAAGTTCTTTGAAAATAATAGCCATATATATCAAGTACATAATTACAGAGAATCTATGAGGGGAAGGGATTAAAACATAAAACATCTACATTAAGGTTGCACTGCCACATAAATAAGATAATCAGAGCTAATTTAGGTTTAATACTAGTAAATATATACATAACAGTAAAATTGAGGGAAAATAACCAAAAATACAAAATGAATAAGCAAATGCATGAAGAGGCAGTTCGCAGAAGGATAAGTAAACACGGTGGAAACTTTGCTGAAAACTATTCTATTGGGACTCCTGGGTGGCTCAGTCAGTAGAACATCTAACTTAGGCCCAGGTCATCATCATGGGGTTCATGAGTTTGAGCCCAACATCTGGCTCTGTGGTGACAACTTGGAGCCTAAAGCCAGCTTCGGATTTTGCGTCTCCCATTCTTTGTCTTTCCCCTACTCGCACTCTGTCCTTCTCTCTCTCTCTCTCTCTCTCTCTCTCTTTCTCCCACCCCTCAAAAATTAACATTAAAAAATTTAAAAAATATATAACTATCCTACTAAACAATGAAAAGCTTGACTAGAAAAATAAAGACTTATGTTGGAGATGCTGTGGGAAAACAGACACTCTCCTGAATTACTTCTGGGATTGTTGATACAAACCTTAATGAGCGTGGGGTACTGGGTGACTCAGTTGGTTAAGCATCCGACTTCGGCTCAGGTCATGATCTTATGGGTCATGGATTCGAGCTCCCCATTAAGCTCTGTGCTGACAGCTAGCTCAGAGCCTGGAGCCTGTTTCAGGTTCTTTGTATCCCTCTCTCTCTGACCCTCCCCTCCTCATGCTATCTGTCTGTCTGTCTGTCTCTCTCTCTCTCTCTCAGAAATAAACATTTTAAAAAATTTAAAAATAAACCTTAATGAATGAAATTCACCAATATGTAGTGGAAATACATATGTTTACCTTACTAGGAAATTATTTTGAAAATACACATCCAACAGTTCATTAACTTATATGCAGTAATTATTCAGCCATTATTTAAAGTTATGAAATGTATAAGTGACCTATATTCCATGCATAATTATTTGAATAAACCATGTTTCTGAAAGACAATAAAGTCTATTATTAAAAAAATATTGACAACAATCTCTATTAACATTAAGTTGAATCTGGGATGTATTGCTAATTGAAAATAGCAACAGCAAAAGTGTATATATAGTAGATTACAGTTTGCATAAGTAAAATAAAATATATTCATATTCATATATATTCATTTATTTTTTAATAGTAACACAAAAAGAATAACGCAGAAAATAATTAGAATGAGTACCTACAGCAGGTAGATGGATATTTTTAGGTTCCTAATGTTTTGATTTTTTTTTTTTTTTTCTTAATGACTTTTATTTCTTAATAGTTTGGCTGAATCTACTGATAGAAGTAGACCAGGTCTATAGAATAAATTTAGGGTTCAAATAGTATTACATGACTGAGCCTTATATAAATTTGAAATAGGACACTGATATATCTAGATTAAAAAAATGAAAGAGAAAAGTTTCATCCAAAATTAATGGTTTGGTGTAACGTAATTCTCCCTGAAACAAATATTGTTTTTCCGTATATTCAACAAGTTTTCAAAAACACCTCAAGCACTTCATGATTAATTAAATTTACACTTAGAATTCTATTTTGAGATGTTGATAGAGTACTCATAAGGAAAAGAGAAAAGGTTAAATTTTGTCAATGACAAATATAAAAAGCACATAATTGTAAAATTGCTGTAATAATAAATATTAAGTACAACTGTTTCTTTGCATATTAATGCATCTCAGAAAATATTCTCCATAAGATGAATGTGGGTCTAATAAGAAATTGAACTTTTGTTTTTCCTCCAAATGCTACGAGATAACTACTTATTTAAAGAGTCCTAATGAAATGCTATGAAAGAAATTGACTTTGTAAAGTATAGCTCTTAATTAGAGAAATGAACAAATATTTTATGAGTTTCAGTAGTCTGCATTATTAATACAAGTTTCCTATGTGGCTTTTTCCTTAATAGAGACAGAATGAGAAGTTTCTCTTTTGAGGACTTGAAATAATTACTTCAAATCTCCAAATTTCTTCTCAAACAAATAGATTAAGATGATTAATGTATACTTAGCACTACCACAATGCCAGTTATACACATGTTCTGGAATTTAAATATTCATTTTCACCTTTCCTAGTACTTTCCATCATTGTGTTTCTTTCTTTTCCATTAAATAGAATGAATAGAATTACCTACCACTTAGGTAATATGCACTTGAAAATTGAATAAAACTTCTTAGTATAGATAGCTGGTTAAGATGCTTTACCTTTACTAACATTGTAGTTTGTTTGTTTGTTTGTTTTAAGTAGACTGAGTTAGGGCTTGTATTATTCATATAGCTGATTTATCATTCCTCATTAGGGTGTTTAGAACATCAGCCTAAAAATATCTAAGTTGAAAACAATAACAAAAATAGCAAAAAAAGGAAAGTACTCCTCAATGTGGTAATTTATGTCACTAATTTTCATTTACATTTCCACATGATACTCTGATAAAATAATTTAAAATTTTATCTCATTACTGATTTAAAAAATATTTACAGTTCTCAATAATCGTTCTTGTATTTACTTCTATGTCTTGTAAGTTTAATAAAAATTCAAAAAGTATTGGAGCTATAACATTATTTTAAGAACTCTATCTTAACAAATTGTGTTAGAATAATGACTAAAATTGTGATATTTAGTCATATAGAAGTAAGAAACTAAAGGTAAACTCCAATGAAAAAATCCAAGCATGCCCACTGATTCATCAGATCCAAAAATTAGAAACAGGGCCAAGAGAAAAGTTAACAGGAAATCATATTTCAGCTGAGGCAGTGCTGCATTTATGAAGTGTCATAAAAAATATTCCCTTCTTTGGGTGACTACTGCTTTCTTCCTCACTGAGAATATTTGTTTTCAGACCATCAGGAATTTTGCTATTTGAAGTGATATCAGTGATGTATAATTTCATTCTCAGCTGGAAGATCTATGTCATTTTGACATGGAGAAAAAGCACTTCAGTTTATAACCCAGGTGCAAAGCTTCAGATAAAAGTTTTCTGGATAGCCTTTTCCATATTTACTCTAACTTCCTAGTTTTTCAGGAAAAAAGATCTTGAGTTCTCTTTGTAATCCAGGCCAGATGGTGACTTTACACACAGGTCTGCCTTGCCTTGAGTCTCATTCATTGAAATTTTAACTAACTTCACTCTTCCCTAAAAAGCAGTTATAATTATATTTTTTTCCTATTTTATGTGAGGTAGCCCTTGGTTCCTCTGGATTGAAAGCTCCCTCTTTGAATTGGATCAATACACTTTAATTTTTTAGTCTAAAAGTTTGTTCTGATGGTCTTAGGCTAATTGGGCTAGGAAGGAAATAAGCTATTATTAATAAAAATAAATGGGGAAAAGACTTCTTGGTAGCTTCCAATGTGATAAACTTGGAGTGAATGACATGAAGAAAGAGAAAGGCAAATAACAATGTATGACCTTAGTAATTTAGAATAGAACTTTGGATTTTTTCTTTAATTTTTAATTTTTTTTTTTTTTACATTTCTTTTTCTGTGTGCGTGAGAGAGAGAGGCAGAGTACTAGTGGGGGAGGGGCAGAGAGAGAGGGAGACATAGAATCTGAAGCAGGTTCCAGGCTCTGAGCCGTCAGCACAGAGCTCAATATGAGGCTCCAACTCCTGAACTGGGAGGGAGATCTTGACCTGAGCTGAAGTTGGATGCTTAACCAACTGAGCCACTCAGGTGCTCCTGAAATACGTATTTTTTTTTAAGTTTCGGTATTTTTGAAACAGAGAGCACAAGCAAGAGCATGCTGGTACACTTGAGTCAGGGAGAGGCAGACACACCCACCCACCCACACACACACACACACACACCCACCCACGCAGGCACAGAATCTGAAGCAGGCTCCAGGCCCCAAGCTGTCAGCACAGAGCCTGATGCAGGGCTCAAACCCATGAACTGAGATCATGACCTGAGCTGAAGTTAGATGCTCAATCAACTGATTCACCTAGATGCCCCAGAACTTTGAAATACTTTTAGAAATTAAGTGAGAAAGTGTATTTTTTGCAATGAGTAGGATGGCTATTATAATATAGACCAGGAAGTATGAACTGATATTAATTAGAAATGAGGACATAGGATAGCTTAATATAAAATTTTTTAATTCAGTCAAATCTATAAAAAACAAGTTAATATATTCAGATTAATATCCAGTATTTTTATATCAATTAAGAGAGTATAGAGTGTATGTATATATTCTATAAATTATATCTCTATATTTTCATTATATCAAGCTTGTCTTTTATATATATATATTTTTTAGACTGATGGTAGATGAAGCGTTTCAAATTATGTCTTTGTAGTAATTTCAAAAGTACTTCTAATTTATATGTTCACCTGACACTACACAGGCAACATGAAGAAAATGTTGCCCCCACAATGGGACACTTTGAAAATAGCAGTAATTGTAGATCTCTCTTGTCACTCACTCTCCTCTGTATTAACAATTGATGGTACTTAATAGGTGTTTTTTTAATGTTTATTCATTTTTGAGAGAGAGAGCAAGAGTGGGACAGGTAGAGAGAGAGAATCCCAAGAGGCTCCTTGTTGTCAGTACAGAGCCCAGTGTGGGGCTTGAACTTATGAACCATAAGATCATGATCTGAGCCGAAACCAAAGTCAAATGCTTAACTGATTGAGCCACCGAGGTGACCTGATAGTTGCTTTTTAATAAAACATGCTGCATACCTTGATTTTCTGTTTCATAATTCCAGTAAGTGAATGCACCCAAGACTGAATATTTGCATATCTTGATTTGATGTTGTGGAATGAAACTATATATGATGTTCAGAGAGCTGTGTTGGTTAATGTGTGAGGCTATACAGGTTATATTGCAGAGTTGGAGTGGAAATACTGATTTCAGTGATCAGTGTGGCTTAATAAAGAAGAAAGTACATGTAATGAGTTAAGAAATAACTGAAGTGAGTTAAAGGTGTTCAGAATAAAAATGCAGAGAGAGAGGAGTAACACAGAGACTACAACTTTTAGATTTATCCCCACTTTGAAAAATGTTTCAAACTTAACATATGTAATTGAAATGTTGCACCTCCTCTATGTACTCATTCTAAATTTCTGCCATTTTAATAGTGACTCTGGGAGCACTTGGGTGGGTCAGTCAGTTAAGTATCTGACTTCAGCTCAGGTCATGATCTCACTGTTCATGGGTTCCAGCCCCGTGCCAGGCTCTGTGCTGACAGCTCAGCCTGGAGCCTGTCTTCAGATTCTGTGTCTCCCTCTCTCTCTCTGACCCTCCCCTGCTCATGCTGTCACATCTTTCTCTCAAAAATAAATAAAATATTAAAAATGTTTAAAAAAATAATAGTGACTCTTGTTCTTCCCATGCCTTAAATCAAATTTTTAGAGTGTTATTTCTAGCTCTTTCATTCTTTTTTTCATCAAATTCCATTAGTTTTATAGTCATAATATATGTAGAATATGATGATTCCTTGCCACCTCTATAGTTGCTACCCTGTATGAATTCACTGCACACAGTCATATGGATGATATCAATAGTGTCCTAACTGGTCTGTCAGCTACAGCCTTTTTCCCCCAGACTACTCTCAAAAAGATAACCAAAGTCATTTGTTAAAAGTTGGATTATAACTTCCCAACCCTATCTGAGTATATGATACATTTCTTTCTAGCTTTGTCTTTTTTTATACTTCTTAGTACCATATGAGATACTGTAACATTGTGTATGCATGTGTGTTTGTGTGTGTGTGTGTGCATGTTCATGTATGCATGTACTTGTTGATTTCTTCACTCTCTAAAGTGCAAAGTCCATGCAACATGAAGAGTTTATTCTGTTTTGTTAACTCTTTCAGTTAACTCCTCTTGTACAAAGAAAAAAAGTCTGCTACATATTAGGCACTCAAAAATAGCTATTGAGTGAAAGAATGATGTTTCTACTTCTCTGTTCAAAGACAAAGAAATAGTTTCCTTCATCTGGAAGGACTTGGCAATTTAAGAATATAAATTAATCTGTTGTTATTCTCTAATTGTCCACAATAGTTGTTTTCATAATAATGGGCAGTTTTAATCTTGGAAAAAAAGTGTGTATTGAATTATTTGTATTTAGGGACCAACATTGGTAATACAGTGTTCCCTATATAATTCACTTCCTTATCTTTTAAAATACAATGAAAGCTTTAAGTATAAAAGTGTAAAGTATAAAGAGAAGGTTGTCATAAAAAAGCTCTATTCTGGAAAAGCAAACAACTAAGTGAATAAACTTATTAATAAGAGAAGTTATTTAAAGATATATATTGGTAATGTGAAGATCTAAAATGTGAATGATCAATTCTTAATGTATTTTAAAAAATCAGTATCTAAGTTAATTGAAGTTTCAAAGTCTGGAACAACAAAATTAACTGCCATTTATTGAATTATAGATAATCAAGAAGCATCTTTAATGGTGAGATTAAAAATAAGATCAGGGAAAAGCAATTATACTTCTATTACAGTGAAGTGGAAATTTTGAGTCTGAATATATGCTCTGATAAAAAATATTACAAAGAACCACTTAAATTAGGAGACCAACAATCAAAGAAAGGTTATCTGCATTATTTTATCCTTGATTTCTTTTCAAGGAAATAGCTATTTCTCTAAAATAAGTTGTTTCATTTTTTATCTTCTTGAAGATTACTCAGCCAGCAAAATTTGATAAGCCAGACTACTTAATATTATTTGCAAATTTATCTTTTTGTCAAGCATTTATTGATTTTGTACTATTTCTCAGACATTGGAGATGCTAATATTTTTTACTACACTTGAATTTAGCCAAAGGCTGAGAAGCAGTTAGAGATGCTAATGTTGTAAAGGTGAGCTATATTATGTTTATGGACTCAGTTATGAATCCTGAGCTACCCAAATAACTCAAATGAAAAATTTTGAGAAATAAACTATTTATTACTAAGATCAAAGACACATACTTGATTAAGAGATTCATAGGGGCGCCTGGGTGGCTCAGTCGGTTAAGCGTCCGACTTTCACTTAGGTCATGATCTCGCAGTTCGTGGGTTCAAGCCCCGCGTCGGGCTCTGTGCTGACTGCCAGCTCAGAGCCTGGAGCCTGTTTCAGTCTGTGACTCCTCTCTCTCTGACCCTCCCCTGCTCACGCTGTCTCTCTCTCTCTCCTAAAAATAAATAAAACATTAAAAAAAATTTAAAAAAAAAGAGATTCATAAATGAGGTCTTCTTGGAGAATATAGATAAGAAAAAAAATAAAAAGTTAAAGTTTGATGTAAGTCTTTAAAGATGTTAATATTTTACCAAAAAATCCAGCAGCATCCTCCTCATTCACAAAAAGGAATTTGAAAGGTATTAAAAGGCATCATATATTTGGAGAATGGCAAAATGTTCAGTGCATTTGTTTCCCTAAATAAATAGACCCATATATAGAAGACAAGGGAAGTCAGGACATTTTAGAGTTTGGATTTTTATTGTGCATGCAAACCACATAGGTTTCTAGATAAATAAAAAAGTGACCATAAGACATCATATTTTTAAAAGCCACCCTTTAATTTTAAAAGGTAATGTATCTGGTTTTAGTGAACATAATTTTTCATGTCATTTAATATCCTCAGAAGGTATCAGCAGTACTTAGAGAGCAGATGCCCCTCATGCTATTTTTAATGAAAAGTGTGGCTTTCCATGGTGCAGGTGAGCTCAGGGTTGCCTGTGCATCTTAGAGAAGGTGCCATCTCCTTCAGGCTCACCTGTGTTCTACATAAGCTAACAATGAGAGGAAAACTCAAATGATTTCCTAAGCAATTCTACAGAAATAACATGGGCAATGAACATTGTGAAGAAGAATTAAAAAATCTCCTCCCCCCAAACTGTAAGGAATGTGCTGTGACCTGAGAAAGTTAGACATTTAAGTTGCAGCAATATGAAAATGGAAGTTAAATGTGTGTAATCAAAGTAAGCTGTCTCCAATTAGTTTGTATTTTAAACATTTAAAAAATATGTCTTAGATTATAGTTTCTGAAAATGAAGTATGTTACTTAGAATAAACTATTATAACACAGAATTCAAAATATCTCATCACTTAATACAAGAGAAGTTGTTTCCATTCCAAACATTTAAAAAATATTTCTTAGATTATAGTTTCTGAAAATGAAGTATGTTACTTAGAATAAACTATTATAACACAGAATTCAAAATATCTCATCACTTAATACAAGAGAAGTTGTTTCCATTCCATTGTTAACTATTTGATAATGATATTCACTGGGTAGCCTTTCCTGTATAGATTTAGGGATCTAGGTTTCTTCCATCTCTGCAGCATAACTCCCTACCCCCAGGGTCTCAGAGTTTGTATCATGTTGTAGGAAAATAGAGCATGAAGGAACTTGCAGGAAGATTTTATTGTATGGATTAATCCTAGAAGTGACCATATTGTTTCCATTCACTTCACTTTGGTTATAACTCAGTCACCTGACTATACCTAGTAACAAGGGAGATTGGAAAAATAGTCTACCTCTTCCCGGGAAGAAGAGGGAATTGTTTTTATGTGGTCATGAATCTCTTTATCATGTATCTCCTCGTCTGTCTGCTAATGATGACAAAGATTTCTTTTCTTTCAACCATGAAATAAAGTCACCTCTCCCCCAGGATAACAACCCCAAGTCATATGTGTTTACCACATTCAACTCAAAGTCCAGGATCTGTGGGTGATTTGCAGACTGTGATATATGGATGAGATCTATTTTGCCTTGTGACCTGAGATCTAAAGAGAGAAAACCTGTTATCTGTAATACAAAGCTCCATTTTCATACATAGCCCATGCACAACAGAGCCTTAGAGACAGAAATTCTCTAAGACACAAAGAGAAAACTAAGCAAAACGAAAAGCAGTTTGTAAAATGAGAGTGAGAAACAATCTAAAAGCTATTGGTCCATCTCAACTTGGAGTGGTAGATTAAAATTCTTTGATTAGTCCCTGATTTTGCTCCCTGGGAAGGGCTCCTTTACTAATTGTTCTCAGATACTGATTTTATCCTTGGGAGATTTTATCTTTTCTATTAATCTTCATGTCTTTATTTATGTTGGGTGTTCTAAGTAAGTACCTATGGCTGTTACTGTTTGAGAACTTGTATGTTATTTAGAAACAAAAATGATTTGGTTTTGTTGGTTGTTTTTCTTTTTTATGTCTTATCTTTTCTCTGGCAATGATGTTAATTCAAAATGTACCAGACAAATTGAGATCTCTTCACTTTTTTTCAATTCCATGTGTCAGTTAACCTACCAGTTTTCTATTAGATATAATTTTTAATCTATTATATTGTGATTATTTATTGTATGATTCAGTCTCTCAATTGGGATGACAAAACTACTTGACATAATAGCCAAGGTAGAAATACAAATACCATTTATTTTTGTACCTTGGCTAATTTATTTTCTGCTCTGATACTTCTGTGAGGATGCTGACTTTTACTTTTCCCCTTTCAAAATTTCTGATCATTCTGACTTATTGGAAACACTTGCCCTAGAGGATGGTTACTAAACTGGTGCTAGTGGGGCAGACCCACCCCTGTCTATTCTTTTGCAAATACTCTATTGACACTTTTTCATTACAACAGTAGAGTTGTAATGGTTGGGTGGTTGTGACAGAGATCATATGACATTCAAAGCCAAAGATATTTAGCATCAGATCCTTTACAAATAGTTGACCCCAACAGATTCACTCAGCTCATTGTATTTTCTCCAATTTAGGACAGTTAACATTTAATGGAATGTTTTCATAGCACATAAAAGGGTTTTCTGACTCACCTTGCTATATGTGTTTCTTTGCCATTTGTCTCCCACCTGCCAAACCCATGTCACATATTTCACATATTTCAGATTTTATTGGGGTAGCACCTCTCTTATCTGTTATGCAGTGTAAGCTGTAATAAGGTTTCCAGATATCTTAGGGAAAAGAAAATGGAAGGTTTGCTATTATGTTCTGTTGCTTTTATTGATTATCCAATAGTTCAATATGTTTATTTGGCATATAGCCTTCTACTTCATACTTCAGAGATCTGTGCTCTTTCTATCCTGTGATTCCATCATCCCTTTAGAATTCAGAGTCCACTAGCACTCCTGATATTAGAAAACAGATGGAAAAGGAAAAGAGGTAGATCACATAGGAGGTATTTAGGTTGATTCTGAAAGTGGCACATATCACTTCTGCATGGCCACTCCTGACTTACTGCAAGTGAGAATGGGAAATTTAGTCTATTTCATTTGGCCAGAAAGAAGGTATAGGTTTTGATGAGCACAGGTACTCTCTGTTGCAAGAAGACATATACATAGTGTCATCCACTTGATGTAGTATATGACTTAAATGATAGCAGGGAGATAGGTAATTTCTTCTAGTTAAATTTAAAATTGCAAGTTGTAAACTCTAATGAGCAAAAATAATTAGTACAAGGTTTTTGAACTTAAAATTTTTTCTATATATCCATTTTCATACAGATAATTTGGATCTCTGTATTTGTATTCACAAAATGCTTTTGCATTAGAATAATGTAAGTTGAATGATTTTCAGTACCAAATATCCATGGAAATAATTGTTCAAGGAGCCAGGGATTGGTTTGACTTCAAAATATATTGGGCATGGTACCAGTAATGTGGCTATCTTGTATATCCATTTAATTCTTTGTTTTCTAAAAATTGGGTCTGTCAGAGACAGTTGAAATTGTGGAAAACAAAACCCATTCCTGTGAAGGAAGCATCAAGCTATGTTATTTTAATTTTTTAAATGTTTGTTTATGTTTGAGAGAGAAAAAGAGGTGGGGGAGGGGAAGGGTAGAGAAAGAGGGAGACACAGAATCCAAAGCAGGCTCCAGGATCTGAGCAGTCAGCACAGAGCCTGACGACGTGGCTCTTGAATTCATGACTTGTGCTGAAGTCAGTTGCTTAACTGACTGATCCACCCATGTGGCCCACCCTTCTTTTTATATGTATATTTTTGCTTTTGAATTTATTTATCTTCCAGTTCTACTTTCAAGGATATTTGTAGTTAGCATTATTTTCTAACCCTTTGATTATAAAAACAAAACTCTGCCATCACTCTGATAACATAAATACCAAAATAATGATTTTTATGCTGTAAATGTTGGGAGGAATGAGATTATGGTAGAAAAAATTCAAAAGTTACTTAGTGATGTATTGATATATTTTGTGGACTTTTGCATAGTTACCTTGTTAATGTGACTTCTCTTATTCTTGTCATATGTGAGGTCATTTTCCTATCTTATTTTCTTTAAATTTAACTTTCTTCCATATTTTATGCTACCTTATCCTAGTTTTTTTAATCTGAATTTTTACATTGAGAATTTTTTTCATATATTTTATGATGACAAAGCCAGATGCTTGGCTGGCTTCCCCTATATGAGTGAGGCACTTAAAATGTGATAGGCATTCCTGTGCCCATCCAGGACTTGCCAACTGATAGACTGTGATAAGCTTAAGTGAGTGAGTAGAGACCAAGTCATTCCTTTAAGCAGAGCTACACAAGTCAGTATCATTAGATATTTTACTGGCATACCCTCCTTTTTAGTCAAGTATCTCTCATCCTGTGCCTTTCTTGAAATTTGTTTTATGCTCTGTTCACTTATATAACAGTTACAGGATTTCATTTTGCTGTGTGTTGATTACATTTAGAATCCTCAAGTTTTTATCTGTAAATGGATTCTAGTCAATCTGAAAATACTTCATTGTACTTATTAGCTAATAGTAGATAATACTGCTCTATTACATTGCTAACAATCTGTCTTAAGGCAGTTTATTTGCAGTCCTTTAGGTTTATTTTGCTTTTGAAACATATTCAAATATTAGATTTTGGAGAGGCTAGTGCAAAAGGATTAAGCGAGATCAACCTTGCAAAGTGGACAATATTTAAATTGCAGTTTTATATGATATCGGTATATTTCACTATTCCCTTGGTTGGGTGGTAGGCCTGTATACTTGCTTAAGTAGACCTACCATTTTGTCACATGATCAGGCAGAAAAATTCTTAGATTTTCCAGTAAGTATATACTAGCTCTGTAAATCAAAACAATAAATCTCTCTCTGCTTTGTTTGTATTTATATTGGGTGACACAGGGCACTCAGTTTCAATTTCAATCAGGTAGTTAACACTTGTCAATATAGATGCAAACATATATGGGACAAAAATTTCAAAGCTTGCCATTGTATCTGTGAAAGGTTTTCAGGAATCTACCAGCCAAAACATACTAGTTGAAAACACTTCTATATTTCACATCAAGTAATCAAGCTAAAATATTATAAACCTCATGTTAAAACTTCCTTTGGCTTGAAGCATTAAGGTGATATTTTTATTATTGCAAAATATGTGAAACTATGGTGATTTAAAATGTGTTGTTACAATAATTTCATTGTCATTAAACAATTAGATATATTATCCCTTGAAACACTATGAAGTCTTGAGCAATACCTGGTGTAGAAACAATCTATGACATCACTGGTTTTCTAGCTTTTGTCACAAACAGCATGCTAAAAGTAGTTTACCATATACTTTTTAAGTAACAGAAAGAAATAGTGCTTCCAGCATCATAAAGACTTATCCTTCCTTAGGAGAGTGCTTTGTTTATTTCATGCTTTATTACTTTCAATGTTCATGGACTAAAGACTAAGAATGTCAACAAAACAATTCAACCCAGTTTATTAGGTCTCTAAGGCAGAAAACAGTTTCAAAGTCCACAACTGGCTATATTTCCAATTCTAGTGTTCTTTTTCTTTTTTCTTTTTTGTATTTTCTAGTTGATATTAAAAGTCTCTTTCATCTTCAGTGATATTACTACATTGTCTAAACTCTCTGGATTCAATTATATTTTTTCAGTTGAATTTAGAATTAGGATAAACCCAAAGGTCTAGTTCCATTTAAAATACTTTCCTATACTACCAAAATTTTATAATTTTGTTTAAACTAGGTATCTGTGGGGTAGACGAGGTTTGTAGAGATAAGTTATGAAAATGAACAAAAATATTAATTGCTTTGAAAGTTGTTAATATTTATTGAATTTAGGTTAACACTCTATTTACTGTTCATAATGGAAGAGAATAATAGCTAAGAAAGGAAGATAAAATGAGAGAAAAGCTATACTTTCGGAAATAGTGAAAAATAAAAGATGGCTGCAGAAGGCATTGGTATTTACTTTTAGACCTTGGGAATGAGAAGGTATGTTCTTTCTGAGATACCATCTAATTTTTTCACAGACACTCCCCCATCCTCTTAGATTTTTTTTGTGGCCCTAAAGGTGAATCGGATGATCAATAATATGCTTTGTAATTCAAAATAGCATAATTCTTTGCCCCTTATAGTAGTCAGATATTCAGAGTTGCATAAATGTTTTGAGAAGACACTTGAATTCACAGAGTTGCTAAGGGGTTGTATTAAAATTTGAGTCATTACTAGTACTGGGAATCCAATAAGGATTATAGTTAAGAGGGAGAGAGAATGAATGCTTGGGGAAAAAAATAACTTGTGAGGAATTATCCTAGTCATCTGTGTCATTTTTTCTCAATATAAATGGATGCTCTGTAGTACAAGAGGACATATAGAAAAAGGTATTATGTGTGGCAAAGAAGGGAAGATTTATCATGAAATTCTTCAATATTTACTACTGGCTATTAATTTAGATAGAATTAGTTTTCTGTAGAGAGTTGTGTTATGTTAATAACAAGATTTTCATGTTAACCATATTTTTTCAGAATTGCAGTAAAAATTATTCACCTTTTTGACTTTAAATAAATTTAATAACACATGTGTTTAATTTTCAAGATCTATAACTAAATATATATAACTAAACATATTTGAGTATTTTAGTAATTTCTCCTTTGTACCATAATGTTAGAAAAATGATGTGGTCATATCCTATGATATATTGTAAAATGTGTCTCTTAAAATCTTAGTGCTGTTTTTCTGAGCAGAATTATGTATGTGAGGCATGATTACTTTAGAGCCATCTAATCCTAAAGTGATATAGTCAAGTAGCTAATAATTTTTAGTTTTAAGTTGTTAGAAATACTAATCATAAATATTCACTATGACTTTCATAGACTGTTAGAATATATTATTAAAATGAAACAAACACATTATAATAAAAGCCGTTTAACATTAAATCTGCCCAAGAAAGTACTAGTGTTATTCTAACTTTACACAGACATTATCAACCCTGAAGAATAATTGCCTGTGCAAGCCTTTTGAAGAATCTAGATGCCACTATCCAACAAAAATAAGGGTGAAAATTACAGTAAAAGTGAGGATCAGAAGTAAGACATAAGAATTTAGACAGAATGAGTCTGAAATAACAATGATGTGTCTATGTGGAACTGTTATATAAGTAGTTGAAGACAGATTTACATAAAGACTAGGCAATTCAAGTGGATTTAGGAGTTGAAAGTTTAAAACATGATCTTTTTACTGTATTATTTTATAATTGGTAGTAAGAAAAGTGAGTATGCATAGAGGGCCCTGATGAACTTCTACAGAGGGGTTGGTAAGGGTGAATTCAGTCAGCAAGAAAGGAAAAAAAAAAGAGATAGGTAAGAGATAAAACCTAACAAATTTAAAAAAATGTCAGATAAGAGATAAAATCTAACAAATTCACCTTTAAATATATCAAAATGTGAATAAAGTAAATCTCTGTTAAGGAAATAAGTGCATAGAATATAGCTATGACTATAAAAGCAGTACTTTGTATTATGGTAGTGTATATTTTTTTGTTATCTCATAGCAAGCTTATGGTATAACTTGTCTTTTACTTAATGATATTAAGTTTTACAAGCTGTTTTCTGGCAAATATTGGTTTGTTTTTAAAAATTTGTTACTCAATAATCCTATCTACTGAGTCAAGCACATATTATCTTCATTTAGTAAGTTTTTAAAAATACTTTTATCTATGAAGTATGTGTATGTATATAGTTATTTCAGTATTTTTACTTACTGTTGTTAAGCATCTTTATTATTTGTATGTGCTGTAGGAAGAAAGGTTGTAAATTTCTCCTATTATCTATTATTTAGAATAGTTTCACCCATGTTTCATCATTTCTTAAACATGCATGGAGGCAGTCAGTGAAATAAATAGAACCATCTGTTTCTCAGTTTTTCTCTGTTAATTCTTTTCAGGATTTTCCAGTTGATTTTCAAATAAAAGTGAGATTTTGTACTAAAATCATCTAGAATTCAAGTAGACCCCTATGAAGTAACTACTATCTTCACATCTTCATAAATCTACTTTGTCTGCTTATGTTGCAATGGCTAACCCTCCAGCCATATTCAACTCAAAAGTTGAATATATGCCATATATTGTCTTTTTCCAAAGAACTTAGTTATCTATTATTGGGAAATCAAATAAGATTATTCTGATTTGTATTTCTATTTGACTAAGTGGGTGACTTATGCTGAAACAAGAAAAATATAATTGCTACTGACTGTAAACCAATATTCAGTGAATTTCTAACTACTTGATATGACCAGTACTGCAAGAAATTTATATAGATTATCTTTAATTCTTACCATAACTTTATAAGGCAGTTATTAGTATTTCTTTTTTTACAGTCATAAACTTGAAGCCCTGTGATATTAAGTAATCAGCCCAAAAATATTTAACTAAATAACTATTTATTAGTCATATGACAGATACCTGGTTTAATATGCTATAAAATCTTATATTAATCCATTAATTTCAAATGAGTGATAATCCAGTAAAATTATTAACCTAAAATATATAATCTCTCACCCATTTTCCTTATACATGACAGGGTTGTAGATTAAAAAGGAACAGATCCTTTATCTGATAACAAACTTTGGATAAGAAAAATATATATGTATATATATTTTTTATTTTATATATGTAATAAAAATTAGAGGATATTTTACAGATTTTTAAAATACCTTTTACTTTTTATTTTTTTTATAAAATACAGTTTTAAATGTTTGTTTTTGAGAGAGAGAGAGAGAGAGAGAACAGGGGAAGGACAGAGAGAGAAGGACACTCAGATTCCAAAGCATGCTGTAGGCTCTGAGCTGTTAGCACAGAGCCGGATGCAGGGCTCTAACTCCTGAACTGTGAGATCATGACCTGAGCTGAAGTCAGACACTCAACTGACAGCCACCCAGGCATTCCAGAATACTTTTTAAAAAGCAATGAAAATTATTGCTTATATTTATTTAAACTGTTGTGTTCTATGTAATAATGTAATTGAAATATACTATTATAAAGTTGCACAGAATGTTGAATTATGAAAACAAATATTCTAAATATCCCATTTTTATTTTTCAAGATTCTTAAAGAGGAGATGTATATTTCCCTAGATATCTATCAAAAAATGTGTGACATATACACCTTATCAAATTTTTTTTTTAATATTTTTATTTATTTCTAGGAGAGAGAGACACACAATGTGAGCAGGGGAGGGTCAGAGAGAGAGGGAGACACAGACTCTGAAACAGACTCCAGGCTCTGAGCTGGCAGTCAGCACAGAGCCCGACGCAGGGCTCGAACCCATGAACCACGAGATCATGACCTAAGTGAAAGTCGGACGCTTAACTGACTAAGCCACCCAGGCGCCCCGCACCTTATCAAAAGTAAACCACTTAGTATATTTTCTTTAAAACCCCCCTTGATCTTAAACATGTATAACATTTGTATTCGTAATAAACATTTGACAATTTTTCTTCCACATGCAGCTGGAATTATTTAATCAGTATTCTGATAACTGTAATTTATTTAATTTTACTAATATTTTACTATCATAACTTCTCATGGACATATTTACGTACTATTTTATGCAGACCTGTCTTATTATTTCCTTACAAAAGTATTCTGAATTTAAAATTATAGGGCCAGAGGACATTGGCAATTAAAATGTTGGTACAGGGGTGCCTGGGCAGCTCAGTGGGTTAAGTGCCTGACTTTGGCTCACGTCATGATCTCATGGTTTGTGAGTTCGAGGCCTGCATTGGGCTCCACAGCCTGCTTGGCATTCTCTCTCCTCACCCTCTGTCCCTTCCCAACTTGTGTTTTTTCTTTCTCTCAAAATAAATAAACTTTAAAAAATAGAAAGTTAGTATATTCTTAAATTGAAAGCATTTGTTTATACTGGCATTTGTGTTTATTTTCCCATGTTTTAATCAATCCACAAAAAGTTGTATCCACCAAAATTGCATAAACAAATACTGTATTCACCACCAAGTCGTATCCTATGTTGATATCCAGTAGAAATGTATGCATATGTGAACCAAAGACATGCCCCCAAAAATTTAGAACTAATTAAGACCAATGTTTAGAATAGCACCAGAATAAAAAAAAAGAATTTTGAAAGTCCATCAGTAACAAAAATGAATGAATAAGTTTATGTAGCAATAGATTTGTAAATAATAACCATATTATACCAGATAATGCTAAAACCAAAAGTATGGGTTGGATTAAAAAAAAAAACACCTCTTTATTGGTCTTCTAATATAAAGTTCATAAACGAGCAAAGCTACTTAACTATGATAGAAGGTGGTATCATTAACTTTATGTGAAGAGGGGGATATTAATGATTTAGAAGAACAGTAGCTTTGATCTGCTGGTATTGTTCTGTGTCTTGACCTGACCTGGATGGCAGGTACACAAATGTGCCTTTTGATAAACTGTGAGGATGCACATTTGTGATCATGTATTTCTTTATATATTCAAGTAATTCTGTTAAAGCATTTATTAAAACCAATGTTTTGTCATTTTGTGCTTATTTAAATGATATTGACAGATGAGAATTGCAAGACCTTATGATGACTTGTTCTTACATTTTGATTTTCTCTCTTTGTATGGTTGTTTAGTTTTTAATTTATTACCTCTACTCCTTTATCAAATTCTCATGATGCAAATCGTGTCTCCATTAATACATTGTAATACAAATGCGCATATATATTGCAGCTCTCAAATGATAAGAATGTTCTAGAAAGTACAATTTTTATGTGCCTTTACAACTAAGTTATTTTTGTGTCCTTATTCAGTTGTCTTCAGGTTGGTTCACATTCTTCTAGGGTTTAATTGATCAGCTTCGCTGATCTTGATCCCAATTATGGGTCATACTTAACCGTTTCTCCTATCTACCAACTAGTATCTTTGGCATATTTTTCTCATCCAGGATCATAGAGTGCAAGAGGCCAAGCTAAGTTACACAGTCACATAGAAACATTTTCTTTGTTTCACATATGTTAACATCCTGCTTATCAAAACAAATCACACAGACAATATCAGTGTTAATGGGGAAGCAAAATGTGTCCCATCTAGGGCCAAGATTAGGGTGAAGGTAGTGAGAAAAAAAAAAAGTGCAACTAAAGAATATGATCTGTTTTTATTTAGAATTTGTATATTTTAAAATAATTATATTTTTCTTGTATTAAATTCAGTTGTTTTCCAAATACTGTGCTTAAATATGTACCTTATTATTGAGATTTTGACCCCCTATTACATTTTTGTGTCTGAGGACAGTGCAGAGTGCCTCTCGTGTCATTTCTGTCATTGCCATTACTCTAGTGACTCTAATGAATGGTACTAAAGGCACTTGACAAAGCTATGGATTACATATAATAATATAGTATAGCACATGTGCAATAATAATATAGAATATTTAAAATAGTCAAATATATAGTTAAGGTAATAAAAATAATCAGAAGCAGTGATCAGAAAAATAATATTTTATGAGCTTTGAGTCTATAAGTGGCTTCTAAATTTCTAACTTTAAATTTCCTAATCTAAAAATAGTTACACAGATATGTTTTATAAATTTTAAAAAATATAAGCATTTACAATTATACACACACAATTAACCCTTACAAAAAGTAAATAAAATGAATGTGGCATATTATGGTGCCCGTATTTGCATGAGTTAATCATAAAATTGCTAGAATCTTCTTAGCATAATAATTCATGTCTCCAGGAACAATTCTACATCCTTTCTGATTATTTCATATGCTTTATAACTGTGGTCTCCTGGAACAACTTACACATATAATTATGTATCTTGTTTAATATTCTCATTATATATATTTTAAAAAAAGAAAACAACAGTCTTACTATTTAACTTCAATGAAAATCTAAATGTGTAAGAGAAAATGCTCAGTTCCTTTTCAGTATTTGAATTGTGTTTTTCTTTTCAGCAGGATTGCTTTAGGTCTTACTGAGGCTATAAGAACTCAGTGGTTTAGGGTCACACTATCACATGGATTAAATGTATATAATAAAATAATCTAAGGGAATTCTACAGATGTCTGTTTTATAGAAAAGACAACTTATATATGTGTGTGTGCGTATATATATAAACCACACACACACACATATATATAAAGTTATACATTTATACCACATACATTAAGTATATAATAAAATTATCTAAGAAAATTCTACAGTTTCTGATTTTGCACAAGAGAATTTCACTATATATATGTCATATATATATGAAGTTATATCTATAAATAATTACACATATATGTGTGTATATAGATGTTATGTTTTAAGCACTTGTACCATGAAATTAAATATACATTTAAATTAGCTGTGAAGTCTGTAGTTGGATTCTTTATATTGTAATTTCCCACCTAGATTACCTACAGATGATAATTCAGCCAGGAAATTTGTATGTGCTTAACCTACCTACTGGGTGCTAATACTTTGGAAGCAGAAGGGATAATGTGGTGTTGCCAGGGAGGATCTATTCCATACCCTTCCCCAGTGGCTTCCAAAAGCAGAGGAGGGACTCACTAGCCTGGAAGCCTATTTCACAGCGTGTATATAGAAGGGAAAGGCACTTTCTGATAGCACACATACTTTAAGTATTGTTGATACCTTCAAAAAGAAGAGATCTCAGGAATATCCCGAATTATATATTGGATCATGGAATAATTTAAATGAATTTTCTTAAATAATTTCCTGTTATCTAACACCTGGATTTTTTATACTTCATTATGTTTAAAAACTCTATTGGGTAATATTTATCCTCCTATATTTATTCATTCATATTTTCAATTTTTACCTGAATGCTTTAAATTCTCCCTTCTTATATTAACTGAAAACCTGAATGACTGTGTAGTGACCTGGGAGCTTTGAGGAGTGAAGAGGGAAATGGTGTTATGTGTTGCTATTGTTTCTCCTTTTGACAAAATTCTTATGCAGCTAAAATAGAGTGCTGTGTAGAATGGTGCTGTTCTAGTTGCTTCTGTCTTATGGATGAATAAAGAATGTTGTTTGGAAAGATCACACTTATCACTTCTGGCTATCCCCTTCTTTCTTTGTTCCAAAGTTCCTCTGCATCGCTGCCTTGTATGTTCCCTGAGCTTTTTCTTGTTGCCAATCCTTATCAGAAGAAGGCATGCCAAAGAGGAATGTCACTAACAGTTTTAACAACACCCTGATCACTATAGTCCCAGCTCACAGGACTACTTGGTGTGACTTCCCTTGAATGTTGCATAGCTTTGGTAGCAAAGAACTCCATTTACAGTGTGATTGATACCCTATGACACTTTGTTACAAGTGGAAAAACTCCTACGAATGAGACTCAACATTTACAAAGCAAACTTCAGCTCTAATTCCATGTTTGTTTTATTATTTTATTTTTTACTTTTATATGTCAAATAATTCTTTAGGCCCCAAGATTTATAAAGGAATTTGTGGCTTAGGAATTAGTTTAGGAGTAAGATTAGGATTTTCAAAAAGAAAATCCAAATTTATGTTCCCTACAACTTGGTATCACATTCTTCATGTTTGTTCAGAAATCTTTCTAATGATGTTGATCATGACCTCCTTTAAAACAAGTACATTTATTTATTTTAAGAGAGAGACAGAGAAAGAGACAGAGACAGAGAAGGAGAGAGAGCGAGCATGCACAGGATAGGGCCAGAAAGAGATTCCCAAGCAGGTTCTGCACCATCACCATGGAGCCCGACATGGAGCTCTATCCCACAAACAATGAGATCATGACCTGAGCAGAAACCAAGAGTCAGATATTTAACTGACTGAGCCACCGAGATGCACCCCAATCATAGTCTCCCTTTTAAACACATTAACTTTATTCCTCTCAATCCCCTTACCATGTAGTTATTTTTTTCTATTAGGTCTTATTTTTTTCCTACCATTTAAGTGATTTTCTTAGTTATTAGATTTATTTTAATCACCTATTGACTTCTGCTAGAAAGTTATCAATATTTTTTAATGAGTTAATAAAAACCTGTAGTCTCTTTCTGGATCTGGAGTTTTATAACTCCTCATTCGTATAATAGCTAACTCTACTCATTTTTAGAATAGTGTAAAATATTGAAATAACATAAAAAATTGACCCCTCTTAAACCAGTAGTATGTCATCACATAGGCATTTGTTCCAAACTTATTTCTTACTGTGTGCTTTCCCTCGAAATTAAACAGGACTGTAAACAGAACTCTTTAAAAAATAAATCCATTCTTATGAACTTCAATATATTAAAACTTGTGTTCTATAAAAGGAACAAACCATCATTTGTTTGATTATAATTTGCTTTATGAGTAGCATAAAATTGTTGCCTTGGGATTCTTTTTTCTTGTAGCCAGCCTTTTCTTGATCAATAGGCTCCCCTTAGAGGGATCATTAGAACACAAGTTGACATTCATTAGTATTTAAAAGATGAACAACATAATACATTTTCTTTTTGTTCAACAATCTGGTATTATTTACTTCAGTATGCAAACTAAATCACAGCAAAAAATAAATACATGCTTATACTTTCCTATGTTTTAGATTTAACAGTGCAAAAATGGCTCTACTGGGTTTTACTCTATATTAGAATGATTTGATAGTTTAGCCAGAACATCATATTCCAAGGACATAAATATAATTTATCCAATTCTGAATTTGGTATTAGACTGTAATTCTTGTGAAAAGAAGTGACATTATTTGACCTCACAATAGGTACATTAGGGATGAATGTTACCTTTGTGCTTGTACTGTTATAATAATTTATATTTAATTTTAATAATTTCTTAATCATTCAAAAAATTGCTAGCCCCCTTATAGGGAAACAATAAAAGTATACTATGTATCAAATGTATATTCTTGAGACAAAGGCAACAGGTAATTTCTTTTGGTATGTTAAATATGGTAATGAGGGAAAGAAAAAAAAAGAATGTAGTATTATCCACACAAAATTTGCAACTTAATTTTAAACACATTTTAGCCAACAAGCTGCACAAAGAAATATTTAATACAATATCAAAGTTAATGTTATTTCTTAAACAAAGGTGATTTTGAATATTTCAAATGTTTTTGATTTCCACCATTTTTATTAGTAAAAATAAAAATTTTCAATATTCTTAAAGTACTTTTTTTATCATATAGTCCTATGAGCTTGTACATGTAAATATATTATAATAAACACTAGAAAACAAGATACAGAATAATTCCAACACTCCAAAGAATTCTATGCTTTTCTTTTATATTCTGATCTTTTTTTCCACTAGTTGCCTAATCCATGACAACTAGTCTGTTTGTAGTTTCCCTATTTTTTACTTTTCTAGAATGTCACAGATAGGGAATCAGGCAGTAATCAGTCTTTTGAGACTGGGTTCTTCTATTTAGTGTAGTTCATTTGTGATCTGTCTGTGTTGTTGCATAAAGTATTATGCCAACATATATTTTACCTTAATATTTATTAGAAGAATTACAAAATGTTGGACTTCTATGACAACATGTCTAATATGTTAACACTGACATTTCTTTGGATTTGGTATTTGATCAAACAAAATATTGTTAAATACATCATTTTGCTTATGATTTTAACATTTATGATTGTATAAGTGGTAAGGAGAAGATAATATTCTACAATAGTTCAGAAAAGTCTTCCATAATCACACTACTTTTAATCAAAATCTCACTATTCTTAATGAAAAATCAGGTGGTTTTTGATGTGTAATATAGCAGTTTTCATATTTTCAAAAGCAAAATACTTGAGATAAAATTACAGTAGAGCCTTTGTTATAAAATAGTTGATATTCTGATCAAAAGCATGGGGAAAAACTGTTACTAATGCAATACTTTAAAAACTGTAGTACTTAGAAGTTCAAAATTTTGTGAAAAGTTACAGAAAACTACTTAAAAATATACTAATTTGTTTTTTAATGTTTGTATTTTAGAGAGAGAGAGAAAGAAAGAATATGCATGAGTAGGGGAGGAGCAGAGGGAGGTGGAGACAGAATCTGAAGCAGGCTTCAGGCTCTGACCTGTCAGCTCAGAGCCTGACATGGACTCAAACCCCTGAGATCACAACCTGAGCCAAAGTTGGATGCTTAACGGACTGAGCCACTCAGGGACCTCTAAAAACTACTATATTAAAACATAATAAATAAAATACAAACTATATTAATGTAAACCTTGTGTTTATTTTATTGTATAAGTATTGTATATATTATATACAAGTATTTCCAGAAAAAATGCAGTCTTAAATACATTTTGTTACTTAATACATAAGTGTTCTATATTATTCTGTTTTTGATACCAATATTTAAAGTTATCTTCTGAAATGTTGCAGACTTACATGTTGTGCATTTATCCATTCAATTTATTTTATTAATATATTTATTAGTATATATGCATGTTTACAGATAGAAGTGGCAAATTTAAAATTTTTCCATGTATATTATATTTAATTTTTGAGTAAGTTGACAATGTTACACTATTTTCTTTTTATCAAATCTTTGTAAACTTTATTTTTCAAGTCTCTATTGAAATAGAGTTAACATATAGTATAATGGTAGTTTCAGGAGTAGAATTTAGTGATTCATCACTTACATATAGCACAGAGTGCTCATCAAAATAAGTGCCCTCTGGGGCTTCTGGGTGGCTCAGTCGGTTGAGCATCCGACTTCGGCTCGAGTCATGATCTCACAATCCATGGGGTCAAGCCTCGTGTCAGACTCTAGGCTGACAGCTCAGAGCCTGGAGCTTGCTTCAGATTCTGGGTCTCCCTCTTTCTCTGCCCCTCCCCTGCTTATACTCTTTCTCTCAAAAATAAAAAGTTTAAAAAAATGAATAAAAAAAAGCGCCCTCTTTAATACCCATCACCCTTTTAGCCCATTCACCTGCCCACCTCCCTTTTAGCAATCTTCATATGGCCTTTATAGTTAAGAATCTGTTTTATGGTTTGCCTCTGTGTCCCCCCCGCCAATGAGCATGTTTGTTTCTTAAATAATAGATATGAGTGGAATCATTTGGTATTTGTCTTTCTCTCACTGACTTATTTCACTTAGCATAATTCTATCCACATAGTTGCAAATGGCAAGATTTTATTTTCTTTTATGACTGAGTAATAGTCCATTGTATGTATATACCACAATGTCTTTATCAATTTGTTAGTTAATGGACATTTGGGCTCAATCCATAATTTGGCTATTGTTGATAATGCTGCCATAAACAACGGGGTGCATGTATCCTTTTGAAACACTATTTTTGTATTCTTTGAGTAAATACATAGTAGAACAATTGCTGGGTCCTAAAGTACTTCTATATTTAACTTTGTGAGGAACCTCCATAGTGTTTTTTTAGAATGGCTGCACCAGTTTGCATTCTCACCAACAGTATAAGAAGGTTTCTTTCTTCACGTCCTCACCAACATCTGTTGTTTCTTGTGTTGTTAATGTTAGCCATTCTAATAGGTGTGACGTGATATCTCAATATTGTTTTGATTTGTATTTCTCTAATGATGAATGATTTGTATTTCTCTGATGTTGAGCATCTTTTCATGTGTCAGTCATCTTAACTGTATTCTTTGGGTTTGAGTCTGATAAGTTTTTGATAGATTTTGTGGACTAGCTCTTTATCAGGCAGTAAAGATTTATTTACCTGGCCCGTAGTTAAGAGATGGTAGAACCTGGGCAGATGAGGGTAATTTTAAGAGTGTTTATACCCTCTAGATTTTCTCAAGTTTTATAATATGTGTCAGAAAGGCTGAGCATCCCTTATATCAGTCTCCTGAGGCTAGTTCAGGGTTTCTAAACCTCAGCACTATTTACATTTTGGGCCAGATAAGTCTTTGTTGTAGGGAAAGTTCAATGACAGCAGGGTGTTCAGCACCATAATCTGTCCTCAATCCACGAGATGTCAGTAGCACTTTCCCAACAGTGGCAACCAAATTGCCTGCATACATTGCCAAATGTCCCTGGGTTTGTAGGTTGGGAGCAAGAAATCACTCTTTCTCCACAGCCCCTGTTCTTTAGAACTACTGGGCTAGAGGAAAAGGTATTAGAGTTCAGAGTCTGGAAGAAGAAGGAGCACCTAGTGTAATGTCACACTCAGGTAATTGACATTGATATGATCGATTATTCAGATCTCCCAGGTTTATTCTTACTGGGGTGTGTATGTGTGTGTGTGTGTGTGTGTTGAGTTCTGTACTATTTCAGTACATGTGTAGTCTTGTATCCACCATTACAGTCAGTATAAAATAGTATAAAATACTGTCACCACATATTCCCTCTGTTGACCTTTAATATTTACCTCTCTCTTGTTCTCCTTCCTCATCTCATTGCTCACCCCTGACAATGCTAGTCTGTTCTCAATTTCTGTAATTTTGAAATTTAAAGGATGTTATAAAAATGGAATCATACAGTGTGTAATTTTCTGACATTGGCTTTCTTTACTCATTATAATTTCTTCAGATTACAATACAAATTTTTGTGTTTTATCACTAGCTCATTCCTTTTTATCACTTAGTATTTCATGGTATGAAGTCCTAGTTTGTTTTATCACTCAGTACGCAAACAATATTTAGTGCATTTCTAGTTTGATACTATTAAGTATATGTGTGCTGGGACATACGGAAATATTATGAGCCTCAAAACCATTTTATAGAGTGACTGTGTTGTTTTACTTTCCCAGCAGTATGATGTAATTGCCTCTGCTTCCTCAACAACATTTGAGTTGTTACTATTTTTATTTTGGTCACTCTGGTTTTAATTTGTATTTATGTGTTAGTAGTGTTGTTGAACACTATTCATGTACTTACTTGCCAGCTCAGAATCCCCTTCTTTGAAATGACTATTTATGTGTCTTAAAGTTTTCTAATGTTATTATTTGTTTTTCTTGAGTTGAAACCTTTTTAATATAAAAACTAGTCATTTGTCAGATATTTTGTTTGAAAATATAGTATCCCAGTCTTTGACATTTTTCATCCTCTTAGTGGGATCTTTTGAAGAGTAAATTTTTAAATTTTTATAAAATCCAATTTGAATTTCCTTTCATATATTATGCTTTTGGTATCAAGTTCTAAAATCTTTTCCTAGGCCTAGATGACTCTCACCTATGTTGGGTGGTTTGGTTTTCTAAAGATACTGTACTTTTGTGTTTTATATTAAATACATGACCTTTTTAATTTAAATTTTGTAGGAGTTAAATGGTTTAGTTAAAGGTGACTTTTCTTCTTTTTATCTATCTAGCCCATGGATGCCCAGTTTCTCTAACACTATTGAAAAAGCTATTCTTTCTCAATTGAAATACTTCTGCAAATTTGTCAAAAAAAATGTTGGACCTGTTTGTGTGGGTCATTTTCTAAAGATTTGTTCTGTTCCATGTTTAGCATGTCTATCCTTGTCTTTACCAAACTCAATATTGAGTAATTCCCTCACTTTCTTTGACAGGAACATTTTAGCCATTTAGAGATGGTGACTACTTATAAGTTTTAGAACAAGTGAGTCATTGTCTACAAAAAATATATTCTTTAGTAGAAATGAGTTAAATCTACAGATCAACTTAGTATGAGATGTCAGTTAGATACTTTTGGTTGGTCGTAGTGTTCAGATCTCTAGATCTTATGTCCAGTCTATCAATTATATTAAATTTCCTACCTATAATAATGGATTATCTATTTTGCCTTTTATATCTATCAGTGTTTTCTTCATGTGTATTTCTTGGTGTGTTGACATGTACAATTCTTATGTCTTTCTGGTAAGACGATATCAGTACATATGCCCTTTATGTCTGGAGTGATCTTCTTTGCTCTGAATTCTGTTGTAATAATATCGAAGCCAGTCCTGATTTGCTTATTTGTTTTTAATTAAAGTTTGCATGGTATATCTTTTTATTTCTTTTCTTTTACTTTCAATCTACCTATGTTGTAGAATTTTAAGGAAGTTTCTTATAAAAAGCATATAGTTGGGCAATGGTTTTGGGTTTTGTTGCTATTTTATACAGGTGTGTTTCTGTATATGTTTCTATGTGATTTTTTTAATGAGAAAAATCACATAATTCACTTGAAGGTAATCGATTAACGATGGGTAGAAATTTTATAGGTCACAAAGTAAAATTTAGGTAGTGAGAAGACCAAAACTGAAAGTAATTAAAGACTAACCTGAGATTGCCAAAGTACTAAGTAATACCTGGTAATCAAGTAGGTAGAAGGGAAGAATGTAAAGCCAAAAGGTGGTTGGGAACATGTGCTGTGAGTGAAAATAACTCCTTCCTACAAATAATTGCCAAAAAGAATTGCACAGCTTCAGTGGGAGGGAATCAGGGGCCTCTTTAAACATCATATTGGTGATCCCTTATAGAGCAGCTATTAAAATGGATTTTACATACGGGATACTAATGATCTCTTGTTTTGCATTAGACACTGGATAGAAAGTCATGTTCAGTATTACTCAGGACACTTAGATAGCGATGGTTTCGAAGAAATGTGGATAGATATATAAACTCTCAATATGCCTATCTGAATAAAAGCATAAGAAAGAAAGAATCTGAAAAGAAAGAATAGGTCATATTCCACCTATAATTTTTAAAGGCATTCCTACTTCTGAGGTTGCTGAATGTTAAAAATGCAGGGAACTTTGGATTGTTCATATAATGACACAAAGTTTCTTCCAATTCCTTTAACTCAAGTTATGATTAATGATGTAATAAAAAAGGGTTCTAACTGCTAAGACTTCCTATATGACTAATGTTGGGGGAAGCAGGTAATGTGAAATAATCTGTCATGGTCCTCCTCTCTTAGTTTTCCCAGAGTATGGTTGAATAGTAAGAAAAAAGTTAGTATTCTTTCAAAATAAAAGAAACAATGAAAATAAAAATGGTTAAAAAACCTTGAAAAATTAAGTGTTGCAACTATTGAGATACTTCATGAAAGTAGTATAAAAATGAGGTATTAAATGGAGTATTTACTACATCTTTGAAAAACAACCAACCAATGTAGGGTTCTCACTTTGAAATCAATCAGTTGAGGTTGGCTGGGTGGCTCAGTTGGTTAAGTGTCTGACTTATGCTCAGGTCATGATCTCGCAGTCCATGAATTCAAGCCCTACATTGAGTTCTGTGCTGACAGCTCATAGCCTGGACCCTCCTCAGATTCTGGGTCTCCCTCTCTCTGTGCCACTCCCCTACTCACACTCTGTCTCTCTCAGAAATGAATAAACATAAAAAAAGAAAAAAAAAGAAATTAACTAGTCAGAAGTTGATTCACTCCAGTGAACATGTTAAGATTTATCCATCAAAAATTTAGTAACTGTTCCATTTATTTTCTCAATTCTTATGTATTTTTAATGTTTCATCAATTCCTCAAACATCAAATTTGCTGTTTATCCTAGCCTCGTGAAATACATGCATATACGTATATTCATTTATATATACTATTGTGTATATATATATATATATATATATATATGTATATACCATAGTAGTGTACATATATGGTTATTCTTGCTTCTCCCTGTATACACACACACACACACACACACACACACACACATACACACACAGAGTATAGTATATACATGTATAAACCTATACGTGTATATATAGTGTACTTGTATATACTATATATAGATATACTTACAAGTGTGCTATATATGTATATATATATACACACACATATATAATATATATAGTATATAATGTATATATGATATAGTATATAATGTATATATGATACCACCAAAGATAAAGTAACTAGGGGATCAGGTTTTTAGGCCCAACATAGGTAATTTGTTTCAGAATGAGTAAAATGCTCTGAGTATGGAGAAAATACTTAACCAGATTGCTGAACAGTATGTGCAGCTGTTTGCCATACCCTATATTGTTTGTGAACAAGAAAAGAAACTAAATGCAGACATGCACTGCCTATTGAGAGACATAGGCCACCTCATAGCAGATTACATTGACCTGTTACTTGTAGTTTCAGATAGATAGTAATGAGTCTTTTTTTTTTTTTTCATTTTTTTAAATGTTTTTATTTATTTCTAGGAGAGAGAGAGACAGCGCAAGCAGGGGAGGGTCAGAGAGAGAGGGAGACACAGACTCCGAAACAGGCTCCAGGCTCTGAGCCGGCAGTCAGCACAGAGCCCAATGTGGGGCTCGAACCCACAAACTGCGAGATCATGAACTAAGTGAAAGTCAGACACGCAACCGACTAAGCCACCCAGGCTCCCCAGATAGTAATGAGTCTTAAGCAGGATAGTTATTCATTCTGGATGTGGATTTGCATATTCATCAACTGAAGCAAACATGTATAATATGATAAGAGATTTAGAGCTGAAAATATTATTTCAGTTTGGATTTTATATTTGTCATCAAGGTTAATCAAGGTACTGCTGATACAGTGCAATAATGGGCCAAATAGCTTCCTATAAGGAAATTTTCATGTATTTCAACATCCATTTCATGTATTTCCATCCAGTTTGGCTGAACATTGGAATGAACAGTTGAAATATCTGCTTAATAAACTGTGGAAAGAGACCACAAGAATTGAATGAACATATACTAGAATTTAATGTGTGCTGTTGAGCTATTTTTGGGAAAATGCAGTTCTTTCCCCTTCCTGTTTCCCTTTCCCTTTCTCCTTCCCTTTTCTCTGCCTGTTTATGTAGTTCCAGGACCTAAGTTGCATTTATGAGGTCTTGTGGAAGAATCAGGTTCTAAATATGATACTATGACAGTATCTCTAAATATTACTCACTAAATGAATACATGGAGGAATAATGGGATCCCTTGTTAGTTCTTCTTACCTGCCTAAGCTAGTATTCACAGGTTTTTTTTTTTTCTTTTTAATGGATGAGACAGTCCTATAAGCTAATACTTATCCAACTCTGCTCTATCTACTCCATGTGCATGTGATAGACAACGGGGGAAGCATTGGCCAGATTTAAATTGCTGTTACCTTAATGTGTCAATCTTTTAGCTGAGGCAGATGGTCTGACCTGGTAAGTAAGGCTAGTACTAGGCAAAACTAATGACCTTTGGAAATACGGGGAGGAACAGCTAATGGAAAGGAAGCCAGTAAATGGATAATGAAAATGGTAAAAGCTAATGTTCTTTTGGTATCTGAAAGACTACCAGAAAGATTGAATTATCATTTAGCTGTAGTAACAGATGCCCCAAGAGGGTGAAGCTAATTGCTACCCTTTTTTCCACATCCTTGCCAACACTTGTTACCTCTTGTCTTTGTAATAACTATTCTAACAGATACAAGGTGATATATCACTATGGGCTTGATTTGCATTAGTCTCATGATTAGTCTCATGATTAATATGAAAGCACCTTTTCATGTTCTTATTTGCCATTTGTATGTGTACTTTGGAAAAAAAAAAAGTCTATTCAGTTCCTCTGCTCAATTTGTAATCAATTTTTGTCATTGATTTACTTAAGTTCTTTATGTGTTTTGGATGTTAACTCCTTATTAGAGAGATGATTTGCAAATATTTTATCCCATTGCAATGGTTGCCTTTCATTTTGTTGATTTTTTTTTCTTTTGCTGAGCAGAAAATTTTTTAGTCTGATGTAGTCTGTTACTGATTTTTTTTCCTTTTTTGCTTGTGCTTTTAGTGTCATATCCAAAAACAATAGTTGTCGGGACTAATGTCAAGAAGCTTTTTCTCTATGTTTTGCTTTAGAGTTTTAGAGTTTCAACTCTTATGTTTAAGCCTTTAGTCTTTTTTGAGTTAATTTTGTGAGGTGTGTAAGATAGGCGTTCAGTGTAATTCTTTTTTATTTTTTTATTTTTTTATTTTTTTTATTTCTAGGAGAGCGAGAGTGACATCGTGAGCAGGGGAGGGTCAGAGAGAGAGGGAGTCACAGACTGAAACAGGCTCCAGGCTCTGAGCTGGCAGTCAGCACAGAGCCCGACGCGGGGCTCGAACCCACTAACCACGAGATCATGACCTAAGCGAAAGTCGGACGCTTGACCGACTAAGCCACCCAGGGGCCCCTCAGTGTAATTCTTTTGGATGTAGCTGTGCTGGTTTCCCAACACTATTAAATAGTGTTCTACCCCACTGAGTATACTCAAGTATTAGTTGACCATATATTTAGGGGTATATTTCTGGGCTCTTGATTATTTTCCATTGGTCTGTGTATCTGTTTTTATGCCAGTGCCTTACTATTTTGAGTGCTGTTTGATTGCTGAAATTTATTATCCTTCATTTGGTGGAAATTTATGTTTTCAGGTTTTTTTTTTTTCTCTAATAACGAATGCTGCTATAAATATTCTCACTATCTCTTTTTCCTCCAGAGAACATAACTAGAAGTAAGGTATACCATATTTTTCTCACTTGGCTTTCTAAAATGTTTTTAACAGTTTCAAAATAGTGTGCAAGCAATTGTGCGTTTCTGCAACCTGCTTTGTAAACTGTTAGTAATTTTTGTCAGTCTGATAGATGTGCATCCATATTTCACTGTGATTTTAATTTGCATCTTCCTAATTTTTCCCTCTTAAGGTTAAGCATTTTCATATTCATTGCCTATTTCAATTTTATTATCTCTTAACTATCTGTTCATGTCCTCTGACCATTTTTCTATATCAAGTGTAGAATCTTGTTGATATACTACAGTTTGATATATAGTCTTAAGATTAATACTTTGCTCATAACATTCATAACAAATATGCTCAGTTTGGGCTTCATTTTACCCCAGTTTTGTTATTTTTAATGCACAATTTAGGTTTAATGCTGAATTTACCAGTCCATCATAAACCATTCCTTCTCTCAATGTGATTTGATTTTCTTATATATAGGGATAAATACAAAGATTATCAAAATAAAAGTAATATTTCAATGTACTATATGAACTTCTTGTAAAAAGAGGCTTTGTAATTACCTATGTATTATTTGGGGGGAGGGGGAATTGACCTTATAAAGAATCTGTACTTCCTGGTTAAACTTGATTCAAACAAGCAAAAAATTTCCTGCTATTTTTCCTAGCATTTTCTCCTCTGAATTTGAAGAATAAATTGCAAACTACCTTACAAAGATAGCACTTTATTTTCCTATATTATATCCAGATAATACTCAAATATATATTTATAGTTCAAGTCACCCATGAATAGGAATGGAGGCAGCTTTCATTGAAATGATCTAGTCCTTCTGATATTCATTTCAAAGAAAGCTCTGACTCCTGATTTTGAGTTAGGTAATGATCTCATGCTTCATTAGTTTGAGTCCTGCATCGGGCTCTGCACTGACAGTGTAGAACCTGCTTTGGATTCTCACACTCCCTCTCTCTGCCCTTCCCCAACTAGTGCTGTTTCTTTCAAAATAAATAAATAAACTTCATAGAAAGTTTGTAAGACAGATAAAGCTGGTATCATTAAGATGCAAATGAATAATCAAGAATGAAGAAAATATGTAAGTGGAGAGATTTTGTGAAACCACTGTAAAATCAGGTGTTTAGACTTCATATGTATTCATATGCATACACACAAATATTTTAATATATATGTGTGTGGGTATATATATATTCATACATATTTTATATCAATAGATAAAATTCCATACATAGTGTGGGATTTAATCAGTTGAAATGTTCTCTAAAATAAAGTTTTATGTATTCAGTTTTTGTTTACTAGAAAATATTATAGCAGTAAATAAAATATTCAAATAGCCAAATAAGTAAAATTAACTGAGTTTATCCTTCTCCATAAGTTTGATGATTAGGGAATATGTTCACACTTTCAAGGCATTTGCATATAGAAATATATTATTTTTGTATCCCTTGATGAAACTTTTAGAAGTTATTCCTCTTATAAAAACTTGAAGGTGATCAGTGAACATTAAATATCATGTCTAAGTACCCTTTAAGTATATTTGGAATGAAAATGGATATTGCACTTTTTAAATTCATGAATAAAATAAGATTTCTTTGAATGGAACAAAATCAGGAAAATGAAGGTGGTTAATAAAATATGCATTATTATATTACCAATATCTGAAATATATCTAATGATATTCAGGCTCTCAATGTGGGCCACATCCTGTACCACTTTTGGGTTTAATTAGTTTTTACTGTCTTGAGAATATACAGTTTCTTAATATTGAAATTGTTCCTTTATAGTAATAATATATATGATTAGGAAGAAGCAAAACAGTGTGAGTTGATAAAGCAATTCCCTTCCTTTCAAAATCTGCTCTGCCTGTGTCTGTGTGTGCATTTATATTCATGCTTATAAGTTGACTTAATGTGATAATAGGGAATCTTTATTTGACACATTTATATAAGGACATTGTTAATTCTATAATATGTGTATTCTGATGTCTTGAAACTGCTTATTTATAAAGAGTATGCAGTGCCCTTTTTGTAGCATTACCCCAAGCTTCATTTTTAATAGGTTAGAGAAATGGTGAGTAAAAATAATTTAGGTCATAAAAATGTTTTATTTTATCATCACACTTCTGTTGTCTAGCTTGGTCATTCAATTCAGCATCAAACTTAGCTCATTCATATTTGATTAACTGCAGAGGCCCTAAATGGTTTTACTTTGAGAAAATATAACTCTGTGATTATGACTTAAAGATATTAAAGGATCTAAAGAAAATTAAAAAAGGAGTTTCAAAAGTGTTTTGAGTTATGAGAGTCAAAATGTATATCTTTCCAAATTAGCAGCTTCACATCTACTAACACTCAAGCTTTGGCATGACTGATGTTTACATACAATTTTGATTCTAGTATTAGGAGAACACTCATTTTAAGATTTGGGTGTGTCATAGCAGTTCACTGCTTGAACTGCTCTGTATTGCCAAGGAAGTAAGATGGAGTACCATTGTCCAGGTTTTCATCATTCATCCACTCCACTTCCCAGAAAAGATGGCTAGTACTCTTAGTTGAAAAAGTGGGATAACAATCTAGTTGCACAAACATTAAAAGAAACTGGCTACTACATGCCATTACCTCATCTGGTCTCTACTTTTCATAACTGCTGCCGATCTTTCAGATCTGCTTCATCTGGAATGTTGGACAGAACCCTTCCTGCTACACTTTAAACATAGATAGCACAGGTCAATTTTATTTAATATAAGGTGCAAAAGCTTAGATAATTTATGATATTGAACAAAATAAAGTAAATTGTAAACCAGGGAGTTAGATATGAGATGCCCCTTTAGATTTCAGTATAATGACTATGAATTGGGAATATTCATAGATTTTTCCAACAACAGGGCATTGTCTGATATTGGCATGACTAAATAGCTCTTAAAGTTGATCCTTTTTACATAGAGATAGTTCAGCTTTTGTAAAAAATATGGTGATTGACCTTTTAAGATTAATGTTGTTAAAACATGTGTAAGGAGGGAATGTCTACAAATCAGATTTTCATTTAGAATTCAGGGAAGTGTCTTCAGCAAAAATGCATTTCCTTCTCAGTTTTGCTCTTCCTTTTCTTCACAATAGATCTCTTTTAGCTTAATTGCACTCTTTTAAAAGTATATTGAATCCTAAATCCCCAATTCATCAGAATGTGACTGCTTTTGAACGTAGGCTCATTGCAGACATAAAAAGTTAAGAAGTCATGTTGGAGAAGGGTAGGCCCTTAATTCACTATGACTGGTATTTCTAACATTTTGAAATGCACAATGTAGCAGTCACATAGACTGGACACAGACAGTAACATAAGGAAGAAGACATCCATGTGAAGACAGAGGTAAAGGTGGATTTTATACTACTATAGTCAAGAAATGTCTAGGGCTACCAGAGAGTATTTGGCCCTGGTAACACTTGGATCTTAGACTTCTAGACTCTAGAACTATGAAGATGACATTTTTGTTGCTAAATCACCCACTTTGTGATATTTTGTTATGACAACCCTCAGAAACTTATTTAGCAACTCAACTCTTGTCTTTCCCTCTTTAAAAGTTACTGTATGTAGGGGGAAAAAACATATACTTTTCTTTATACTATATTGATGAATACTTATTTATCCCTGAAGGTGAAAATAAATGTGTCTCCAACAGAATGGCTAAAGGGAGAAGTGTTAATTGTAGAATTAAGGACGGCACTCTAAAAGTGATGAAAATAATCTAGTCTGATTCAAATGGTTATATTAATATTTTCTTGGCTTTCAATGTAATAAAAAAACTTCTTACCACACAGATAGCTTTTAGAGCAATGACATTAATACTATTATAAAAGTCTACCAAAAAATATATATAGGCAGTGTTCCAAACCTTTACACTGATTGCAGAATGAGTTGATAGCAAACATTTTGGAATTCTCACCTGCATAGATTTATCACATTTGAGGATAAGATGGTAACTCGTTGACTATTTCTTAGTCATGGTCTTCTTATTTATTATGTCTCCATCTCAGCTGATTCAAAGGCATAAGAATCTTTTTCATCAGATCCTAGATCTATCACACCATCACATCCCCTGTCTTTCTTAGTTATCAATCTTGCAGATGCCTCTAACTATCCTGCTATGAATAAAGAAAGCAATACTTTAGGGGTAATTCTTCTCTACTTAACTGTCAGGAAAGATACCAGTTGATGGAGCAATAGCTAAAACATTCCCTGTATATCTTTGATAGAGATGAAACCATCCATGATTTACCTCATGTTTATTGCTATGTTCATCTCTCTGAAAAAGTCCAGTTGCCTTGACAAATAAATATTATCTACCCATGTAAAAATTCACAAATACATTTAAAAAATACAGCTCATTGATAAGATGGTGCTTCAATTAGTTTCCTCATGTGACAATACATAGTGTAAACCTTATTTCAGGCTAAATGCCACAATTTGCCTCACAGAGATAACACAGGAAAGCAGGTATAAGTCATAACTCCTACTAGATTTTTTTAGTGTGCATTTGTTAGTGTTTATTTGAATCAAGCAGGGGAGAGATATAAATTCCCTTTTCATCTGTATGATGGGACTTAAATTACCCTCCTAAAAGTATATGCACTTTAGCCTGAAAGTATTATTTACATAGTTGAACCATATTTATTTAAAAATATTTTCCTACATTTTTATCTTTTCTTTGTTCCACATTAGCCATTTCAGTAGTGGTACAGCTGAACACTATTTTAGTGTAGTAAGTGTTTACTTGTCTTCATTCCTGGACTATAAATGTTCAATTTTCATTCTTTTTTGTCTTCCAGAACAACATTTACTCTAACATTTTGGAATGCACATTGAAGTAATCACACAGTTTAACATTTTCTAGCAGAAAGATCAAGTTACACACCATTTATACTAAATATATAGATTAATTTCCTATGCTATTCAGCATGAGAACTCTTAAAAGTGGGATAAATGATAAGAGCACTTCATTTTCAATTGGGAGAATTTTCATATCTTTTAAACCACAGTCCTTCTTAATAATGAAATTGAATTTTAAAAGTTTTATAATTAATTCTTATGCTACTGTCACCTAAGCATCTTATGCTTTTTCTAGATAAATATTAATAGGAAATAAATTAGCTCTTTAAGTCTTTAGTCTGTAAGCATAATCTCTATTTTAATGAAACAATAACAACAAGTGCATAGTAACGGACTTAAATTTTATCAAATGTAAGTGTAGGGAAATTAAATATGCAGAGTCTTAACTCAATATCACAGTATAATAGAACTGACGAGACAGGAAAATTGAAAGGTTTTTTTTTTTTTAGTTTGCATTTTAACATTGACATCTTTTCTATTTATATATTGCAGACTAGCTATAATCTTTAAATGGAAGAAAGTTATTTGTAATGGAATTCTCAGTCATGTTTTGTTAATATCTAAGACATGGCCAGTGCTACTATGATTAAAAAATATGTTATAAGACTATATGTTACGCAATGAACCTAGAAACTTCTGGAAAATGCACTTTAATTCAAGAGGTTAGTCTGTAGTCTGTCTCTGGCTTTAATAGGTATAAAATAAGACAAAATGAATACCAGAGTGGCTAAGTACTACAAATGCTCAGTACTTTATTTATTTGTTTGCTTTTTTGTTTATTTATTTATTTTTTGAGTGAGAACGCATGAGCAGGAGAGGGACAGTGAGAGAGGGTGAATATCAGCATGGCTAGATACTACAAGTGCTCAGTACTCTTTTTTAATTTATGTATTTATTTATTTAATTTTAGAGAAAGAACACATGAGCCAGGGAGGGACAGAAAGAGAGAGGGTGACAGAGGATCCAAGTGGGCTCTGTGCTGACATCAGACAGCCCCTTTCAGGGCTTGACCTCTGAACTCAGGAACCAGGATCATGACCTGAGCCAAAGTTCAATGCTTAACTGAGTGAGCCACCCAGGCGTCCCACCCCCCACCACCCAGCACTCCAATTTAAATAATCATAGTTCTGTGTAAAAACTTGAAATTTTGCTATTGTGTGAAATCCCAGCAGTCTGGAGACCTTGTAGTGAGCGTAGAATAAGTAGCAGAAAGTACTTTCACTCATCAAAACCTTATCTTCTGCTAACATGAACATCTATTCATTTTGAATCAAGCTTTCATTGGAACTCATTCACTTTGTTTTGTTGGTAAACTAGCAAAAATGTTGTTCCTTTCAGAATCTTGACTCAAGAGAGTCAAGATCAGCTGTAGAGAGTCTTCTTAAAAAGATTGATAGACATCCTTAGCTCCTTAGAAATAGCCATATATATGTGCTACCTACTTTCTGATATCAGTGACTAAGTAGTAAAGATTAGAATCACAGTGGTCCATTGTTTACATAAAAAGGAGACCTTTCCACCCTTGTTATAATGGAAGCTTTAAGTTGTCCTAATTATAGTTACCTCTGTATTTTCAGAGGCTCTAGCCAAGTCACACTGTATTAATAGCTCTCTATGAAATTGCTAATGCAGCCCATACATGCCTTCCAATCCATGTGAGAAACAAATGTGGGTATTAGGTAAGAATCAAATTCTGGTTCTGATGGTATATCTGATGTTAGGAAGCACAACTTAGAAATATAGCTGAAATCAGGCTTTCAACTATTTTCCTCATGTCTAGATTTTGAAATCATTTGTTTTTCACTACTAATGACTCATATCCAGCCTACTGCAAGGGAAATTGCTACTATGCCCAGTGCGAGAGACTTTTCTTAATTCATCTTTATTATGACCTATGGAAAGAATAATTAAGTATTTAACAAAGAATGGAGTAGGTCTGAAGAATGCACATGCAGGTTTTAATCTGTATTATCAGATAAAGTTTCTCTGATTAGTGATGAATACAGTGGGGCAGGAGTGCAGGGAAGTGGACATCTTTCCTCAAAATTTTTAGAAGTGCTTAAGTAGTTTTATACAAATCAAACTAAACATACTGAGAATCAAGAGCAACGAAAACTTTCTGATGTGTGCTTGGTGGATGCAGAAGAATAAAGTAATAAGATAAGGAAAATAACTTTGAAATAAAAATAATAAATATTTTTTTATTTCAAAGTTATTTTCTGAGCAAAGCATATTTTATTTCAAGAAATCTTATGTAATGATCTGTATAGGAAAACAGTTTTAAAGTTTTCAGAAAATAAATTTAAGGATTATATGCTTAGAAAACTAAGGAGAGACAAATGAAAAATATATTTGTTTTTATAAAAAGCCATTTTTGTCAGGTAATCATAAAATCAAGAATATACCTACATACAAATTATAGTAATTAAAATAGAGATCCTGGTTTCAACAACAATAAAATATATTAACTTATCAAGAAATATACCTAATAAGCAGTTTATAGAAAAATGCGAAAAAGTAAGGAAACAGAAAAAATGAGCACATTAATCTTAAAAAACTATTAAGTTATGGAAAGAAACATTTGAGTTAGTAGAAATATAATGTCAATAGATAGGATGACTTCATGTCAATTATTTGTAAATCATTCTATGAATTAAATGTTATCTGAATCAAAATAATAATTTAGAGAGTGGGTGATGGTGACCAGTCCTACTCTTAAATATTTTTAAATGCAGATTTTCTGAACATATAAGCTTGTAAAAATAGCTAAGAACACTCTGGAAAGGAATAAAAGTAATGGAATTATATCCAAGGTGAAAGCATTCTAGGATTTCCTCCAAGTTTAGGTCCTATAAAGGAGCATCATATAAGGATCCCATTGGCTGGGTGTCTGTCACAATAGCCTCCCATCTCTACTGAGAAATGTGTTAGATCTAAACAAAGCCAGGGTCTTATGGAAGTAATTCACAGGCCGAATGTTAGTTTTCTAATTTTTAAAATGTGAACTTTAAAGAAATCAAGGGTTAAGAATCATGCCTCACTATGATTCTGGAATTTAGAAAAATTAATATACAGAAAAATTCTGATGACTGCAGAATTCTTTGGAATCAAAAGTTAGGGTTGGCATGTATCCAACTCTGTCATTTTATTTATTTATTTATTTTTAAATGTTTTATTTTTATTTATTTCTAGGAGAGAGAGAGAGAGACACAGCGTGAGCAGGGGAGGGTCAGAGAGAGAGGGAGTCACAGACTCTGAAACAGGCTCCAGGCTCTGAGCTGGCAGTCAGCACAGAGCCCAACGTGGGGCTCGAACCCACGAACTGTGAGATCATGACCTAAGCGAAAGTCGGATGCTTAACCGACTAAGCCACCCAGGCACCCCAATCCAACTCTGTCATTTTAGTCAGCATTTTCCTGAAGGATTCCCTCAGTTTTCACGTGGGCAGTATGCCAGCAATATTGTCAAACTGAAAGGGGTAGAACCCGTGTTTATGCTAATTTGGTCTCAGAGGAAGTGTACTCCCTGAATTTATGTGGTGAGGTGGCCCTGTAAGACAGTTATATTGTCCAATTTTCCAACGAAAGCAAGGAACATTCTGGATTTAAGTACATTGCGTGCGCGCGCACACACACACACACACACTTTCTTGAGTCATATGTTGGTTTGTCCTGCAATTAAACGTTTTGGATATTAAAGCAAAGAGTGATGAATTGGTAATAGAAGGAATTGTTTCTTTTTTTTTTTAATTTTTTTTAATGTTTTATTTATTTCTAGGAGAGAGATAGAGACAGCATGAGCAGGGGAGGGTCAGAGAGAGAGGGAATCACAGACTCTGAAACAGGCTCCAGGCTCTGAGCTGGCAGTCAGCACAGAACCCGATGCGGGGCTCGAACCCACGAACCGCGAGATCATGACCCAAGCGAAAGTCGGACGCTTAACCGACTAAGCCACCCAGGCGCCCTGAAGGAATTGTTTCTTATGAGAAGTTGGTGGTGATCTACAAAAGTGCCCTGGCACTTACGTAATTTTATTTATTCTTACTATGTGAGTAATATTTGTGTAAATAATGTGGCTGAATTAAAATAAGAATTCCCTCTCTTTAGAGGGAATGTTGTTAAGAACAAATAATTCTATTGCTTAAGTATATATATGTTACATATATATATATATGCATATATATGAATGCTCTACAATAAAAAGAACTCTTTCCAATACTCAAGAGCAACTCTTCCTCAGTGTGTTGTCTTAATGAGATGACTCTTTAAATGCAACACATAGAATCTAAACAAGTCTCTCGCACCTCTGTTGCTGGCTTTTTTAAAGTTTTCTTTACTGTCAAGTCATGAAAAGATACAGGAAACTAATTCACTTTACTGTTTGACAGCTATATAATTCTTAATATCAGAGTCCAACTAGATAAGGAGATAACAAAGATGCCAGAATGGAATACAAGAAAGGGAGAAAGGGGCTTTATTGACAGAATCCCATTATTTATTTATATCCAAATGTGAATTTATATTAAGCTCAATATTGCAATTTTAATATTATAATCTTACTCTGAAATTACAACTGGACTGTTCACAATTAATTTATGTCATTTGCATTTTTTACCTTTATTTCTTAACTCAGGAGCAAAGACTAAGATGAAAATTTTAAATTACTTTCACCAAGGAATCTCAGATAAATTTCAGCAAGAATTGAATGGACAAAAATGGTATGATGGAACAGAAATAATTCTTTGACTGTCAGCAGATATTTAAATAATATGAATGCCATCTAGTTATAATGGATTCCTTTAAAATTGATGATACTTAGATAACAAAGGGAATCAGCCCAGAATCACTTATTGAAAAAAAAAAAAAAAAGCTGCAGAGTATAATAGTTGACATGAAAATGACTCTTCTAGACTTTCAGCATAAAAACTCCTGAGTGAAGACTCTCAGAATGACTCCCAGAAATACAGAACCAACTGCTTTTCTATAAAACTACTACATTTATGATCACCTGGATAAACAAAAGTATAAATGTAAATTTCCCACTGTAACTAGCCTTAACATTAAAGCCAGAAAAATGGGGGGAAAAGCAGGAACAGTAGAGTGAAGATCATATTTAAAAACAGGTTTTTATTTAAATCAGCCTACAGTATATGTCTTTTTTTCTTAATGAATAATCTGTGATTCAGTCATATCTATAATCACTTAATGAACAGCAAATGTTTATTGAGTACATTTCATTCCTTGCTAGCCTCTGCAAGTTACAGGCCTTACAAAGATAAGTATGATATGATTTCTGCTTCCAGGAGTTCTCAGTCAGTGGGAGACTGTTTAAATCAATAAATATATATCGTATAATAGTAGATATAAAAAAAAAGTGATCTGTGAAATCACAGGAGAAATAACTTAGTATAGCTAGAATGACTAGGTAAGATATCACAGAGGAGAGAGTATTTAATCTGGAATTTGAAGAAAAGAATAATAGAACTTGAATGTAGAAGTAGTAATAAAATTATCCAAAGAAAGGAAATGACATATAATTTCACTATAACTGGCTTAGTATTATGAATAGGAATTAAAAACTCTTGAACTAAACAGGAGGCTAAAAATACTGTTTGCAAACAGTGTGCGGGAACGAATTGTGTCATTCCTAATGTTAATACTTGAAATTATTAATACCTGTAACAATATCTGATACAAAGCAATACTCAAGATATTTGTGGAGCTAGAGTGAATATAATCCTAATAAATCAAATTGAATTTACTTGGGCTTTAAAGTATATTTTTTAGTATGTTTTATTTTTTAGAGTAGTTTTAGGTTCCCAGTGAAATTGAGTGAAAGATACAGAGACCACCTGTATACTGCTGACCACACATATGCATAGCTTTTCCATATAAATGTCACTCATAAGGGGCGCCTGGGTAGCTGAGTTGGTTAAGTGTCTGACTTTGGCTCAGGTCATGATCTCATGGTTCATGGATTCTAGCCCCACATCGGCCTCTGTTCTGACAGCTAGCTCAGAACCTGAGCCTGTTTCAGATTCTGTGTCTCTCTCTCTGACCTTCCCCTGCTCCCGCTGTCTCTCTCTCTCTCTCTCTCCCTCTCCTCTCTCTCTCTCTCTCCTCTGTGTCTCAGAAATAAGTAAAACATTAATAAAGTAAAAAAAAATCACACATCAGAATTTTTTTTTTTTTTTTAAGCAAAGATAAACCAACATTGACAGAGCCTTACTGCCCAGGGCCCATAGTTCATTCTAGGGTTCATTCCTGGTAATTCCTGGTATTGCACACTTTCTGTTGTTTGGGGCAAAGGTAAATTAACACAAATCTACTATTCTAGTAACATACAGAGTTGTTTCACTGTCCTAAAAATTCTGTTTTACAACAATCCATTCCTGTCTCCTCAAACTCTGGCAACCACTTTATCTATCTATCTATCTATCTATCTGTTATTTTATTGTCTCAATAGTTTGCCTTTTCTTGAATGCCATATAGTTGGGATCAAAATGCATATATGCTTTAGATTGTCTTCTCTTAGTAATATTAATTTAAAGTTCTTGCATGTCTTTTCTTGGTTTGAGAGCTCATTTCTGTTTAGTGTTGAGTATTTTTCTATTGTCTGGATGTATCACAGTTTATCCATCCACTTACTAAAAATACAAGTTGCATCCAAGCCTTGGAAAATTATAAATAAAGCTTCTTTATATATCTGCATGCACATTTTTGTGTGCATACCTTTCCAACTCATTTGGATAAAAGCCAAGGAACAAGATTTCTCAATGATATGAGTATGTGTGACTTTGTAGAAAACTGCCAATTTATCTGCCAAAGTGGCTGTGCTATTTTCCATTCCCACCAGCAATAAATGAGAGTTCCCATTGCTTCACATACTCCCCAGCATTTGTTGTCAGTGTTCTGGATCTGGGCCAGTACAATAGGTGTATAGAGTTTTCTCACTATTTAATTTACATTTCCCTGGTGACATGTGATGTGAGAAATCTTTTCACATGCTTATCTGCCATCTGTATATCTTCTTTAGCTTGGTATCTCTTAATGTTTCTGGTGCATTTTTAAATTGGTTGTTAGTTTTGTTTTTTGAATTTTTGAACTGTTGAATTTTGAGTTCTTTGTATATTATAGGTAACAGTCTTTATCAGATATGTTTTTTTTTTGTGAATACATACTTCTTCTTCATCTCTGGCTTGTGTTTTTATTCTCTTGTTAGTGTCTTTCATAGGAGTGCCTGAGTGGCTCAGTCGGTTAGGCATCCGGCTTTGGCTCAGGTCATGATCTCAGTCTGTGGGTTGAAGCCCCACATTGGGCTCTTTGCTGACAGCTCAGAGCCTGAAGCCTGCTTCAGATTTTGTGTCTCCTTGCCCCTCCCCCACTCATGCTGTCTCTATCTCTCATAAATAAATAAACTTAAGAAAAAAGATAGTGTCTTTCACAGAGCAGAAAATTTTAATTTTAATGAAGCCCGACTTATCAAGTATTTTTTTGAATTGTGCCTTTGGTATATGTCTAAGTGTGTTTTTCAGTTACACTTGAAGAGAAATAATTTGAATATTCTTTTCCTGATATTCTTTTAGAAGACAGATGTAGTCAGCAGATTAATGCCCCTACACAAGATGTCTGTATCCTCATTCATGAACCTTCAAATATATTACTTTACATGGCAAAAGCATTTTGCATATTAAGATTCTTGGTAAGAGGAGTTTTCCTGGATTACTAAGCTTCAGTATGTAATCACAAGGCAGGATGACAGGATATCCAGTGTCAGAATGTTGCCACATGAGAGTGTGACTTGACTGGTCATTGCTGCCTTGAAAGAGGGAATGACCACAAACTAAGGAATTTATATAATTTCTGGAAGGTAGAAAAGGCAAGAGAACAGATTCTCCCTTCAAACCATTAGAGCAAAATATTGGTGCTATAATTTTGATTTTAGTCCACTCATACTCATTTTGAATTTCTGAAGTCCAGAGCAATATGATAATGCATTTCTATTATTTTATTCCATTGTTTTGGTGGTAATTTATTATAGCAGCAATAGTAAACTAATGGAAAGTATAGGAAAATAATAAGAAATTATACTGAGAAGTTGTGTAGAGCATCAGGATCTTAAAGTCAATTTCTCTTTTCATTTGCCAACTTAAAAGACTGTATTTGTTTCTCCTTTTCTTTCAAGAATATGTAATAGAGAGGATATAAAAAATTCTGGGAACTTCAAAGTAAAGAAAAGACATCCTTCTAATTAGCACAAATTGCTCATTTCTTAGGAAATATGAAGGAAAGGGAAGGGAGATGTGTCTACGCATCTTTTTACTTCCTCCCTTCCCTTCCCTTCCTTCTTTCATCTATCTGTCTTTATACACACACACACGCGCACGTACATATGTATTTATTTGTTTATTTATTTATTTATTTTTGGAGAGAGGGAGAGAGAGCACACATATTTGCCAGGGAGGGGCCAGAGAGAGAGAGAGAATCTCTCTTTTTTTTTTCAAAATTAAAAAAAAAATTAATGTTTTATTTATTTCAGACCGAGAGAGAGAGACAGTGTGAATAGGGGAGGGTCAGAGAGAGAGGGAGACCCAGACTTTGAACCAGTCTCCAGGCTCCGAGCTAGCTGTTAGCACAGAGCCCAGTGTGGGTCTCAAACCCACAAACCATGAGATCATGACCTGAGCCGAAGTCGGATGCTTAACCTACTGAGCCACCCAGGTGCTCCTGAGAAAGAGAATCTAAGCACCCTCCACACCATCAGCTCAGGACTTGAACTCAAGAACCATGAGATCATTACCTGAGCCAAAATCAAGAGTTGAATGCTTAACCAACTGAACCACCCAGTTACTTCCATCTCTCCATCTGTTTGTCTATTAGTCTGCCAATGTTTCATCTCTTCCTGTGTGTGAATCTCATTTATCTGTGGAGGGAGAGAGAGAGACTCTATAATTATTCAAAAATTGATTGGAATACATTTCTCAAGCATGGTGTTAGTACTTGGTATGAGTTTTTTAAATGCAATTTATTTTTGTGATTAACAGTAAACTCTTTAGTGAAATTGCATTATTTTCCTCTAGAATAGTGCTTAGGGCTTGGCTTTATTGGTAGTGTTACCATTGCATCCCCAACACAAATACGAAACCTGACACAAATTTCCAAAAGAGTGGATGAACTTGTAATGTTTGAGAATAGAGATGAATAGAGTGACTCTGAGGAATCATGATGGCGTCAAAGCCCACATTTCACATAGTATATAAACATATGAATAGAACATATGAATGTGTCAGTTGGAAAGAAGGTTAGTTTCCAATAGAAAGGTCACAGAGGGAATAGTATTCACTAAGAATGTATTATAAGATATAGATCTGTGTTTTCCAGGCTACTAGTTGCTAAAAACTTTAAAAATCATTCAATAGATTCATCATATTCTGTGTTTATGCTTCTCAAACACAGGTTAACAGGAAATCTAACCATTATATGAAATCTGTGGATTTTCATGTGAGGTAGCTCCTCCCAATAGTATCAGGGATTCTCTAATAGTCCAGTTTCTGAGCAAGTGAAAGTGAGGGTCATGAACATGGCATTTATGAATTACTAAGACAAATGGCAATTGATTAAAAAAATTGTCAGATGGCAACTTATCTCATATTTCTACCATTTAGGGAAGAAAAATATACCTAAAATTGCTGGATTTTATTATATTTGATAAATAAGTATTATATATATCAGTGATAAAGGGAAAAATACAATGTGTTTCAATATGTTAAATTTTAGTACATTTAGCAATTAGAATATTCTCTGTTCAGTTTTGCCATCATTTTGAGTAGTAAGGTTATATTTCATTTCATTGACTTTGTACTTGCTATGTGACTTGCTAGGAAAAATGAAATATGAGCAAACATATCATTAGCCATTCTTGAGCAGAGACTTTATATGTAATTATGTAGTTTGTCTGTGTCCATCCTTCCTTTGAGATATTTGTTATTTGCCAGGAAAAAAATCATTCCCCAAATAGTGAATGTTCCTTCAACTGAGGACCTAGAAATAATTGGAAGGCACATGTTGCCCAGCAGAACCCTGCTGAGGCCGGCTGAGTTCAACCTAGCACAGCAAAGACCAAGGTAACCTATAACTTTCATGTAATGTGATGAAGAAATAAATGTTTGAGTTAGTTACTAAGATTTAAGGGCTTTGTATGTTGAAACATCAGACTTTCATATAGTTGGCCTTCTTAATATCTCCTGTGGGTATCATCTCAAGCTGATATGAGAAGTGAGTTTTTTTTTTTCCCTATCTCAATTGATTCTTACTCATTGATTTTCCTTCCAATAAAGAGCACCAGTATACAACATGGTTACCTAAGTCAAAAACTAGATACTGTCTTGAATTTCCTTTCTGTTCTCTAACACTTTAATAGTAGCTAACATCCCTTCCTTACCAAAAATAATTTAATAACTTCCAATTATACCTTTAAGGAAATTCATTTTTTCCCATTAGCCTACATCATTCATTGCCATATATGTTATTACTTTTTGACTCACTAGGCTCTAGCCTCTAGCAGTCACCCATTTTCTTGGGTTCATGAAGATCTTTCCTATTTTATATGCATTCTGTGAGGCGTTCTTTGTCCTTAGATCCCTCCCTAATCCAGATATTCTCAAGGCAGCATCCTTCTGAGCATTCAGACACCTGTGAACTCAGCAGTGGCATTTTATGTATCCTAAAGTAGTCACCTAGTTAAATATTCTCAAATAATCTTATTTTATTCTCTGGATCATTTTCTTATCCACTCTTCTATTATCATTTCCCTCTCACTTATTTGAATATGATCTATAGGAAATATTGTGTAAGGTATGTTCAGACCTGAATATTCAGCATTGAGGACAGCTCTTGGAACATCTTAGACATCATTACATATCATGAGTTAGTGAAACCAGTGCTATTATATTGCACTACTTTTAAGTAAAATCATTACAGTCCTTTGTAATGAAATTAAACAAAATACTTGCAGGAGGATTGATATATATTGTTTTAATATTGTAAAGAAAAATAAATTTATTATGTTCACAAAAATAGTAAGAATAGAGTTATCTTGGAAACAATTATTTTTATATCCTTGCTCGTTTGTATTATTGTGACAATGACTTTATCATTTTTAAATCTAAATATTTTGTAATAAGTTATACTATTGCTAAAGATTCTCCATCTGAGAGGGCTCAATCTTTGACCAAAAAAGCCCAATTTGAGCTTCTACTCCCAAAACTCTACAAGAAATTTGCGTTGTTTAAACCACCAAATGTTTGAAGATTTTTTATAGTAACAATAGTAACTTAATATAGAGCATAAAATTATTTTGTTAAAATACATGCATGATTTTGTTTCAGTTATGAATTACATAATATAAAGTAAAACAACTGGATTCTCTATTTACTTTCACAAATAACATAGAAATACTGTTCTAGAAATTTGACTAATTTTGTTTTCCATTTTTCAGTGGGCATTCCATGTTAATTACATGTGCTTTTTTTTTTGAGAATATTTTAAGGGAAACCTTTGCAAGACTTTTACCTGTGATTTAAGAATGAGAAATCTGAATAGCTTGTCATCTCTACCTAACTGCAGACATTTTAACGATTATTTTCTTTATTATTTTAGAATGTGGGTTCATTCTGATGTAAAGGGAATACATGTTCACCATAGAAAATACTCCGAAAATAAAAATTAATGGCACTACAGACATTTTGCAAGGAAACAATCACTGTCCATATTTCCCACAATATAAGAATATGAAATGTGAATAATTCTACGATTTTATTTCAGAGCTTGCAATTATTACTAAATAATTTTTAGGCATACTTTATCATATATTTTAAATGAAACAATAAATGCATAGTAATTCACACATTACACTGTCATAATTTATCAATTCACCATAGATGGACAATGAGTATTTTTATTAAAAATAATGTCACAATGTAACTGTAATAACATTTATTAACATAACTTAAAACAATAATAAAGCCTGCTCAGACCTATGTTTTAATGGTTCTATCTTGAGAATTCCTGAAAGAGAAATTACTGTGTTGAATTGTATACAAAATTGTAAGTTAGGGAACATACCTAAGAAACAATTTTTAAAAAGCTTTAAACCTTATTCTCAAGAATGCATTGTCATATTAATTTAATCACCAACTTTACAATATTTAGCATAAGGAAATTTTTTTTAAGCTCATAGGGAAGTAACATCAAGTTTTAATTTGTGTTCACTGAATTAATTATATGGAAAATTTTGAAATTGCTTTTTGTTCTTCCCTTCCATTTCAGAAGCAGATACTGTGTTTACCCCTTCTTATTTATATTCTAATATTTTTCTTGAACTAACTAACCATCTGGTATTTTCTTAATGTTTTGGATGGGTGTCCAGATTATTTTGACAGTAAATTGTTGAACAGCTTTTCCAGCATATAACGGGAGTTCTATAGTCTCTTTTCTTGATTTTTATTTCTTTTGTTTATCGATACCACACTGGTTAATTTTGTTAATGACTTTTGATATCTCTAATGCAAATGTTATGATTCTAGCATTAACAATTTTAAGTAATTGACTATTATCAACTGTTTGTGAAAGGATAAATGTGCTGAAAGAGGACATAAAACCTCAAATATTGTTTAATATTTGCTGAATAACAAAAATGTTGAAACCATAATTAACTCCTCTCTATATCTGATAAGCTACCATTAGATAAAAGGCACGGTTGCCTTCGTAGCTCAGGAACCATGTGTTCCCAGCTTATTGAAACCATTTTAGTAGCACCTTCTCCTATAACTATAGTAGAAATTTCCTGGTGACTGTAATTAGCCAAGTTGGGATTGCATATTCAACTTTCACCCAACTCTGTGAGTGAGTAAGTGAGTGTGTGTGTGTGTGTGTGTGTGTGTGTTTAAACCTATGTTTCCTGAGCACAGTGGAATCATCACAGGGATTTCATCAAGAACAGAATTTCAGATTACGGTCAATTTTGACTGTTTAACTTAGAGAAAAATACTAGTATTTTTATATTTTGTATTTCCTTATATCTAAGATCCCACCCGTTTTAAGGCATGTGATAAATACTGTATATATTATTCTGCAGCTTTTCCAGTATTTGTGCTTATATACTTTATAAGTGTTTGTATTAATAACTCTATTATCTATTTCACATCTGTATGATTATACCTCAGAAATCTTACTGATTCAACATCTCAAGGAGATTTTTTTTTTTAAACGTTTTTATTTATTTCTAGGAGAGAGAGAGAGACAGGATGAGCAGTGGAGGGTCAGAGAGAGAGGGAGTCACAGACTGAAACAGGCTCCAGGCTCCGAGCTGGCAGTCAGCACAGAGCCCGACGCGGGGCTCAAACCCACGAACCGCGAGATCATGACCTAAGCGAAAGTCGGACGCTTAACCGACTAAGCCACCCAGACGCCCCTCAAGGAAATTTTAAATGTCTTTAATATTTTGTCATTACAGATAACAGTGTAATGGATTTTCATGTTCTGAATCTGACACTATTTCTCTAGGGTGCAGAGCTAGGAGCCATGTTACCCAAAGTGTATCCACAGTTTCAGTTTTACTAGATACAGAACAAATCCACCACAAATTGCTTTTGTCATTTACATTCCCACTGGCAATGTATATGAGTTCCCATTGTTCCAGTGTCATGCAAAGCTGTTCCCATATGTTCATATGATTGGGAAGACATTTATCAATGTCATGTATCAAGGTGGATTTATTTTGAAAGAGGAAAATATAAAACCATGGCTAACAAGACGATAGAAGGATGAGACATTTATCCATTTTTCACACAGAGAATTATCAAAGGTTAAGGCTAGGACAATTTGTGGGACACACTATGAATTTATGCTCAGATTCTGGCACTCTCTGTATGCATTCCTTTCCAAATTAGACTGGATGCATAAGTAGTGAGGATCACAAAGATTATGTGGATGCCATAAAATCTAGATCCAGTAAATGCCGTCTTGGAATATCAGTTTCCAATCACTTAGGGTTCTTGGGTAGGTATACTGTAACTAAAAAACAGATTATATAGAGCAGAGGAGTGGAGAATGATTTTAGTAAAAGGGCTAGGTGTTATCACAATACTTAGTGAAAAAGATAAGGAGATTGAAACATTTATAGTTTTTAGTATTTCCTATTTATAATATAGCTTATACTTAGTGAAAATTATGATTTCATATTTTGATGAAAATTATTTAAAAAATATTTTTCATATGCTTTTTAATAAAAGAGCTTCATATATTCTCTATATACTAGTATAATGTTTTTTATATGGCATTCACTAAGTTAAATGCTGAGTTTATCATTATTAACATAATTTTATTTTCCTTCAAGAAGCTTTCAGTCTAGCAGATTTGTGTGTGTGTGTGTGTGTGTGTGCGTGTGTGTGTGTGTGTGTGTATGTTTGGGAGGGTGTATATGTTTAAAAAGAGAGAATTCAGATGGTGTGTGAAGGAAATGTGAAGGCAAAAAACAAGGGTGTTTGAGAGTTTTAACAGGATAGAATTGCAGTTTCGGTGGATTACTGTGTTGAGATTTTTTTTTGTTTTTTAAGATGACTTTGGAAGGAAGTTGGAAAGAGAGAGATTGAATCAGATTGCTAAAATTTGTATGGAACCACAGAAGATCCCAAATAGCCAAAGGAATCCTGAGAAAGAACAAAACTGGAAATATCCAATATAAGATTTCAAAATATACTGCAAAGTTGTAGTAATTAAAATAGTATGTTACTGGCACATCAAGAGACTCTTATATCAGAGGAACAGAATAGAGACTCCATAAATAAGCCCCATAGTTATATGATCAATTAATCTATGGCAAAAGAGGCAAGAATATAAAATGGGAGAAAAAAGTTTTTTTTTAATGGTGCTGGGGAAATTAGACAGCTACGTATAAAATAATGAAAATTTCTTACACTGTACACAAAAATAAACTAAAAATGGATTAAAGTCCTAAATGTGAGACCTGAAACCATAATAATCCTAGAAGAGAACAAAAGCAATAAGTTCTCTAATATTGGCCATAGCAAATTTTTCTATATGTCTCGTAAGGCAAGAGAACTAAAAGCAAAAAATAAACTATTCGGACAATATCAAAGTAAAAAAAGCTTTTGAACAGTGAAGGAAACCATCAAGAAAACAAAAAAGCCAGTTTATTGAATGATAGAAGATATTTCCAAGTTATATACCTGATAAGGGGTTAATATCCAAAAGAGCTTCAGCAACGCAACACCAAAAAACCAAAAAATTCAATTAAAAATGGTCAGAGGAGGGGCGCCTGGGTGGCTTAGAAGGTTAAGCATCTGACTCTTTGTTTAGGCTCCAGTCATGATTTCACAGTCGATGGGTTTGAGCCCCCAAACTGTCCTTTGAGATTTCTCCCTCCCTTCTCTCTGCCTCTCCCTGGCTTGTGTGCTCTCTCTCAACAAATAAATAAGCATAAGAAAAAATGATCAGGACCTTGCTGCTTTCATAATCCCTCCCTTATCTGTGTATTTTGTGAATTTTATGATATGCCTTGTTGATGGTCAGTTTTTATTGAATCTAATGGGGATTCTCTGTGCTTCTTGGATTTTGATGTCTGTGTCTTTCCCCGGGTTAGGGAAGTTTTCTGCTATGGTTTGCTCACATAAACCTTCTCTCCTTTTTCTCTTAAGCCTCTGAGACTCCTATGATTCAGATATTATTCTTTTTTAGTGAGTCACTGAGTTCTCTAATTCTTTTATCATGCTCATTAGCCTCAGTTGACTTCCTTTTTTCTACTTTTATTCTCCGTAACTCTGTCTTGTATATCACTGATTTCACTGCTCTACTTCATCCAGACTTGCCATTGTAGCATCCATTAGAGATTACATCTTAGCTATAGTGTTTTTAAGTTTGTCCTGACAGACTTTACTTTTATCTTCACAGAAAAGGATTCTATACTTTTTTCAACCCCAGCTAGTATTCTTATTATTGTGGTTCTATTTTTTAATTTTTTAATGTTTTATTTATTTCTGAAATAGAGAATGAGAATGAGGAATGTAGGGTCAGAGAGAGAGGGAGATACCAAATCTAAAACAGGCTCCAGGCTCTGATCTGGCAGTCAGCACAGAGCCCGACGTGGAGCTTGAACCCACAAACCATGAGATCATGACCTGAGCTGAAATCGGACACTTAACCGACTGAGCCACCCAGACACCCTGTGTGGTTCTCAATTGTAGTTCAGATATCTTGCTTACATCTGTGTTAAGTCCCTGGATGTTATTTCTTCCTAATTCTTTTTCTTTTCTTTCTTTCTTTTTTTTTTTTTTTTTTTGAGGTGAATTCATTCGTTTTGTCATTTTGGAGGAAGAAAAAGAATAAAATTAAAAATCAAAATTAAGAAGATTGAAAACAACACAGAAAATCAAATAAAGGAAACTAGATTCTATGTATGTTTTGGTTGTTGAAAGAAGCTTGATTTAATAGAGCAAAAAGGGAAAGGAAAAAAAAAGTAAAAAGACATTTAAAATTTAAAAAAATCTATACAATAAAATGGAATAAAATGAATTGAAGGAGGTAAAATAGAATAAAGTAGAATAAAAATAAATTCATAAAATGTAAGAATGATTAATTTTACATAAAAATGTAAAATAAAAATAATTTTTCTTTCTGTATCCAACAATAAGAAAAGAAAAAAGAAATAAGTAGACAACAAACAAAATAAAATCCAAATGCAACAATACGGAGGTTCCTTAAAAAAACAGAACTACCCTACCACCCAGCCTTGTACTACTAGGTATTTATCCAAAGGATACAGTTGTGCTGTTTCAAATAAACATGCACCCCAATGTTTATTGCAGTGATATAGACATTAGCCAAGGTATGGAAAGAGCCCAAATGTTCATCAACAGATGGATGGATAAAGAAGACATGGTATATATTTATAATGGATTATTACTCGGCATTCAGAAAGAATGAAATCTTGCCATTTGCAACAATGTAGATGTAACTAGAGTGTACTATGCCAAGCTAAATTAGTCAGAGAAAGACGAATATCATATGACTTCACTCATATGTGGAATTTAAGATAAAAAACAGATGAACATAAAGGAAGGGAAGCAAAAATAATATAAACGCAGGGAAGGGGACTAGACTCTCAGATATAGCGAACAAACTGAGGGTTGTTGGAAGGATTGTGGAGTGGGAGGAGTGGACTAAATGGGCAAGTGGCATTAAGGAGGACACTTGCTGGGATGAGCACTGGGACTTATATGTAGGTGATGAATCACTGGATCCTATTCCTGAAATCATTATTGCACTATATGCTAACTAACTTGGATGTATATTTAAAAAAATAAAAGAATGAGGATCCTCACAGTAAACAACTGTAAGCCAACTATGTTTGGGTCAGCTTTAAGGATTATTTTGATTTTCTTCATTTCACTAGGAAAACAGAGACTCAAATTTCTTCTGTCCTAATTATTTGCATTCCTGTACTATAGCATTTTTAGGAACACTTTTGGAAAATTATAAAAAAGAGCAGCACCTGTCCAAGTGTTATTGCCCAAGTGAGTATTATATAATATTTTTCTCTCCTGAAATGGAGTATTTACTGGCTTTCACTTTATCGGTCATTAACCACCCCCCCCCCCTCCGACTAGGGGATATTATTACTTCATATAGAAAACTCAGTACTACCATTGATTATTAACCAATGTGAACTAAATTATACAATTGTTTAAGTTCCATGGTAAATACCACAACTGTTTCCTGTCAATATTTCTTAAACATTACAAACATTGTAGCCCATAAATTCATTTCACAAACAGCCTGTCATTATCAAAGTCACTATAACAGATTCTGAATCTGTCAGGAGATGTTTAGTGAGTGGGAAAAATATGATAGCTCTTACAGTGTGACAGATTTTTAAAAATAAATTCCTATTAAAAAAAAAAACAGTAGGGGTGCCTGGATGGCTCAGTCGATTAAGCATCTGACTTCAGCTCAGGTCATGATCTCACAGTTTGTGGGTTCAAGCCCTGCGTCTGGCTCTTTGCTGACAGCTAGCTCAGAGCCTGGAGCCTGTTTCGGATCCTGTGTCTCCCTCTCTTTCAGACCCTCTCCTGCTCATGCTGTCTCTCTCTCTCTCTCTCAGAAATAATAAAATAAAATAAAATTAAAACAACAGTTGATAAACATAACCAGATTCCTGAATCTAAGATTCATGAATTATTATGGGTATTATCATGATATTGTATATAATATACTTATTATAAATCATAAATACTAATTTATGTCATATGATAAATTATAAAATGTATACTATGTTTGGAATTGATAGTTGAACAAAGCATTTTTTATTAAAACATCTAAACAGTTGAATTTGCACACCAAAGTTTGAACAAGTGAACTTATTACATCTGTGCCAATAGTTGTTAAAATGCAACAAAAAATAATAATGTAATCAAACTTAAGAAAAATCCATAATTATTAACTAAAACATTTCTTTTATGTACTTGATTTAGACATTAGTTAGAAAACACAATTCAAATTTTAAAAAAAGTAACACTAAAGCATAAAATTACTAATAAAATAACATTATGAAGTATATCACAATCTTACCAAAATATTAGTGCTGATAGATTTGTTTTCAATATATTCATAAAATAATTTATGTCTAACATTTTGAAGTGAGACGTTTCATTTCATGTCCCTAAATTAAACATCCTTGTCTATTGGCATGCACAAGCAGGGGAAGGGCAGGGAGAAAGAGGGAGACAATAGAGCCTGACACAGGGCTCGAACTCAAGACTGTGAGATCATGACCTGCACGGAAATGAAGAGTGAGTTGGAAACTTAGTCAACTGAGCCACCCCTGCATCCCGAAGTTTATTTATATTTTTTTATATTTTATCTATGATTTTGAAAAGCATATTTACTAACAAGGTATTATTTACATAAAGTGGCTAAGTTTTACATGAAATATCAGCTTTCTATGTCCACAATAAATAATGTTGGTCTCCTTGAAAGTACAATAATTTATTGCTTTGAAAAGAAAATTGTGGGTAAAATTAAAATATCATAAAGAGGTATGGAAATGAACCTGCCATATGAAAGATGCTATTACATTAGTACTAGTTACATATGTCATATTTCCTATATTACCATGTTCTTTTTTAGTTATGACTTAAGAAAATATCACAGAAGTGTTTTAGTTATATTGCTGACTTAATATTCTTAACACATTTTAATAAGCATTTGTCTAATAGTAGACACTGTGATTTAATGTTAGGACCCTTGAACAAAAACAATATTATATAGTCCTTTCCTCACTTTTCATAAACAGAATGTGATCATTGTCATCATCCATAAACTGAACAGATAAGATCTTTTTATGAATGGTGTAATTTTCTAATATTGAAGTGGAAATGTAGGGGGAGAATCTTGTTTATTGTTCACTTCTTAGATATTAGCAACCCCCTAAACCTATTCTAAAGATGCAAACCAGCCTTCCTCAGAATCATGTGAACTGATAACTACAGACTTAAATTGAGAAGCGATATGAGATTCCTTTCTGGTTTTTCTTAAGGGCTTCATCTTCAAAACCGCAAAGGTTGGCACTGTAGTGATCTTAAAGGAGTGTAGTAAGAAATAATTATTTAATCACTGCATGAATGATTTAAAGCAAAAGTGTTTTTGTCCAGTTAAGAAATATTCAGAAAGGAAGGGAAAGGCGTCCAAACCACAGCTTGAAATCTCTTTATTTTTGTCCAGGGTACTTTTGTTCAGAAGAATGTACATAGCACTCTTTTGCCTGGAAAAAAAATGGCATGTGACTACTGTGAACTACTGAGGCTCTGATTTAGAAGATCGCACACTAAAAGAAGATTGAAGCAGATGCTGATTATCAGTTTACCAATTATCGGTTTATGAATTTCACTGCAATGTGAGTTAAATTAAAAAGGCCAGTGGAATTTTGAGCAGGGATAATGAAAAGGAGACTTTCTATTTTCTGCATTTCAGAACATCAATTTTGAAGAATAAGTACAAAAATCTTCTGTAGCAGTGGTATTTGATAGTAGTACAACACCAATAGAGTATTCATATATAACACCACAGTGAAATAAGTTAAATGATATTGAAGCTGTACCCGCAGTATCTCTTCCTACTCTTTACATACTGAGATTAGGAAATTAAAGTACATTACCTAAAAACTCAAGGCTGTTTCCTAGAATGCATTCAATTAGACACATAAAAGGAAACAAAAATCTCTATCAGCACAAGTTTTCAGGTTTGTAGGCAAGAGCAACAAAAAAGCAAGTATGGAGGAAGGGGCTTCAGAATTAGTCTCTATTTACCATTTAGAGACATCCTAGTAGTGATGCCAGCTTCTTAGCCTTTCTTACTAATTGAAGAGTCCCAGCACTATAGTCTGAGTGTGGCATGGGTTTTAGTTATGTAAGTTCTTACTTTTTGATCATGCAGGAAATCATTCGTAGAAGTGGTGCAAAAAACTTTTCCTCCAGTCTTCTCCATTAGTTGTTAAGAATTTAACTCACTTTATTGAATTTATTTCAAATTTATTCATTTATTTTTTAATGTAAGTTTTTTTCAAGTGTGCACTTACAGTGTGCGCTTGATTTTGGGGATAAATTCCCGTGATTCATTGCCTACATAAAGCACCAAATTTCATCCCAAGTGTGTTCCTCAGAGTCTATCACTGATTTTCCCCTCTCCCCTGTACCCTATCCCTAACAACCCTCAGTTCCTTCTGGGTTTGCCTTCCTCTCTGTTTGAAACTTATTTTTCCCCTTCCCTCCCCCCATAGTCTTCTGTTAAGTTTCTCAAGTTCCACATACGAGTGAAAACATATATCTGTCTTTCTTTAACTTATTTTACTTAGTATAATACCCTCCAGTTCCATCCATGTTGCTGCAAATAGCAGGATTTCATTATTTCTCATTGCTAAGTAGTATTCCATTATGTATATAAGCCACATCTTCTTTATCCATTCATCAACTGATGGACATTAGGGCTCTTTCCATAATTTGGCTATTGTTGAAAGTGTTGCTATAAACATTGGGGTACGAGGTGCCCCTGTGAATCAACACTCCTGTATCCTTTGGAAAAATTCCCAGTAGTACTACTGCAGGATCATAGGGTAGTTCTATTTTTAATTTTTTGAGGAACCTCCACACTGTTTTCCAGAGCGGATGCAACAGTTTGCATTCCTGCCAACTGTGCAAGAGGGTTCTGCTTGCTCCACATCCACTCTAACATCTGTTTCCTGAGTTCTTTTTTTTTTTTTTTTTTTTTTTAAGTATTCTGACTGGTGTGAAATGGTATCTCATTGTAGTTTGGATTTGTATTTCCCTGATGATGAGAGATGTTGAGCATCTTCTCATGTGTCTATTGGCCAACTGGATGTCTTCTTTGGAAATGTGTCTATTCATGTCTTCTCATTTCTTCACTGGATTATTTGTTTTTTGGGTGTTGAGTTTTACTATAGAGCTATAATCATCAAGACAGTATGGTATTGACACAAAACAGACACATAGACCAATGGAATAGAATGTAGAATGCAGAATTGGACCCACAAATGTATGGCCAAATAATCTTTGACAAAGCAGGAAAGAGTATCCAATAGAAAAAAGACAGTCTCTTTAACAAATGGTACTGGGAGAACTGGACAGCAATATACAGAAGAATGAAACTGGACCACTTTCTTACACCATACACAAAAGTAAACTCAAAATGGATGAAAGACCTAAATGTGAGACAAGAAACCATCAAAACTCTAAAGGAGTAAACAGGCAACCTCTTTGACCTCAGCCACAGCAACTTCTTACTCAACATGTCTCCGAAGGCAAGGGGAATAAAAACAAAAATGAACTATTGGAACCTCATCAAGATAAAAAGCTTCTGTACTGCAAAGGAAACCATCAACAGAACTAAAAGCAACAGACAGAATGAGAGAAGATATTTTCAAATGACATATCAGATAAAGGGTTAGTATCCAAAATCTTTAAAGAAGATACCAAACTGAATACCCAAACCATAAATTTCTTTCAAATTTAAATAGAAAGCATTGTTTTCCTAAGAGTGTAACTAGATTCAGCAGTTTTCAGCAATGCTTCCTCAATTGATTTATTTTAAATGTATATCATACATTTGTTGGGAGATATAGAATGAAAATTACAAGATTTACAGCTTTGAGAATACTAATAATTTTAAAAACATAACTTTTTGTTAATTCTCCAAGTCATATTATGTTCTACTATGAACATTCTCTAGAATCAGTGTTTTCGGAAATACGCTATGAGAAAGACAACATTAGGCAGTTTACTTTATGAAAAAAAGTACTTAAGGGATTCATGAACATCCAGCAGAATAAATCATGTGTTCCTTTCATTAAAACTTTTGAAATTTAATTTTATTGTCACATAGATGAAAGTTATTAGAATATTAAAACACCACCACCTGATTTAAATGCATATTTTCCCTCAGGCTCCTCCTATTAAATCTTTATTGGTTTCTAACTACCAAGATATTGTGATAGAGTTAATATCTGACCTGAGGAAACAATATGCTCACACAAAATGAAATAAAATATTAATAAATTGAAATTAAAAACAACATAAAAATTTACCTCTTAGAGCAATATCTCCACAACTACATGGAGAACAACAAGTTAGGTCATTTTAGGGAATCAGTCTTGTCCCTTTGTGTAAGAAAATGTAAAGATATTTTGCTATAGTCAACAAGAGTCCTCTTCAAGGTCCAACCATGTATTCGCCTTTTAAATATTGCTCTGAAAAATTAGTATGAGACATTGCTTAACAATGTCTTATTAAGTACGTAGCATCACATCAACTATTTAGAACATGTGCCACAAATAAATACATTTTTATTTCTATAGTCTTATTTCATTAAAATAATACTAGTTTAGTTTTATTTATATAAAAAGTAATACTTAAAGGAAAAGATATAAGGAAAAAATAACCTATATTAAGACTAAAATTTTGCTACAGTTTGTAACATTTTATGTGATTATTATCTGATGCTAGGTAGAGGACAACTACAAATTAGTTGATGTTTCTCCCATCAAGATGTGAATCTGTGACCTTCCACCTTGAAATCTGGGTGATCATGTGATGATTTTGACCAATAAAATATGGCAAAAGTGATGCTGTGACAGTTTTCTGTCTCAGGTCCTAAAAGAGACTTCTACTTCCTCTCTGTTTTTAAAAGTATTTTTGGAACTGAGCTTCCATGCTATGAGAAAGCACAAAAAGAACTGTGGAGAGCTTCAAAAGGAGAAAAGCATTTTACAAAGATAACTAGTATGGGCCCTGGCCAAGAGCAGGCACTATCTTCTCACCCATATGAGTAGACCAACTTGGGAGTTGATCCACAGTGGAGCTGTTGTAACTGACATCATGTAGAGTAGATCTGAGACTTTCCTACTAAGCCATACCTAATCTGGAAAAGTCAATAAAATGTTTTAAATCATAGCAGTTTAGGGATCATAGGTATCTCCACATAGTACAAGATAACCAGAACATAATTCTATATCTGAAGTCAGGATTTTGTTCTAACAAAAATAAAAGAAAAATGTCACTTTGCTATAAGTTGATCTGGAAATATTTCCAGAAGACTGTTAAAAGTGGAAAAGTCTCACACTCTTGAAGAAGGTTTATAGGATGTTGAATAAATATATGAGAAATTGGCTAAAAGATGATCAATACTGTAGAGTAATGGAAAACTTACCAAATGTTGTCTGCTATAACCTAGAAATAAAGATGTACCTATTAAGATGGTAGAAGAGGCGAATGAAATTTAACTCAGAATGTCAAAAGTGCCGATTGGTTTCTTTTAGTTGTGTATAATAAAATATGTGAGGAAGAAATATGATTTTAACATTAAAGAATCGCTTAATTTTTTTTTTGAAATACTTTTTGTCAAGGTAAAACATCCAAAGATTTGGTGAGGAAGTTTACCAATGTGGGAGTGATCTAATATTTTAAAATCTGTCATGATGATGGTTGCATAGCTCTGCGTATATTAAAAATCATCTAATTTTCAGCTTAAATATGTCAATTGTATGATGTGTGAATTACATCTTTATAAATTTTTACTTCAAAAGCTGTGGATCCAACTATCTGGAAATGGTGAAACTATCTGGAAGTGGTGAAAGAGGAAATCAGAGAATGTAGCATAAGGAAGATTTGACAGACAACTGACAGACTCCTGGCTGGAAGATGGCACATGAGAATGAATGTAAGTGGTCTTTAGGAACAAAGAATGAGCCTTGTCAGGCAGTAAAGAGATGGGGATCTGAGTTCAACCACCTTAGTCTGACACAACTGACAGTGAGTGTGTCAGTGAATGAGCTTTAAAGAAGATTCTCAGAACCTCCATAAGAGCCTTACCTGACCAAGACATTGATTTTGGACTTGATTCACTGTCTTTAGAAAATCCATTTGAACTTGCTTTGACTTGTAATTTATACAACTGGAGATTTAACAACAACAAAAAAAGGTGCAATAAACTGGTAAAATTTGGTAATTTGTTATGCAGCCAAAGAAAAACTGCTTGAACAAATAAATCTTGTGATTTTAGACCATAGTAATTATTTTGCATAATCTTCTAAGTTTATGAGTCACAGTACTAAATGATGTTTATTTTATTGGCTTGCACAGATTAGTAAGGAAATTAAAAATCCAAGTGAACCCCTAAAAGAGAATTATTTTCAATGTTTGGTATGTAGCATAGGGGAGAATCCATTATGATAATTTTTTGTTCCATTTTCTCTGAAAAGAAAAAGAAAATTTCAATTTTCAAAGAATAAAGCTGTCAATAGTAAGAGACCATCAAAAGCAAAATGTGACATGAAGATTTAAGACTATATCACACTGCTTTATATTAGTTAAAAAGATTTTTGCTTGACTCAATCATCAAATTAAAAATCCTGAGAAAATATGAAACTGAGGTGACTATATTAAGAACCTGAATCAAGAAAAATCAGAACATCTCTTGGAAATTAAAAGATAAACATAATTTATTTGCTTTAATTATTTCATGGAGACATCAATAAATTCTTGAAATCAATCCTAGAGAAATTATAGAACAGTTAAAAAAGTGCCATTAATGTCATGAAAGAGACTTGTGACCCTGACATTCCATTCATTGCTAGGTATTTTATTTAAAAAAGCTAGGATATTATTTTTCAATAAAATGGAGATTATGTTTTCTCAAAGCCCTATTGTCAGATTGAAACTGAATATATGTTCTTAACAAATTTCTCTAAATCTGGCATGCCTGGGTGGCTTGGTCAGTTGGGCATCTGACTTTGGCTCAGGTCATAATCTCATGGTTCATTAATTCAAGCCCCACATCAGGCTCTGCACTGACAGTGGGGAGCCTGCTTTGAATTCCATATTTCTCCTCTCTCTCTGCCCTTCTACTGCCTCAAAATAAACACATTTAGAAGTATTCTCTAAATATAAGCATGTAACAGATAAAAGTAATGCATGTGCATATTAGATAATAATTAGAATAATGAACGTAAGACTTCAAAGTCAGTTAAATAGGAGGAAATGATGTAATTAAAATATCTGATTTACTTATTTACCCGATTATGGTAAATTCACTGTGTCTGGAAATTAAGACCTTTGATGTACTTTAATTAGGGAATACAGAGAAAATGAAATGAATGCATACCTAATATTTGTACTTCCATTTTGCACAAGTGAAAACAAACATTGTTACTTGTGAAAGCTGAAGTTGATAAAGTGGAGTAGGATGGAGTTGATTAAAAAACATTTAGAAACAGTACTTCATGCTATAAAGCTTCTGCACAGCAAAAGAAACAGTTGACAGAATGAAAAGGTAACCTATGGAATGTGATTAAATATATCTAGTTTTTGGTTAGTATCCAAAATGTATAAAGACCTAATACAACTCTAGCAATAAAACAAACTGATTAAAAGATGGGAAGAAAAGCTGAATAAACATTTCTCCAAAGGAGACATCCAGTTGGCCAATGGACACATGAAAATATATTTGACATCACTAATCATTAGGAAAATGGAAATCAAAATCAAAATGAGATATCACTTCACACCTGTTAAAATAGCTATCATCAGAAACAGAAGATATAACAGTATTGACAAGGATGTGGAAAAAAGACAACCTTTATGCACTGTTGGTGGAGTATAATGTGTATAGCCACTGTGGAAAACAGTACCGAGGTTTCTCAAAAAAATTAAAAATAGAAACTATACAATCCAGCAATCTCACTTTTGGGTTATATATTTGAAGGAAATAAGAACAAGATCTTAAAGATCTATCTGTACTTCCTTATTCATTGCAGCACTATTTACACTATGGAAACAACCTGAGTCCATTAGTGAATGAATGGAGAGAGAATCTTGTTTATCTATTATTATCCATATTATCCAGTACCCATGGAAGAAATATTAGTCTTCCATGAGAAAGAAGGAGATCTTGCCATTTGTGACAACATGGATGGACTTTGAGGGCATTACATTAAGTGAAGTTAAACAGAGAAAGACGATACTGCATAGTAGTGGAATCTAAAAAATGTCAAGGGTACCTGGGTGCCTCAGTCAGTTGAGCGTCTGACTTTGACTCAGGTCATGATCTTGTGGTTTGTGGATTTGAGCCCCATGTCAGGCTGTGTGCTTATAGCTCAGAGCCTGGGGCCTGCTTTGGATTCTGTGTCTCTCTCTCTCTCTTCCCTTCCCCTGCTTGCACTCTCTCTCTCACAAATAAGTAAACATTTTTTTAAAATGTCAAATTAATACAAACAGGGAATAGAATGGTAGTTACCAGGAACTAGGTGGTGGAGGACATGGGGAGATGTTGGCCAGTGTGTACACACTTCCAGTGATAAGGTGAATGAGTTCTTGAGACCTAATGTACATCATGATGACTTTATATTCTTGCTAGTTGCTAAGAGAATAGATCTTACATGTTTGTACCACACAACAGGAAGTTATGTGAGGTAGTATGTGAGGCATTGGCTAATGTTATGGTAGTAATCATTTTGCATTATGGTAGTGCATTAAATTAGCATATTGTACACCTTAAACTTATATTTCAATTTTATCTCAACACAACTGAAAAAGTATATAAAAAGCAAATACCTCAAGGACAGTTTTCAGCAACAAATCTGAGATTGTAGCCAAACACATAGTTTAATCCAAACAGTGATATTAATGGGCTAGACAGTTATGCAGTAGATAAAAAGCATATGTAAAATGTCAAGGCAGCAAAAAAACAGTAAGCAGGTGAGAAAGAGAAGGTAAAAAGCAAGCTCATTTGAGATGTGGAGCCTGAAGAGATTCTCTGAATTGCAGGAGGATATTCACTAGTCATGTTTGATTGGGTGCTCTACAGTAGGCCTAATGAAACCTCATTAACATTAATGTGTTCTTTGGGTATGAGAGAAGACTTTAATAATACCGTGACTTTCTGGAATGAGTCAAGTTTTTTGTCAGTTCTGAAGCCATTTTTTTTTATTCCTAACAAGAATACTGAAAATCTGAATTCAAAATAAGATATAGATCTTAGATCTGCCCCTGGTAGTGAATCATTTTTGCAAAGATTTTTTCTTTTCTTCTTTTTTTTTTTTTTTAATATTTTTATTTCTAGGAGAGAGAGAGAGAGAGAGAGAGAGTGAGCAGGGGAGAGTCAGAGAGAGAGGGAGTCACAGACTCTGAAACAGGCTCCAGGCTCTGGCAGTCAGCACAGAGCCTGACGCGGGGCTCGAACCCACGAACTGCGAGATCATGACCTAAGCGAAAGTTGGACGACCAACCGACTAAGCCACCCAGGCGCCCCAAAGATTTTTTCTTTAACTGTTATTATATCAAAGAGAATGAGATGGGAGAGCCTGACTATTTACCTGAGATTGCAAGAGACGATGTAAGATTGATCCTTATCTTACGTGACTGTTGGATTATCTAAGAGCTTATTTCGTCACTAGAGAACATGTGTATATTTTCCCTAATGTCTTCTAAAGTTTGTATACAGTGTGACTGAATTTTTATAGTTGGTGTGCTTTTCAGGCTTTATAATACTTTGAATTATAATATAGGCCCTGTCAGTTTCCACAAAGCATACTAAGAGGGCCGAACTTATTTCCCCAAAATTAATGGGACTGACTGTGCTATAAGAGAAATTGGCTATTCTGAAAACTAAAAGCAACGAATTAAGTCTTTTATGCCCATGTTTTAAAATCCTGTCCAATGAGTTCACAAAAGATGAAATGAAAGAAAAAGAGGTAATTTTCAGATAATTTCAGGCTGTAAAAGCAATCAAAATACTTGTCATCCTATCAAGACCATGTATTATATCTTAAAATTCAAACTGTAGAATTAACTATTCTAAATGACTAATCATGCATATTCACTAAACAGCAGTAAATATTTATTTTATTGAGCACCTATTCTGAAACAGTTGCTTTTCCAAGGGTTGAAGGAAAAAAGTGGAAAAGAAATGTCCCTGTTTAGCAATTGAAGACAGATGATAACAAAACAAAACAAAACAAAAAAGCCAAATATCTACTAAGACTTATGGTTATAGTTGCATTGGAGAAAAATAAAATAGGAAATGAGGAGATAGAAATCTGACGGTTAGTATATGAGCTATAATTTAATAGGCAAAAAAAAAAAAAAAAGGATCCCTGAGGACATGGAATTTGTCCAAGACTTGAAGAAGAGAAAATGGGTCTTGCAGAAATTGATTGAGGAGAAAGGGGTTCAAACAACACGGGACAAGAGCCCCTGATGACAAAGACCAAGGCTCAAATTTTAATGCCGATTATATCATTGACAAATCTTTAACAGATCTTTAACTGTTTGCTTAGGAGATGGCAAAAACCGAGCCTGCCCTCACTCTTCAGGAATTGTGATTATTCCTTTTCCTGTGTTCATTTTCCCCCTAGACTCTAAACTTCCTGAGGTCAGTGGATGTTCTTAATCTTCCTACCTTCATCATCTTTCTAAATTCATCTTGGGTCCTGTGTATATTTAGTGTACGTTTTGATGTTTCAGCAGTTCATATAACAGGCTCTTGCTTATCTTTCCATTCTCTCAGGTCAGTTTTTACACCATTACGTTGCTCAGAGTTATTAAGTTTTGTTCGGTAAATGGATCTCTATCCACCACCCACCTTGTTCATCCCCATTCTACCGAACTGTTCATGAATACTTGCACTTGAGCCTTAAAATTTATATTAACTCTAAGTGTGTTAGTAATTAGAAAACTTAGTAGGTCTTTTTATATTATTTAAATGTTAGCATATTTGAACAGTAAACCCTGTCCTTATCCTGCTTAAACTTTTTAAAAAATCTTGTCTCTCTCTTTCTTTCTGTGTGTGTCTCTCTGTCTTTTTCCTTCCCTCTCTCCCTCCCTCCCTCCCCCTCTCTCTTTCTCACACACACAATGAAATTCCTGTCACAAGTAAAAAAGGTCTTCTCAGATGCTTTTCTGTGTGTATCATGTGTGTTTTATATTAATAAATTTCTGTAAACTTGAATTATTAAGCTATCCCACATATAATACCATGTGGTGGTAACAATCTTTGTATATTCAAAGCATATAATGTGTGTGTGTGTATATATATATGTGCATATATATAGTACTATTAATGGAGAATAATACATTTGTTACCTTCTTATGTTTAAGTCCAGAGGTCTGTATAAACCAAAATGCAGTATTTAGGAAAACTTGAAAATAAACAACTAAAACAACAAAAATGACCATCATGATCAGTGAATATCTTTAGTTAAATCTGTAGAATAAAATGAGTCATAAGATAATATTTCCTGTCTCTGAAATAAAAATTCAGCAAAATGAAACCTACCTCAAACATTTCACACCATTTATTCAGGAATTTTCTGAAGGAATCTTGATAGCACAACCTCTTTAGAGATCTTTCTTGAATTTTACTTCAAGTGATGGAAGCCCACTTGAATGAGAAAATTTACTCTAAAGTGTAATGGGAATCATTAATCATATAGTAGGTACACATTAGGTGAGAAGGGAAAATGTACAAATACAGTAATGAGAGAAGAAGGGTGCTAATTAACAGGGAACGTAGATGGAATGTATTGTGATAAGAAAATAGATTCTTTTCAGGAAGTACATGGTTTTCCATTTTTGGCCACAGCTGGTAAGCTAGACAAAGCCCAAATCCTAGCAAGAAATAATTCTGGATATAGTGCTTGCAATCATCTTTTCAGGAACTGAATAACTTAATTTTTTTTTTTAATTTATTTGTTTTTAGAAAGAGAAAGAGTAGGGGAAGGGAGAGACTGAGAGAGGGAGAGAGAAAGAGAATCCCTAGCAGACTTCATGAGCAGCCCCATGTGGGGCTAGAACCTGTGAACCAGGAACTCATGACCTGATCTGAAATCAAGAGTCCCACACTTAACGGACTGAGCCAACCAGGTGACCTGGAACTAGGTAACTTTTTAATGCAAGTTCATTTCTGTGGATAAATGGGGAATATATTGGTAATAGTGGTCTTTGAGAACTGCTTGTATAAGAAATAGATTTCTAAATAATTATATATTTAGCATCATTACATACCATCAGGTAGACTTTATTTTAAATTTGATAAATATGTTTATATGAATAAAAACAATTTTTTAAAATAACCTTTGATGTCAGTTTACTGTTAATTAAAACAATACATTGTTTAAATTCAGTGTACTATTAAGGAAAATGGTAAGTATGTATTTTGGAATTTACAATAATTATAAAAATAAATATATGACAAAATAACACAAAGAATATTAGGAGTGGATAGAATTAACTATTGTAAGGTTGTCACATTACCTGTGATGTGACATGATATTCAGTGTATATTGTGATAATTTAAGGATTTGTACTGTAATCCTTACAGTAACCACTATAGACTAAAAAAAAAAAAAATTGGGGGTCGCCTGGGTGGCTTAGTCGGTTAAGCGTCCGACTTTCCGACTTTCGCTTAGGTCATGATCTCTCGGTTTGTGGGTTCGAGCCCCGCGTCGGGCTCTGTGCTGACTGCCAGCTCGGAGCCTGGAGCCTGTTTCAGTCTGTGACTCCCTCTCTCTCTGACCCTCCCCTGCTCACGCTGTCTCTCTCTCCTAGAAATAAAAAAAAAAAAAAAAAAAAAATTGGGAGTGCTTGAGTGGCTCAGTCAGTTAAGTGTCCGACTTTAGCACAGGTCATGATCTTGAAGTCCATGAGTTCAAGCCCTGCATCTCATTTTGCCCCTCCTCCCCCCAAAAAAGTAACCATTAAAAAATTTTAAAAATAAATCATGAGAAGAGGGAAAAGATAAAAGTAATTATATCAGGATACAGAGCCATTAAAAGTAACAGGATGAAAAAAGATGTAACATAAAAATGTTAGACATGAGACAGCTTGTGAATCTCCGCTGACATCAGTAAATAAGAGTCAAGAAAGAATATAACCAGAGAATGTGAAGCTCATTTTGTAATGATTGTAAAGGATCAATTTATCTTTTCCAGAATACAAGGTAGATAGAGTGAATGATAACATGCATGTTGAATACGTAACTCTTCAGATGAATAAATTTACAAACTGTTTCCCAAATTAATTCTTCTTCATGTAATTTGTAGTTGCTAATTATTTTCAACTATCCATATGATAGGTCAGCACCTTTTAAGTAAAGTTTTTATCTCAGCACCATAATGCATAAAAAATATATTTAATGAAGTAAAACAAAATAAATATATGAATGATTTTTTCAGTGTATCTTTTCAATGAGTAAAGATGAGGAAAATAATCTGTTAAAAAAGATTGCCATAAGATAAGTTATAACCCTGTTATATATAATTTATATATAATATATCACTGGAGTGGGTGTGTGTATATGTATGTGTGTAGGTAGATAAAACTTCAAGATTTATAACATTTATAAATAATGGAATGGGTAAGTATATAAATGCATAAATCAGTAAAATACTCCTTGAATTATTAGTAAAAGCTCTAGATTTTCAAATAATAAAAATGGTAACAATATATGTATAGGATAGGTTAAATTCTACCATAAAATTATATTTTGATGAATTAATAAAAAAATATTTGTGTCATTGATTTTTTTTCATCTTAGTCAAAGAGATAAAACTCATGGAGTTCTCAAAAAGAATTACAGCCATATCATAACTGAAATTATGATTCAAGAGAAAGAATAATGTGAGGGGAGTTTGTAGAGGATTTACATAACCATGAAAATAATCACATTTCTCTACAGGAATGTAATGAAAGTGCCTCCCTTAAATTCATGCATGTTTTTGTGTAATATTTCATCTTTCTGAATCAAGCAAGAAAGTGTAAATTTTCATTCTTTCTAGTGCTTTCATGACATATAATTCCTTAAGGCTTGGTTTTACATTTATAACTGTTTTGAATTCTAGCTATAAAGCTACCTGTTTCAAAGCTATAAAGCAAAGTTAGTAATCACTGAAGGATTTCAATCAAAACAATGAAATGACCATACAAATTTTATTTTATTCTCATACCTAATGTAATTAAATCACTACTAATGGTAGGTAACAGGAGGAATATCAGTTACTAACTAGAAAATTTAATTTCTCAGATTATAGGAAATCAGATCAAATATACAATAAAATGATAGAAGAAAAATATAGAAATACATATGTGCATATGATATAGATGAGGGTCCTCTTTCCTTTAGTGTGAATCAGTAATACTTTGGAATCCTTACCTGCCTAACACACTTATGGTCATATTCACAAATGTGCTTTATTTTTTTAACAAATAACCTTCTTTTTAATGTTTTATTTACTTCTGAGAGAGAGAGAGAGAGAGAGTGAGCAATGGAGGGTCAGAGAGAGAGGAAGACAGAATCTGAAGCAGGCTCCAAGCTCCAAGCTAGCTGTCAGCACAGAGCCCCATGCAGGGCTCGAACCCATGAACCATGAGATCATGACCTGAGCTGAAGTCAGGTGCTCAACCAAGTGAGCCACCCAGATGCTCCCAAATGTGCTTTAAATATATACATTTGTACTGCCTATGTCTTAATTCAGTCTGGAGTAGATTTGACCAAAACTTCAGCTCTTCTGAATATTTTTCTTCAGTTATTTACACTAATGAATGTAGTAAGTTCCCTAACTGTGTTTTCAGTCTGTTGGCACTGAGTTAGAAATCTGTTTTACCTACCTGAATAGCATCCTTTATCTGAGTATAGTTTGGAAATAATTTTTCTCCAGTTATTTAATTTTTTTTCTTATACCAAATTCCATTTGCTCTCAAGATATTCTTTGAAATAACCAGTTTGGTGATAGCAGTCTTTTTTTTTTTTTTTCTGTTGGAATTTTATGGAGTTGTTAAATTCAAAATCCATTTTTTATTACAAGTTAGGGAATAAAAGCATGGACAGAGAAATGGTCAGATGTGAATAATGGATTATCTTGTTCCAATGCCAAGTACATAATGTTTAAAGAGACAAAATATAATGTAAGGTAAAAGGAATGATATATAGCATGTATTTCCTATGGCAGCTTCTTATGTACCTTTGGGTTATCTATTTTGGTTTCATAAGTATTATGGTATAATTCAATTATTATTCTCAATATTTTGTAGTCTCTTCTATGTTTTATCTCTTCTATGTTTTATTCTTACTGTAATTTAATCCCAAACCTAAAGTCCAATCAAGATATCTATTCCCAAATAGAATTGTATTAGTTTTCATTAAACAAATTAGCAGCTCAGTTTAGCTGAGTCTTACTATTTGATCAGTTATAATACTAAACCTCATATATGAAAAGTGAATATTTGATGTACAAGTTCTAGCTTCATTATCAGTAACTAAGCCTCTCTCTTATATAGTCTTACTTTACACCGTGCTTGGATTCCCTGCTGGTACTTCAAATCATAAGTATATTTTCTGTTGTTTTAGCATTAGGATTCCTGTTTGATAGTATTGTCTCTTTTCAATATCACCTACCTAAAAATCTCACTCTCTTACAGGATCAATGACAGTTTTTTTTTTACCAACCATTGCCTCAGTGCTAAGTACCTCCAGTGTTTACATGGTCATATCACCTACTATCATATATCCAGTAACTGATATGCCTCTATGTACTTTGATTTACAAATTATAGAAAAACCTATTCTGGTATATAGCCTTGCTTATTGACATATACTATAAATATCAAATAGTATCCAAGAGCAAAAAAATATACCTATTAAATATTCTAATGCTTTCCAAATATCAAGTAAATCATGGAAAACATAATGGTAACAGGATACATTTTACATGTATACATGAACATTACATGGTACATTATATTCTAAACATGTAACAGGTATGATGTTCATGTATACATTAACATTACATGGTACATTATATTCTATACATATAACAGGTATGATCTTTTACAGTGGGGTGTATTTATAAAATTGTGTTTCTTGAAGTAAGAACTACTAATGAGATTTTCATAAGCTTTCTGTTAATTAAGCACATTACAAATAATTACATGAATAAATTCCACTCAAAACACCTTTTGTAACTGGCAATTTTTCTCTTTTTGAGTCTAATGCTGCTCTTAACTCTTCATCAAAGATGATGACTTACTTCAGTGATAATTAACTTGATCTCACTTATCTGTTTTTTTGTCTTTTCTTTTAAAATAACATATGCAAAGTATTTCTCTGAAGGTAAAATCTCTTGTAAATTGAATCTATGACCAGATTTTTTTCCTCATGAACAAGGCGACTACCTTTATCCAAACACATTTTACTGTCATATTACCTGGTTATGGAATGTATTTTTATTTAGCCATTAAAAGCCTTTTATTCATTGTAGGAATATTTACTATGAGTTCTACCCTCTTAACCACTTTCTAAGTGGATGCAACAGTATTATCCACCATAGGCCCTAAGTTACACAGCAGTTCTCTATAACTTATTTATCTAGCATAATTGAAACTTTGTTTATACTTTATCCCTTATTTTACATATACAAACAAGATATTGAAGTCTTCTTAGTAACAGCTCATTTTCCTCTGCAGTCAGTCTTTGAAGACCAGCAAAACTTTACTTTTTAAATGGAGTCCTAGATTATCTTTGTGGAATAACTCAAAGTTAGGATGGTATTCACATATTGACTTTAAAGACCAGGACTATATTGTGTATGTTGCAAATTGTTAACAGTCTGAAATTTAATGCTACGTACTAGCCAGCAATCTCATGAATGAGAACAGAAGACACAAGACACCTGGGTCAGAGATAAAGGACTTTATTACTCATTGTGTAATAATTAGAATAAGTTTAGAGTATGATTGTACCAGTTCCACTGGACTCCAAGTCCCTGAGCTACGGGGTAGTGAGGAGGAGTCCAGAATGGCTAAGGTCAATACTTGCATGCAGTTGGTTTGCATCATAGTTGAACAACCTCAAACTAAAGATTCCAAATCTTTTATGATGAGCTGCAAACAAACCTGCCTGACATTTGCACCAGAAGGAGCCATTGTCTTCATTATACTGGAGAGTAAATAATTCTTCCTTTTGCACCAGAGGAAACTGCCTATTCAATCCATGGGTATTCACTATACAAATTCTTGAAAGAGAAAACCTGGAAAAAAATGGTGGTTAGTGCTTTTATTACATGACTTGAAGAAACACAAGGTGCCCAATGAGCCATATCTTTGAACAGTATGCTTATTTTCTATGCTTCTGTCATAGCATGTATTATCTCATACTGTAATTGTTGTTTCTTCTTAATACTAATGGCTATCTATTCCTTCTTTGATTTTAAGTCTTAAGCATTTGGAACACAATATTTTAAATTAAGTGATCAATGTTAGTAAATGAGTAAATTCAGTTTTATTTAGTCAAATTAAAATGAGGATTAGGAATATAGTAATTTCAGAATCCTCACGGTTAAGTAGTCTGACTCCCTTTGTCTAGAACCAGTTCTGTTCTGTCAATAACAATAAGTACAAGTGAATTTAGCTTATTACTATGAAACTTGTGAATATGATCAAACTTGAATTTAGAAACGACAAAAAGACATGCAGTTCTGAGAGCACATGAGTTGTACATGTTGTGGCTTTTTTTTATTTCTGAAGAAAGTGGTTTCTTGTGAAAGGGATTGGTAGCAGATTGCATTCATTAAATTCTAATGACAAGAAGATATCATCAGTTCATTTCCTGACTTTGAAAAATGAGAGGTAGCCTACAAGTATTACAAACACCTAAACCATATCTCCTCAGCTCAGGGAACAGAGCTCTTCACAATCTGACCTTAACCTATCCTTACAGGCTTGTCTTCCATACTTTCCTCTATCTAAAAACCAAACTGGACTACACGCATTACTAATAGATCCTATTTCTGTGTCTTGATTCAGGATCCTTCACTAAACAAATGAGCCCTTCTGTCTCTAACAGGTGCAATTTATTTTCTTCAAGGCTTAGAGGTAAATTTTCTTCATTCTCATTTCTCTAGAATTGGTAGATGAGCATCTCTTATGGATATATTATTCCTTTTATGAATTATAAATATGTGTCTATGTTTAAAATATTTATTTTGAGAGAGAGAGAATACCAGTGGAAGAGGGGCAGAGATTGAGGTAGAGAGAGAATCCCAAACAGGCCCTGTACTGTCAGTGCAGAGCCCATTGCAGGACTCCATTTCATGAACTGTGAGATAATGACCTGAACCAAAATCAAGAGTCTCCTGCTTAACTGGCTGAGCCACCCAGGCAACACTATATGTCATATTTTTATACTAGACATTAAGTCACACATAGTAGCGTTGTAAAAAATGCATGGTGAAAACTCCAATGAGGCTATGTTCCAAAGTATGTTCTTCCTTCCACCTAAAATAACCCTGGAAGTACGGGTTCTACTTGCAAGTTAATGTAAAGAATCTTCAATTTCCATGAATCCTATATGTAGAGAAGCATGCTAGATTTGTGGGAAGCTAGAATAATAAACATTGTAAATATAGCAATATTATTCTAACAGCTTTGTATGAGTCTATTTAAAAGCAACACTTTTCTTTGGAATTATATCTAGAAAGAACAAGTTTAGTGATTTTTATAAGATAACCATTTAAAAACGGCAAATATGCATATAAACAATGAAAGGCAACAGATTAGTTCTACCAAATATTTGAGAATATTTGTAAACTATAATCACTTAAAATATTAAATGGTATTTAAATTCCTTAAAATCAGTATATTATTCAGTAGACGAATAGAAAAAAGTATGTAGATGCATATATTATATAATGTGCCTTTATAGATGAAGTATTTGTAGATAACAAAGGTCTATTTCTGGCCAATTAATATTAAATGGATTGTTAAGTTAGTATTTGAGGCTAATAGCAAATCATTGCTTCAAAAATTAAAGTTATAAAATTTTTATCACAGAATAAATTCCAGATGAATAATATATTTAAACAGAAGAAGAAAGTCTTTTCTAAGAAAACCACATAGTCTGTAATTGCAATGAAGAAAAAAATGTATAACACATACACACTCAAAAACAAAACTTTCATGGGGAAAATATAAAACAAATAATTATAAGCAGTGACAGCATATTTAAAAACCTGCTAAAAGAGTAAGCTACTTTTATTGTTATGGCAAAAACTACAGAATAATTAAAAAGGACTGGGCATATTCAATCTGAAGATATCTAAAGCATATTAGAATATATTCAGTCTGTTACTTTGCACTAAAAAATTGAGTAGTATTCAGAATTGTTACCATTATATGGAAAACATATACAGTGGGTAAGACTGTTAAAATTTCTGGGTGTGTGTGTCTATGTGTGTATTTGTGCATGAATGGGAAATAATTAAATACATAAAAACTAATATTTTTAGCAATTTCTAGATGCTTAAATTTTCCTAAGCTTAATATTATTTCATTAGTTTTCACAACAGTTATTCTGACTGATCTTAACAGTATTCCAAAAAACTACAGAATAGAAAACCAAGTCATCAAGAGATTAATAAATAGCTTGTTCAAGAACTAAGCTAAGAAATAGTGAAACTGGTAAGAAAACTCATACAGTCTGGTTGCAAATTTCATGCTCCCTTTAATTATATTTTATTGCCACTTTAAGGTACATCAAAATTAATATGCTAATATCACTAAAAGTAATAGACTCCTGAGTTATTCACACATGCACACACAGCGAAGTATGAAACCTTTGTTTTAAGAGTGGACTGTGTGTGTGTGTGTCAAATGTGTACTTTCTCTAGAAAGATATATAATCAGTTACATAGTTAGCAACTCTGAGGAGGAAACTGAGATGACTGGGTACCAGAGGAGAATGAGTGAGAAAAAAATATATATACATTGTTATAGTGTACCTATTTTTAACTAAGTGATTATGTGAACTTTTCTTGAAAACACACACACTACAAATATACAGTAAAAAGGCAATTCAGAGAACATACTTTTAACAAAACAACCTATACCTTGGTGGCAACTATTATGATTAGTGACTAAATGTGAAAAATATGGGAATATAGTTGGCTATTTGCATTTAGATTTTATTTAAATGTTTCTTTCTTAAAGGTTTACATTTTGATAAATCATTACCAAGAAAGAAACATATGCTGAATAATGAAGCATCCACTTATCAGAATTATGCATATAGGGAAGGGTGGGAGAAGGATTGCGCTTCTTAAGTGCGATGGAATCAACTTATTGGCTGTTTATGATATCAGAAATGGAAAAAGTATTGTAGCCTCGTCATGTGAAAGATATCATGTAGTATTTGTGCTTCTGTGTCTGGCTTATTTCACAAAGCTTACTGTCTCCTAGATTCATCCATGTTGCTGTAAATGGGAAGCTTTCCTTCTCTTTAAAGGCTGACTCATATTCCATTATATGTATATGCCATATTTTCTACATAAAATAGCCATTCATAGAAGCAGAGAGTGCAGTAGTTATTGTCAGGGGCTGAGAAGAGGGGAATTAGTTAAAATGTACAAATTATATAATATGAATTAGTCCTAGAGATCTAGTGTGCAATATAATATCTGTAATCATATTGTATTACATATGCAAATATTTTGCTAAGTTGATAGATTTAATGTTAAGCATTTTTATCAATAATATTAATAATAAAGAGTTCAGGAGGAAACTTCTGGAAGTGGTAAATATGTTTGTGGCTGAAATTGTGGTGATTATGGTGAAGTGTTCCTGAGATACTTGTCTCAAAATGCATTAGGTTCTATATATTAAATATAAACAGCTTTTATGTATGTCAGTTATCCTTCAGTAAAAAAAAATGGAGACAATATAAAGAGTTTAATAATTAAATTTGAATTTCAAGAAGAATTAAAAATCAAGACTTAAGTTTCAGAGCATTAAGACATCCCAGACCTAAGCCTAACAGAGGAAACTTTCAGATTTGTGACTGAGCAGTTGCTACAAGAGGCACATTACTCAGGGGTTGACTAGTGCAATTATGATATCCCAGGATCAATAAGAATATGTTTTATCTATTATCTTATGCTGCAGCTGTAGGTTACTTTTTCTGTATTCCCTACCCTAGCATGCTGGTACCAAGGAAGATATATGGCTGTGTGTAATAAACCTGAGAATTCTTCAGTCTCTCATTGGTATTGTTTGCATGTTCTCTAATCCAATATAAATACCTAACTGAGCTTCTAACATTCACAGGATACCTAATTTGGTTTTGCATGACCGTGGCCAGAAACCCCTGAATCTGATTCCTCCCTAACTAGTTAAGAGAATATGCAAAACATAATTGGCCAGGGCTAAAATCAGAGCTGTATTAATCACATTGTGACTTAAAGAGAATTCTAAAATTTGAGGGTAAAGTAGAATCACCAAATTAGCTCTGTTTTCCCATAAATCAGGGATCTCAAACTCAAAGGCAGGTAACAAAACAAAACAGGAAACAATTTAGCAGTCCGTCTGTCAAAAGAAGCTGATACTATTCAGTTCCAGCCAAGAAGTAGTACAGTTCCAAAGTTGCGAGATTGCCTTTTGTTTGCTTACTTAGTTTAATTTTTGTTCTTTCTAGAGGAGTGATGTTTGTTTTTTAAGACACTTGAGCCTCACTAGTCATAAAAATATTAGCAGTAATCTTTGATTTTCATTTGTCTACTAAAGGAGTACTTCTAAACTTTCAGTGACTACATAAATTACCTATTGTTTTCTTTTTCTTTTTCTTTTTTTTTTTTTTTTTTTTTGGTAAAATGCAGAATCTGATTCAGTAGATCTGGGGAAGTACTTAAGGTTCTGCATTTCTAACAAGCTACAACTTGATACTAATGTTACTTGATTCCTATATTATACTTACAGTAGCAAAATACTAATTCATGTAGAATTAATAATACTACACATTAACTTCCCAGTTTTAAAATGTAAGCTGCTCTACTCCTGAAACTAATACTACACTATATGCTAACTAACTGGAATTAAAAAAGTTTTTTTGGAAATAAAAAAAAATGTAAGCTGCTAAATGACTATAGGAATATCTATTTAAAGATAAGGAAACCATAAAGGAATCTATTTCCTAATAACTTTGCCAAACATGTTATAATCTTATTGAATATTTATTTACAAAGTATATATTTATAAAAATCAATATATTTTATTTTTTTTAAATAATTTTTATTTATTTCTAGGAGAGAGAGAGAGACAGCGTGAGCAGGGGAGGGTCAAGGAGAGAGGGAGTCACAGACTGAAACAGGCTCCAGGCTCTGAGCTGGCAGTCAGCACAGAGCCCGATGCGAGGCTTGAACCCTCGAACCGCGAGATCATGACCTAAGCGAAAGTCGGACGCTTAACCGACTAAGCCACCCAGGCGCCCCAATATATTTTATTTCTGATATGTCAATGTTGTGACCAAAATTCAATCTTAGGTTTATATTGTTTTTTTTTTTTTTTTTTTTAAACGCACTTAACATTGCTTAACACATGACCAAATTTAAAACACAAATAGCCTTTTGGGAAGGAGAGGTGTCTGATATAAATAAACCACATAGCCCTAGGTAATGTGTTAAACTGGAATCTGTTTCAAATCACTAATCACACAAGCAATTGTTGCTGAGGGAGGGGATATTTTTCCAGTGCTCAGATATCTTATTTCCTGGGAGAGTTATTTGTAGGATAGTTGAGCACCAAAGACAGCAATGAGACCAAGGTCATTAAAATTACTTGTTGCAAATAAAAATGGTTTGTGAACACAGCACATTCTTTTTATATTTAACTTGCATTCATGCTTCAGAGACTATGTTACAGTGTAATTTGAGAGTCCCAGCTGTCCCATTTAGGATGTCCACTGTTCAATTTTGTAAATCAATGAGTTTTCCTAAATGTTGATTACAATACTCTAGGTTAGCATATGACTACAAAATGGTAATTTCTACAATTTGCATTTCTAAAATAAATGAAACCTTTGTTCCTTTTTTTTATAATATTAACCCCCCTTTACTGGTTGTATGATTGTACATATGGTTAGGCCAAATTTTGAAAGAAATTATTTTTGCCTGAGTGATATGATTGAATTACACTTTAACAGCATGCCCCTTTCTTAAGAGTCACATTCATTGCTAAATCTTCTTACTTTCAGTTTTTAAAAACATTAACTCTGAAGTATAAGCAGATAATGATTATAGAGAGTCCTAAGTAAACATGATTGGAAATACGGATTGTTTGAAGACTGAAAAGCTTTTATGACCCACTGGATTAAATCTTAATGCCTGTCATCATTTTAGGTGCTAGGCCTAAAATGAGAGAAGTCATGAAAGTGGGATAATAAAGACCAGAGAGTATTTACCTTGTGAAAACTGCCACAAGAATTCTCCATCTGTGTCGTGTGGAGCAGTGTCAATCCATTTCCTTTATGTTTTATTATATCAAACTAGTTAGATTTTAAAAACAATCAAGATTAAAATTAACATATCAAGTTTACATTTACCATTTAAATTTAACAAGTGTCAGCTCATATTCATGGCTTTCCTTGCTGTGTGGTGAAAGCTTTTGGGATATTTACAAGAAATAAAACTTAAGATACAAATAGAGATTTGAATTTTAAAGTAGATAATATGTGTTACATAATTAACATAGTTGTATTGATTAAATATGACCCTATGCAAGTAACACAGCTTTATCTAAATATTTTAATCTGAAAGTGATAGCAGTAGTAGGCATCATCCCTTTGGATTGTTTTGAGGATTGAATAGGTAATACATAAAGAGAACCATGCCATGTTTATCATGTATTATCATTGTTACTATGTAACAGTGGGAATATAATTGGCTATTTACATTTAGATTTTATTTAAATGCTTCTTTCCTTAAGCTACACATATATGATATATATATATATATATCATATATATATTATGTATCATATAATCATATATATATCATATAATCATATATATCATATAATCATATATATATTATGTATCATATAATCATATATATATTATGTAGTATAGGTTTACTTCTAATTTTTTTCTTTATAGAAGAAGACATTGCATATCCATTAACTATCTTGCCCGAGGGAAACAGTAAATAAGTGGTAGAAGTACTCTCATGTCATTATGACATGATCAATTATTACTATAATTATAGCTATTAGATATATATTAATATATTCAGTATTCAGCAACTACTGAGTGATTATTATGGGCTTGGTGCTGCTAATCTCAGTGCTTAAAAGACATCAGTGATCTGAGCCATCATGTTGCTTACATACCTGGTAAGGAAAGATAGATACCTAACAGTCAATGTAATACAATGATATGATACATTGATTTTTGCATGTATTAGTTACTTGGTAGCAGACATTTATGAACTGATTCCACTGTCCTCTTCAGCCTTCTGGGCTTCTGATTAGATTCAGCCAGTGGGCAGGTCCTGCAGAAAGTAGAAGAAGGGAAATAGATACGGGTGTTCATTCCCTCAGATTTTCCCTCTGCATCAAGTTCTTTAGTGTGGGCTGTGTCCCTTGACCAATGGTCATTACTACTACCAACACTACTTCTACCATCTTCTTTCTATTCTTTCCATTTCCTATAACTATTCTCTCATCCTGTGCTTCTGTACCAGTTGGTTGTAACAATGTACTTCTGTGTCATTCCTTATAGTTTTACTCCTCTCAAATACTTTTGTAAATAGTACTTGCATGAAATCCCTCTCCAATAGTATAACCCAATATAGTATGACATATTTTTCATGTTTAGAGTCCTGATTAATACTAAAATGGAAGAAGTGCTATGGTAAAAAAAAAAAAAAAAGTATAGAAAGTTAAAGCTGATATCGAGTTCTGGGGCCAGGTTGCAGTGTTAAATAAATAGTTGAGAGAAGACTCTTTGATAGGATGGTTTAGAAGCAAAAATATGGGAAAGATGAAGGAACCAGCTTTTTGGTTATCTTATTTATGAAAGACTACTTTAGGCACTGTGAACAGTGAGTGAAAGGACCCTGATCTGTGAGTTTAAATGGAAAACTAAACACCAATGATATTTGGAAGTCAGAGAGGTGATAGGAAGTCATATTATTTACAACTATGGATGCCAATTTTACAAATTTGGTTTTTACTCTAAAGACAATTAGAAATATGTAGGGTTTAAACCTGGTGAGTAGTGGGGTGCCTGGGTGGCTTAGTCGGTTAAGCGTCCGACTTTCGCTTAGGTCATGGTCTCGCGGTTCGTGGGTTCGAGCCCCGTGTTGGGCTCTGTGCTGACTGCCAGCTCAGAGCCTGGAGCCTGTTTCAGTCTGTGACTCCCTCTCTCTCTGACCCTCCCCTGCTCACGCTCTTTCTCTCTCTCTCTCTCTCCTAGAAATAAAATAAAAATATTAAAAAAAAAAAATCCTGGTGAGTAGTATGAACTGACTTTCATGTTTAAAAGATCACTTTGACTTCTATTATGAACTCCATATTGCAGAACTAAAATAGAAGCATAGTGACCTGTTTGGAGGCTATGATATAAATTGAAATTTATATAAGCAAAGAATCATTTCACTGCAATCTTGGCAAGTTTCAAGTTTTTACTCTCAATTATATTTTACTAGTGGCAACAAATGGCAATGTTAAAAATAAAGCCACAGTGAAAATGCTAATAGCACATAATCAGGACTATGTATGCTAAATGGACTTCTACTTCCTGAGGCAGTGTCATACACACACAATAAATATATAGGGGTATTTATGTAAAGATACTCCATCTTATCTATTAGCCAGTTAAATATATGCTTCAGCATGTAATGGATCATTGTGAACATTTGTGTAATAACAAAAAATGACTATTTTGCAGCTAAATACATGTTCACATTTAACATGTTGATCCAATTGAGGATATACCAGATAACAAATGAAATTTAAAAGGATGATGTTCACCTGAAACTAATAAAACATGATGTTAATTATACTTAAATGAAAATAAAGGAGAAAGCTAATCATTTCCAGTAATAAATATGACCAGTACTGATATCTTATATCCAGTAACATTACATTTTTTCCATCACCAGAGCACTATTGTGAACATAAATATTTTTCATCTTTTCTGAATTAAACATAGAAGCACAAATATACACACCCTTCAGTATTTGCAACACACACAGTATATATCACACTTCCTTAACAACTTTTAATACTTCTTCCTCAGTTTTATTATTAGTGATTTAATGTAACAAATATATTTTAGATAGTACATTTTAATAATATGTTCATTACAATACAATAATGTTCATAATATTTATTTAAAGCATATACATAAACATAAGCATGCAACTTATAAAAATATGAAATGTACAGAAAACAGTTTACCAAGAAATAAGTGAAAAGTTTGCCCCCAAAAAGTGAAAATAAACTATTTCACTTGTTTTAAGGACTGAATCTAAATGTCAAAAGAGAATAAAATTTAAATGTGTGTTAAGTCATCAGGAATGTGTACTATTGTGCTCTTCTGATTTTTAAAATTTTACTCTTAAAATATTTCTGTTTAAAAGCTCCATGTGTTTTTATTTTAATTTTTCAAAAAATTCTATATTTTTCTAAGATATTATTTAAATTCCAGTTAGCTAAGATATAGTATAATATTGTTTTCAGTAGTATAATTTTATGATTCATCACTTACATACAACATCCAGTGCTCATCACAAGTGACCTCCTTAATACCCATCACCCATCTAACCCATCTCCCTGTGCAATATCCCTCTAGATGTCAGTTTTTTTTCTATAGTTAAGAGTCTGTTTTATGGTTTGCCTGTCTCTCTTTTTCCACATGCTCGTCTGTTTTGTTTCTTAAATTCCACTGAGGAGTGATATGTGTTGTCTTTCTCTGACCAACCAACCTCATTTAGCACAGACATTCTAGTTCTATCCACATCATTGCAAATGGCAAGATTTCATTCTTTATTATGGCCAAGTAATATTCCATTGTGTATATATACCACTTCTTCTTTTTCCATTCATTAGTCCGTGGGCTTTTCGAGTTCTTTCTGTAATTTGCCTGTTGTTGATAATGCTGCTATAAACTTAAGAATACACGCATCCCTTTGAATCACTGTTATTTTTGAATCTTTTGAGTAAATATCTAGTAGTGCAGGTGCTGGATCCTAGGGGAGTTTATTTTTAACTTTTTGAGGAAATTCCATACTGTTTTTCACAGTGGTTGCACCATTTGCATTCCCACCAGCAGTGTAAAAGGATTCCCCTTTTCCCAAATCCTTGCCAACATCTGATGTTTCCTTTGTTGTTAATTTTAGACGTTCTGACAAGTGTAAAGTGATATTTCATTGTCTTTTTGATTTGTATTTCTCTGATGATGAGTGATGTTGAGCGTCTTTTCATGTATATTAGTTATATGGATGTCTTCTTTGGAAAAATGTCTATTTGTGTCTTCTGCCCATTTCTTAACTAAGTTACTTGTTTTTGTGTGTTGAATTTGCTAAATTCTTTATAGATTTTGGATACCAAGCCTTTATCTGATATGTAATTTGCAAATATATTTTTTCATTCCATAATCCGGTTTATAGTTTTGTTGACTGTTTCCTTTGCTGTGCAGATGTTTTTTATCTTGGTACAATCAGGATTGTTCATTTTTGCTTTTGTTTCTCTGGCCTCCAGAGACATACCGAGTAAGAAGTTGCCATACCCAATGTCAAAGAGACTCCTGCCTGTGTTTTCCTCTAGGGTTGTTATGGTTTCCTGTCTCACATTTAGGTCCTTCATCCATTTTGAATTTATTTTTCCATATGGTGTAAGAAAGTGGCCCAGTTTCATTCTTCTGCATGTTGCTGTCAATTTTCCCAAAACTATTTGTTTAAGAGACTATTTTCTTTCATTCAATATTCTTTCCTGCTTTGTTGAAGATTAGTTGACAATATAGTTGTGAGTCCATCTCTTGGTTTTTTTCTTCTGTTCCACTGATCTGTGTGTTTTTATGCGAGTACCATACTGTCTTAACAGCAGCTTTGTAATATAACATGAAGTCTGGAATTGTAATGTCTCTAGCTTTGCCTTGCTTTTTCAAGATTGCTTTGGCTATTCATGGTCATTTGTGGTTGCATACAAATTTTAGGTTTGTTCTATCTCTGTGAAAATGTTGGTGGTATTTTGATAGGAGTTGCATTAAACGTGTAGATTGATTTGAGTAGTGTAGATGTTTTAACAATATTTGTTCTTCCAATCCATGAGCATGACATATTTTTCCATTTCTTTGATCATCTTCAGTTTCTTTCATTTTGTTCAGTAGTTTCAGAGTATAGATCTTTACCTATGGTTACGTTTATTCCTAGGTATCTTATGTTTTTTTGGTACAGTTGTAAATGGGATTTCTTTCTTGATTTCTCTTTCTGCTGATTTATTATTGGTGGATAGAAATGCCACAGATCTCTGCATGTTGATTTTGTATCCTGTGACTTTGTTGAATTCCTGTATCAGTTCTAGCAACTTCTTGATGGAGTCTTTTGGATTTTCTACATAGGGTATCATGTCATCTGTGAATATTGAAAGTTTGACTATTTCCCTGGTGATTTGGATGCCTTTTACTTCTTTTTGTTATCTGATTGCCGAAGCTAGGACTTCCACTATGTTAAATAACAATGGTAGGAGTGGACGTCCTTGATTTGTTTCTGATCCGAAGAAGGAATGCTCTCTGTTTTTTCCCTGTTAAGGATGATATTAGCTGTAGATATTTTGCATATGGCCTAATGATGTTGAAGTATATTCCCTGTATTCCTACTTTGTTGAGGGTTTTTATCAAGAATGTCTGCTGTACTTTGTCAAGTGCTTTTTCTGCATCTATTGGAGGATCATATGTTCTTATCCTTTCTTTTATTAATATGCTATGTCACATTGATTTACAAATATTGAACCATGCATATAGTCCATGAATAAGTCCCATTTGATCATAGTGAGCTATTCTTTTAATGTACTTTTGGACTCAATTTACTAGTATTGTCTTGAGACTTTTTAAGACATATTCATCAGGGATAGTGACCTGTATTTCTCTTTTTATTGGGGACTTTATCAGTTTTTGGAATCATGGTATGCTGCCCTCATAAAAATAAATTTGGAAAATGCCCTTTCATTTCTATTTATTGTAACAGAAAAGAATGGATATTATCTCTTCTTTAAATGTTTGGTAGAATTCCCTTGAGATGCCACCTGGCCCTGGACATTTGCTTTTTCGGGTGGAGATTTTTGATTATTGATTCAATTTCCTTGCTGGTTATCAGATGGCTCAAGTTTTCAATTTCTTCCTGTTTTAGTTTTGGTCGTTTGTGCATTTCTAGTGATTTGCCCTAGTTTGTTAGCATGTAATTTTTCATAGTATTTTCTTATAGTTGTTTGTATTAATGTAGTGTTGGTTGTGCTCTCTGTTCTCTCATTCATGATTTTATTTATTTGGATCCTTTCTCTTTTTGATAATTCTGGCTAGGGTGTTATCAATTTTATTAATTTTTAAAGGAAACAGCTCCTGGTTTCTCTATTCTGTTCTACTTTTTCTTCTTTAGTGTTTTTTTTTTTTCCTGTATCATTTGCTTATGTCCTAATATAATAATAATATCCCTTCTGCTGTCTTTAGGCTTTATTTGTTGTTCTTTTTCTAACTCCTTTATGTGTTAGGTCAGGTTGTGTATTGGAGATTTTTCTTGCTTCTTGAGGTAGGCCTCTGTTGCTATATTCTGCCCTGTGAGGATTGCTTTTGATGTATCCCAGAAGTTTTGGATTATTGTGTTTTTATTTTCATTTCTTCTCCATTTTTTATTTCTTTAATTTCCTGTTTGACTCATTCATTCTTTAGTTGGATGTTCTTTAACCTCTATGTATTTGTGTTCTTTACAAAATATTTCTTGTGATTGATATCAAGTTTCATAGTATTGTGGTCTGAAAATATGCATGGTATGATCTCAGTCTTTTTATACTTGTTGAGGGCTGACCCAGTATGTGATCTTTTATGGAGAATGTCCCAAATGTACTTGAAAGTAATGTGTATTCTTCTGCCTTCAGATGAAATGTTCTGAATATATCTATTTAGTACATCTGATTCAGTGTGTCATTCAAAGCATTTTTTCCTTGTTAATATTCTGCTGAGATGATCTGTATATTGCTGTAAGTGGGGTGTTAAAGTTTCCTACTATTAAAGTATTTTCAATAACTTTATGTGTTATTGTTTTACATATTTGGCTGCTTCCAAGTTGGTGACATAAATATTTAACACTTTTAGATATTCTTGTTGGTTAGAGCTCTTAAATATGATATGCTGCCCTTCTTCATTTCTTGTTACAGTCTTTGGTTTAAAATCTATTTTGTCTGATGTAAGTATGGGTACTCTGGCTTTCTTGTGACATCCATTGTATGATAAATGGTTCTTTATCTCCTCACTTTGAATCTTCAGGTGTCTTTTGTAGACAGGATATAGATGGATTTTTTTTAATCCATCTTGATACCCTATGTCTTTTGACTGGAGCAGTTAGTCTGTTTATCTTCAGAGTGATTATTGATAGATACGAATTTGGTGGCATTGTATTACCTGTTAGGTCATTTCTGGAAAATGTCTCTGTCCCTTTCCAGTCATTTTTTGCTTTTAGTCTTTCTCTCCCACTCAAAGAGTCCCCTTTAACATTTCTTGTTTTAGTAATCACAAACTCCTTTATTTTTGTTTGAGAAACTCTTTCTCTCTCCTTCTATTTTGCATGACAGCTTTGCTGGATAGAGTATTCTTGGCTTCATTTTTTTTTTTTTTTTTTTCCATTCAGCATGTTGAGTATATCATGCCCCTCCCTTTTGGACTCCCAAGTTTCTGTGAGGAGGTCTACTACTAAACTTATTTGTCTTCATTTGCAAGTTAGGGATTTCTTTTCTCTTGCAGCTTTCAGGATTTTTTCTTTATCTCTAAATTTTACAAATTTAACTACACTATGTTTTAGTGTTGGCCTCCTTTTGTTGATTTTGATGGGAGATCTCTGGTTTTCCTGGATTTGAATGTCTGTTTCCTTCCTCAGATAAGGGAAGTTTTCAGCTATAATTTCCCCAAATAAATCTTTTGCCCCCCTTCCCTCTTGTTCTTACGGGACTCCTATAATATGAATGTTATTGTGCTGTATGGAGTTGCGGAGTTTTTAAGTCTACATTTGTGATTCAATATTTTTCTTTTCTTTTCAGCTTCATTATTTTCCATAATTTTATATTCTGTGTCACTTATTTGTCTCCCTGATTCTCCCATCTTGGGTATAGCATTTTTTTTTTTTTTTTAAATTTCAGCCTGACCAGTTTTGTAGGTCTTTTATCTATTCAGTAAGGGCCTTCTTGGCATCTTCTACTCTTTTATCCAGCCTAGCTACTATCCTTATGACTGATGCTTTAAAGTGTGGATCAAGCATATTACTTAATATGTTTAAGTAGACCACTTTCTGTGATCTTTTCTTGTTATTTTCTTCGGAGATGAATTCCTCTATCTTGGCATTTTGTCTAGGTCTCTGCCTTCTCTATGGTAGGAAATCTTTTTATGTTTCCTGCTCCCAAGAGTAATTCCTTTATTTAAAAAAAAGAGGAATATTTTGTTCATAGCCTGGAACTTAAGGAAGTATCTCTAGTTTGTGCTGTGTGAGCTGTGCTGTTATGTTTTGGTTGACTTTTTCCTTATGTCTGTCTTCTGCAGAATTTCTCCTTGTCTACAGTGGAGAGTTTTTGGGCCTTGGCCAGAGGTTTTTTTTTTTTTTTTATGTTTGTTTATTTTTGAGAGACAGAGAGAGACAGAGTGTGAGTAGGGGAGGGGCAGAGAGAGATGGAATCTGAAGCAGGCTCCAGGCTCTGAGCTGTCAGCACAGAGCCTGATGTGGGGCTTGAACTCACTAGCTGTGAGATCATGACCTGAGCCGCAGTCAGCCACCCAACCAACTGAGCCTCCCAGGCACAGAGTGGGGCAAGTTTTAATCAGCTGTGCTCTAGTTGGCTTGTCAAAACTGACCTGATGCTATTTCCACTAGAGCTGAAGCTTTGCAGCACTCTGCTGTCATCTGATGTGGTGCGTGCACAGGGGGCAGGGACCAGATGGTAGTTTGTGCTGGTCTTCTTAGGAAGGGGTCCTTTGCACTGGTCCTCAGGGACATTTGCCCAAGAAAAGCAGCACTGCAGAGTTCAGTGGATCTGGGGTTGGGTGTAAGCATTTTAGGCCTCCACTGTTGACACTGTGCTGCTTACTGAAGTTAGTTTATGCTAAATGGTGGAGGAGAGAAATGGTGCCTGCTGCCTCATTTGTCCCTGGGGAGACAATGCCATCTTTCTTTTTTTTTTTTTTTTTTTTAATGTTTTATTTATTTCTAGGAGAGAGAGAGAGAGCGTGAGCAGGGGAGGATCCAAGAGAGAGGGAGTCACAGACTGAAACAGGCTCCAGGCTCTGAGCTGGCAGTCAGCACAGAGCCCGACGCGGGGCTCGAACCCATGAAGCGCGAGATCATGACCTGAGCGAAAGTCGGACGCTTAACCGACTAAGCCACCCGGGTGCCCCGACAATGCCATCTTTCTGCTGTGCACTCCAAGAAAGGACAGTCCTCTCTCCCAGTGCCTCCCAGGTCATCCTCAGGTCATACCATGTGCCCTCCTTCTCCACAGAAGCACTGCAGTGTCCTCTTGGCTCCATACAGGCTATATATACCTCAGACCTCTAAAACTCTAGTCTTTGATCCTTGGTGTTGCAAAAACTAATGAAAATCAGCCCCTCTGATTTTCCCGTCAGTAACTTTGAGGAAGTGTTTTCCTTGTGCAGTCACCTGCGTGCTTCTCTCTCTTTCTCTTGCCTGTTTGTGACCAGGACTTCTTTCTGTCTGCAGCACCTGTGATCCCCTTCTCCCCCAAATCATGTCTCTGCACCTCCTACCTTCCACAGTGTGGCCTCTTCTCTCCCTCTAGTTGTGCATTTTGTTCTGTCCTGGGTGTTTAGAATTATTTGATATTTATTTAGCCGAGTTTGAGGAGCAGGCAAGCCCTAGGGTCCTCCTCCTATTCTGCCATCTTGGCTTTTCCTCCTCAAAAGTTCCTATTTTTTTTTTTTTTTTTTTTACTATGCATTATTTATTCTACTGGAGAAAAATTTAGGTAGATAGCACAATTATTATTTTAATATTGACATTTTAAATTTGGTGTTCCTTATATATTTTATGTTTAATAAAATATTACTTAGATGAAAGAATGTTAAAACCCATACAACAGCTAATGGTTTGATGTGGAATAAAACAAGTGAAGATATGATAATGAACATATTTAATATTCTCAACTAATTCCTGTATGTACTTATTCTGATTATACTGAATGGTTATCAGTTCTGATTTAACCTAAAATTTTTGAAGTATGGATTTTGTTTATTGATAAATGACAACTGAAATAGTTTTTTGATCTCTGTAAACTATCAAGCGGGGAAACACCTGGATATGGTGATTCCATATATACTGTTACCAGTATATACTTGATATACTGGTAATCCTGTACACCAAATAATTACATATTCCTTGTAAGCAGTAACCCTGTCTTCTCTCATTTAGATCTATCAGTGACTTGTTCAGTAATTAGCTAGGGGTGCCTGGGTGGCTTAGTTGGTTAAACGTCTGACTTTCGCTTAGGTCATGATCTCGCGGTTGGTGGGTTTGAGCCCCGTGTCGGGCTCTGTGCTGACTGCCAGCTCGGAGCCTGGAGCTTGTTTCAGTCTGTGACTCCCTCTCTCTCTGGACCTCCCCTGCTCACGCTGTCTCTCTCTCTCTCTCTCCTAGAAATAAACATTAAATTTTTTTTTTTAGTAATTAGCTAATAAATGTCTTTAAAATTAAACCTAAGTGAATTGAATTAATTCAACAAAGATTTATTTCATTCTATAAGATTGACCAGACAGTAGACACATGGCTATAAAACAGACACCATTTTTATAGTATTTTTTAAATGTTTGTTTATTTTTGAGAGAGAAAGACAGAAACAAGTGTAAATGAGGGAGGGGCAGTGGGAGAGAGACACAAAATCTGAGGCAGGTCCAGGCTCCGAGCTTTTAGCACCAAGCCTGATCTAGGGCTCAAACCCATGAACTGTGAGATCGTGACTTGAGTAGAAGTTGGATGCTTAACCATCTTAGCCACCCAGGTGCCCCCAGACAGTATTTCTTAAGACAACTTAGGAAAAAGCATATACACAATGAAAGCAGAATAAGATAACGTTTTTAACCTATCTTTTATAATTTCAGTGTGCAATTGCTGCAGTCAGGAAAGAAGGAATTCTTGAGTCAAGCAAAAGGTCAAAAGACATTTCAAAATGAGTAGCTTTGATAAAGGAGTATCTGGTTTAACTATGAGCATTGTGTTTATTAAAGTTTGTTAGGCAAAGAGGCATAATGGTTATGATGAGGCCAGATCTTAGAATCTTGTAGAATCTTGCATAGTACAGCAGTGAAACTTCAAAGCATGGGTGATCGTATTAAAAAAGCCAAGATTTTGGTCAGGACTTCTCATTTACTATCTTTGGAATCTTCAGTTTCTTCATAATAATTTGAAGATACATCTTAGTACATTGTGACTGAAAGGATTAAATTTGATATTAAGTATAAATGGCTTTGTAAAGTGTCTTACTGAGAGAAAGATCCAAAACTATTTATTTTTAGTAATTTCAGTATAATTATATTTCTTATATTTTATCTACATTTTATAATTTTTACATTTACAATGTAAAGAATGTTTTGTGTAGAGATGGCAAAAGTTTAGGTGTATGTTTTAAATGCTGAGGTTGCTTTATAAGACGCTATATCAGGAATCCAGGTGAGAGTGAAAAATTATTTTATCAAATCAGGTGAACACTTATTTATTTGTTTGTTTAGAGACCAAATTGGTGAGGGGCAGACAAAGAGGGAGACAGAATCCCAAGTAGGCTCCATGCTATCAGCAGAGTCCCATGTGGGGTTCGAACTCACCAATCCTAGAATTGTGATCCAGGCTGAAGGCAAGGGTCAGATGCTGAGCCATCCAGGCACCTCAGATGAACACTTTTTTTTTTTTTTTTAAGGAGACTGCAAGCAAAGGTGCAAGTGGGTAAGGGACAGAGGATGAAGGAGAGAAAGAGAACCTTAAGCAGCACCTTAAGCAGGCTCAACACCCAGCATGGAGTTTGACACAGGGCTCAAACCCAGGACCAAGATCATGGCCTGAGCTGAAACCAAGAGTCAGGAAATTCAAATGACTGAGCCACCCAGGCACCCCCAGATGAACTCTTTTTAAATAAATACAGACCCTTGAATTCAAGATTTTTAAAATTGATATTTAAATCATTTAAGGGAATTATTCATGATTATAATGTGATCCCAATAAGATTATTATTGTTTTATTTTCTTTTTATGACTAAAGTGTAGTCATATTAATTTTCTGAAACTTATTTATAAATGTCGTACAGGAAACCATATAAGCAGTTGATTATCAATCCTACACCTCACCTTTAGTAATCTCTCACATTGGTGTTGTCTTTTCTCTTTTTTTCAGTACCCAAATAATCTTTGTTTTTAAAAATTTTTTTAATGTTTTATTTATCTTCGAGAGAGAGACAGTGTGAACATTGGAGGGGCAGAGACAGAGGGAGACACAGAATTTGAAGCAGGCTCCAGGCTCCAAATGTCGCACAGAGCCTGTCGGCACAGAGCCTGACATGCGGCTCAAACTCAACAAACTAAGAGATCATGACATGTGCTGATGCTGGACACTTATCCAAGTGAGCCACGAAGGCACCCTGTTTTCTTTTTTAAATGATTTTTAAAATTACTTATTTATTTTGAGAAAGAGACCATGAGAGCAGCAGAGAGATATGAAGTGAGAGATTATCCAGAGAGAAATGGAGTGAGAGAGAATGCCAAGCAGTTTCTGCACTGTCAATGCTGAGGCCACTGTGGGGGTTGTACTCATGAACCATGAGATCATGACCTGAGCCAAAATCAAGAGTTAGATGCTTAACTGACTGAGTCACCCAGGTGCCCGAATAATCTTCTTCTAAAACCTCATTTTGCATTTACCTCACCACTTGCTGTAGCCAAGTATACAAAGATATTCAAGATACAGCTTAATGTGGCACGAGATGCTTCATTTTGAATATCAAGCTGCCATATAGAGCAAATGTTGCTGCCTGGCTTGAAGGGCTATGTAGGAGAGATAAGATAGAGAAAGACTGACACACAGACTGAGAGTCATATAGACAAATAAATAGATTTGTAAACAAGAACAATATATGCAAAGAGACAGAAACAGGATACATTAAAAATATATGTGTGCACAATTTCTCTTTTTTATAAGGTCTCTATTGTGTTTTGTTGGCTAGATAGCTACCTAAAAAAATAATGGATTGACGGATGGTTGGAAGAATGGAAACAAATATTTGTATTTTCTCTAAAATTTATACATGGCAAATATTCCAACTTTTTACCTGCAAGTCATAATCTACATGAAGTGCTTCATCACTAAATAATATTTAAGCTTTTGTTGGTATATTAATATTTACTAATTATGGTAAATTTTTAATGTATATTTCAACTTTTGAAAGTAAAGTAGGACACACTATACCCAGTGTCCTAAGTATTAGTTAGATTCTGACTTCTTCCACTTTTATATTTCCCTTTTAAAATTTGACAAAATAATGAGCTATTCAAATAAAGCATTATGCTTATATAAGCATGTTATATATTTCAGTTTTATATTTATGTTTATGTCTGCTTTATATCAAATTTTACTCAAACTTTTAAAAGCATTTATTAATGCCATTAAATATTACAATATTATATATGTGTAGATTATCTCATTATATGCTTAGGTCAGACATCGCTTAATAGCTAACAGATATCTACTATTCATTATGATCTTTATGAATGTACACTCAATTTGTGATAGTTTCTATAATATTTTCATAATATTTGTTATCTGACATTGAACATACATACATTTGGTGCATATTATATATTATACCTTATGCTAATCGCATTCATTAATAAAAGGTAAATACAGTATGTATTAGGAAGGGTAAAATGCACGCATACACATGTACACAGAGAGAAAGAAAATAAGAATGTATTATACAGTGAAACAAGTAAGTCAAAATCTCTTACCTTTTTAACCCCAAAGTGTTGGATTTATTTCCATATACTTTGAGCAATGTTTATAAATAAGTCCCTATACAGATATAAAAAATTTCAATGTATATTAGTTACTAAATCTGGTGTATTCTATTGATTAAGCTTGAAACCACTTATTTAATTCATTAAATGTGAGTTTCTATTACCCACTACTTATAAAGTTTATCTCTTATGTGAGTTTATTTATATTGCAACAAATACTAAAGTATTTTTAACTTGACAATGAAAACTATTTAAAAAATAGTATATTCAACAGTTACAGGCACAGAAAAGTGTGTATTACATATTTATTTGGGGGTGTGTATGTGTTTGTGTGTGTGTATATATATATATATATGTATGTATATTTGTGTGTGTGTATATATATATATATATATATACACTTAATTTGTGTGTGTGTGTATATGTATATATATGTATATATTTAATTGTAATGACCTGAAATGTGTTTTAATTATAAAATAATCTTTTAAATTACATTTACATGATATTTAATCAATACATTTTCTTGATATGACTTGCATAGCAGAAACTAACAGATAAACAAAGTATACTTAAAAATAATGTCAGAGTTCTCATTAGTTAGATCTATATAGGTTTTCATCTCAGTGTGAAGTTAAATTATTCTCATAAGGAAACATAATATGCTGGCTATTCTACAAAGAAAATTACAAATTTGTGTTTGTTTTCTAACCTCAAATAAAAAATATAACAAGAGTAAATGGGGAAAAATGAACAGGAAGGTTATATCCAAGTCATGGCTGTCAGAAATTCCAATTTTACTTCCTAATCTACCCAATCTTGTGTGAAGAGAGCTAATGTTCAATCCTAATCATAAAGGAGACAACCATGCAGACTTGAAAGGTCTGTACACATAAAAAAATAAAGGGTAAATCAATCTTTATATAATTTCACTTCTAGGATATTCTTGGGTGAGACAACAAATCATACTCTTGTTTTGTCTTCATTTTGGTTTTTATTTTGTTTTCCTTTTGAAGTTAGAAACATTTTTGTAGTTATCTAGTACTTTGGAATATTATTAACAAGACTAAAATTTCCATTTTTACATTGATTTGGAGCATGTCATAGATTTCCATTCACATAATTATGCAATTAAAACCTCATTTATTTATTTGGTAATATAATTAGTATTTGCAAATGGAATTTACAATATTTATTACTTTGTAAACCATAATGGTTGTATTTATTATTAAATGTGTTTCCAGGCACAGATTAGTAGTGATTATAGCTAAAATGTATTTCATTTTTTATTTGTACAGTGTCCATTATTTGTGAAATGATTCTTCAAATAATTGTGATTCATGGCAATTTCAGCAACAACAGTACTTTCAAATCAGCAGTTGTAGTTATCTTTTAAATAATAATGAATCCTATGATTTAAAAAATTCCAAAAATAAAATGCGAAAATCCAGAAAATTTAATTTAGAAATGTGTGTCCAATTAGCAGAATATTTTAAAACTTCTGTGTAACAAATAGACATTCCAACTAAGATAATGATCAGAGTTCAGTTTTTCCCCATCAGATTTACAAAATAATTCCCAAATTCAGCCACAGCTTGGAATGATATTTGCATCCAGCTTTTAATAGAAGTTATAGATTGGTGGAACTATTTTATTTGCAATATGCATGTTCTATGGGAAAATGTACATACAATTTAAGACTTTCTGAGTTTAACATAAATATATGCTTTTCCAGAATATGTGAAAAGATAAATGTACAGGATGCTTATTGCAGCATTGTTTGTAGGAACTGACCTCTAAAAAGTAATTACTGAAACCTTGTTAACTCGTTTTTTGATATTTTGTGTGTGAGAGAGCCTATTTTGCTTGAACAATACAACAGTTAAACCATGCATAAACAGTGTCTGTGCTTGTGGCAAATTCTTTTAGAGGTACATACCAGCCAAAAGGAAAAAAATCAAATGAATAACTGTTATAAAAAGAAAACATATGGTACTCTAAGGATTATGATATGGGTATCTAATCTGGTAGAACTTCCTATGAAATAATAGTTGATTTGCATGCTACTAAATGGAGAAGAGTTTACCAGATGAAATGACCCAGGATATAAAAACTTCAGATATACTAAGTGCATAAAGGAAACTGTATACAGAATATACTAAGTGATTAAAGAAGACTACGGTGAAGCAAAAGTGTCCAGAAACAAGGTGGGGAGTAGGTAGTATAAATGTAAAAACAAAACAAGAAATAAAACAAAACCTGTAGAGAAGATAATGAAAATATTATCTGCAGATGTAGTGATTTAATATGAGAAGTAAAGATAGATGGCAGTAAATTGTATCAGTTATCTGTCTTGAATAATTTGAAAGGTTATTTACAATATAGAGAATGGTGGAAAAGGAGAGGATTTTGTTTTGTTTTTTGGTGCAATGAAGATTGATTCTGAGCTCAGTTAATATTGTACATTTGATATGCTCAAGAGCCATAAAAGCAAGTGTCTTGTAGACACCTGGATTTTTCTGAAACTTAGGACAAATGGTCACAGATATATATTTGGAAATCATCAATATAATTGAAAGCACTATAATGGATTAAATCAGCCAGCTAATATGATGATAAGAACACCTGAGATAACAAACCTGACAGTGTCACTTATTTAAGGATTTGGTTCAGGAGGAGGAGAGTGGACAGTGAAGAGAATCAGCCAATGAATAAGGGAATGATGTTTTTAGAAAGCTAGGGGTACGATTATTTCAAGGACAAGGGTGCTCAGCAGTGTCAAAATTTTCCTCCAAAATATCAGATTAAAAAATAGGATCTAGAACTGTATGAAATTAGTTAAAAAAGTGAGAGTAGTTTCAATATGTGATTGGCTCAGAAGTCATAAATGTGTTCAGTAAGGTGGAAGTGGTAGAGGTAGAAATACAAATAGTAAGATAAGCAGCTCTTTTGGTATATTATGGAAGGAAAGAGAAAAAGAACAATATATAAAGATGTTTGGAAACTATGATGAAAGGTGAGAAGGGTTTTTGTACAAATGTCTACTGAGAGAAGCTGGATAGGGGGAAAAATAAACAGGTAGAGCAAATGCCTGGAAGTACAGAACAAAGGAAACAGTGTATGATTGTGAGTGAATTAGATGAGAATACTTAGAGAGTAGAATGCCTCTCCAGTAGAAAAGTAGTGAATGGGGCGCCTGGGTGGCTTAGTCGGTTAAGCGTCCGACTTTCGCTTAGGTCATGATCTCGCGGTTCGTGGGTTCGAGCCCCGCGTCGGGCTCTGTGCTGACTGCCAGCTCAGAGCCTGGAGCCTGTTTCAGTCTGTGACTCCCTCTCACTCTGACCCTCCCCTGCTCACGCTGTCTCTCTCTTTCTCTCCTAGAAATAAATAAAAAAAAAACCATTAAAAAAAAAAGTAGTGAAAAAGGACATGATGGACGTGGGTGCATGGCCATTTGGCAGATAAAACAAGAGAGTTGATCTATCCAGATTCTCCTATTTTCATTTGATTGTGTAATAGGAGGCATTTTCTTCCATTGAGAATAAGAAAGAAAGTAGGTTTGCCAAGTTTTTCAGGGCTGGAATTGATTTCAGACTATCAGAAAGATGAGTGTCATAGAAAAATATTACAGTGATTCAGGGCATTGTTCAGTGACCACTAATGGTCAATGGTTCTGAATTTATGATAGTACCAATTGACATAAACAGTGCTCTAAATCCTCCATTACTTTAGAGAAGCCAAATCATTTAAGAAAAGTTTTGGGACTGCATAGATACATGTTCTAAGTGTAGAAGAACACAACAAATTGTAGGATGCTCACAATAAATGATAAAATCACAAATACTTGGAATATAAGCAAGCTAAAAAGAAAAGAAGAAAATTGCAGGGCTGTAATAGATAAGAACACATAAGGAGTGATAATTCTCTCTTCTGTGCAAAATAACTGAAAAAAAGCAAAGCACTTTACCTAATGGCAAACTGTCTAGGGAAAATTATTTTCTGTTTAGTATTGCATATGTAAATTCTCAGAAATTTCTTGGTGTATGTTAGATACGTATATTTCAAATAATTCAATGGTGACCTACAAGTTAAGGGTTAATTGTGAAAGTTTACCTATTATATTTTCTTGTGATACTTATGTGTGTACTTTATTTACTACCAGTAGCTTCTAGTAAAGATGAGAATGCTAAAACTTTTGTGGGCTAGTGCTAGATATCTCATTTGTGGGGTATTGGTGGCTTAGTTTCTTTTTCAGGAAGTATAAAAGTAAAATTATTTTTTTCATAGCATATTAGAGGAGGATCAACACAATTAGGGAATATTTAGTGAGTAGGTGTCTCCTTGACTGGAATTGGCATACATATCCAGAATAGGCAGCCTTGATTATTTTTCTCATGTTTTGTAGAAGCAAGTTCAATAAATTCTGAAACCTTCACAGAAAAGGAGTTATATAGACTTTTAAAATAATAAAATAAATATGCACTTAGATGAAAAACATGAAATGCACTGCTATCAAGTCATAGTTTCATGTTGTTAACTGAGAAGGAATAGATGAATAACAGTATGCATTATGTGGTATAATTTTAAGAAAAAATAATGGTAGCAAAGTCAAAAAGCAAGAGACGGTAATGAAGAGATATACAGGGTCGAGTAAGTAGCCACCATTCTCCTTACTCAAGTTCAGAATTAATTGAAAAGTGGACAGATTATTTAGACACTTGGGTTTTCAAAATACAAGCTTTATCACTGAAAAACCCAAATGGAACAGTAACCATAAATTTAACTGGGAGACTGGGGAAAGAAGGACAAAGAGGGTTGGCATTGTAGCAGGAAAAATATTTTTGATAAAGATCAAAATGCATAATATATAAAAATTGTTTATATTAATAACTTCTTTATAAGCATTTAGAGAAGTGAAAAAAGTCCTAATTGAGAAGATATTTACAACATATGAACAATAGAGATTTGATATTTAAAAGACTTAAATAGTTCCTACAGATCAGTACAATGTAAAATAAATATAATTAAACTCTTTCTAGTTACTATAGAGAATTCTGTTTTTCATTTGAATTTTAAAATGTTCTTTAATTCAGTAACTATTAGATATTTTTTTACATTCATATATTTCAAATATGAGATTTTAGTAATGACATTTTCTTTTTTATGAAGTTTATTTTGAAGGGAAAAGAGCATGTGCGTGTGTGCAGATGGGGGAGGAGCAGAGAGAGAGGGCAAGAGAGAATCCCAAGTGGGCTCCACACTGTCAGCATGGTGCTTGACATGGGGCTTGAACTCATAAACTATGAAATCATTTTCTGAGCCACATCCAAGAGTTGGTTGCTTAACCAGCTGAGTCACCCAGGTGCCCCAATGACATTTTCATTAAAATTTGAAAAAACCTTTTCACCAGCAGATCCTCATTAAAGCAACTTTTAAAAAGTATACTTCAGGAGGAAAGGGCTAAGATTGAAAAATCTTTATATTTCATAATTTCAAGAAATAAAAAGTAAAATTTCTTGGAAGTTTATTTCAGGCACTCTGATATTTTTGATAAATGAATCATTTTTCATTTATGCCTGTGATTAAAATTTCCATTTATATTTATAATGAAGGAATTATAATCAGACACAACTTGTTAAATATTGTAAATTTTCTCAAGAGCTTATCAATAAAACTTAGGTTCCTGTCTTTAAAAATTAGGTATAATACATATTATATTTGTATCCAATATAAGCTTACATATACTTTATATTATATAACATAAGCAACATATTTACATATTTTCTAACAATAAATTTGTATTTGTATGTGTATATACATTAACTTACATATACATATAAGCCATATTTTATATCATCTATCAATGTTCACTTATATCTGTGTGATACTCATGAACTATTTGAAGTTTAGAAAAAACAAAGGAGTTAAAACTTTTCAAGGGAGTATTTGACTATATTTTTCCCTTCAGTTTAATCACACAGTTTCACAAGTCTTTGGGGGTAATTTGTGCACAAAAGGTTTCTATTAATCGGAATCTATTAATAAATGAAATTAAAGAAATAAATAGTATCTAAAAATACTTTTCCATTTATAATAAATAATCAAGTATAATGAGCAATAATTTAAATATTTCAGAGTTGGAAAATTAAATATTGTAATTTTACATACAATCGTTTCAATAGATTATTAATCATAAAGGATTTATTCAGTGTCTGGGTGGCTCAGTTAGTTAAGTGTCTGACTTTGGCTGAGGTCATGACCTCATGGTTTGTGAATTTGAACCTCATATTAGGCCTGTGCTGACAGCTCACAGCCTGGAACTTACTTCAGATTCTGTGTTTTCCTCTCTCTGCCCCTTTCCTGCTTGCACTCTGTTTCTGTCTCTCAAAACTGAATAAATTTAAATTTATTTTAAAAATTAAATTTTAAATTTAAATTTTAAAATTAAAAAAAATTAAAGGATTTATTAATTTTATTTTGTGATTATATTACAAGTCTGACAGTTTGGAATGTTTCTGCATTAGCCATGATTTTTAGAGAAAAGACAAATTTATCACTCATTAAAAAGATGAAGGGAATTTTTTTTATGTGTTTCACAACTCTCCATGAAAAATGGAACCGTGGTAGCCACTGGGTGGTGAAATGAGTTTGAAAGTTCCCAAAAAGGTCCAATTCTAGAGAATTATGCTATTTAACTGTGTGGCCACTATTTGAAAATTTTGTCCTAGACACTGTGTTTGAACTAAAGAAAAACACACTTAGTGTGACCAGTCTTTTTCAGCATTTGTTGAAATCAATTGGAAAAAATTAACATTGCACCTGTCTGAAGCAATGAGAAAAATAAGAGGCTGACCAAAAACTTAAAAGGGAAATCAGGAGAATTAGATGCCTATAGGATGCTTTGGAAAACTCCAACATACTGCCACAAATTCGGAAGGACATACATATGTGCATGGTCCTTTACATGCTCAAGAAATATCTGAGCCTTAGCTCTCATTTACAGCTGATCATGAGGCTCTGCACAAATGGTGTGAAGACTTCAGACAGGTTGTGAATTTGCCAGGGTGTAGAAGGCATCCCCAAATATGCTGATTATATTTATGGTCAAGACAGAGATTTCTAGCTCAAGGAATTATGCTGTCTGATTTCCAGACAACATGTATTGAAGGAGAAACTTTGTCACACAATAAAAATAATACAAACTTTAGTGAATTAGTTTAGAAAAGTCAACAAGCAAGCAGAACCATTGGGAAAAACAACAACAAATAGGAATGGTGATGTTGTACTCTGAGTGAGGAGTATCTGATTACAAGGCTTACAACATTAGATTTTTTAAAATGACCGTTTAAAGAAATAAAATATCCAGTTTAAAAACTAAAAAAGCAAAATAACTAGACATGCAAAGAAAAAGGAAATAATGCCTCTGATATAGAAAAAAATTAACAGACCTTTCTTTGAAGGAGCCCACATGTTAGATTTATTAGACAAAGACTTTAAACTAGCTTTATTAAAAAATATTCAAAGAACTACAGAAATCCATGTCTCTAACGACCTATAAAATATATAAGAATAAGATCATATAAAAAAGATTATCAATAAAAATGTTAAAAAATATAAAAAAGAACCAAATACAATTTTGGAATTGGAGAGTATAATAATATAATGAAAAATGTATTAGAAGTGCTCAGTAGCAGATTTTGCTGGCAGAAGATGTAATTAACATTCCTGGAGATAGGTATATTAAAATTATCTAATCAGAGGAAGAGAAAGAAAAAGAAGGAATAAGAATTAACAGAGACTCTGAGATTTGTGGGACACTATCAACGATACCAAAATGCACATAATGTGATTCCCTGAAAGTAAGAAGAGAAATAAAGGATAAGACATAATATTTGAAAGAAATAATGGCTTAGAACTTCCCAAAGTTGATTAAGAACACTAATTTAAATATCCAAGAAGGTCAGCAAATCAAGCATGATACATTTAAAGAAAAACACCTAGATCACTCACAAACTCATGAATGTCAGATTCTTGAAAGCAAATGAGAGGTTATTCATGATATACAGTAATGAATGAAATTAGTTACTTTGTTTTAAGAAAGCAGAGAGGCCAAAATATTCAAAAGTGAAAGAAAAAGACTGTCAACCAATATCCAGTCTTTTTAAGAGACAAACCTGGGACAAGTGGATATCTTCATAAAGAGTTATGCATTTGAACTTGATTTCATTCATATATAAAAATTAAAATTGTATCCTATATTTAAATATAGGAACTAAAACTATAAATTATAACTCTATGAAGAAAATGTGGGAGTCCATCTTTTTGAGTTTGGATTAGGCAATTGGTATAACAACAAAAGCATAATTATAAAGAAAATAAATTTGACTTCATCAAAATTAACAATATTTTTCTTTCAGATGACATTTAAAAATAATCTATACAAGGGGAAAATACATGTCATTTCCATGTGTACAATATCAGGTATGTTTATTATTATTATATATTTATATTATACATTTATTATTATTATATTACCAGATATGTTACCTATGATGATAATATATCAGATATAATACTTATGATATCATAATATCATGGCATGTATCTGATAAAGACCTGGTATCTAGTGTAAATAATTTTCACAACTCAAAATCAGAAGACAAAAAAACCCCGCAATTTAAAAAAGGGTCAATAGTTTGAATGGACATTTTTTTCAAAGAAATACATAAGTGCCCAATAAGCAATGGAAAAAAATGCTTGATATAATTAGGTATTAGGAAAATGCAAATTAAAACCCGCATAGCATGTAATTATCACTAGGATGGCTAAAATAAAATTTAACAAAAGTAAGTTTAGTCAAGGAGAAATTGGAACCTTCACATTTTGGTAGTGAGATTTTAAAATGATGCAGCCATTTTGAGAATCAGTTGGCAGTTTCTTACAATATCAAGCATAAGTCCACAATGTGATACAGTATTGCCTACCAAGAATACAACCAAGATAATTTAATACTCATGTCCCAACAAAAGCTTGTACAATACTCATATCCAAACAAAAACTTGTACACTAACTACAGAAGCATTGTGTATAATACGCAAACAGCAGAAATAGTACAAATACCCACCAACAGATGGGTAATCAAATTGTGTATATCAATAAATGAACTATCATTTAACAGTTAACAGGGACGAAGTACTGATAAATGCCATGACATGAACACATTTTGAAAGCATTTACAAATTTTGAAAGCATTTTAAGGAAAAGAAGTCAGTCACAAAAAAAAAAAAATCACATACTATATGGAATTTATATGAAACATAATTGACATTTATAAGAAGTACCAAAAATAAGCAAATCAAACTTATATGAAATATAATTGAAATTTATAGGAAGTGCCAAGAACAAGCTAACCTATAATAGCAGAGGTAGTTTAGTGGTTTTAAGGGACCAAGGGAAGTGAACAATGGGCATGGTACAGAATTTCTTTGTAGGGTTATAGAAATATTCTGAAATGAGAGTAGTGATGATTGCATAATTATATCAAGAAACTAAAAACAACTGAATCATAAACTTTAAAGTTGGGTTGTATGGCACACAAATATAAATAAATATTCTGCCTAAATAAGAAAACTTTATGAACATTGTAATAAATAAAGTATATCAAAATAGTAAAAATAATTTCACTTTAAATCACTTGCTAGTGTTTAAACTTGCACCTATTCTTTAAAAAGTTTTTTTTTTTTTTTAACATTTATTTGTTTTTGAGAGACAGGCAAAGTGTGATGGGGGAGGGTCAAAGAGTGAGAGAGACCCAGAATCCAAAGCAGGCTCCAGGCTCTGAGCTGTCAGCACAGAGCCTGATGCAGGGCTTGAACCTACGAAAAATGAGATCATGACCTGAGACAGAGTCGGAAGTTTAACTAACTGAGCCACGCAGGTGCCCAAAAGTTGCACATATTCTTATCTAACTATGCATTTGCATCTATATTTATACTTTGCAATTTTGTGTTCAGTGAATAAGGGTCACTTTCCTTTGTATATTTATTTTGGGAAAGTTTGTTTCCTCCCAGAAATTGTTTTTATTGTAAAATTTTATGAGTTATGTACATGATTAGCATGAAACAAATGCACTCCTGCATCTTTAAAATTCCTGTTACATGACTTATTACATTATCCACTTAAAGAAGTATAAGAATGTTGAATTAAAATGAAGCTTAGTGTTGAGAACTTTGGAAAATGTCAAGTTGTTTTGAAGTAATATGTTTTGCACTAATGTTATTCTATTCACTACACTGTTGTGAAGCTTAAGTAAAGTCTCAGATGCTTTGCAAGGTAAAATAAAATAAGAATAACTTCATATCTTAGTTATATAAACTCTGTAAAGTCTAAAAGGAAACAAAATATTTCATGAAACATAGATTGATATTCATGAAAACTCCAATTGTTAAACAAAACAATTCCAGATTTATGTAAGAAGAAATTGTATTCACAAAATTGCAGTAAGGAGAATACTTGGACCACAGTATCTGTAAGCATCTCTATATCAAATAGAAAAGGATAGAGAGATGAAAGGAGGACTACCAGTAACATTTTGCGGTATAGGGCAAGTATAGGGGCTGCTGAGCAGATTGAAAAAACAGGATTTTTCTACAGGAAATGTATGCCCTTGTGGTCAGCCAGTTTTCAGAGTGAAATTTTAAGAAGGGCTGTTTTGCACTTTAGTGCTTGTCTAAACTTGGGGCAATCCAGAGTTTAGGGACCTGTAAAGTGAACAGAAACCTGATTAAATTTCTTGGTACCAAATCAGTCTTAGGTAGTGGATATTGTAGTTATTTGGTCAATTTCAATTATGTTGAAGACTTAATTATAAAAGACCAACTATTGGTACAGCCACTCTGGAAAACAGTATGGAGATTCCTCTTAATAATAGAACTACCCTATGACCCAGCAATTGAACTACTAGGTATTTATCCATGTGATACAGGTGTTCTGTTTCAAAGGAACACCATGCACCCCAGTTTATAGCAGCACTATCAACAATCGCTAAAGTATGGAAAGAGTCTAAATGTCCATCAATGGATAAATGAATAAAGAAGATTTTATTTATGTGTGTGTGTGTGTGTGTATAAAATGGAGTATTATTCAGCAATCAAAGAATGAAATATTACCATTTGCATCTATGTAGATGGAACTAGAGGGTATCATGATAAGCAAAATTAATCAGAGACAGACAAATGTCATATGATTCACTCATATGAGAACTTTAAGGTACAAACATAAGGGAAGGGAAGCAAAAATAATATAAAAACAGGGAGGGGGATAATAACATGTGAGACTCATATATGTGGAGAACAAATAGAGGGTTACTGGAAAGGTTGTGGGAGGGGGGATAGTCTAAACGGGTAAGGGACATTAAGGAATCTACTATTGAAATCATTGTTGCACTATATGCTAACTAACTTGGATGTAAATTGTAAAAAAATAATAAAAGAATAAGTAAAAAACTAAAAGACCAGTGATTCTGTGTGAGGCAATATAACTGCACAAAAATGATCTGTGTCTCCCTATAAATTCTGTAAAATGTATGATTTTGCTATGGCTTATCTCTTAATGGCCAACTTTTAACTTATCTCTATTTTATCATCATGGTATACTCCTTAATAATAGTGATTATCTAAAACTGCACTGAGTTACCACTTCACGCCAGAGTGGCTAAAATGAACAAATCAGGAGACTACATATGCCGGCAAGGATGTGGAGAAATGGGCACACTCCTCCACTGTCGGTGGGAATGTAAAGTGGTGCAGCCCCTCTGGAAAACAGTGTGGAGATTCCTCAAAAAATTAACAGTAGAACTCCCCTATGACCCAGCAATAGCACTGCTAGTAATATACCCAAGGGATACAGAAATGCTGATGCATAGGAGCACATGTACCCCAATGTTCATAGCAGGACTTTCAACAATGAAATCATGGAAAGAGCCTAAGTGTCCATCAATGGAGAATGGATCAAGAAGATGTGGTTTATCTATACCATGGAATACTACTTGGCAATGAGAAAGAATGAAATCTGGCCATGTGTAGCAACATGAATGGAACTTGAGGGTGTTATGCTGAGCAAAATAAGTCAGGCAGAGGATAGATACCCTATGTTTGCACATATAGGTGGATCAAGAGGAACTTAATGGAGGACCATAGGGGAGAAGAAGGGGAAAATAGTTGGGGAGGGGGAGGGAGGCAAACCATGAGAGATTCTTGAATGAGAGACTCTTGAATGCTGAGAACAAACTGAGGGCTGATGGGGATGGGAGAGAGGGGAAGGGGGGTGATGGGCATGGAGGAGGGCACTTGTTGGGATGAACAATGGGTGTTATATGGAAACCAACTTCTGAGAGTATGAGTCTCTATTCAGAAAGGTCTGGTCTGAATTCCAAGTTCATTCTGTTCAGTACAACTACTAAGAACTTTAGGTGAGTTTGTTTAGAGTTTCAGGCCCTAATTATGTAATTTTAAGATGATTAAAAAACATCTTTCATGCAGCATTAAAATGCTTATTTCAAAAAACAATATAGGGGTACTTGGGTGGCTAGGTTGATTAAGCCTCCTACTCTTAATTTCTGCTCAGGTCATGATCTCGCTATTTGTGAGATTGAGACCGGCTTTGGGCTCCATGTTGACAGCAGGGAGCTTGCTTGGGATTCTCTTTCTCTCTCTCTCTGCCCTCCCCCTTCTCACACTCTCTCATACTCTCTCAAAATAAATAAACATTTAAATACAACAACAACAGTATAGTAGGTCTAAAAAAAGAGAAAGGCAGAGGGAGAGAGAGAAATTATACCTTACTCTGCCTTATATCAAACATTATTAATTAGGAAATCAGTATGTATCAAATTAATGTTATATTTACTTTGAGTAATTTAGTTAAAAGGGATTTGTCACTATGTGAGACAAGTATGTCTTCAAACTATTTATGATTGTTCTTTTAAAAAATACTTATATTTTTAAGAATCTTGAAAAAATTTGTCCAATATTTTGATAGATTTTATGCAAAACATGAATAAACCTGATACTACTTTAAAATTAGCAATTAATATTTTTATTTAAAAGGTTTATATTAATTATAAGATGATAAACTATTAATTTTGATTTTATTGATTGATTGATTCTAATCATTGAAATATTTTGTTATTTTTTACTAATTTTTGACATTTCATTTTTGGAGTCTTAATGCTGTCATGAATTCATTGACTTGTTTATCAAATGAAAATCTTATTTTTTGCCATTTACACATATCTCAAGTTTATTTCACAACCTATATTCTTTGCTTGATAATGGGATTAGGGACATGTAAAAATTCCTACTAATGATGTGGTCAAATTGGTAGAAGTTAGTAGTCATTTTTATTTCTTCTTTCATTTCCAAGATTGTCACATCTATGAAAGCTTGATAAATATTGAATACTATTTGTTTCCCACTGAATTTTTAAGTATATGTCTCTCTTATATAAATGTAAAATGATTTCATTGTATGAGAAGTTGGTGAATTCATAAATTTATTTATCTAACCATAAGATATGGGAAAATTGCTTTTTTATCAGTTTATACTCCATGTCTTTTTCATCCAAGCTGTGATGAAAGTTCTAGAGAGATGCTTAGTGAAAAGTGGTTGTGTGTAGGAAAATAACATGATCAAATAAGAGTTTATTTATTTTTTATTTTTTTAAATTTTGTAAAGTTTATTCATTTTTTGAGAGACAGAGACAGTGTGAGTGGGGGAGGGGCAGAGAGAGAGAGAAAGAGACACAGAATCCTATGCAGGCTCCAGGCTCTGAGCTGTTAGCACAGAGCCTGACGCAGGGCTCAGCTCACAAATTGTGAGATCATGACCTGAGCCAAAGTAGGGCACTTAACTGACTGAGTCACCTAGGCGCCTCCAGTAAAAATTTTTATTTTTATTTTTTTTTTTTTAATGTTTTTTTTTTTTTTTTTTATTTCTAGGAGAGAGAGAGAGACAGCGTGAGCAGGGGAGGGTCAGAGAGAGAGGGAGTCACAGACTGAAACAGGCTCCAGGCTCTGAGCTGGCAGTCAGCACAGAGCCCGACGCGGGGCTCGAACCCACGAACCGCGAGATCATGACCTAAGCGAAAGTCGGACGCTTAACCGACTAAGCCACCCAGGCGCCCCCAGTAAAAATTTTTAAATATGTAATTATTTATTTTGAGAAACTACTCATTAGAAATTAGTGAAGTTAAAAATTAAAAACACTGACCATACCAAATGTTGGTGGGGATGTACAGCATCTGAAACTCTTGTAAATTATTAGTGAATGGTGCAAACACTTTGGAAATCAATGGCTAGTATTTCCATGAGGTTTTTGCATTTTGAAAAGTGTAAAATTTCTGGCCAGAGAGAAGCAAATGTACACACATGTATTTTGTAATATTTACTTAAAAATTATCACTATTGATCTGTGGATATATATTGATGCACATGCATAGATACACACATACACACACACAAGTGTAGTAGAAGAGAAAGGGGAGAGCCAGAGGCCTTGACGCAGCCATTTGAAGATGATGCAGGGAAACTGATACCATTATTCTTTCATTTTTAAGTTATCAAATCTGAAGGATTTAAACACACACATATACACATAAAAACACTTATGCATGTTTACATGTATATATATATATAATGTTTTATATCCCAAACACATATTTATATAATGTATTTATATATCACACACGTATGTAATAGGTATACGTGTGTGCATGTGATAAAGATGGGATTCTTACTACTTGTATTTTTTCATATATCAGTATAAACATATGAATGTATATTGATTAAAATACCTACTTAAAATACAGATATCCTAGATTAAAATCCAAGCTGTGATTCTTGCTATTAGGAAATTTCCTTAAGGGCTATTACATTCCTTCACAAGCTATGATTGGAGACATAGACTGCATTTCAAGACATTTTTTTTTTTCCCCACGGATTTTAGTATAGTGACCATTCCTGGGAAAGAGAGAGTACCACCCTTCAAAACAAAAGGTGTTTTTGCTAACTATCTTGAAAGAGTAGAGATACTGTCACTTTATAGAACAAAAGACTACCATACTTACTTCCCATCATTTTGTAATAGAAGCCATACACGTGTAGCGTATATTTGCTGTCCTCACTGAAATTCCAGACAAGAGTAATTGGGGGGGGGAGGGGGGAGGAAGATGCTAAATTTCAAATGCTTGCTTTGCTATGAGAAGGTGTTTTTATTTCTGACCTAAGAATCTAATGTATTTGACTAGCATCCATAAAATTGTGTTAGACTTACTCATTCTAAGCAGGGTAAAAATTTTACAGACTTCACAGATCTTAACATTTACTAGCACTGTGACTTTAACTGCATTAATTTCCTAGGGTCATTGTAATAATAATATGTCATAAAATGGGTAACTTAAAACAACAGAAATGTATTCTCTTACTGTTCTTGAGAGTGAAGTCTAAAATCAAGTTGTCATTAGGGCCATGCTCCATGACTCTATGCTTTCTTTTATACTCTAAATAGAATGCTTTCTTGGGATTCGTGGGTGTCTCGGTTAAGTGTCTGACTTTGGTTCAGGTCATGATCTCACGGTGTGTGGGTTCTAGTCCCACTTAAGGCTCTGTGCTGACAGCTTAGACCCTGAAGCCTGCTTCAGATTCTGTGTTGCTCCTCCCTCACTCACAGTCTGTCTTTCTCTCTCTCAAAAATAAACATTAAAAAAAACATTTTAATAAATGATGCTTCCTTACCTCTCTCTAGCTTTTGATGATGGCTGTCCATCCTTGATGCTCCTTGGCTTGCATCTGTATCACTCCATTTTTTGCTATCACACGGTATTCTGTCATCACATAGCATTTCCCTGTGTCACTGTTGCTGGGTCTAAATTCCTCTATGCTGTAAGTACACCAGTCATACTGGATTAAAAGTAATTCCTACTCCAATGTGACCTAATTTTCACTTTATTACCTCTGCAATGATCCTATTTCCAAATAAGTTCACATTCTGAACAGCTGGATTTTAGGTCTTTGGCATATATAATCTTCTTGAATTTTGGACATAGTTCAACACATTCTATACATATTATATACTGTCTCAGCACCTCAGGTGCCTGATCTGTAAAATGGGAATGATTATTATCAACATGATGGGATTAAATGAATTATATTAAAATTCTTTGATGAGCACATGCTAGCTATTAAATTGTTATTTGTTATCATATATATGTATGCATATATAACTGTAACAAAGTATCAGTTCTTCCTTCTGGGAGGACAGAGATAGTGAAGGCTATCAATAATTTAAAACTTTGCTAAATATTCAATATATAACATGCAATTAATAGTATATTCTTAATTTCATAATTTTGAATTGATATAATACAAATATTTTTACTTAGTTATATTAAAACTATGCATATATAAAGTGAAACTCTGGTATCTAACAACCTAAAGAGAGAGTAGGGGTTTTGAATTTAGGTATATTACACATTTGGATAGGAATTCTGAGTAGTTTAGAAAATGTCAAGTTGTTGTGCATTGATTAAAAATTATTAATGTAGCTCTTGACAAAACAAGTTTCAGTAGCACTTGTCAAAACTCCTAGAATTTGTAAAGAACTAAGTAACAGTTGTATAAGTAAAACTTCAGTATCACTCAAAACATTTTAAAACAATGTCTAGCATCTCTGAATTTTAAATAATACGTTTCTTAATTGTTCATCACTGTAGTTGCTAGATCTCTTCTCCCAGGCTTTGACTTTCTACCCATTTTAACAACAACTTGCCTGGTTTCTAGAACAAAGAACCCCTTCCTCCCATAAAGAGAATTTTCTTAACAAAATGTATATATTGACCTACCAATCAATAAACATTTACCCTAAATGCAACTATGTCTCAAACATTTCACTTTGATTTTTTTAGATATCATTATTTAATATATAAAAATCACTGTTGCCTGCACTAAAGATTGTTGTGATTCACACATGCCTTAAAACTGAAATATCAAGATATATGAAAATAGAAACAATCATTTAGTCACATTCCCAGGAGAAATAATTATGTATATCAAGATGGAATTTATAACTGGTGTATTTTGAAAGGTTGCAATTACAATTCAAATAATAATTTTACATGATTCAAATATGTTAAAGGAAACACACATTTAAATGATTTCTGGCTACAATATGATTTTACCTGATAAAATTATGTAGATAAAATGTTTATGTGATGGTAGATGGTATATTTCATCAATATTTGGAAAATTACTGGCATTCAGATCCAGTGTATTCAGGCACCTTTCTTTAGTACTACTGGACAACCTATTTTAGCAACTGAATTTAGCTGATAAGAACCAAATCTGTATGGAGGAATAAATCAATATTCCATTTACTCAACAGTTATTTAAATATTCATGATATATTAAAGAATATATAATCTAAATCATAAGTAAAAGAGTGCTTTGTTGTATTAGAGTATATCTTCTCACAATATCACTGGATACAGTCATTTATTTATTTATTTATTTTTTAAAAGATTTTTATTTATTTCTAGGAGAGAGAGAGAAAGACAGCGTGAGCAGGGGTAGGTCAGAGAGAGAGGGAGTCACAGACTGAAACAGGCTCCAGGCTCTGAGCTGGCAGTCAGCACAGAGCCCGACGCGGGGCTCGAACCCACGAACCGCGAGATCATGACCTAAGCTAAAGTCGGACGCTTAACCGACTAAGCTACCCAGGCGCCCCAGGATACAGTCATTTAAAAGTGTCCTGATTTAAAAGTCTGTTTCTCCTTTTTTTTTTTTTCTCTCAGGACAGTTACTCTGATTTGCCTTCGATCAAATCTATTTGCCTGAGTCCTGTGCCGAGCCACTACCACACTACTGCATGCTTAGGTTTATCTATAATGTACAGATAATGTATTTACATAGTATATTAAATATTAATGTCCCCATAAGTTGACAAATGTTCAAGCCTAAAGTTCAAAGTTTTATTATAATATTTTGTGGTGCCTGGATGGCTTAGTCAGTTGAGCATCCAACTTAGCTAAGGTCATGACCTTAGTCTCTGAGTTCCAGCTTCACATCATTCTCTGAGCTGTCAGCACAGAGCCTGTTTCAGATTCTATGTCTCCCTCTCTCTCTGCCCCACTACCCTCACATTCATTCTCTCTCTGTCTCTGAAAAGTGAATAAACCTTATTTTTTTAAGTTATTTAATACTTTTTAAAGTAAGTTTTGATTGAACTTTTTAAGCACTGAAATAGCTGCCTATGAATGTGTCAGTCTTTCTGTAAGTATTTTGAAATAGTCTACCATGCTAAAAAATGATGAATAAATAAAAATGGAAATAGTAAAATGTCAAAGAATTTATATTATCAAACAAACGAATAAAACCCTTCATTAAGACAACTTCTTGTATCACACTCTGAAATTAACCCTATGTGTAGCAATTATGATCCATTTATTCATTTAAAAATTCTTGGTGTGTTACTATTCCCAGCTTTGTATGTCTCAATTTAGTATTTATAAACAGGCTTACATTTCATAACTCTTTACTGGAGGCATATACTTAAAATTGAATCTGCATGTGTCATTTGTTAAAAAAAATGAATAAATAAGCCTTAGCAAATTGAGAAGATAATTCTGTCTGACATAGTTGCCACACAATCTGGTTATCATTATTTCCAGATTTCCTTTTTTTTTTTTAATGTTTGTTTAGTTTGAGAGAGAGAGAGATAGCAAGAAGGGGAGGGCAGAGAGAGGGAGACAGAGAATCCAGGCAGTCTGTGCACTGTCATTGCAGAGCCCAGTGTGGGGCTTGAACTCATGAACTGTGAGATCGTGACCTGAACTGAAATCAAGAGAGGGTGCTTAACTGACTGAGCCATCCAGATGCCCCTATTATTTCCAAATTTCTATGTGAAACCTAAGACAATCACCAATAAAGTGGAAATCTCAACATTTGAAACAAGAATGTTTGAAAGTTTGGGACACCTGGTGGCTCAGTTGGTTAAGTGTCTGACTCTTGATTTTGGTTCAGGTTATGATCTCATTGTTCATGAGATTGAGCCCATGTCAGCTCTGTGACGATAAGATGGAGCCTGCTTGGGATTCTTTCTCTGCCTCTCTCTCTGCTTGGGTTTCTTTCTCTGCCTCTCTCTCTGCCTCTCTACTATTCTTGCTTTCTCTCTCTTAAAATAATAAATAAACATAAAAAAGGAATATCTGGAAAAATTTTAACAGACTTGAAAAAAATCTAAACTTTTGAAAATGCTTCCTATTGTAATTTCCATTCTTGAGAAAACTGAGGATCTTTTGAAGGAGAAAACTATAATTTCCATCATGTTCCAACATTTTTTTTTTCTCATCTTAGTCACTAAATATTTAGTACATACATTTCTAGGGATAAAATGATGAAACGAAGAAATTCATTAATATTTTTTGGGAAATGTGTAGGTCTGACTTTTTGGGTGATTTTCAAACTAGACAAATGTAATATACTGTTGAACCATATTCAGAGTACCTTCAGAGTGCAACTTTGGACAGCCAGCTGCGGTTCTAATTGTTTCATAGTGTGGTTAATAAAACTGTGAATCAAATCTTGACTCCTGACATGAAACACAAAAGTGGGAAATATTTTACATGTATAGATATTAATTCAAAGATACAAGGAAATGGGGCACCCGAGTGGCTCAGTTGGTAAGCATCTGACTTTAGCTCATGGTTCTTGAGTTCAAGCCTTACATCAGGTTCTGTGCTGACAGCTCAGAGCCTGGAGCCTGTTTTGGATTCTGTGTCTCCCTCTCTTTCTGACCCTCCCCTGCTCACGCTGTCTCTCTCTCCTAGAAATAAATAAAAACATTTTAAAAAAGTGTTTAAGGAAATTATATTAAATATAGACTAAATTGAAATTCTCAACATTTTCCTTATTAGATATTTGAATTGTATAAATTGATCATATAAATGAAAACACTTGTGGGTGATCCTTTTCATGTATAAAATGTATATATCCTCAAAATACATAAATGCTATTTTACTTTTCTCCTAATATTCTTCAAATGACCATGTAAGTATTTGCCCTTGTTAGTCTTTGTAAACCTAAATAGAAATGTGGAAACTTTATGGACTATTGGATAGTTTAGTCAAGCTAATGATTTTTGAGTATTTTAATGTAGTATCTCTCATTTAAACTAAAGGAGATATAGAACTACATGATAAATGAATTTTGATCAAATTTCACTTTAGTTCATATTAGACCTCTCTGAAATGTTCTAAGGTTATTTCTCAAGAATTTAATTTCATATTTACCTCACACATATTTAACAATAAATCTAATGCTTGCATTGGTTTGAAGTATTCAAAAGTAATACTGAATCTCTCAAGAAATCTCAGTAACCAATGCTTCCATTAAAAAAAAAAAAAAAGTAAGTGAGATTTTTGTGGGTTGTTCCTACTCTATTTCCTTTTAATTACCAGTTTGGCAAGTGTGAAAATGAATGGGTTTTAGAGAATGACTTAAGATGATAGTACTTTAATAAAAAGGAGACTCCAGGGGCGCCTGGATGGCTCAGTCGGTTAAGTGTCCAGCTTCAGCTCAGGTCATGATCTAGTGGTTTGTGAGTTTGAGCCCCACGTTGGGCTCTGCAGGAGCCTGCTTCAGATTCTGTATCTCCCTCTCTCTCTGACCCTCCGCTTCTCATGCTGTCTCTCTTTCTCTCAAAAATAAATAAAACATTAAAAAAAAATTAACAAAAGAGGAGACCTCTTTGTTGACTGCTCTTTTAGAAGTTATGTCTCTTTTGAAGTAAATATCATCCTAAGAACTTACTGTCTGTAGAAATAAAAAGGTTTTCACAAAATGTTTCCATTTTATCCACACTAAATTATAAGGACATCATTGCAGCATACCTTGTTTCTTAATGTATACTAAATTTGGCATAATCTTTGGCATGATGTAGGAAGTACAAATGTGAATTACATTATTTAAAATAAGGATAAACACTCATTCTGTTAATTTCCCAACTAAAAACTGTCTTTTTAAAAATCTGCTTTACACGGGGCGCCTGGGTGACTTAGTCGGTTAAGCGTCCGACTTTCGCTTAGGTCATGATCTTGCGGTTCGTGGGTTCGAGTCCCGCGTTGGGCTCTGTGCTGACTGCCAGCTCAGAGCCTGGAGCCTATTTCAGAGTCTGTATCTCCCTCTCTCTCTGACCCTCCCCTGCTCACGTTGTCTCTCTCTCTCTCTCTCCTAGAAATAAATAAAAATATTTAAAAAAATAATAATAAAAAAAATAAAAATCTGCCTTACATTGATATATAGTAATTATGGCATGATGTCTCTAATTTGCATATGTGTAGGTTTTATATTTTAGTCTTTTATGCGTTTCCTTTTCAGTCAGATATATATATGTTTGAATATTTTGTTTACCTTTTTTGTTAAGCTCTATTATTCAGTTATATATTCATTCGAAATACATTTACTGATCCTCGTTATGGCTGGTCGTTGTTTTTATTGTTTGAGTTAGCTTGACCTGACTTACGAACTTAAATTCTTGTGCTAACAAAATAAAATAAAGAGGAAAAAAATATTTCATGTAATGGACAGTGTTGTGAAGGAAAACAGATGAGAATTGATAGTGAGAGATGTGTGTAGAAGGCCAGGTGTTTCTGATAGAAATCACTAATATCTTCTCTGAGGAGGTGACATTTAAACAAAAACTTAATCTTGTGAACAGCTATAAGGGAAGCATTTCATGCTCGAAGGCAGCAAGTATAAAATCTCTGGGGTAGAAATAAGTTTGAAGTGTTCAAGGAAGAAATAGAAGCTGTTGTGGCAATACCTATAGCATGTAGGAGAGATACTTTTGAAGAGGTAGCTAAAGAAGATTCTAACAATGACTTTTGGGATCTTTTTAAAGGTATGTCTGCATGTGTTTATCTGTGTGTATGGTTTTATAAGATGCTAATCTAATGTGGCATGAAGGCATTAGAGGATTTTGTTCAAAAGTATGATAAATTCTGCACAAAATAACATTACACAAGTTGTTTTAGAGACTATAAGAAAAATAAAGTGGAACCAGGGAAATGAGTGATAACAGGGAGTTGTAATAAAAGGTAAACAGACTAGTTCAGGCCTTGGGATTGAGTTTGGTACTGAAAGTGGTGAGAAGTTGTTAAACTGGGGAAATGATTTTTAGTAGAACTGACAGGTTGAGTCGATGGATTATGATCTGTGAGGTGAAAAAAATGAAGAATGACTTCAGTGTTTAGGTTTGAGTGTTACGGTTAATGGCAACATTATCATTAAGAAGGAAGAAACTAAATAAAAAGGTTTGTGAGTGGAAATATCATGTGTTCAGTCTTGGATACTTTAATTTCATGATGCTTGTTAAATAGCCAAATGGAGATGTTGCTCAATAGATGAATGAATAGTCTGGAATTAAAGAGGATTGCAGCAGTTAGTTATATAGATTTCAAAATCATTAGTCTCTAGTTGGCATTGAAAATCATAGGATTGAATGAGATCACAGAGTCACATCTTGAACACCCAACTACAGGCAACCATTTACTCTTTGTCCAGTGGTTATTATTGCACATCTTCAACAGAATCCCCAATACCAATACCATATATTATTGTTATCAGGTTCCTTTCTGTATTGTGTTCTTCCTTGATTCATATGGCTGTCCATACTGCTCTGCTTGAGACTTTTCAGGTGATGGCTGTTTTTTTCTCACAAGTCACAAGGTTCTGCATAAAAATAAGCTTCAAGGGCACCTGGGTGGCTCAGTTAGTTAAGCCTCCATTCTATCTCAGCTTAAGGTCATGATCTTCAGATCAGATGAGATCGAGTCCTGCATTGGCCTCTGTGCTGACAACATGGAGCCTGCTTGGGATTCTCTTTCTCTGCCTGTCTCTCTCTACCCTTCCCTGCTTGAACACACTCTCTCTCTTTCAAAATAAGTAAATAAACTTATTTAAAATGCCTGTAACTTAAAAATAAGTAAAAAATAAGTGTTCTTTTATCTGGGATAAATATTCAAGAGAGTAACTACTGAGTATTCCTTTTTTTTTTTTTTTTTTAAGGAACTGCTAAACTGTTTTTGAGAGTGACAAATTGTGTTACAATCCAGTCAGCTGAGAAAAACAGATTCAGTTTCTCTGCTTTCTCTCCACCATTTAGTATTATCAGTACTTTTTATTTCAGCCATTCTATTAGGTGTGTAGGGATTTCTCATTGTTATTTTATTTGTATTTATCTACTGGCTAATAATGTTGAATAGATTTTGGCATTGTTTTATTAAAAAATTATTTATGTGTAAGTGTAGTTGATATATAGTGTTATATTACGTTCAGGTGTACAATATAGTGATTTGACGTTACATTACTAAATGCTAACCACAATAAGTGTAATGAACTTCTATTATCATGAAACATCTGTGTATGCTTATTAGCCTAACATAAATATTCTCGTGCAGAATGTCTGTGTATATTGTCTACCAATATTCTGATTGATTTTTTTTTATATGTTAAGCTGTAAGATTTCTTTATGTTTTCTACATAATGGTCTGCTGTGGTCTGAGTGTTCTTGTTTACCCAAAATACATATGTTGAATCCTAATCTTTGGTGTGACGGTATTATGAAGTGGGGCCTTTGGTAGGTTATTAGGTCATGAGTGCCTAATTGTAGGCATACTTTTAACATAATCTTGTCCTGTTGGAAAGCCTCTCCCTTCTCTGGGACCTAGCCAGTGCCAACAGCCTTCTGTTAATGTCCCTTGGTAAATTAATCAGTTTTCCTAAATGTTGAATATGATGGTTCTAGAACTCAAAGATTTCTACAGAAGAATGCTTACTTTTTTAAAAAATAAATCCTGTTCTCACAACCATACATTTTTATTTTTATTTATTTTTATATATTTTGAAAATTTAATGTTTATTATTTATTTTGAGCAACAGAGACAGAGAGAGAGAGCGTGCACATGTAGTTGGCAGAGGGGCAGACAGAAAAGAAAACACAGCATCTGAAGCAGGCTCCAGGCCTTGAGCTGTCAGCACAGAGCCTGACGTGGGCTCAAACTCACGAACTGTTGAGATCATGACCTGAGCCGATATCGAATGTTTAACTGACCGAGCCACCCAAGTACCCCAAGAATGTGCTTACTTCTTATTGGGGACAAGTTCAAATTACAATAATTTGTTCAGTACTTTGAAGGGGATAAGTTATATCTCCCAAATCAGTGTGCTTCCTAAAGATTCGTCCTGATGTTATAGTGGTTTTTAAATCTTCATAAAGGTTATATCCTATCCTCTGGAGCCATATGTCTTACTAGGCCTTTCCATCATATTTGACACTTCTTTCTTATCCAGATTAATATTATGCCATCTGTTTAATGGACCAATTTGATATGTTGGAGTTTGCATGGAAACTCCAGGTCTGGTTGGATTATGCTATTGTAGAACACAAAAGAATTAAATTTCCTTAGGGCAGAAATGTAAATCTTGTTTATTCCAAATGATTCCAAATATTTGTGATGCTCCTTCCTGAGAATGATGGGAAATAACGCCATGTTATTTGTGATTAATGCCATGTTAATTTACTAAAGATGCAAGTAGAGTATTAATTGGATGTTAGAGGAAACTTCTAGTTTTCATAGGAGTGGTAATTACAAATTAAATGGGGATATAGTAGGAAGCACCATCCATCTTTTAGAGTAACATAACTCTCCATTCCCATTGGAGTATATTATAGTTATTTTAAAATACACTGTAGGCTGGAGTGAGGGATAATTCCAAAGTCTCCTTGACATCTGTCATTATAATAACTTAATCCGCAGACCAAGGATTCAGTATGAGGGTTCTGCCAAGCACCAAATATGCTCATTCCAATAATATATATTTCACATTTATCTGAACAGTGTGTTTCCTTCTCATGCCATTGACTTTGCAGTATTAATATTTCTACTTTTTTGGTGCAGGCTATTTTTTAATAAAGCTTCTAGTTATGAGTTACCTCTATCTCTTGGTGTATATGTGCTTGTGCTGATAAGTATTTCATGGAAGATTTCACCCACATTAGTAAATTCTTCCTTGTCTAACATTATGATCCACTCTGACTCACCCTCGGGATCAAGTGCTACAACATGATCTTCCAGCTTCTGGGTGTATGCCAACTGAGTCTTCCAGCCTCATCAGGGTGTAGCCTTTTCCCTCCTTTATGAGGTCCAACAGTTATACATTCTTGCTTTAGTGTGACCTAATCAAAATTACTGGTCAGAAAGGGAGGTATGAGTAAATCTGGAGGGAGCATGCATTTCCTTGTAAGGCACAGACAGTTGTGGGGAAGGGCTAATAGCTTCTCTTTTAAAGAAGAATGGGTCATTTCTGTGAGAATAATTGGTTCAGAATGATCTTGTTTAAAAGTTTTAAAATTATCAACCTAGATTTCTCAATTCCAAGTCTCATTGACTCACTGAATCCCAACTAGGGCCAAAACAAACTAAACCAAAACCTTGGTTTAACTGACTTGAAGTGACTGAGAATTTATCCTTCTTTGGAGCTGTAGTACTTCTATAAACATGTCTTGTGCCTTATACTCTAATATTTCTGTGGTCCAGCAAGACATGGCTGTCACTATAAGATGCCACAATAGCTTCTTGACTTTCACACTTGTCTTTAATTGCTTAATATTCATCCTTGATCTTTTCTGCTGTCATTCTCCAATACATTAATGGCATTCTGCATAGGACATCTAACTCTATTGTTCTCATAGGAGTCCATTCACCATAATTTTCTCCCACTTTTCATTAATGTCCCCTACCAATTTACCATCTGTGATTTTTTTTCATAATTGCATTATTATTTGTTATGAATTTTAATTGATTTATCTACTGCAGTTAATGGGATCCAATATGCTGATAGGTGATCTAACCCCAAATATCCAACTGACAGTCTGATCTTTTGAGCTATGGTTAAAAAGAATTATTATAGACCAGATTCCTAGGAAACCAATACTATAATAGAATTTTTTTAAAAAAATAATGTTTATTATTATTGAGACAGAGAGAAACACAGCATGAGTGGGGGAGGTGCAGAGAAAGAGAGAGAGATAGACACAGAATCCAAAATAGGTTCCAGGCTCCGAGCTATCAGCATAGAGCCCAGCGAGGGGCTGGAACCCACGAACCACGAGATCATGACCTGACTGAAGTTGGATGCTCAACCGACTGAGTCACCCACGCGCCCCAGAATAGAAATTTTTTAAACAGGAATTTTATTGGAGGGTACTCTCAGGGTCAACACATGTATAGGAGTGGAAAAAGGAGAACGGAGAAATGAAGAGTTGAACTGCAATGCAGTGACAGCAAACAAAGGTTTCAGCAAATCCTGCTGACAGCTCTGGAGCTGGAATGACTCATCTGTATCATCCTTCTAAAGACAAGGAGACTGACATATGTACCTATAGGATTGTCAGTTGTTGGATAGGAATGACCCCCTAGTTGGACTTTATGGAAGAAGCACTTTATTAGGCTGAAGACAATTTCCAGAAAGGGATTTACCTGAGAGTCCTCAACTTCCAAAACAACCAGCAGCTGGGAGAAAAAGTATCTCAGAATTGAAGTGTGGATTTTCTAAATGAATCATTGTATTCACTTTGTCTACTAATGCCCAGATTCTTTGTACCTAATTCTTAAAGACTTAACATCTTTCTCACCACTGTTAGTGTAGACATTGTTCTTGGTTATTTCATCAACGAGTACATTTACAATCTACTCGTGAGACAAGATGACTTATGCTACACCAGCCCTGGGTCTCCATGTCTTAAATGATTTGGATATATTTCTTGTTTGTTACACATGTCCAGAATGGATTGTTAAAGGGCTAGTGCTTTTCTCATCTTAATCATTTGAGGGCCCACACTGAAGGAGAATAGTTTTGCTCAATATTAGGTTGTTATAGCAATCATTTGTTCATTGATTCCTAAAGCTTCCACTTTAAAATGCGGTCTGTTAAGCAGCTTTCATGGACTTTCAAATCTTAACAAGAGGCAGAAATTAAATTTTACTGTGTAAATAGGGATCATAATAACCATTTGATTCCTTAATAGTCTGAATGACTCAAACACTATTTAACACCTATTATGCTAAGGGTCTAATCGCTTAGTCTCTTTCTTTTTTAATTTATAATAATCTTTCATCTTTCCTAGGTTAGCTTCTGTCTTCTATGATAATTATGCAAGACCTTTTTATCACTAATAATTTAGTACTTAAATTTAATTGTTTCCTGAATCGCATAAATTAATTTTTATTTCTAATAATTACATCACCTCCAAAACCTTGATTTTAAGTTTTCCTTTCTCATATTAGAACATCTTATCTTTATGTCATTACTACCTAAGGCACTCTACACATTCAATGCAATTCCAATCAAAATTGCACCAGCATACTTCTCAAAACTAGAACAAACTATCCAAAAATTTGTATGGAATCACAAAAGACCCCGAAGAGCCAAAGTAATCCTGAAAAATAAAACCAAAACGGAAGGGATCACCATCCCAGACTTTAGCCTCTACTACAAAGCTGTCATCATCAAGACAGTATGGTATTGGCACAAAAACAGGCACATAGACCAATGGAACAGAATTGAGAACTCAGAAGTGGACCCAAAAGTATACAGCCAACTAATCTTTGACAAAGCAGGAAAGAATCTCCAATGGAAAAAAGACAGCCTTTTTAACAGATGGTGTTGGGAGAACTGGACAGCAACATGCAGAAGAATGAAACTAGATCATTTTCTCACACCATGCACAAAAATAAACTCAAAATGGATAAAGGACCTGAACGTGAGACAGGAAACTATCAACACCCTAGAGGAGAAAGCAGGAAACAACCTCCTTGACCTCCACCGCAGCAACTTCTTACTTGACACATCCCCAAAAGCAAGGGAATCAAGAGCAAAAATAAACTGTTGGGACCTCATCAAGATTAAAAGCTTCTGCACAGCCAAGGAAACAACCCAGAAAATTAATAGGCAACCAACGGAATGGGAAAAGATAGTTGCAAATGACATATCAGATAAAGGGTTGATATCCAGAATCTACAAGGAACTCACCAAACTACACGCCCGAAAAAGCAAACAACCCAGTGAAGAAATGGGCAGAAGATATGAACAGACACTTTTCCAAAGAGGACATCCAGATGGCCAACAGACACATGAAACGATGCTCAGCATCGCTCCTCATCAGGGAAATACAAATCAAAACCACACTGAGATACCACCTCACGCCAGTCAGAGTGGCTAAAATGAGCCAATCAGAGAACTCTAGATGCTGACGAGGATGTGGAGAAACGGGCACCCTCCTACACTGTTGGTGGGAATGTAAACTGGTGCAGCCCCTCTGGAAAACAGTGTGGAGGTTCCTAAGGAAACTAACAATAGAACTTCCCTGTGACCCAGCAGTACCACTGCTAGGAATTTACCCAAGGGATACAGGAGTGCTGATGCATAGGAGCACATGTACCCCAATGTTCATAGCAGCACTCTCCACAATAGCTAAAACATGGAAAGAGCCTAAGTGTCCATCAACAGATGAATGGATCAAGAAGATGTGGTTTATCTATATCATGGAATACTACATGGCAATGAGAAACAATGAAATCTGGCCATGTGTAGCAACATGGATAGGCCTTGAGGGTGTTATGCTGAGCGAAATAAGTCAGGCAGAGAAAGACAAATATCATATGTGTGCACGTATAGGAGGATTAGGAGGAACTTAACAGAGGACCAAAGGGGAGAAGAAGGGCCGAAATGGTGGGGGAAAAGGGGAGAGGCAAACCATGAGAGACTCTGGAATGCTGACAAAAACTGAGGACTGGTGGATGTGGGGGGGAGGAGGGGTGGGCATGGAGGAGGGCACTTGTGGGGATGAGCACTGGGTGTTATGTGGAAACTAATTTGACAATAAACTATTCATAAAAAAAAAAATCTTATCTTTAAAGCTTACATATTCTAATACAAACATATCAGCCATTGCAACATTCATATATATTCTCAGGTTATTCAAATTATTTACTCTAACTTCTTACCAAACTTGTATTCCATAAAACAAACGAAGCTTGCTCTATGACATACACACTCAATCATTTGCTACTCAATCTTTTCACTTAGATCTCCTAGGAAAAACCTACCTACAGTAGTTTTGCAAAAGAGAAGCTGAGGTAATTGTGCAAAATGACAACAACAAAAAACATTCAGAGGTTTTAAATTTTACAATATAACTACAAATTGTAAATGCTTAATAATAAAATGAATATAACATATTTTAAGCATAAATATATAAACAAATTTAAACATCTCAAATACATTATGAGTAAGTTGTGATTATCACAAATATACAGAGAGGGTTTCTATACAGGTATAGAAATAGTAAGTAACTTGTTTCAGATAACAATGAATGGTAAAGCAAGATAGAAACACAAACAATTTCTTCAAAGTTAAGTTTACCTAATATCTAATTCTCAATTAATAATTTCTTTAGTAAATTTACTCTCACTTCTCACATTCAGCTTTTTAAAAAAAATCTACGGTATTTGCTGCCTTTTCTCAATTTCAACCAATTACTTCTTCCTTATATCACTGAAAAAATAGTTGTAATCTGTGGGTTTTTGTACAATTGTGAATGGGATCAGTTTCTTGATTTCTCTTCCTGTTGCTTCATTGTTGGTGTATAAAAATGGTACCAGTTTCTGTACGTTAATTCTGTGTCCTGCAACTTTGCTGAATTCATGGATCAGCTCTAGTAGGCTTTTGGTGGAGTCTGTCGGGTTTTCTATGTAGAGTATCATGTCGTCTGCGAAAAGTGAGAGTTTGACTTCTTTTTTGCCGATTCTGATGCCTTTTATTTCCTTTTGTTGTCTGATGGCTGATGCTAGGACTTCCAGCAGTATGTTAAACAACAACAAGAGTGGACATCCCTGTCGTGTTCCTGATCTCAGGGGAAAGCTCTCAGTTTTTCCTCGTTGAGGATGATGTTAGCTGAGGGCTTCTCATCGATGACTTTTATGATGTTCAAGTAAGTTCCTTCTCTCCTGACTTTCTTGAGGGTTTTTATTAAGAAAGGATGCTGTATTTTGTCAAATGCTTTTTCTGCATCTATTGACAGGATCATATGGTTTTTATCTTTTCTTTTGTTGATGTGATGTATCACATTGATTGATTTGTGAATATTGAACCAGCCCTGTAACCCAGTGAATCCCACTTGATCTTGGTGGATAATTCTTTTTATGTGCTGTTGGATTCGATTTGCAAGTATCTTGTTGGGGATTTTTGCATCTGTATTCATCCATCAAGGATATAGGCCTATAGTTCTCTCTCTCTTTCCCTCTCTCTCTCTCTCTCTTTTTTCTTTTCTTTTTTTCTTTCTTTTTTTTTCTTCTTTGTTGTTGTTGCTGGATCTCTGTCTGGCTTGGGAATCAAAATGATGCTGGCTTCATAAAATGAGTCTGGAAGTTTTCCTTTGATTTCTATTTTTTGAAATAGCTTGAGAAGAATGGGTATTAATTCTGTTTTCAATGTCTGGTAGAATTCCCTAGGGAAGCCACCTGGCCCAGGGCTCTTATTTGTTGGGAGATTTTGATAACTGATTCAATTTCTTCATTAGTTATGGGTCTGTTCAGATTTTTTATCTCTTCCTATGTCAATTTTGGTAGTTGAGTGTGTGTTTAGGAATTTGTCCATTTCTTCTAAGTTGTCCAATTTGCGGTGTGTAATTTTTCATAGTAATTCCTGATAATTGCTTGTATTTCTGAGGCTTTGGTAGTAATAAGTCCATTTTCATTTATGATTTTGTCTATTTGAGTACTCCCTCTTTTCTTTTGAGAATAAATCTAACCAAATATATAAGAGATCTGTATGATGAAAACTATAGAAAACTTATTAAGTAAATTGAAGAAGCCCAAAAAAATGGAAAAACATTCTATGCTCATGGATTGGAAAAATATAGTGTAAAATGTCATTACTACCCAAAGCAATCTACACATTCAGTGCAATCCCAATTAAATTTGCACTAGCATTCTTCTCAAAACTAGAACAAACTATTCTAAAATTTGTATGGAACCAAAAAAGACCCCGAATACCCAAAGTAATATTAAAGAAGAAAACCAAAACGGAGGCATCACCATCCCAGACTTTAGCCTCTACTACAAACCTGTCATCATCAAGACAGTATGGTATTGGCATAAAAACAAACACATAGACCAATGGAATACAATAGAGAACTCAGAGTTTAACCCAAAAGTATACAACCAACTAATCTTTGACAAAGCAGGAAAGAATATCCAATGGAAAAAAGACAGCCTCTTTAACAGATGGTGCTGGGAGAACTGGACAGCAACATGCAAAAGAATGAAACTAGATCATTTTCTCACACCATCACAAAAATAAACTCATAATGGATAAAGGACCTGAACGTGAGACAGGAAACCATCAAAACCCTAGACGAGAAAGCGGGAAACAACCTCCTCGGCCACAGCAGTTTTGTACTCTACACATCCCCAAAGGCAAGGGAATCAAGAGCAAAACTGAACTATTGGGACCTCATCAAGATAAAAAGCTTCTGCACGGCAAAGGAAATAATCCATAAAACTAGTAGGCAACCAATAGAATGGGAAAGGATAGTTGCAAATTACATATCAGATAAAGGGTTAATATCCAGAATCTATAAGGAACTCACCAAACTCCACACCCAAAAAAGCAAACAACCCAGTGAAGAAATGGGCAGAAGATATGAACAGACACTTTTCCAAAGAGGACATGTAGATGGCCAACAGACACATGAAATGATGCTCAGCATCCCTCCTCATCAGGGAAATACAAATCTAAACCACACTGAGATACCACCTCACATCAGTCAGAGTGGCTAAAATGAGCAATTCAGAGAACTCTAGATGCTGGCTAGGATGTGGAGAAACGGGCACCCTCCTACACTGTTGGTGGGAATGTAAACTGGTGCAGCCCCTCTGAAAACAGTGTGGAGGTTCCTCAGGAAACTAATAGAACTCCCCTATGACCCAGCAGTACCACTGCTAGGAATTTACCCAAGGGATACAGGAGTGCTGATGCATAGGAGCACATGTACCCCAATGTCCATAGCAGCACTCTCCACAATAGCTAAAACATGGAAAGAGCCTAAGTGTCCATCAACGGACGAATGGATTAAGAAAATGTGGTTTATCTATACCATGGAATACTCCATGGCAATGAGAAACAATGAAATCTGGCCATGTGTAGCAACATGGATAGGCCTTGAGGGTGTTATGCTGAGCGAAATAAGTCAGGCAGAGAAGGACAAATATCATATGTTTGCTCGTATAGGAGGATTAGGAAGAACTTAATGAAGGTTCATGGGGAGAAGAAGGGGAAAAATAGTGGGGGAGAGGGAGAGAGGCAAACCATGAGAGACTCTCATGAATTCTGAGAACAAACTGAGGACAGATGGGGTGGGGAAAGGGGGTGATGGGCATGGAGGAAGGCACTTGTGGGATGAGCACTGGATGTTATATAGAAACCAACTTGACAGGGGCGCCTGTCGGTTAAGCGTCCAACTTTCGCTTGGGTCATGATCTCGCGGTTCGTGGGTTCGGGCCCCACGTCGGGCTCTGGGCTGACTGCCAGCTCAGAGCCTGGAGCCTGTTTCAGTCTGTGGCTCCCTCTCTCTCTGACCCTCCCCTGCTCATGCTGTCTCTCTCTCTCTCCTAGAAATAAATAAAACATTAAAAAAAACAACCAACTTGACAATAAACTATTTAAAATTTTAAAGAAATGAAAATGATCTTCCTAGGAGTTCCTGGTTGGCTTAGTCGGTTGAGCGTCCAATTTTGGCTCAGGTCATGATCTCACAGTTCTTGGGTCCGAGCCCCGCGTCGGGCTCTGTGTTGACATCTAGCTCAGAGCCTGCTGCCTATCTTCAGATTCTGTGTCTCCCTCTTTCTATGACCCACCCGTGCTCAAGCTGTGTCTATCTCTTTCTCAAAAATAAATAAAACATTAAAAGTATTAAAAAAGGAAAATAATTGTAATCATGTGAGAACAACTCATTATCAAATTTATACAGTGTATATAATTTATTTGATTCTGTACCTATAACATGTTACCTGTATTCTTAATTATATGATTTTCTTTTTTAGCTATCTGTATCTAAGCCTTTCATTGGTGAAATCTCAATCTCTATACGCAAATCACGAAGTTTTGTACTGCTTTACCCTCCATTCTTTATTTGTGATTTTTTTTTTTTAATTTTACTGGATTATTCCCTTTTCCTCTACTGGATCAATCCTTTTAAGCTTAAAAGTGTACTCTAATATATCACATTTAAAAAAAAAGATGCAAACATCTATCTTGATGGTGTATCCTTATATAGCTACCACATTATTTCTGTGCTCACTTTTCAGCAGAAATATTAAAACAGTTCTCTTAAACATACTACTTTACTATCTTAATCTCCCAGTAAGGAAACACAAGATCTAAGATGAATATTCCTACATATTTTGATTAGAAAAATAAATTTTGTTTTTAGAACTAATAAACATTTTATTATTATATAAGTATCATAAACTACTTATAAAATTACCTTAAGTATTACAAGCACAATTATAGCATCTTTCCATAATCAACATGATGTATTTAAGAATATCATTCAGGATATCATTTTTTATATATTCAGTAATATACATTTAAAAAATGTTCTCTACTCAAGGTACTTTTACACCTTTTTTAGGGGAGAGGTCATATCTTCTACATATCGGTATTATGATTTTATTAAGTTAACATTTGTTAAGTGAAGCATAGGTTACCAGATGGTGAGTCAAAATTTGACCAAATACTACAAGAGAATAATTGAAACAAAGTTTATTAGTTTTAAATCCTGTAGGAGTTAAATGGCCTGACTTGAGGGCATAGCCAGCAAGGTCAAGGTAGGATGCAGGCAGGCAGACTCAGAGGACATGAGGCACATGCATTTATTAGGACCCATTTGTAGAGTGCTTTCAGGTTTTCAGGCTAGGGCCAGACTACTCAATGCAAACCAAAGGAATGGGGTTTTTGGTAAGTTTCACAGGGATCTTATTTAAGAAGTGCACAAGGGAAAGGGTGTAGGGAGCAGAAAAGGCAGTTGATCATAAAGGATTGGGGAAATCACCTCAGCAGCCTATACTGGCTTGTGGCTCTGCGGTCTGCTCTCTAGGACATGCGTGTGCATGAGGAGCTGGTGTTGATTTAAGGTCCCTATAGGCAGCTTAGTCAAATAAAATGGATGTTGAGGTAGCATGAGTAGCTTAGATGAACTTTCAACAATTGGAAAAACAGATGAAGCTATTTTTTTGAGGAACATTAATTGTAGTAGAAATAACTGGCACAAACTGAGCCTGCATTTTCAAAAGGGAGTGAACATTCTCCAGATTAATTAGTAAAGCCAAGCAGTCACTGAACTTATTGGAAGAAAGACAAATCTTGATTAAAATTTGCGACTTAAGATTGTTCACCAAAAAGAATTTCAGGCTTCTGTGTATGTACAGACAATAAAGTTAACAAGGTCATCAATCTTGGAAATAATACATTAGCACCTTAGAATGAATGATACTACTAATATTTAACCCAAGGGGAACATGAATCCAAAGTGTCTAAGAGGAAAGACAAGTATTTTCCATACCAACTTAGTATTGGAGCTATTTATATGTTGAGCAGGAACTACAAGTTGAAAAATCTTATTGTATAGTACTGTTTAAATTAATGCATAGAAATACTGGCCCAGTTTATATTTCTGAAGATGGTGGCATGGTGATTCCCAATTTAAAAACACATATGGACATGTTCATATATAGATAACTGAATTAAATCAACCATGCTTTAAAAACTCAGTCCAGATTATAGTCATCAGAATAGAATAAACAAACAAAGCATTGCCTTTTATAGTCTGTGTTATTAAAGAAGCATATTCATGTCTGTGTGTGTTAGAAATGATAGAATTTAAAATCAGACACAACTTAACCCAATATTTAAAATGAACAATTTTTTTGAACCTCAAATATTGAACTAAAAAAGGGTGCAGTATTTTTAGCCAATTGGAGTCAATCCCACATTAAGAAAGATAAATGTAGTGTTGAAAATAGAACATTGCTATGCTAAGCTGTGAAAACTGAAGCACATGCTTGCCATTTTTTAATTGGCTTATTTTCATCTTTCTAGTGAATCATTTTAAACTTTTAATGGATTTAATATCTGACTCTCTTGGAAGAAAGACTGCTAAAACTTCAGTTTTGCATAATTACATAGTTCTACATGATTTACAAAATATATCTATAAGTGGTGTAAAGCCTTTCTTTCCACCCAGTTCCTTATGTTATATGCTACTTATGGAGCACTTTACCTGTACTGCTCTGGATTGCTTCATAGAGGTGAAACTTATCTTCTCTATGAAATCCTATTTTGTTTTGAGACTGAAAATCTAATAATCCCTCTATCATAATCCTAAAACAAGTAAATGTTTATTAAGCACATGCTTTAAAGCTGGTTATGCATTAGTTGCTAGGGATATAAGACTAAAGAGAGGTATAAATTCTACCTTTAAAGAGACAAACAAGTCTAATACAATATAGTAAATATTTCTGAGTTGTGGTGGTATAGAAGGTGAATCAGGTAAAGTAATAATGTATATAACATTTTAAAAGAGCCCCTAAGGATACGTTGGGGTGTATGATAGTAAAATAAGCTTTTTGTTATCCTTTATAATACTTGACATAGAAGTTACTGATTTGTGCCCACAAAATACACATTGATGGACTGCATATCTTTGTTATAAAGTTGCAGGGAGGAGGACTTAGTATACTATTTTTGCCTGCTTGCCAACAGCTGTATAATATTACAAAGCTATAAATCACTCATTACAAAGCTATATGTAAACAACCATACCAAATTATTTATTTCCCAACACATATATTACCTTTTTGGTATGCTTCCATTAGGCAGCAATAGAGTTTGTTAAAATATGAAATAGGGGCTCCTGAGTGGTTCAGTGGGTTAAGCATCAGACTTCAGCTCAAGTCATGATCTCACAGTTTGTGGGTTTGAGCCCTGCATTGGGCTCTGTGCTGACAGCTTGGAGCCTGGAGCCTCCTTCAGATTCTGTGTCTCCCTCTATCTCTGCCCTTCTCCTCTCATGCTGTGTCTCTGTCTCTCTCTCTCAAAAGTAAATAAACATTCAAAATTATTAAAAAATGAAAATGTATGGAACAGGTAGGGAGCTTTATAAGTTATTCTAAAAAGCTTTAAAGTATTTTTACGAGAATTTATTGCTGGCTAAATACTCAAGGAGTTTATGGAAATTTATGTTGTCCAGGGAAGAAAAATAAACTTATTTTTTTTTCATAAAATGTAATCCCTCATACATTTGTTGAATGCATTAACTATTCTATTTATAAAGACAAAGCAACAAGTGAACAAACAGTGCCTACACAGCAAGTTAAAAATGTTAGGTTTGAAAATAGCTTTCAAGTGTTCTCCAGCTGTAATTGTTTTAACTTTTAAAAAGCTCATCTATTCTTTTTAATTATGTTTTTGAGACCTTGAGTGTAACTTTTATCTCTGAATGATCATGCAAACTTACATCTTTATTGTTTCTGAAAATATTTTAATACTATTCATGATTATAAGTTTGCAGACTCAAATAAATATGAATTGACTTAAATGCATAACTGAAAACCTCATGTTATTATTTGGTGGTCATTTATGCTAGCAAAGTAAATGGTTTCTTGATATACATTAATCTTTTAGTAAATATTAAACTATTTACACTTTAATTGATTTTAAAAGAAGGTGCTTGGAAAAAATTATTGACTCAGAATTTTATTTCCAAAGCATTAAATGATAGATGATGACCTTATTTATGGGTTCTGATTTCTTTTTATTTTAAGAAATAAATATGGGGGTGTCTGAGTGGGTCAGTTGTTTAAGCATCCATCTTCAGCTCACATCATGATCTCACAGCTTGTGAGTTCATGCCCTGTGTCAGGCTCTGTGCTGACAGCTCAGATCCTGGAGCCTGCTTCAGATTCTGTGTCTCCCTGTCTTTCTGCCCCTCCCCTGTTCACGTTTTCTGTCTGTCTGTCTGTCTCTCTCTCAGAAATAAATATTATTTTTTTCAAAAAAGAAATAATTCTATAGATGAATAGCTAAAAATAGCTTATTGGTGTAGTTGATATTTCATATATAGAAATTTCCTGGTATTTGGATACTTCCATGTTGTAATGAAAATCCATATCTGTATCCGATGGCCACCCTGTGAGGCTGGATTGAGATAGTCAATCACTGCAGGAAAATATGGCACACAAATGAAAAGTAACAAACAGAACATGGAGCCAGTTCAAGGGTGGAAATGGAAAGAAGTTGATGAAACAAAGCAAAAATATTTTCTAATGTCTTAGGGAAAATAATATAAAAGGAAAGAATATGATCAGATCACATAGTGAAGAGGCTTTATGGAGAAACATTACCTTTGAAGTCAGACGGAGTTTGAAAACTGAACTCTAAGATTCTATTCAAAAGGTCTATGCAAATGACCTTTGACTTCTCATTAAAAAATAACATATTATAGTTAACTTCTGAATCAGTGCCTGAACTATACCTTCCACCGTGGTAAATGCATAGTAGGTCTGTAATAAATATTATATCCATGTCTTTACAGTTGATGGTGCTATAATCTGCAACAGTTAAAAACCGTTTATATGACTAAGAAAACAGGATTACTAACAAGAGAGTAGATATGAGTAATCTAGAACAGGAGCTTCAAAGTTTTGGAGTGTAAAAATAAAAATAATTATGAGATTTACTTAAATGGCCCAAACCCAGAGATTCAGCTTCAACTGGTCAAGAGCAATGCATTGGTATCTGCATTTTTATTAAGTTCATCAGCTGATTTTGTTATGAGAAAAATTCAAGTTCTGTGGCCATTGCGGCTCAAGTTTCCTTGAAAGATCAAGACTTCATCCTTACGTGAAAGAAAAGCTTACTTATTATGCACAACAATCTAATATTTGGCTTTATTTATCAAATTGCTCAGTCATATCAATGTCTCTCAAACTTGAATAATAGACACATTTAAAATAAACAAATTCTGAGGGGCTGCTCCCTCTGTCCAAGATGGAATATCAGTGACCAGATTCACCCTCCTGTCTGAAACATAAAAACAAAACAAAACAAACAAACAAACAAAACAATAGACCTGTCTCCATCTCTATATTTCTATCTCTGTCTCTCTATATATTATTTTTATCATCTATTTCATCTCTCTGTTTATCTGTGTTATCTATGTGAACATATGCAGTGGTTTTCAAGACAGCAGATGACAATGAGTAATGTTTTCTGACAGATGGAAAACAAACAAGATATTTGCTTCACTACTGCCTTGAGAGAATTTGCATGCTGAGCCAGGGAAAGAGAAAGCAAGAGTCCAGAGAACCCCATGATTTGAGTTGAGGAGACAGAGCTGAGGTTTCATAAAGAAAAACGAGGGTGGGAATTTCAACACAGGTTACTGGAGAAAAGATAACTATAAAGAGATAAATCTGCATATCTAAATAGAGTCTGAATGCTAATCAACACAAGTGTTTGTGAAAACTACCCAATGCTGTGTTAAAAATAAAATCCAAAAAGATTAGAGAAGAGTGCTCTGTGTTCATACAAAGCTGAGAAAGTGCCTCTTCCCACCAGCTACACAAAACTTACTAATTTATGTTTTATAGAATACTCAGGATAATCTTGCCTCAGAAATCAGGAATACAATGCCCTATTCTAGACATATTATAAATTCATAATGAACCTGAACACCCAAACTCTAATTATATCCTAGAAAAAAGCTCACAAATATGTATAGGAAAAAGTTATATGCAGATCCTAACATGATATCGTCCACAACTGTTATGCAACTTTTATTTATTCAAGTATCTGCCAACACTTTGTTCATACAGAATATATAGTATCATGTAGACATCGTATCATTGAGTCATGTAAATTATATATTACATGCTCTTTTTTTGTATATATCATTGACACAGTTTTGAGTGCATTGTGTGAATTGATCATAAATATACTATATATTGATATCTCACAGACAAAAATATTCCATCTATGATTATGTAGGTAAGTATTCACAGTATGTGTGAACTTTGGTATCTAAATCAAAGTACACTTGGAGCCCTACATTTAAAAATATAATAATTAAAGAAAATATTTAAGCAAGGAATTAAACAAATCAGGTAATGTTTTCTAGTGGAGGGAGCTGTGTAAACCACTTTTGAGGACATAATGCTATTATTGTAGTGAAAGATGATGGCACTTCATCTAAGATACTGGCAATAGAGATAATGTAAGTGTTTAACAGTGTTTATGACTGTGATATTTATATTAAGGGCACAAAGAAAATTATTTCAAAAGTGAAAGTGATGTGTTTCCTTATCCAAAAAAAAATCATACAATGATCCTCTTCCCAATTTCTTCTCAAAGATATTTTGGATGAAAAGTTAGTCAATTCAAATCCTCTTAGTTAATTTGTACCTTTGTACAAAATGTAGGAACTTTGGAAGATTATGTTTTTGCATGAAATATTGCATGTATGCAAATCTTTAAATTGTATAGATAAAAGAAATGATCATGACCCAATTAGGCTATGAAAACCACTTAATAGATAACAGTATACTGGTTGATAGGACAAAGGTTGTTAACTAAAACAGAAGGCTGGGATGATTGGAACTGTGTATATTGAGATATCTGTTAGAAAAGAATACATAGTCCAGTCATTAAAGACTGAAACATAAAGCATACTGTGACAGCCTAGTAAGGTTGGGAGGAGGAGGAATATTTAAATTAAATAAAATAGACAATCATAATAGTAGTTTATCAAATTTCACAGATTATTTTAACACTAAATCTGGCATAATCAGCTCACTTCAATGAGCATCAAGACATATAGGCCAGCTAGCCTATATAATAGTATCATAAAATCTCATTGAGCCAGTCCAGTCTTTAAAATAAGAACTTTATCTACTCATTGCATAGTATCTTAATATAGGTTATGTTGAGTTATATACTTGATAAATTTTGAAAATCAATTTGTGTGAGTGTGTGTGTGTGTGTGCGTGTGTTTTGATGACCAGTGAGATTATGCTAAGTATTGTAACCAAATAGTGAGCAAGTTTTGACTGAAATACTGAAGAATTTAGAGTACTTCATTCAAGGACTATAAAACATTCTAGCTTCTACATTCAGATAACAAAAAGATGATACTTAAAGAAGGTTAAATTAATATTAACCTGGATAACATTGAGAAACTTGTATCATCAATACAGTGAGGTATATTTCTTTTTCCATTTAGCCCACCAACTCTTTCTATAAAAGGAAATAATTTACATAGGATACATATTCTTCCTGCTGATTTAAAGTTTTTTTGAACTGCAGGAAGCACTGCACTTTTTAGATGACCCTGATAATTGGCTCCTGTAGTGACTTATTCAGTGATGTGCATGCTGTGAAATCCCTATTTCTTGGAGTAATAGCAGAGAAACCAAAGGCCCCAGGTATCTTGTATATCAAGAAGATTAAATATTTGCAAAGCTCAAAAGAAACTATAGGTGTTTTGAGAAATTTATGTATACATGTGTTTGTGTGTGTATTTACTTTATTAAGAATCTTCAAACAAACACAGATACACAGCAAGGATCATAGACTTAAAATTCGTTTTAAAAGTCTGTTATTTCTTGAATTTCCTGTATACTTATTTATTACTAACTTGCAGTTGCTAAGATAACAGTATTTACCAACAAGGCAAATATGTATTTTTTTTTTCCCAGATGCACTTTAATGTTGATCTTATTTGGACTGATTGCTAATTCATCCAACATACTATGCTGACTTTTGTAAAATGATCATTACTTTATATTACCAATGAAATTGAAAGTGTGCTAAAAGGCAATCTTTTGTAACGTTTTAGTTTTGAAAGTTATGTATGGCATTGATTTATAGACAGCTGTGTATTCAAATGAATTTATGACAACACATTTCCCATAAAATAATGGGCAATATTGTTGATTAAGTAACAATTTAAATATGCTGTTTTAGTATTATTAACTACCACTCAATGAGGAATTCTTATAAAAGTCTCTTCCAGCACGTCAGTTTAATTATCACATATTGATAAGTCATTCTCAGTCCTTTGGAATTAAAATCTATATACAAAATAGTTTTTAAAATAATTTTTAATGTTTATTTTTGAGAGAGAGAGAGACAGAGTACAGGCAGGGTAGAGGCAGAGAGAGACAGAGAGACAGAGACAGAGACAGAGACAGAGAGAGAGAGAGAGAGAGAGAGAATCTGAAGCAGGCTCCAGGCTCTGAGCTCTCAGCATAGAGCCTGACAGAGGGCTGGAACTCACGAACTGTGAGATTATGACCAGAGCAGGAGTTGGACACTTACCTGAATGATCCACCCAGGCTCCCTATGTCACACAGTTATAATTTAAGAACATATCGTAAGTGATACCTAAATGGAGCGACTCCTAAAGGTTTATGTTAGGACCCAGGTAAATATTTGCTTGAAGTTTTTGTTTGTTTGTTTGTTTCTAAAACATGATAAAAGGTTATATAAATGCCCCAAAATAAAATTGATCATAGAATTCTCTTATTACTGTTTGTATTTGTCTGGTTTTGGCCATGATCCCTCCTCTTTCATTCATATTTTTATTCATTCAGGTCCTTTCCATTTTCTTTTTGACCAGTCTGGCAAAAGGTTTATCAATTTTGTTTATTCTTTCAAAGAACCAGCTCCTGGTTTAATTGATCTGTTTTGTTTGTTGTATTTTTTTTTTAATTTTGATATCGTTGATTTCTACCCTTTATTGTTTTCTCTCTTTTGATGGTTTGGGGCTTTATTTGCTGTTTTTTGTTTGTTTGTTTTGTTTTTTTTTTCCCAGCTCTTTTAGGTGTAACATTAGGTTGTCTACCTGAGACCTTCCTTCTTTAAGAAGTTCTGGATTGCTATATACTTTCCTCTTTCAACCGCCTTTGCTGCATCCCAGTGGTTTTGGGCTGTTGTGTTTTCATTTTCGTTGACTCCCATGTACTTTTTAATTTCCTCTTTAATATCTGGGTTAACCAATTCATTCTTTAGTAAGATGTTCTTTAATTTCTATGTATTCATGGTCTTTCCAAAATTTCTCTTGTGGTTGATTTTGAGTTTCATAAGTTTGTAGTCAGAAAATATGCAAGATCTAGTCTTGATATTTTTTTATTGTTGAGGGCTACTTTGTGTCCCAGTATGTGATCTATTCTGTGTACTCAAAATGAAAGTGTATTCTTCTGCTTTAAGATGAATTGTTTTCAATATATCTGTTAATTCCATCTGGAGCAGTGTGTCATTCAAAGCCATGTTTTCTTATTGATTTTCTGTTTAGATGATCTGTCTATTGCCATAAGTGAGAGGTTGAAGTCCCCTACTATTATGATACTATTATCAATGAGTTTCTTTATGTTTGTGATTAATATATTTGGGTTTTCTCCTGTTGAGGGCATAAATGTTTACAATTATTAGATCTTCTTAGTGTATAGACCATTTACTTATGATATAATGTCCTTCTTTATCTTTTGTTACAGTCTTTATTTTAAAATATAGCTTGTCTGATATAAGTGTGGTACTCCAGCTTTCTTTTGGTGACCATTAGCATGATACATCGTTCTCCATCCCTTTAGTTTCCATCTGCAGGTGCCTTTAGGTCTAAAATGGGTCTCTTGTAAGCAGCGTATAGATGATTCTTGTTTTCGTATCTATTTTGATATCCTACGTCTTTTGATTAGAATGCTTAGTCCATTGACATTAAGAGTGAGTACTGAGGGGCGCCTGGGTGGCTTAGTCGGTTAAGCGTCCGACTTTCGCTTGGGTCATGATCTCGCGGTTCGTGGGTTCGAGCCCCGCGTCGGGCTCTGTGCTGACAGCCAGCTCAGAGCCTGGAGCCCATTTCAGAGTCTGTGTCTCCCTCTCTCTCTGACCCTCCCCTGCTCAAGCTGTCTCTCTCTCTCTCCTAGAAATAAATAAAACATTAAAAATTAAAAAAAAAAAAAAGAGTGAGTACTGAAAGATATGAATTTAGTGCCATTGTGTTGTCTGTAGAGTTGGAGTTTCTTTTGATGTTCTCTGGTCCTTTCTAGTCTCTGTTGCTTTTGTTCTTTTTTTGTTTTCTTCATCTTTTCTCCATTTAAGGGTCCCCTTAAGATTTCTTGCAGGGCTGGTTTAGTGGTCACAAACTCCTTTAGATTTTGTTTGTCTAGGAAATTCTTATCTCTCCTTCTATTTTTAATGACAGCCTTGCTGGATAAAGAATTCTTAGCTTCTTTTTTTTTTTTTTTTTTCTGATTCAGCATGGTGAATATATCCTTCCACTCCTTTTTGGCCTGCCAAGTTTCTGTTAGTTCTGCTATGAACCTGATCTGTCTTCACTTACAGGTTAAGGGCTTTTTTTTTTTTTTCCTTTCTGCTTTCATAATTCTTTCCTTGTCTCTGTATTGTGTGAATTTGACTATGATGTGCCTTGTTGCTGCTCAGTTTTCGTTGAATATAATGGGAATTTTCTGTTTCTTGAATTTTGATGTCTGTATCCTTCCGCACATTAGGAAAGTTTTCCACTATAAATTGCTCACAAAGACCTTCTGCCCCTTTTTCTCTTTCTTAATTTTCTGGGACTCCTAAGATTTGGATGTTATTCCTTTTTAATAAGTGACTGAGTCATCTGAGTCTTGTATTGTGCTCTTTTGCCTTTGCTTCCCTCTTTTTTTTTTCTGCTTCTTTATTCTCCATAATTTTATTTTATGTATCACTGATTTGCTGCTCTGTTTCATCCATCCTGGCCATAGTGTCATCCATTTGAGATTGCATCTCGGCTGTAGCATTTTTATTTTTGTCCTTACTTGATTTTACTTCTTTTACCTTCACCGAAAGGGATTCTGTACTTTTTTCAACCCCAGCTAGTATTCATATTGCTGTGGTTCTAAATTCTAGTTCAGATAGCATGCTTATATCTGTGTTACTTAAGCCCCGACTGTCATTTCTTCCTGTTCATTCTTTGGGGTGATTCCTTTGTTTTATCATTCGGGAGGAAGCAAAAAGTTAATAAAAATAAAAATTAAAAAACTAAAAACAAAAGAAAAAATCACACAAAGGAAGCTAGATGCTCCTATGTGTGTCTTGTTCTTCTTGTTGAAAGAAACTTGATAAAACAGAAAAAGACTAAAGAAAAGAAATTTTAAAAAGGTAAGAAAATTTTTAAAAATTAAAAAAATAAAATAGAATAAAATGGAATAAAGAAAATTAAATGGAATAAACAATTTACAAAAAATAGAAAACAAAAAATAATTTTAAAAATAAAAAAATAAATAAAAAAACACTTTTTCTGTATCCAAGAAAAATAAAAGGGAACAAAATAATTTAAACAAAGACAGAAGGAAAAACAAAACAAACCAAAAAAAGAAAAAAAAAACAAATAAATGAACCAGCAAACAGAATGAAACCTGAATGAAGTTATATCCAGTTTCCCCTAGAAGACAAACTATGAAGTATTCTACAGTCCTTGCAGTAAGAAGGAGAGACTTGTGCTGGTCTCCTAGGGAAGACGCGTTTGGGCGTGGCTTGGTATAATGGCTTTTTTCTTCACTAGGTGGAGCTGTTTAGCTTACTGGAGTGGATCAGCGTGGTGTCAGTGCCATGCATGCAAGTGCGTGGGAGAGAGGCAATGGCTTCACTCAGCTGTCTAATCTCTGCCACATGAACTTTGAGCTCTCACTGACCCACAATCAAGCCCCTCTCCTTTGTCTCAGGTCTCTGTTCACTCCCTGCCTCTATCCTGTCTGTGTCCAAGCTGTCAGCCCACCAGGTAGCACCTCCCTCCAGAGTTTTATCTCAGATGAGACTGTTTCAAAACCCCTCATTTCAAAGACCCCTGTGATTTGGACCTTCTTGGACTCTGGGAGTGGGTCTTCCTGAGTAGCAGCCAGATGCCAGCTTGCCCCAGAAAATGTTTGTGTAATCATGCAATAGCAGAAGTTCAGAGATTGTGGCAATTTACAGCACACAGTCAGCACCAAGCTTCACCATACTCTACCATCTTTGTGTCAATACCAGCAAACTTGGCTGCTCTCCAGGGTACACTGGGACCTTTCCCTTTGGGGAGGCCATATGGCTCTACCAAATGCTCTCCAAACAGCAGAACCACTTCTCCCCATGTGGCACATGGACCCCTCAGACACTGTTGCTTTCTTCTAGAGATTCGCCTTTTTTTCCACACCAGAGCACCACCATGTACCGTGTTCCGGAATTTCCAGCTCTGCATTCCACTGTTTACAGAATCCTGCTGGTATTGAAACCCTCTCCTTTCTCCCTGTCAGTGGTTTGGGGGAACAGATTTCTTGTACAGTCCCTTGTGGGTGTTTTCACTCTTTTTTTCTCCAGCTACTTTTGGGGGACTGTTTTTCCTGCCCTTCTCTGATGGGGTACACTCTCCCCCTTCTGTCCTTTCTCTGCAAAAACATCTCCCTACCCTCTGCAGCTTTTTTCTTCCACAGTTCACCTCTCTGCACCATGTACCTGCTGAGTGGCTCAAGCTATGCATGTTGTTGTATTAATCCTCTGATCATTTTCCTAGGAAGAGTAATGGTTTGGTGCTATCTAGCTGTGTTTCAGGGAAGAGACAAGCTGAGTGGGTCTCTATACTACTCTTCCATCTTCACCCTTCCCAGTATTATCTCTCTTATCTCTTCAAACAAATGGTGTTTTCTGAGTCTACTGAGAGGTGGATACCTCAGATTTAAAAAAAAAAAAAAAAAAAAGATGATTAGACTTCACTAAACTTCTGGCTCTCCAATGGAAGGGTTAGTTTGTTTTTTAATGAAACATTTCCATTTCATCATGGAAACTCAACATCAAAAGAAAAAGAAAAAATTGTTGGTTGACAAAATTTTAGAATATTAGACATTTAACAATATCAATAAAAAGGATTATAATCACTGATTTTAACAATACCCTTTTCTCAGGGGAAATTAGTTAACTAAAGCCTAATTTGCTGGGTTATTATCATAGCCAGCTGATCTAAAGGAAAGGAAATGCCCAACTCTGGTCCACTGTAGCCATCCTGTCTTACCTAAGAGGGAAGAAAATACCGAGAAACACTTGTGAAATTGAGTCCTGAGGCATAGGCTCACCAAAAAACCAAGATCATTTATTATACAGTATTTCCCTTCTACTGACACATTACCACCATAATACAAAAGGCCCCTATATAGTAATTCCTTTTACTCAAACATCATTCTAAACTACAGAAAAAGATAAATATAAAGCTTACCAAAAGACAAAAAACAAACAAAATCCACAATCTGAAGTGACAGAGCAAACATTAGAATCATTAATCGCACAGATGTTAAAATTTTCAAACTGGATATTTAAAACAACAATTATTAAACAAATATGATTGAAATGCTGTGGGGTCTAATTGGAAAAGTTTATAGCATGAAAGAACAGATAAAATAAGCAGAGAGATGGAAATTATAAGAAAGAAACAAAAAGAGATGCTAAAGATAATAGACACTGCAATAGAAATGAAGAATGCCTTTTAGTAGGCTGGATACAGCTGAGGAAAAAAACAATCTGATCTAGAGAATATATCAGTAGAATATCAAATGCAAAAATCAAGGAAAACAAATACTGAAAAAAATAAAGCAGAAGATCCAGCAACTTTGATACTATAAAATGTGTAACAAATGCAAAATAGGATACAAAGGAAAAGAAAAAAGGAGAGGAGGTGACAGAAAACTTATTTGAAACAGTTTCTGGAAATTAATGTCAGATACCACTTAGAGAAGACTAAGCATGACAAATTTTAAACTATGTTTAAATTTATTTAAACTATGTTAATTTAAATGAAAGTAAAAATACAACTTAACAAAACTTTGTGAGACAGAAAATAGTTCTTATAGGGAGATTTATAGCATTGGATGCATATTTTGGAAACACAAAAAAATCTAAAATTGGTCATCTAAGATTTCACCACAGGAAACTAGAAAAAAGTAAATTTAATATAAAGTAAATAGAAATTTAATAGTATAAATTAAAGCAGAAATCAGAAAATAGGGAAAAGGATAAAACTAAATGTTGGCATTTTGAAGAGATTCATAAAGTCAGTAAGACTTGAATCTCTCTAAAAAAGAAAAAGAAGATACTAATTACTAATATCACAAATGAAAGGAGGCACATTGCTATAAATCCCATAGCCATTAAAAAATAATAAAGATATGTTGTAAACAACAGTATGCCTACAAATGTGATAACCTGGATGGAAAAGATCAATTTCTTAAAAGGTACTATATGCCAAAACTCCCACAAGAAAGATGATTTGAATAGACCTACATCTATTAAAGAAATGAAATCAGTTTCTTACCAAGAAACTGTTTCTAACCAAGAATGGTGTTTTTTTTTACAAAGATAAATATATTTTTATCATATGATCCAGTAATTGTACCACTTGGTATTTACTCAAAGGAGTTGATACTTATGTCCATTCAAAAACTTGCATATGAATGTTTAAATCAGCTTTACTAATAATTGGCTAAGCTTATAAGCAATCAAGATGTTCCACACTGGACCAACAGATAAGTTGTCATATATCCAGATCATGGATATATTCTGTGCTTTAAAAAAAAAAAGGCTATCAGGCCATAAAAAGACATAAGACATGGAGGAGCTTTAAATCCATAATACTGAGTAAAAGAAACCAATATAAAATGGATAGATTTTATATGATTCCAACTAATGTGTGACATTCTGGAAAAAGCAGAACTATGGAGACAGTTAAAAGATTAGTGGCTCTCAGGGATTCGAGATGAGGGAGGAATGAATAAATGAACCACAGGGTTTTTAGGTCTTAAAAATACTTTACCATAATGATGGATACGTATTATCCATTTGCCCAAACTCATGAAATGTACAACACCAAAGTGTTAAACTAGGACTTTTGGTGATAATTATGAGACAGTCTAGGTTCAGTTGTAACAAATGTAGTATTCTAGTTGTAGATGCAAAAAAAAAAAAAAAATCTAGAAAGGTATATATGTGTGGGAGCACGGGGTATGTGAGAAATTTTTGTACTTTCCCTTCAATTTTGCTATGAGTCTAAAATTTCTCTAATAAAATAAAATGTTATTTTAAAAGTATTCAAACTAAAAAAATTCATTTCATTACTCATTTTAAAAATATCTTTACTAAATATTCAGTCATTTTTGTACTTACATAATTATGATAAAGGTCTTCAGGGCAAGACAGTTTAAATTGCTTTCAATTTATTAAGGCCAATTAATGAACATAGAAGAAAAGTAATTAATCATAATTAGGCTATTAGCAGTTATGACAAACAGTACAATTTACATCAAATTATCAAGTGAAGGATAAAAAGAGAGAAGGGGGAAAGAAAATAATCTAGGACTAATTAATGGCAACCTGGATGGCTTCTCCTGTTAGTACAGTGATATATTAACGAGGATAAAATTTTAGTACATAATAGAGAACCAAATTTGACTATAGCTTAAAGAGAGTTGAATTTATTTTCTCCAGTGTAATATCCTGGATTTAACTTGTAGTAGCCCTTTTAAGGTTTGCAAGAAATCTCTATAGCAAAATGTGATCTAGCTCTATCTTGTTGCTGTTTTTGTGTTGGTGTGATAGTCTCATCAGCATTTTACAGTTTTACAAAATGGAACAATGTTGACCATATTTCAGGAACACAGATGGGAGAGAGATACAGAGGTGTTTAATTTCTTTTATAAGAACAGCATGGGAATTGTATGCATCATTTTTTAATGTAAATATATCTCCTGTATTATTTGAACATGCTTATATTAAAATATTGGAAGAATATGTGTGTTACTTAATCTGAAATTTCTGCATTTTATTTCCCCACTATACTTACATCCCACTAACCAGAATTTAGTAAAAAAATCACCTATTTTTAAGGAAAACTAAGAAATGCTAAGGCTATACTAGATGGTTTTGCAGCAAGCTAAAAATCGGGGGTTCTATGATTATAGATATTGAAAACACAACTGCAGTTTCTAGAAGTGCTCTCTCCTAGGACTGATGATAGCTGTTTGTAAAATCAGTTTTTCTGTAACAGACTTGAAGGGATTAGTGATGAATGAATCCAGCTGGAAATATACCCACACTTACTTTTGTTTTCCTATTTATAAGTTCCACTTGCTCAAAATTTCTAGGTTTTTACCCTATTAAATGGAACCCAGATCTATGTCATGAGGTCTTGAGGCTGACTGCCAGTGATTTGGGGGCCATTTAATTCTAGGAGGTTTAACTGATTTACCTATTCTGTTGTGACCACATTGGGCAAATCTGGAACACAAATGCCAAATCACTTATTTTAGTTTCCCATCATACTTACTTTTAAAAGTTTAGTTTGTGATTCAACTTTGATAAACACTCTGTGAGGAGCCACAAATTCATCTACTTAAAGAGATCATAATATTAGTTTTAGCCATGCCTATTATAGTCCTAAATCATAGAGAGATTAACATGGAAGTCGCTTCTTCTCAGAGTCAGCCATGATATTCCAGTTCCCTCTTAAGATTCAAACTTTAGTTTTCCAATTCCTTTCTTCCTTTTGTGCCAGACTTTGCTTCTCATTCTTCTTAAATTGTTACAGTTATAATTATGACTGCTATTATTATTTTTTGAAGATATGACTACTAGTCTACAGTAAATGTCACATTAAATTGATATTATTTTTTCTGGTATCAAATATTTTGAATTCTAGTTCTGTCTTTTAACATATTGATTCATCATCTTTATTACTTGTATTAATATGCACACCTTTTGGATTTTTAAGAGAGGAGTTTAAGAAAGTTGAACTGTACTAAGCTAAAGTCCTGGATAATACCAAAATAAAATTTTCTTCTTATTGAGATTATTCTATTGATCACTACTCCCGGTTTGGTGATTTAATTATCTACTAGCCAGCTCTGTCTTTTCCATCTATCAAAGTACTCAAAATATACAGTGTACTTATTTACTGTTACATTCTTTAAAGTAATACCTATGTAAAATGACAGAATTAGCCACCCAACATTTTCTAACTTTTAATAATGGAAATGTATATCATACTCCATATTGCACATTTTCTATCTACAAAAATATTTTTGTAATAAATATTTGGAGTCAAAACAAGAAATGTGATTTCTATGCTTGCTTTATCTGGCGAAGCTAATTCAAGATTGACTTCTACATTAAGATTTGACCCCAGAATTCTTACTCACGAAAATCTCAGATTATCAAGTAAAAAAGTATTATGCCAAGATAACCATAAGAAGGATATTAGGAACATCATTTTGAGGCACATAAAGAATAAATTACTTATTTTTTCAACAATTTCAGTCTTCAAGTATATTTCAAATATTTGATTAATTTTGATATATTTTTCATATTAAAAATAAATGGAACTGATATGGAAAGAAAAGAGTATAGACTTACATAATAATTAAATAGCATAAAAAATAATTAAATAGCATAATCCTAATGTTGAGAATAATAATAAAATTTTTATATCAACATTTATGTGTGATCAAAGAAACTTCCCCTTATCTGTAATAGAATCTAGAAGTTATTGAAAAACAATAAGGAAAATGCAGCCTAAATCAGGCACTAACTTTTATTTACCTTTTTTTTCTAACAGCCAAATTCATATATAACACTTAGTACTTCTTTACTGTAATATAGAAAGTTTATAAGTAAAAATATATATTGTACTTAATATTATCTATCTATATTTATGTAGATATATACACACATATGTATATATATATATATATATATATATATATATATATATATCAAACTAACTTGATTGATGTTAAAGTGATACTAATACTAAAATTTAGAGTGAGAAATTTTTTCACTTCAAATGTATCATGAGCAATTCTTCATTCTATGTATTCATTTAATAACTTTTTAAAAACCACGTGTTGAGTATGATCTTGAGTATTGGCCTCAAATATGTTCTTGAAATTACAGTCCTGGAATCATATGCTAAGAGCATCTATATCATTATATTTTGCATTTGGAAGAAATGCCACTTCTGACCTCAGGGAAACATTATGTAACCAAAGAGGGATATCATCCAATGAAGAGATGAAATATTAACTCATAGAAAAAAAAAGTCTCCAGTAGTAAATACAGGATATCTTACATAGATAAGTATGTCTTTACTACTATTTGGGGAATGCAACTATTGGGGATAAATCTTTAAAAGTTACATTGCTTTTATTGTATTTTATTTATTACAAGCAAGTTACTATGCCCAGGCCACAGGGACAAGAGGGGAGGAGAGGGATTACAAAGTGGCAACGCACTTCCCAGAATGAGGAATAGGTTTGTATCTGGTTGGTGTTGATGTTTTCACACATGTCAAGGCCAAAACCTATGCAATGCAACTTAACTATGCTTTAAGGGTGTTCCAGTTAATCTCAGTACAGCTGGTTAGCCAAAGGGGAAAATGGAGAGAAAAGGGAAGAGAAAGAGATAGAGAGACACGGTGACAGGGAGATGGACTTTTCATTAATTTATTTTTTTTTAACGACCACATTCCCTTTGATGCTGGGTAAAGGAGCCTCTCCTGGCTTTTTCATAGTGTAGTTCTTTTTCTTTGCTCTCCTAAGTATTTTGTTGGCCTTGAAATCTGTTACTTAACCCAAGCTTAAACAGCTGTATTTAAAGTTTTATTTTATTTTATTTAAAGCCATGATAGAAATTAGCACGAGACTTGGGAGGTTTACATCAAGCAGAAACCACCTTTTATGCTCAGAAATTTGGTGTCAGTACAAACACAGTGATAGCACACGTACATTGTCAGTGATGTGATAAATTACCTTATTGATGTGGAGTAGCCACCCTACCTACAGATATTTCAGCTACCTCTGAATATCCTTGTGTAGATTCTCCAAGTCTTAGACTAGGTGCATGGGCATCTCTAGCTTTGTAGCAAAGGATACTAGTGGTTCTTGAATTTGTGACAAATTCAAGTATATTCAATAAGACATGAGTCTTATTGAGAGAGACGTGCAGGTTCATTCTTTCAAGTATGTTCTTCCTCTTTCTTGTTTTGCCTCATCTTTTTTGCTTCTATTTGTCTTCACTGGTTTTAGTTTGTTTTATTCTTCCCTTTTTCACATTCAGCCTTCCTTCAGCTGCTATTAGCTGCTGTCTTGGCTGACCTATAGAATCTTCAAACCCATTGCTATAAGTATAAGCAGCAGCCACCCAGATACTTTTCAGTTACCCGCCACTATTTTGTAAGAGTTCATATCTGCGACAAATCTCTTACATCATGCATATTGGTTATGCTTCCCTGATATGTTTTTGTAGATAGATATACTATTTATTATGCCAATGAGAATCTAGAACCTAAACATTCATATGGCCTCCATTTAGAAAATGCTAAAACATTTTTAAGTACTGGATAAGGAAAACTTTAAATAAATGAAGCATACTACCATGACATTGAATGAGATGAGATATTATAAGGACTCTGTTTTTTTAATTAATTTTCAAATTCAATTTTATTTAATAAATATTTGATTGTATATTAATATCTGATAAACTGTTCCTAAAAATATGTGGAAGAATAAAAAAAAATCACAAATAGCTAAGACAGTTATAAACATAAAATGTATAAATAGGTGAAGATCTCTACCAGATATTAAGACATTTCAAAACACAATAGCAATGAAAGCATGTCCTCATTTAAGGATCACAGTCAAGGTTTGACTGCATAAATTGGGAGTTTAAATGGAAGTGATGTAGACACTATAAATCATGGTTATCATATGAGGGTTCCCTAATTTGTGTCTTCACAGAAATTGTATACCCATATATGTAGTAGTGATTAAGCCAATGTAATGTTGCTTATCAGACCTAAAATCAGTATTTTTGGATTAATTCATTTTTACATTTAGTAGTTTTCCATGCTGCTGTATGAAACAACCAAAATTTTAATAGCTTAAAAAAACTACAAGTTTATTGGTTTACATTTCTGTAGGAATCTGGCATTGGTCTCAGTGGGGTAAAATCAAAGTGTTGGCAGGCCTCAGTTCCTTTTTGGACAGTGTAAGTGCAAGGTCTTTCCAGATTCTAGAGGCTACCTACACTCTTTCTTACACTGTCAAAGGCAATAACAATGCCTCTCTGTGACCATTCTTCAATAGTTACATCTGTTTATGACTCTGAACTCAGCCAGAGAATAGCCTCCAATTATAACGACCCATGTGACTAGGTTTAACTCTTTGAAAAATCCAAAATAAATTTCCCACTTCTGTGTTTGTAACTTTATGCCATCTACAGAGTCCCTTTTGCTATGTGAGGCAACATATTTTCTGGTTCCAGATATTAGGATGTGGACATTTGGGGGGAGACTTTATCCACCTTTAACACATGTTGTCAATTAAGGTGATAGAATGAGTACATAATATTAATAGGAATAGCAATCTCAGAAAGTTCCCCACTGCAGTGTAAACCCTCAGCATTTTTAGATCTATGGATTTTTTTCCAGTGCAGGGGTACGTGGAGTCTCTTGACTCTCCCAAGGTGTGAATGTCAAGTCTTTCACAAGAACCTCTGACCTTGCCTTGACCAAAATTCTTGTGAGACGCCATCTACAATTTTACTTTAGTGTTCCTGGATCTGATCGTAGTAATATTTCCAGAAATTTAGAACCTAAATGAGACTGATAATGAGCAATTTAAATTCTAGTTTTGTTCCAATTTACATGATTTTGTTTACATTAGAAACACCTTACTTATTGCATATGGATAAGACAGATAGTTGCCTTTAAATAGTGTTGATATAAAGTTAGATGATAAAAGTGTAATATTTTGTCAGAGAACCAAGCATATTCAGAGTGTATCAATCACATGAGTTCTTAAAAAATAGCCAAATACATGAAATTGATAATGGGCTGAGTGTGAGTGTTAGAGGTTGGAAAACCTGATGAAGCAAACAAACAGTTGGGGAGAATATACTTGAATAAGCATACTGAAAGTTAAGAGGTAGAATTAGAAGCTAGCTTGTTTTTGAGTTTGTGATTTAGATGATGGTTTAAGTGATGAAAACGTAAAGCTCAAACTGGAAATGGCTTGTTGAAGAAGAATAGAAGAATTGTGATGGATGGTCTATTTTCATGGATGCTTAAATAACATGTTAATGAGAAGATTTTGGTACAGTAGAAGAATGTGATACAGAGCTTAAGCTATCAAAGTAGGATAGAGGATGGGGCGCCTAGGTGGCTCAGTCAGTTAAGTGTCCGACTTCGGCTCAGGTCATGATCTCACAGTTCGTGGGTTCGAGCCCCGCATCTGGTTCTGTGCTGACAGCTAGCTCAGAGCCTGGAGCCTGTTTCAGATTCTGTATCTCCCTCTCTCTCTGACCCTCCCCTACTCAGGCTCACTTGCTCACGCTCGCTCTCTCTCTCTCAGAAATAAGTAAAACATTAAAAAAAACAAAGGCAACAACAGCAAAACAAAGTAGGATAGGTTAGCAGAAAGTAAATCAGTAATTTTTATATAAAAGTCATGGGAACACACTAGAAACATAGCATGTTACTCAGTGGAACCAGATATTTACCACATGATGGAAAAGCAGTATTTTCAAAATAGTGTTCAAAGCAAGGGTGATACGAGTGTCACTTCCGTTCTCTAAGTTATATGTAACATGCAAAATGATAACATGTTCATGTGTTAAGGGAAATAAGAACCAAGTAATAATTTAGTAATAATTTAATAAAATTAAGGGGTAACATTCAGGGGAACACTTGTTGAACATAAATAGAATTTTCAAAGTACCTTCTGGAAACGTTGGTCAGTTGGAGGAAAAGGAGCTGTTAAATATATCTAAATGCACAGATCATACAATAGGCAATTTAAATTAAATACATAACAACCAATATGGTATAGGCAGCAAACAATCAAAACAGATACTGAATAAGATAACCAGAAGAGTCATACTTATTTTTAGAAGCTGAACGCTAGTGTTAGATTTCTGTTCTAGAAACAATAGATAGAAAATTTGCACTTAAGGGAGTGTGATAAATAAAAAAAAAGAATGACAGGCAAGGATGTTGTAGTGGAGAAGAGACTGTTGGGTTGATGAACCTTGCATTCACCATCATCATATGGATAGCTACGATGATTGCTGCCATTTGTGCCAGCAGTGTATAAACACAGTAGAATCAGATAGTTTTTCTCTCTTTAGAATCATCTAGTAGTCATTCTAAATAAAACCACGAGACAACTACTGGGAAAGCTATTCCCATGGTGATAGAAAGGAAAATTTCAAAGTCCTATTGATTGATGATAACTGCTTCCCTGATTAAAATAGAAGTGTTATTGTTTCCAGATGTACTGTGTGTGTGCACACGCGTGTGCATGCATGTGTGCACATGCATGTGTGCATATGTGCGTGTGTGTGTGTAAGAGAGAAAAATGAGAGACAGAGAAATTGGAGTTATGAATGATTTTTTTTTTTAGCTTTTGTGTTTATCAACATTGATTCTGTATTCTCATGTCATTTGTCATTACTTTGTACTTTAGAACCATATATGAAAACCTTCTGGTCATTCTTACTTTTCTGTACAGAAAATGATACTCACTGTAAAGGTCAAGTCGTCAGAAGTAAACACTATTTTTAGAAAATGTTTCTGTGCAGGTCTGTGTCTCTATCATGTTTCCTACAAAAACAGCAGGAATTTTCACTAGTGATTCCTGCACTGTATATAATTCCTCTGTTTTTAGAAAGCAAATTTGAAGCAACCTTTCTCAGAGACAGATAACTACTTAGAGCATAGCAAATACAGTTTTACCTGTTATCTTGGATTTACTTCTATTTTCTGGTCTTTACTACTAGTGTCAGTGCCTAGTACTTGCTCTTGCTCTGAAGGCAAAATGAGTCTAAGAAAAATAAAACCAAGAATTGATTTACCATTCAGCACAGCCCTCCCTGTATAGGGATACCATTTACTGGATTCATTTACAACTGTTACATGCAAAAATTAGGTATATATCATATATGTTTGCTTAACAAAAAGGGGGAAACATACCTGAAAAATTCTAAAGTTTAATCAATTTTAGTTTCCCTTCATCTTTTTGTCCAATAAGTTAATAATTCTTAGAAATCCTCGTACTGCTGGATGACTCCAGATCAATGATTTTTAATTGGTGTAGTGCAATTGGTACTATTCATCAATGATTTTATCCCTTCATGTATTTCAGTGATGTTTGCACATCTGCACTCTTCTGCTGATATTAGCACTTCCCTGTGTAACCATCTCCTACTTCCTTCAAGAAAATTAAAGTCATTGGGCAGAAACTGCATCGTTTCAATATTTTTGCACTAAAAATAAATTCTCTAAAGACACATACTCACACACACATACATGCACATGCATCCTTCTTAGCTCTCTCTTCTTTCAGTTCTTCCACTTGTTTTCCTAGTCCAGTACGTATCTAACCCATTTAAAACCTTTTTCAATACCTTAGTATTGTAAGTTTGCTGTTTAAGCCCATCCAGAAAGAGTCACAGGCCTTCCCCCCACACCAAAAAATGAATCATCCCCAGTCTCTGCACCTATGATAGCTCACCATGAAATAGAAGGCATCATTTAAAAAAAAAAAAAAAAAAAAAGTTTATTTTGAAAGAGACAGCGACAGCGCGAGTGGGGGAGGGCAGAGAGAGAGAAAGAATCCCAAGCAGGCTCCACACCATAAGCACAGAGGCCAATGAGGGACTCATGAGTGAGGTCATGACCTGAGCCAAATCTGAAAGTTGGATGCTTAACCCTCTGAGCATCTAGGTGCCCCAGAAGGCATCATTTTTTAAAACCTGTGCTCACCTCTTAACATGGTTCAATCTGAGTTCTTCCTTCATCTCTTACATAATATCTTTACAGAGTTATTATTTATCTCTATTTTTCTCTTTAAAATTTTACCCTGCCACTTTTCTACTCAATTTTCCTAAGAAATTTATTTATGGTCATTGATCCAACTACTACTTGTATTTCAGATGTTAACTAATCTGTAGTTTGGGCTTAGACTGACATACTTTGCAGGCAAACCTCTTGGATCATCACCATATTTTCAGATTATCTGGATGTTTTATATAAACACAGAATCTCATTATTTTTCTCCAAAGTATTAATTTTACCTTATTAAGTTTTGTGTATATATATATTGTGTATATATATGCTTCATCCCACTTTTTAAAAATCACTTTTAACATTTCCTTTCCTTTATTTACAATAATACCTATCAGGCAAGGACTGACAAACATACAACACCCCACCATTCTTTTCACAAATGTGCTTCTATTCATAGACCCACTTCCCTGCTGTATAACTCTGTACATTTGCCACAGGCATTTTAGATTCTACAAATGCCTATCCCAAATCTGTTTCTTCTGTTCATCTCCACTTTTCCATTTCTGCCTTCATCATCTTTTAATCTCCCTAGTCAGAAATGTATTTGTCTTTAACTCTTCCCTTTTTTAAAACTTGTGACGTATAGTCATTAAGTTTGCTCATTTTGCTTCTTTGTTACATAGTAGATTAATCCCTTTTCTGTGTCATGGAACCCTGACTAATATACCAGTCCTCCTAATGATTGCTGTAACTTCCTAAGTTGTCTCTTTTCCTCCAGTTTTTCCCCATTAAGCCAACTCACCCTCCTGCCAGAAAAGTCTCTACCTTAAACACAATCTGGCTAAGTCATTCCTCGTTGGAACTTTTTCAATGATTTTCCATCCTTTTATGGTAGAATACGTTCTTTTTAGTATGTTAGAGTTGCCTCTACTTTTATCTCTAGCACCTCATACATACATTTATGCTACTACATATATAACCATTATGTTACAGCTTATACATAATTTGCTTTACAAACACATTATACTATCCATGCTTTCTGTTACTTTACCCCACCTTCCTGGAATGTCTGGTCCTCCTGTTGCCTCATCCTATTGCTTTCTTAGTCTCTCTAATCCTCATTTTACAAGGATCCCTTACTTGAGTTACCACTGTGCATTGAAAAAAAAGGAGTCCTGATAATTAAATATGGAATGGCAACTTATTAAATCAGACCTCTCTGAAACATTTTTTTATCAAATATGGATTCTATTCCTTACTTAGAGCATCAATCTGTTTGTGAATCAAGTACTTGCTGATACTAGGATTTATAGTAATTATACAGTGAAAATCAATTGCAAAGTAAAATTACCAATGCAGCCCCAAAATTGAGTTTTATCAAGTATATGAAAATGGTCCTAGAGAAGTGCTAAAAATCATAGTAAGAGAAAAAGTTGGGGAAAATAACAGGTAGATGCATGCAAAAGGTAAAAAGTTTCTTAAGACAATTGAGCGTCTCTTGATTATTTTTTCGAAAAAAATAGTCCTCTTTATGGTTTTCATATAATAAACATTAAATTCAAAATGATAACATGGCTTTATATTGTAATGATAAAAAAAATCAAACAGATAAACACCACTAGATTCAGACTTTGATACAGAATCAAATATACAAATATAACGTAAATTTTGTTAAATGCAGGATAGACTCTTTGCAACATTTTTAAAATTTTACTCTTCACATCAATGTTAAGTCTGTTTTTCACTATTTGTAATGAACCCGTTTTTCATTTTATTTTATTTTTTAAAGTTTATTTATTTTGAGAGAGAGAGAGAGAAAGAGCGAGCAAGTGTGAGCAAGGGAGGGGCAGAAAGAGAGGGAAGGAGAGAAGCCCAGGCAGGCTCTGTGCTGTCAGGGCGGGACTTGGCATGGGTCTTGAACCCATGGGCAAACAGTGAAATCATGGGGAGGGTATCAGTAAGGTTTGATATATCTCCATGTTGAGTTTCATGTGCATTGCTCTATAAATGTACTTATGATATTTCTGTATTTAGGTATTTGGTTCCCTTCTAAACATATACATCATTATGTATAATAAACTTTAGATGATAAGATAATATAAATATTAATTTAAAAAATGTGTCAAATATAGGACCTGGGACCTAATAAGTATCCACATAAATTCCATTGAATAAAATTCAAGAAAATCTGTATTCACAGAGTAATCAAGTTCGGTATTTGAAATTATTCTATGGCAGAGAAGAGTCACAAAAAATATTACGTTCACTCACAACTCAGAGAAAATGACCATATAAGAAAAATATGGTAAATGGTAAATACCAGGGAGTGAGAAGGAAGGAATGGAAACAAGTAATAGTTCCTAGCAAGAGAAAAAAAGATGAAGAAGCTTCAGCTGTTGGTGAGCATCATATTTCAATAATGGAGGGATATAATGGATACTACTTATAGACATCACATGTTTTGCTGATTCACACTCAGAATACACATCCATACAAATGTGTTATGATTTCAGACTTAATATGTTCACCAAATAAGTACCCTTTTGAAAAAAAAATGAAGTAAAATGACTATATTAAATATTTTAAGAGGGCTGCAATTATTCCAAGATGATGATACAGGAAATCAGGGAAAAATCAAAAACTTATTAATCTGTGGAAAATATATGGACATATTTCAAACTTCACAATGAGGTGAAAAATTCACCAGATTTTACTAAAAAATTTGAAATCTGAAAATATTGTGTACTAAACAATATGTTATAAAAGCCTGAGTTTGAAAATTAGGAGATTGGTTTTTTTTTAAGGAAGATCATGGCTGTAATAAATTCCTCAACCATTTTGTGGTAATGTTGCTTTTATATTTATTGTATTTTTTAAAATCATAAACACTGGGGATGCCTTGCAACACATGATTTAAGAATTTAATGGTGGCAGATCAGTGAAACACATATAATGAAAATAATTATGGTGCAAATGTTTCAGATTATAGATAGTTACTTAGAGATGTAAGTAAAATGTCTTTTATATTTTCTTTAAATGAGCTTTTTAGAACAAAGACCTTAGGTTTTATTGCAAGTACCATATTCATGATATGTTTAAAGAATCCGCATAAACATGTGAAGACTTTAACTATGTGTGTGGATGTGTTTGTAGCTTGCACATATAACATATTTGTTGTAAAGATTGTTTTCAGAAAGAAAAAACTGTACATTAGGAGGCCTTGTTTTTAGTATTTACACCTATTTATAGCAAGCCTTATCAGATAACAAAAGATTTTTCACTAAATTATAAAGCATAAAGTTTATGACACATAAAATGTAAAAACTATTAATTTTTAAAAATGTTTCTCTAGATAATTATATTAGCCCTGGTTATGTTGAGAGAAATTTGACTATAATATTTAGAAAAATGAAGGAAGGAAAGAAGAGGAGTAGGGAGGGAGGAAGAGTGAGAGAGGATGTGGGAGAGAAAGAGACAGAGAGAGAAGGAGAGAGAGGCAGGGAGAGACAGTGCTCAGGCTGGAAATAGGAGGAGGGAGGGAAGACCTAGGAGGGAAATATGGAGGAAGAGGGAACAAAGAAGAAAGAACAAATCAAAATGGTTCTCAGGACAATTAGAGCCCCCAATTCTAAGAGTTAATACACTATTGTCTATAAGTACTGATGAGTAGATTAGGATTTCTTTCTTGGGCATAAGAATTTGAGAGCTGAAATAAACATTTCAGAATTTCACTTATGATTACTCATGTGAGACACACATTTAGACTGTAGAAACTTAGAGTGAGCTTCTCTAGGCCATCTGGGTGACTCAGACTGTTAAACAATGGAGTCTTGATTTCGTTTCAGGTCATGATCTTATGGTGAGAGTGTGCCCCAGGTTGGGCTCTGCATTATGACATTGTGGAGCCTGCTAGGGATTCTCTCTCTCCCTCTCTCTGCCCCTCTTCTGCTCGTTCATTCTCTCTTTTCCTCCCTCCTTCTCTCTTAAAAAAAAAAAAAAATTGAGCCTCTCTATGTATAGTGACACCTTAAAAAGCATGGATTGTAAAGGGAAACAATTATGTTAATATGTAGCTATCAAAACTTTTGCAGTGTGGAAATTTATGTGCTTCTGTATTAATGCATTTAATAGCATGACATAGTGCCATGTTAATAAAACACTGTAATTTCAAAATAGTGACAAGCACAAATTATTTTTTAAGAAATATATGCAATAAGTATAATGTGGTATGTAAATATTTGTGACATCTGTTTCTAAAAAAATGTCATGGTATTGGCTTACTAATGTAGTTTATAACAGATTTGTAATTGGAAGAAATGTTAAATTTCAATAAGAGGGTAATAAAAGTACAGACATCATTTTTTTCTCATTCAGATTCAAGAAATCTTCATATTCTTTCCAAGAATCCTTTGGATATGGTTGGATCATGCTGGTAGTCCAGAGAACAATAAATTATCTCTATAGAGAAACAGTGAGCCTTTACTTTGTTCTCTCCTTGGCTTGGAAATAGCTTTGGGGTAAAACCCACTAGTCTTGATTAAAATCATGTAACATGGGCATTTAAAACTCAATTACAGTACAGATATTTGCATTTTATTTTTTGTTTTTATTATTTAATATTTGGTTTTTAGAGTCCAGATCTCCCCTTGGAATACAAATAACTAAAACCATCCCATGCCACTGAAATTATTTTCTCTGTGATTTAATAAACTCACAGTCTAAATGAAATATTAATGTTCATATAATTAAACCAGGAAGATGTGGGATCTTCAAATTTATTCCTCCTTAAATTTGTAGTGATTGAAAAAAAATGATGCTCAATTACATAGAAAAAATCATGAGAAGCTAGATATCTTGATTTTTAAATTGTCTTAGTCATTGTACATAAATCAGAGTATTAGATATATGTACAATGAGTGTGTGTGTGTGTGTGTGTGTGTATCTCAAACTATACTTCTCTTCATTTGGTTATAGAATAAAATAAAACCCACACAATTTAGGGAAAAGACATTGTATTTAACATATTTTTTTATTGCTTTTTGTCTTTTAACCTGGTCTTGGAAGGAGCACCTGTATGATTGTTGCTGAAATGCCACAGCAGAGTGGGAAGAGGTCATCTAGTCTCTAGTTCTTTGTTATTGTATTTCCAATTAGTATCCAGCAAGTCTTCCATCTTCTAATCTGATCCTTCATGCTGTCATCAGCTTAGATGTTTGCCTTCTCACATTGTCTCCACACTTCTTTTATTCCTGCATGTACTACTACACTCTGTTCTGACTGCAGTTCCTCTCCTTTTCGTGGTTTCAGTGCCATATTCTCTTAATTAAAAGGAAAGATCATCTTGCTGCTCTTCCCTTGCCGAGCAGTAGAGGGATTTTGCTTTCATTCCATCTGCTTATATTTTATAGGTTACCATCCTACATAACCCATGCTATTTGTATTTTAGCCTGGACATTGTTTCTTCTCTGTAAGGTTTACCTACTCTTCTGTTATCTTAACCAGAAAATGAGGCTGTCATAACTTTGTTGAGCAGGTTTCCAAATTATCTGTCCTTTTAGTTCTACGTATAAACTATCATTTGAAAGCTTAACTTCAAGTTAGAGAAACAGAGAGCAGTTCTCTTGAACTGATGTCCTGCTTGACTACTTTGTTTCACTAAGAAAATTTCTCATTTTAGGGGCGCCTGGGTGGCTTAGTTGGTTGAGTGTCCAACTTCGGCTCAGGTCATGATCTCATGGTTCATGGGTTCGAACCCTGCATCAGGCTCTGTGCTGACAGCTCAGAGCCTGGAGCCTGTTTCAGATTCTGTGTCTCCCTCTCTCTCTGTCCCTCTGCTTCTTGTGCTCTGTCTTTCATTCTCTCAAAAATAAATATTTAAAAATATTTCCCATTTTAAAAACTCTTAGTGAGAAGGAGAGAGACAAAAACTGTGTTCGTTTTAGGAAATCCCTCTCTCTCTATATATATTTTTTAGCTAGCTAGCTAAAATCTACAGATTCTTACCTTTCCTGATTCTAACTCTCTAATATTAAAAGTTAAGAGCCTCTTCAGGTCATGATCTCATGGTCTGTGAGTTTGAGGCCCACAGCGGGCTCTGTCTTGGCAGCTCAGAGCCTGATGCCTGCTTCAGATTCTGTGGCTCCCTCTCTCTCTGCCTCTCCCTGACTCATGCTCTCTCTCCGTCTCTGAAAAATAAATAAATGTTAAAAATATTTAAAAGTTAAGAGCTTCTTTCATTCTTAAGTTACCTTCGTAAGCCAGGAAAACAACAACAACAACAACAAGCAAGCAAAGTCTAAAAGTTCAAGATGGTGTACAGACAGGGAGTAGAATAATACAAGGAATGAATGAGAATGAAAGCTCATTAGTAATAGATCAAAATCTTATTCTATCCCTATATGAGAGTAATTTCTAAACACTGAAGCTACCCCCCACAAGCACATTTGTAGGTGCATCACTTACAAAAATATAGTTTCACTATTGATGGGATTATTTACTATTTTTTTAAACATAAAGAGCATAATCACTATTTACATAGCATATGCTTCTCAGTGGTCTTACAGTTTAAAATAAGTTTATAACCTTTGTATTCATTATTCAAGGTAAAACTTTATTTTTTTAAAAATGCTGTAGTATCAATTTATTGATTTTATTATGTTATCACCATAATTAATTATATTTAAGCACATACACAAAATGAGAGGGACCAAATTGCATTAACAACCTATTTCAGAGAACTAAGATGAGGTTTACAAATCATTGTATTCATACTTACTGCTACTACTTGATAATATCATCTAAATCAAATGTATGAATTTTCTTTCATTTTTCTTTTCTTTTCTTTTATTTATTTATTTATTTATTTAATTTATTTATTTATTTTTGAGAGAGACAGGGAGCGTGAATAGGGTAGGGTCAGAGAGATAGGGAGACACAGAATCTGAAACAGGCTCCAGGCTCTCTAGCTGTCAGCACAGAGCCCAACACAGGGCTCAAACCCACAATCTGTGATATCATGACCTGATCCAAAGTCGGTTGCTTAACCGACTGAGCCACCCAGACGCCCAAATCTGTGACTTTTCAACTAAATGATGAAAGAAGTGATTGATTCAAGAAAAATATAAGCACCAGGTAATTTATGGAAGTGTTGAATCACCATATTGTACACCTGAAAAAAAATACTGTATGTCAACTAACTGGAATTTTAACGAAGGCTTAAGAAAAAAAGTAGGTCATTGTAGAGACCTTTGAAAGTTTAAAAAAACTGAAAAGGAAAACGGAACTAAATGTATTAAATCAATAAAAAAAAAATACTGTACTCATGTGAAGTAGTGAAGGCAAAAACAAAATAGCAGTAATGTAATCTCATGTTATTTGCAATTCAAAGTGTTTATGACACTGTTGTTTCACTTCTTAAGATGGGGAGTGCCACAAGCTACCATTTTATTAAACTGTGGATGTATATTTATGTAAAGGAAATTTTCACATTATTGCTAACTATTTAAAAGACTATATAAAGTTTTTTTAAATACCTCATTAAAAAAATTTTATGACTTTATTTTATTTTGAGAGAGAGACAGAGAGTGAGTGGGGGAGGGGCAAAGAGAGAGGGCAACACAGAATCTGAAGCAAGCTCCAGACTCTGAGCTGTCAGCACAGAGCTCAACGTGAGGCTCGAACCCACAGACTATGAGATCATGACCCAAAGTTGGACACTTAACTGACTGAGCCACCCAGGCACCCCTAAATACCTCATTTTTTAATGGAACCTGGAAAATGTCCTAGAAATCCATTCCTTTACATTCTGACAGTTGATTCATTTCAAAGGGAAAAAAATCAGAATATTTAAATTGTGAGTCTACCTTTCTTTGATATAAAACAGAACATAATAGATACTGTACTTTCTGCAAAGATGTACTTCACCCTTTTTACCAATATGCATCATTGTCTTGGCTCCAAACTACTTTTTCTGTGACTATTGATTTGCAATATAGTCATCTCCTTGTCACAGTAATCACACTGGAACATCACTATGAAAGTGTACCATGATATCCTAGGGAGAAGACAGAGAGACAAGAAAAATAAAACATATATTACAGAAAACTATATGTGATCTTGACTCATCACATGTTATCAGAAAAACAGGTCATGGAGAATTATTAAGCTCTTAAATCACCATATTAATAGCCCTCTTATTAGCTACACTGCAGAACTATTTTAAATATTTTTTTAAATCTGTTATTGAAAGAGACAGAGTGGGAGAGAGAATGAATGGAGGAATGGCAGTGATAGAGGGGAACAAATTCTCAAATAGGCTCCATACTCTTGGCAGCAAGTCCGATCAGGGCTGGAACCCAGAAACCATGAGATCATGACCTGAGCTGAAATTGGATGCTCAATCTACTGGGCCATCTAGGTGCCCTAAGAACTGTTTTAAAATAAAGGATGTATTTATAAAGTTGCAAACTAACATAGTAATTGTAACTAATATTTACTGTGTGGGCAATATATATAGCTTTCTTCTGTATTATTTCTCTTGTATTGATTGAAATACCAAGTTATCTCCTATATGAGTAATTTAAAATTTTATATTGAAGTCACCAAAGTTTTTGTTTTTTTTTCCCTTACTTTGTCCATCATCATTTCTGAACCTCTCTGTCTAGTCTTTGGAAAATAGGGACTATTTCTGCTTAGTTGCTCAATTTAGAACTTCAGAGTAATGGCTGATGTTTCTTTTATTCTTCACATGTTCCCCCTACCAACTAGTTTATCAACAATACCTCATTAATTGATCCATTTTTCCCTTCATCTTCACTGTGACTACACAGAACAAATCATCAGCATCCTTAGCTTAGACTATAACATATGTTATAGTTGACATTTTGTGGGCGCCTGGGTGGCTCAGTCAGTTAGGTGTCCAACTGCAGCTTGGGTCATGATCTCACAGTTCGTGGGTTTGAGCGCCGCGTCGGGGTCTGTGCTGACAGCTCAGAGCCTGGAGCTTGTCTTTGGATTCTGTGTCTCCCTCTCTCTCTCTGACCTTCCCCTGCTCATGCTGTCTCTCTCTCTCTCTCTCTCTCTCAGAAATAAAACATTAAAAAAATTTTAAAAAAATAACTGACATTTTGTATGTCAATCATAACTCAATAGAGTTGTTTAAAAAATCTTTCTGCACCTCTCATTTAAATGCAAACTCAGCTGCCATAGACAACAAGACCCACAAGTTGTGGGTCCTGTCTGCATTATGACTTTGTTTCTTACTAGTCTCCTCATTGTGATTAGGTGTGTGTGTGTGTGTGTGTGTGTGTGTGTATGCATTTTGTTTTGTGATGGTAATCACTCTTTCTTGTATTTACAGCATTGATTTCATGGTTTTCAGCAAGGGGTTCCTTCCGCTGAATCTGAGAATGACGTCAGGTCATTTAAAAAGTTTGTATCTTAGTTTAAATGTATACATACAGTCCCATCATATATACAGATACTAATACAAGTATTAATTGCAATTGCACATCAAATTTAATAGATAAAATGAAGTATAATAATCATATAAAAAACTGTACAGTAATTAAAATAAATGGAAATATTGCTACTCAAGTATAACATAGATGAAACAAATTGGTTTAAAAAGGCAGTCACAAAATAATAATGCATTCTGTGAATCCACTTACATAATCCTGAAAAATGGTAAAAAAAAAGTGTTTATTAGGGAGGAGACAAAAGATAGTGATAGGAAAGGAGCGTAAGAAGGCTTTTGTGGTATGCAGGCAATGTTCTTTTTATTGACCTCCATCAAAATGATGTCTTCATTTTGAGATAATTCTTTGTGTTCATTTATCATAGTATGATTGTTCTGTATGAAGGCTACACTTCAACTTAAAAGGTTTATTAAAATGGCTAGTGTTTAGTTAGTTACCAAAAGGAATAAGGATGTCAAATTTGATTAAGAATACACATGTTTTGTAATTAGTTGGTAGCTACAAAATCCATGTAAAGGATAATCAGAGGATGTTTTCAGTGAAAGCTAGGACGGGGCTGTAAAGGATACTGAATCCTAAATTAGGAATTAGGGGTATGAACTTTAGCTTACACATAGTGGAGAATTACTGAAATTTTTATTCCATTTTGCTAGGTTAGAAATTGTCCCAACGTGGGGCGCCTGGGTGGCTTAGTCAGTTAAGCGTCCGACTTTCGCTTAGGTCATGATCTCGCGGTTCGTGGGTTCGAGCCCCGCGTCGGGCTCTGTGCTGACTGCCAGCTCAGAGCCTGGAGCCTGTTTCAGTCTGTGACTCCCTGTCTCTCTGACCCTCCCCTGCTCACGCTGTCTCTCTCTCTCTCCTAGAAATAAATTAAAAAAAAAAAAATTGTCCCAACGTCCAAATTATTCCCTTCTAGAGAAGATGGTTATATAATTCAGAAATGAAATTAGATGTATTAGTGATTATGTCAAAAGTCAATTATCAGGCCTAGTTTTTTTGTTTTATTTTTGCACAGGTGTGTCTCCTTCCTCTCTTCAGTGTAGGCAAACTAATTGTGCAGTCAGAATCAAAAGTGTCTTCACCTACTGAATGAAACTGGGAAAGTCCAGGCCCTGCATTTTATCAGCAATTGGATTTTTCCCCATTGTCCCTTATGAAGAATTCCATAGACTTTCCCATCTCAGAGAAAGATACCTTGGAGACCACTGTTTACATTTTGGTATAGACTTCTTTCCTCATCTTGGTCAATCACTTATTTAATATGGAAGATGACTCTGTCATGATTTTATCTTGGATTAAGTCACACTTATTTCTTAGGGTTTTCTTCTTACTTCATTTGCCATTTGTACTTTACTCAGTGTTTTACAGTGAAGAAGCTCCTCAGGTTCCAGACCTGAGTCTTGTCTTGTCTTGCCTTTTCTCTTCTTTTTTCTTCTTTTCTTTTCTTTATCAACTTTTCCTGAATTATTTCATCCATTCCTGTGGTGTTACACACAAATCCTAAACTGATCTTTTCCCTGGCTTCTGGCAGATGTTTCACACTTGTAAAATTATAACTATAAACCATAAATGTCTTTAATATCTTTAATTTAGCCTTGATGAAGTTTGATTAATACCATATGCCACATGCCCATATCAGAAATCTTGACAGGACACAAATACTTTTGAGAATTCAAAACACTTAACAATTAGTGTTTGGAAAGTAAGCATATTAATGAATATATACAGACCAATTATCATACGATTTTATTAAAGTACAATATGTTGTCTGCCTTGATAGCTAAAATATGTATTTTAATGTATTTTAAAATAACAAAAAAATTTATAACACCAGTGCTATTTCTTTTTGTTTGCTTTTAACTGGTTCCAATAACTGTTGGTTTATAATCTTATAATAATAAATATAAGCTTGAATTCACTTAGAGTGGTTCTCATTTTCCCATTTTTGTTATTGACATGACATGATAACAGCTCATTAACTATAGCCTCAAGAATCTGTTGCTAATAAACTCAACAGATTATGTTAATAATTAATATAGTAACATTGCTAAAATACATTCATCTTTTTAAACCCCAGATAAAATACAGCCCTAACTCATTAAATTTCATATATATATATATATATATATATATATATATATATATATATATATATATAGACACTCATACACAAACATATATATATATATATATTATATATATATATATATAATATATATAATGGGTATGTGTGTATATATATGCCATGTATTGAATAATATAATATTTTAATCTAGATTAAATCTAGATTTAATCTAGATTTTCCTAATTCTCTCAAGATTAACCTATTAAAATGAAACTCTGTATTTCCTCCCCAAATTATTCCTTAGCAAATCTCCCCTTCTAGTAAATTGCATTGGCATCTATCCAGTTAATTAGAAACCTAATAACAACTCATACTTTTTTCATCTTTCACTTCCCCTGTCCATTGCATTAGCAGTTCGTCTCCGGTCCAAGTTTTATTTAACTCTCTGCATTTTACTACAGTTAAAATAATCAAGGCACCATGCATTTCTCCAAAACTGCTTTTATTCATGTTCCATTCAGCATCTGCAGGAAGTCATCTTAAAAATATATGCAGGGCCCCCTGGGTGGCTCAGTCAATTAAGCATCTGACTCTTAATTTCAGGTCAGGTCATGATATCAGTGTTTCTGAGATAAAGCCCCACATAGGTCTCTGTGCTGTCAGCATGCAGCCTGCTTTTTTGATTCTCTCTCTCCCTCTTGACCTCTCCCTCACTTGTGCTTTCTCAAAAATAATAAACATTAAAACTCGTGCTCTTTCAAAAATAAACATTAAAAAGTATGTGTGATGTGATAGTGTTATACTCCCTTTTTTAAATCATTTGATGGTTTTCATTTTACTTTTTAAGGTTTAAACTACCTATGTTGACTTATAAGAATCTACCTTCAACTGCTTTTCCACAACCAACACTTAAGCTCTTTCTTATCAAAATTCCATAATTCTATTCTCTGAGCATCAAGCTCCTCTACTTTTCACAATTTGTGAGCTCAGTGTTCTGTCTTGGAAATGCTATTTTACAATATTCTGAGCATAGTTGACTCCAACTTTATGGTTATCAGTGTCTGTGTTGTCTTCTGAGAGATTCTAGCCCACTGCAAACTGCAGACCTACTTAAGTGATAGTTACTTTCATCTAATTTTGTTTGCTTGTATCTTTTTGTTTTAAATTTCTTGTATGGAGACCTAAAAGCTAAGCTCTTACAGGACAAGGAGGCTTTTCTGTCTTGTTTCATCACTATTGCTAACACCAAGCAAACACACTAGCATATAGTAATGAAGGAAACCAGAATGTGTTAACCTAAAATTATTGACATTAAAAGTTCTTTTGAACTGGTGGCAATTTCTAAGAAGCAGCAAATACAAGAAAATTTCTCTCTACTTTCTCCTTCTCTGCTGAAATAAGTGTGTAGACTTTTCCCTCTACTGGATTCAAGACTCTTATCAGCCCAGAGATGGTATTAAAGAAACCTGCAGACATACTTCACTCCATTTTTTTCCCTGTCATATACTTAACTTCCCACAGTTTGCTGCAGTTGGAAGCCTAAAACTTTATTTTGCTCTACCATTTCTATACAAATGCCTTGTTCTTTGTTGAAGATGCTATATAAGCTGGAATTATGACTCCCGTTTTGAGTTACTTTTTGTTTAGGTTTCTCCAGCATCATGGCTACTGCACTTGTTTATGAACTGTTTTTCTTATTAACATTTTTGTCACAATATCAACCAAAAACATAAAATAGTAAAGTTTTGTCTTTCCTACAGTAGGTGTAATAGTTTCCCATTTCTTTGTAAGAAAACTGCCACAAATTTAGTGGCTTTTAAAGGAATACAAATGTATTGCTGTATAGTTCTGGAGGTTGAAAGTCCAAAATGAAGATAAATGGGCTGTCAGCAGACAGAGCTGAATTTCTTCTAGAGGTTGAAAGGAGAGTCTGTTTCCTAGTCTTTTCCGTCTTCAAGAAGCTGACCACATTCCTTGGTTCATGACCCAAACCTCATCTGCACTACATCTGCATCAGTATTGATCTGAGTGTTCATCACAGTACCATCTCTCAGGTTCTTTTTCTTGTGCTGCCCCCTTCCACTTGTAAGGACCCTTGTGATTGTATTAGGCCCAGGTGGATAATCCAGGATAACCTCCCCATCTCAAGGCCAGCTAATTAGCAATCTTGATTTTATCTGCACCCTTGATTCTCCAGTGTCATGTAACTTTACACATTCAAATGTATTAAGAAGTAGCTGATGTATATATTGGGGGCCCATTATTCTGCTTACCACAGTAGGTAACCATAGTGTGTTTTGCTTTGTTTTTCAATAAGTGAAGAAGTAATAAATTTTCTTTTAAATACCTGTCTGTTAACTCACTACAATGAAAGTTTATGGTGAGTTAGGTGACATAACAATACTTCTTAAGCAAATATTCAGAATTAATAAAATTTGATTTTTGCTCACACATTCTTGACTTGACAGTATTCTTCCCCCCAAAAAACAAAAACAGAATTATTTTAAGTGTATAAAGCAACATACTGCTGTGCACAGGTTTGTTTCTTTGGGAAAAACAGAGCTGAAATTGAAATGTTCCCAAAAATTATTCAAGTGATTTGTAAAATCATGGCCAACTCATAAAGCTTTTCTATTTCTAACTGTTTTTTAACATACAAAATAGGGATCTTATAATATTTAATACTTCAGCCCTATTTTAGTAAATATTGGGTGTCAATAATACAGTTAGTTTCAGGAACTCACAGTTGTGTGGTGTACTAATCTTCAACAAAGCAGGAAAGAATATCCAATGGAAAAAAGGCCGTTTTCAACAAACAGTGTTGGGAAAGCTGGATAGCCAACCTGCCGAAGAATGAAACTAGACCACTTTCTAAAGTGATTGTTTTCATGCAGTTAGTGATTTGGCAGGTTGTATCTGTCAAAAGTAGACTATAGGAGAAGTGACTAAAAAAGATTACTTCAGTTCTCTAATACCCATTCTTTCTTCTCAAATTTTGGCTTCATTTCCTTTAAACATCTGCTCTGAAATAATTTACCATTTCAGCTCTGTTTAACATCTAGTCTTTGTGACTCATTCTGCTTTTCTTAATCACTTCCAAAAAAGTAGTCATAATCTTCTTCAATTGCTTGAGGGAGAGGAAGTTGAACACATTTATTCCTTTTCATCACAATTTAAACTGAATGCAAATCATGTTCATAAAAATAATTTTCAAATGATGGTAAGTTAAAACACTTATTTTTACATCTGTGATAAGAATGCATTGTATCTATATTTTTTAACGACTTCAAGGAGACAAATGTTATAATTTCTATTACCCAATCCATTCTTCATTGTTAGCCTTTTCATGTGAACTATGAAATATTGGAAGCCATTAAAAGCACTCTTCTGTGTGGGCAGGGATATTTTCATTATGTACATGTACCTAAGTTTGTATTTTTACTACCTTTATATGTGAAGCTTATCTTACTTATCTGTTCTATGATTATTGATTTTTTAGTTAAGGGCCTTTTTTCAATTGTACTTTTTTCTTCTTTTTTTCATATCAGAATAATAAATGTACACAATTTTGAAGTCATATAGTGTAATGAACTCATAAAAAATCAATAGCAGCTGTTTGCTGGCCTCTTTTTCTCAGAACATCATCCCACTTTCTAGAGGCTATACTTTTCATTGTTTTAACTCTTGCCATACGCTATTGTATTTTATTTACAATGTTATACATTATCATTTGGCTTCCTATTATAGAAGATGGGAGCTAGAGCTTTCTTTAATTCCTTAGCCCTTCCTTTTCATGGAATGTCAACATTTTTGTTTGAAAGGAAAATCATTTCTTTCAATACTGTCATTTAGTGAATGGCACTTCATTTGTATTTATTATACAACACAGACTGTTAAAATTGCCTATTTTTTCATATTTTATGTTTCATCTTAACTTAGTCATCAGCAGTTGTTTAAAAAGTACTCAGTATGATTTTATATATAGTCACTTGTCTCAAATATTTTCATTAGTTTTGGGGGGAGAGGTTGAGATGGTTTGTATATGGTCCTCTTTTGTTATGTGTTTTCAAAAAACAAACAAACAAACAAACAAATTCTTCTGTGTCTTTCAGGTGTCCCTTTCCAATCAACTTGAGTTTTGGGTTTCTATTAGGACTCCCATAAAACCCCTGTGTCAACCTTTCCTAATGTTGACAGTACTGAAATTCCCTTCATCTTTTAATTGTATAGATATCTGCAACAGAAGTATATAATAGCTTAAATGAAGGAACAAGTCTATTATTTTGTTTTTCTTAAAAATATCCAGATACATAGTTTATAGATTTCTTTGAAGACCTTTATATTTTGTAGTTTTCACTTAAAATTTATTATTAACCATAATAAGTAAGCCTTACTAGTAAAATTAGTGAATATAAAAAATGAAATGAGGCAAAATATAAGTAAAAATATCATTTTACATAATGATATTTTAGAGAGTATTCCATCAGAAAGAATTAATCATTGCATTCAATATATTTTATATCACATTTTAATTTCATTAGAATCATAACATGATGTTTGCTTTCAACGTAAACTTATGTAGTGCTATTACCAATGATATTAGTGCTGAAACCCCAGTTCTACATAAAGCCAGTTCTTTATTTATTCGTTTCCTGAATCAATCTCAAGTAAACACTTAGGCCCAGTTGAGATGCTGCAATATTTTCATTTTTCATTTTCATTTTTTCATTTCTTTCTTCATTTTTTTCCTTTTCTTCTCTCTTTCTTTCATTTTTCGTTTTCCTTCTTTTTTGTTGTTTGTTTGTTTATTTTATTTAAATCCCAGTTAGTTCAAATACAGGATAATATTAGTTTTAGCAGTACACTATAGTGATTCAACATTTCCATGTAACACCCAGAACCGATCAAAGCAGGTGCACTCCTTAATCCCCATCACCTATTCATTTTTTGAATTAATTTATACTCCCACTCTCTGAGACAACAATTTCACTTCTTGTCAAACATTCAGAATCTCTCACTTCCTTACTGCTCACAACTGATCACTTTGCTTTCTACTTCATGGAGATAATAGAAACTATAGAAAAAGCATTCCAGTATTTTGCTTACCTACCCCTGAGATAGTGCGAAAAACTATACCTAAAATGTTGTAACATATATGTTCACAAAAATGTAAGCATTGACACTTTAAATATCAACAAAATATGTTAATGCTAGAGGTTTCAAACCTATTTAAATGTTACCAATTCAAAGGGAAATACAAGAGAGTAAGATTTGGAATAGGTAATAGATGCACAATTTTATCATAAAGTAATGAATAACGATTGTCAAAGTGGAATTGGAACAATAGATTCATCATGATCCATTATAAGTACATGTTAGGTATTTTAGTTTTAGGAAAACTATGAGATTCTAAAAACATATTCCATCATAGTCCATACTGCAGACACTTGGTAAAGGCTTGGTGTACACTTGTAGTTATCTATATCCCAGTTTGAAGAAGTTGTTCTGGAATATGGAGAATTCCTAGAGTTTTAAGGATGAATAGTTTCCTGGCTCAAACTGTTTGGGAAGAGGCAATACCAATAGAAGAATGCAAATAAAAGATTTCTTTGGTTGTTGAACATGGAGAAAATTTACCTGAAGTAGATGAAAGTTTTCTTAAAAAAGAGAAACATTTGATGCCTGAGTTGAAATATACTTAAACAATGTTAAAGTTAATTCACAGATGGACAATTATAACAAAGCAAAAGTGTATTCATATAAGGCTATAGCAAATAGCTACTTTGGCTTCTTCCCTAGTTTGCCTAAGCAGGGAACTTATATGAGAGACAATATTGTCTAATGGCCAAGAACACTACTCTGGAGCTGCACAAGCGTTCTGGCTTTGTCACTCAGGGGCAGTTGTTGAAACTTGCCATGCTTCGTATGTAAAATAGTGGTAATAAAATACTAACTACCTTTTAGGGTTGGTTTGAAAATTAGAGACTTTACTAACTATATTAAAATACACTAATAGAAAATGCTTAGTACACTGCATGGCCCATAGTAAGGGAAATAGTGCTTCATAATAGTAGTAGTAGTAGTAGTAGTATACAGTGTATACAAACAGAAATATAAAATGCATATATATTATATGCATATATTTAGTATTCATATAGGTTATCTATAATACTTTACATATTAAACTTACACATAACATTGGTGGCTTAGTATAGTAAATTAAAATAATTCAGTTCCCTAAGAAAGTTCTCAATGTGGTCTCTGCAGTTATCTGGTTAATAAGAAATGTTTAGGTACTGAATGTTTCCTGGGTATCTAAATTTCTACTGTTAAGAAATGGTTAGATTTGGAATACAGCTCAGTCAATTTAATTGACCAATTATTATTAGATTGTTTAATCTTTCAAGCCATAGGTATTTCAAAAGAAAGAAAGACTAAGCAGAATTTGTTTTAATTATAACTCAGAATTCCCTATTTTTTTAAAAGATCATTGTCCAGGCTATAAAAATAGTTATTTTGGATATGTAATTTCTAATCTTTATATTCACAGCAAAATATTTTAATTGAGAATTAAGAATCTTAATAGCTAGTATTTTAATTTCCCCAGTGACAGTGTAGATGCATAATTTCTACATAAATACATGTTAACTTTCAGAAAATACTAATACCAAATGTGGGAAATCAAAATAAAAAAAAGAAGAAAAAAGAGTGGAGGAGGGGCAGGAGGAAAAGAAGATACATACTTGGATTTTTTTTTCTGTATTTCCTATTTACTCTCTGTTTTACAATTTAGTAATAACTAAACTAATTTGAGTTAACTTGTTCTATAGCTTATAGTAATGTGTGTAGTCTGCTAAATGGAAAAGTACAGCTGTTTTTTAAAAGGATATTATTTGCATATTTTTAGCTCTTAAACTAATGGAAAACCCTGTTGATGCAAATCAAGACCAAACAATGGAAGATCATAATTTTCTTACTTTATTGAATATGGATAGTATTATGGAATTCTATTGCAATAGCTTTATTATGATCATTTGATTTCACATTTTAAACTGAACTTAATTCTAAGTAAGTTGAAAGTACTGAAAAATTGTTTCTATAATCTCGGCCAATACATATTTAAATTATTTCTTAATTCATTGAGGAATTTTCCTTCTAAGTAATTATACAATATTAAATAGGAAAAAGAAATAAGAAATAATTATTTTAGTCTCAAAATTGGTTCAGTCAAACATTTTTGTTTCCTAAATAATCTCCATGGTAAAATTATCATTCCTTTGACTTTGAAAGTAATTTAGGGATACTTTTGGTTTGAATATAATGAAATAATTTTCTTCCCCTTTCTTCTCTAAAAATCAACCACAAGTGGAAAGAAAAACAGAAACAAACCCCCTCTTTTTAGTTAAAATGTATCATTGCAAAGAAAAATATATAAAGTTGAAGTATCTTTTAAAGTTACCTAGTTATTTAAAAACAAAAACAGAACAACAGAAAAATCCAGCTTCCTAAACATGCAGAAAACAATGAAAAATGGGAAAATACATCAGGAATATCACAGAAACAGTTTGTAATTGCTGCCACTTGTAGAATAATAAGAAAGATTAAACAAAAATTTGAAATAGAGACATTGGATAAAGGCATGTTTAAAAGGCCATCTGATGCCATGTTCCACATCTTACCAACCTCCTCTTCCCAGAAGCCAAGAATTTTCAGGAATTCCATCTATAGACATAAAACCAAAGACTCTAGATTTAGCAATATTATTCACAAAGGACTGCATAGTGGAACCTGGCATACTATATATAAGGACTCTCAAACTCTCTTCATTTTTCCAGTCCCTTTGAATTGCCAAACAGAATTTTCTGATACTTAAAAGAAACTGAATCATACAGAGAAAGGATCTAAAAATCAGTTTTTCCTAAAACTCTAGTGGCTTTCATTTTAGTAAACTCAATCTTTGAAAGCATCCTATATTCCCCATTTCCAGCAAATCTTTTATTAAATATAGAAGGGAATTGAAAAATCAACCTGATTTTAAGGAAATCTTCAAATGTGAATGAATGAAACCCGAAGCAATCAAACAGAAGCACACACAAAAAGTAATTCATTCGAAATACAGAAGTGAAAAATCTGGAAAAAGATAAATATCTCTTCATTTTCCCAGAGATAATAGAGCAAATTTCATTTATGAAATAGATAAGAAACTATATGCAAAAAATCAGAAATACAAAGCATAACTTGTAGAAATAAACACAAAATGTTGTTCTTGTTTAAATAACTATTTTGAAAGATACATTTTAAAAATATTCCAAAAAGTAGAACAAAAACATACAGATCTGGAAAAGAAGGGAGAAATTATGGGATATTAAAAAGTAAATCTACATGGTCAACACTTAACTCAAGAAAAAATTAAAATAATAAATTAGGGAAAATCATGGGGGTAGATATTATCCAAGAAAGTAAAATATGGAGGGCAATTTTGAATAACTTTGTTCCATACTAATATGCCCTCTGGATGTTTAGCACAATGAGTTAAAAATAAAATCACAGATTCTGCTTTAAGATACTGATTTGAAGTGAAAATACTCAGAAATGGGATTTCTGCATCATACAGTGGTTCTAATTTTAATTTCTAGAGAAACCCCCATACTGTTTTACATATGCCTGTACCAGTTTATAAATTCAGCAATGGTGTAAGTTCCCTTTTTACCACATACTCATCAACATTTGTTATTTTTTTTGCTTGTTTTTTGTTTGGTAATAGCCATATGAACATTTGTGAGGTGCCATCTTGTGGTTTTCATTCTCTGATTATTAGTGATGTTGAGCAATTTTTCATGCACTTCTTTGCCAAAAAACAAGTTTTTTGCTAAAAATAAATACTTTTCATTTTCATGTCCCTTCAGGTATGATCTTGGGTTTAGAAGAACTGAAACAGAAAAATAATAATACCCGCATTATTTATAACAAAATGGCATTCCTTTTACTATTTAAGGTAATTATATAAAAAATTAAGCATTAATATAATTTAGGAATTATTAAATATTCTTCAAAAATTCATCTTATTTAATAAAATAATTACTGATTTATAATTATAACAAGTATTTATGGTCAATGCATAGATTTGAGATGGTTAAGGAAATGATGACATGATGGCAATATTATCCCATAAATATTAGAGCAAACAAATACCCAAATATGCAGGAAGAGAACATGAAATCAATCAAAAGCAAAGTGGTTCATTTAAACAGGATAGTTAATTAGTTTCATTCAGATTTACTTTGGGTATATTATGAGTCAAATGAATTCTTAAATTTGTAAGCATGTATTAATGCTGCTTTTGATCTTTCCAGTATTAAACATATCTGTGTAAATGACAAATGGTATAATAAAATACTTCTCAGATTTTTTTCATATTTCCAGTAGCCCACTAGCTAAACAATGTTTGTCACTTATTCTTCTTTTTAAGAATAGCTTTACTGAAGTGCAGTTTATATAAAAAAGACCCTGGACATGTTTAATATATACAACTTGATGACTTTGAACATATGCATGTGCCTGTGAAACCATCACCACAATCAGAATAGATATTTCTGTCACTGTTCAAAGCTTCATTGTGCCTTTTTGCTTTTTGATGTTCTTGTTTTGTAAGAATGCTATGTGTTCCATAAACTTAACAATTTTGTAGGTGTACCATGCAACATCAATAAACTATTAGCACTATGTTTGCAGATTTCTAGACTTTTTCATCTTGCATTGCTGAAATTTTATATCCATTGGGCAGCTCACCATTTTCGCCTTCCCCCAACCCCTGCCAACTACCTTTTTATTCCCTGATTCTATGAGTTGGATAATTTGTTACCTCATATAAATGAAATCATGTAGTTGCCTTTTTTGTGACTGGTTTCTGTCAATTAGCACAATGTCCTCAAGGTTCATCCATGTCACAAATGGCAGAATTTCCTTCTGTTTTTAAGGCCGTTGTATAAGTATTGTATGAATACACAACATTTTCTTTACCCATTCATCTGTGGATGGAAACATTGCTTTCATATTTTGGCTATTGTGAATAATGCTACAATGAATAAAGTAGTGCAGATATCTCTTGGAGATCCTAATTTCTGTTACTTTGGATATATATCCAGAAGTGAGATTGCTAGATCATATGATAGTTCTATTTTTAAAATTTGAGGAACCTTCATACTGTTTTCTATAGCATCTGTGCCATTTGTGGTTTTGATGTTCATTTCCCTGATGATTAATAATGTTCAACAGCTTTTTATATACCTTTTGACCTTTTTTTACTGTTTCTTTGGAGAAATACCTACTGAAGTCCATTGTCCATTTTATAATCATGTATTTTTCTTTCTGCTTAGTGAGTATTTTTAATTTATTTTGCGTATTAGCTTCTTATCAGAAATATATTTTGCAAACACTCCTTTCCCATGAGATTACTTTCTGCTATTAAAATATTGTACTTAAAGGGGCTTTAAAGACATAACAGTTAGGTGTAGTTAGCTCACATAAAAGTTCTCTATCAAAATGAGATTTGCATGAAGAACTAGGAACTTGTTACTGGTTTAAGTACAGAAGGCCCAATTATTTCCAGGTCCAAAACATATCTCATCCTTAGGTACAGCTGAAGAGACTCAAATTTAGTGAGTTTGGATAACTTCCAACTATCATTCAAATGAGTGATGGGAATAGGGATTGAACAATAAATCATAAATCTCCCTAATTCTCTGGTGAATTTTTTCAATATTTAAACTAATGTAATGAATAATTATGAATTATGGCTTATGGCCTATGATTCGTGGCCTCCAGTTGAATAATCTTGCTCCCACAAGAACATTCATGATAATGAAAAAGTCATAGAAACTGTACTGAGGTTATGAGAGTTTCAGGAACTGAAAACACAATCATAGGAACAGTTTTAAAAATTTTAATCTCTTTAAAAGCCTTTTGACAAAGAGATGTATAACTTTAAGTCTCATGTCATAGGCTTGTTTTATATTGGCAAATTCTGAATTGTTTATGTTCTATAATTAGGTAAGATAATTTTAAGCAGAAATCACATTTATACAGCAAAATGATTCGTAAAGCAAACTGGTGTATAACTGGCTTGCTTAGATCTGACTCATTTTGAATTTTCTGAACAGATACAGGTGACTGTTTTTTGATTCATCCCATTTTTAGACTAGACCATTTGTTTCATTATAAGCAAAAATCTGTGAAACTGGCCTTTGTAGTTTCACTTTGTCTTTATTTTTATCTTCCACTGAGTCCCTGGTCCTGAGTTAAGGAAAGTTCCACAACTAATAAAATAGCTAGAAATTAGAGTTATACTCCATTTTGGTGGACAAAGATGAAAGCTATGTCCTGAATTATATGAGTTTTGAATTATAATTAAATGAAGGAAATTAAAATTCACTTTTTTAGGTAAAACACTTGAAAGGAAGAAAAAATTAAGAGTGCCTGATTACAGGAAGTTTTAATATTTTTGTCTTAAGACAAGAACAGATCAGAGTTAATGACCCCAAACCAAGATCAAACAACTCTGAAACAGTAATGAACCTTATTATAAAACAAATTTTCAAAGGAAGATAATTAAGTAAGCAGAGAAATTTCACAAAGTTAGTCTGGAATAACTTGAGCTTCATTTTGATTTTGTTATTTTCAAATGATTCACGAAGCTACAGCAGAGCACTTCTGAATGAATTTAACTGATCATCCTAAAAGGATGAGAGCAGTGCTATCTTCAGTGTGTGTGTATTACTCGTATAGTAATTATATAAATATTTATTGAAATAAATATAAAATTCATGTTATTTTTAATCTTTCCTGAAATTAGTTACAAATTAGAGGATCCAATGAAACATTGGAATATGATAAATATCAAAGAATAAGTGGTACACTCTACCTTTAAAATAACATCATTTGAATTGTATTTATTTTTCTGACTGCAAAGACTAAAAAGAGTTTTGTTTTCTTTTTTATTTTATTTAAATTAATTTTGTTTTTGGTGACTAGACAGGGTTTTTAATCTCCCAGGAAAAATTAGAATAATTAGTCATTTAAGACAATAAAAGTAGCATGGGTTCTACTCAGAGAGTGTCCCCAAGTAATCATTCCTCCACAATACAGTTTTCTTCAAGGCAGTGAGAGTTGTATAATTGATGATTTGGGTATAGAATTATTATGTACTAATAACAGTGTATGACCTATTACCATGTGGTATCTCCTGCTGCTTTATAATTAGCTGTATGTGTGGTTTGGACAAGTGGCCATGTGCTTCATGGACTGTTCACCAGGTAGAACATAACAGCTCTTGGGAGCCAATTAGTTGAGCCTGTCAAGGCCAAATTCAGCAATTTTTAGTTTTTGGATTATAAGCCAAAAAAACTGTAATTGTGACAAACATATAAAGGAATTGATTTGCCAAAAAATGATACCTACTTTGACAATATAAATTCTTTTCCATTTATGTTTGTTCATTGTTATAACAAGGAATTATTTCTTAGAAGTCAATGATTCTGAAATTTCTGGTGTCTTCAGCTAACAATGAGTAATAACTAACAATTCTTATTTTTAGGATAGAATCTTAATTTTGAGTGAAAAGAGCAAAAGGAAAGGGGGCTGCATTTGTCTTATTAAATAATAATCATTATTGTCAGAATATATTGAGTTTCTTTAAGAATTAAATCCATGTTAAAGCAACAAACACAAAAATAAGTCATGTTTCAGAATACATTTTTTGTTAGTTCAAGACTAACATTTTCCAGAAATTCAGGGTCATTCTATATGAATGGTAGGACTAAATTTTGCCCAAGTCTGCACTAGTCAAATCTGTCAATTTTATATATAGAACTCAAATATTTTATCAACCCCCTTATCAACCCCCTTATTTTTAACAGCAAGAAACTGATCCATAAATGTTCTTTCTCCTATGTTACACATGGAGAAACTACAACCTGAAAACCAGGCACCACCCTATTCATAGGGAAAATATACCACCACCTACATGTGAATTAAGGGGTGATACAGGGGGTAGCCAGCATCAAAAATTTACAGTATTAGACCTATTTGTAGAATAAACTATTGTCTTATACCATTGCTGATGAATACAAAGTAGAGATAATGTACAGGCAATTTCCTAAAGGCATTGTTGCATATTTCTAAAGAAAATGGTAATCTAAACTGTTGACTAGTTAATATGTAAAGGTCAGCTGTATTACCGAAGTTGTAGAGAAGTCAAATCTGTCCATGTCAAATGTACTGCAGGAGCCAAAATGAGGTGGTGTGACACACATTTACATATAAAATAGTCAAAATGTGGGTTTTAGTATATCACTCATTCTGTAGATTACTGAAATTGTACAAATTAGTTTAGCTAATAATTAGAATCTTATCTAAGTTTCTTACAGTAATTTGTCTACTGTAAACAAAATTTCTCCTAATAAAGAGACACATTTCATTTGTGTAATCATCTTCTACATTGCCATACAGAATGGCTGCTTTTGACAAAGTCATATATTTTTTTCACTTTCCTCTAAAAGAAATATTGGAATAGTACTGTGAATTTCATAAAATTCAATAGTGACCAACTATTTTTTCTTTTAAATAAGAGTGCAGGAAAAAAAAAAAAACAAACCAAATTTTCAACTGTCACACTCTTTCATTTATTTTTTTAAAAAAATGTTTTTAATACTTGTCTATTTTTTAGAGAGACAGAGACAGAGCACAAGCTGGGAGGGGCAAAAAGAGAGGGAGACACAGAATCCAAAGTGGGCCGCAGTCTCTGAGCTGTCAGCACAGAGCCTGATGTGGGGCTGAACCCACGAACCTTGAGATCATGACCTGACCCAAAGTCGGACACTTAACCGATTGAGCCACCCAGGTGCCCCTTACTCTTTCATTTATTAAATATTTCTTTAAAAACAATTATGATGTATTACTGTTATACTTAGAATATAGTTTTTATTAATTAATTTGGCTATAGATAAAGAAAAGTCTACAATGTAGATCAATCATACTAATTGTATTGTTTGTAAAATTATGTTTAGGTTAAATGAATAAAAATTATTAACATTTGCTTGTTACCCTTAGACATGGCAAAAAAACAATATTTCTTACAAGAATAATACCTTGATTAAAGTAATATCCAATTTATGTTGTTGTATAATCTATACAAATTTAATATTATAGAAGGAATTATAATGTATGAATTTTAGTTATTAAACTTCAAATTATTTAATCCAATTCTGTTAAAATATTTTATTAATAAAAGTCAAATATAAAATAATAGTGATAAACTAATTTCATTATCCTATGTTTTGATTTCAATAAAGTTATTAAAATGGTAATAACCAGAAAACAATATTGTGTTATTAAGATGTTAGCAGAGATTAAGGACTATACCTGAATTACAGCTTTAATACTATTGAGTTATTAGTTTAAGACATAATGTACCAAGATAGGCAATATGCTGGTCCACAAGCAAAACTACATGAATTTCAAAGGACTAAAAGCATGCATAAAGTTGACTTTAGCATTTAATACCAAGATTACCCCTAGAAAGATTACACCTAGAAAACTCCAAATATCTTAGGATTTTAGAATCAGATTTCTATACAAACCATGAGCTAACAAGGATATCACAAAGAAATTAAAGGAAAAACATTGAAACTGAATGATAATAAAAATTATGTGTATATATATATAACATACATATGTTATAAGCTAAAATGTCAATAGAGATAAATTTATGGTATTATAACTATATAATAGAAAAATGATTGAATCAAAAATTTTAGTTTCTACCTTAAGAAGTCAGTTAAGAATAAATTACACACCAAGTAAATGGAAGGATGGCAAATAGTAAAAATTAAATCAGAAAGTAGTGAAGCAAAATTAGCAAACCCCTAAATTTGTTCTTTGAAAGGTTAATCACGTGGATTAATCCTTGTAAGATTAATAAGAAAATATTACATATAACATTTTGTCAAAAATATTCAACAGCTCAAATTCAACACACACACACACACACACACACACACACACACACATATACGCATGCACACACAGAGATGAAAAGTTTGAATAGCTTGCTATCTGTTCATGATACCAATTTTGATATTTAAAAAACTTCCCACAAGGAAACCTCAGCCCTATTGGCTTTATTGGTAAAATGTATCAAATATTGGAGAAGGAAAAAATACTCTTACACACCAAAACATTAATATATATGTTTTATGTCACCATCAGAACCCTGAAAACAAACGTTGGCAGTATCATTACCAGAAAAAGAAATGACACTCCAGTATTTTTCTTCAATACACATTTTCTTATGGGAAGTTTTTAAAGTAACACATTTGGTATCTTTAACAGATAGCAAGCTATTCAAACCTCCTTTGTGTGTGTGTGTGTGTGTGTGTGTGTGTGTGTGTGTGTGTGTGTGTTGAATTTGAGCTGTTGAATATTTTTGACACAAATTTGTACATAATAGATGGCTATTATTATCAAAATATCAAATCAAAGTTTAAAATCCACAATCCTATTGCCTAGAAAATTTCCTTTGTGCCTCCTCTTTACCTTCAGTCTTTATGCTAGATAGTTGCTTTCTGATTTCTAGAACTACCAATTAATTTTGACTATTCTTGAAATTCATATTAATAAAATAATACTTTATGCAGCATTTTTCTATCTTTTACTCTATATTGTGTTTCAGAAGCCATCTATGTTGCTGTATTTGTGTATTTCTGAAGCAGAGAACTCAGTTAAGCTGTGCCTATACTTCTCACCTTTAGAACTGTAAAATAGTAAATGTATACACCTAAACTACTCTGGTTATGGAACTCTTTTACATAGCATAGAATACCAATGTAATAATATACTTTCATTTTCTAATTAAAATGTTATGTAAAAGATTATTGATTCTTTATTAAAAAAATTATTTACTTTTTTTTTTAAACATTTGTTAGGTAGCTTCTTTTGGTCTCCAAAGAATAGAACTATGATTCCTACTGGACTGATCAGTTAGAGATTTTACTGGCTCACAGAACTGCAAGTGTAGGGGTAGATTGGAATCCATGCACAATTTGATCAGGGTAGCTCTACGTGTTCTACCTTTTTAGTCTGGATCCTTCTCCTTGTTATTTTTAATGTCTATAGCAACATCCGACATCTCAAGCTTTCTGATTCATCCAAAGTGTTCTGTTTTAGTGATATATAGAGGCTTCCTGTCCTGAAGCCAGTGATAAACCTCTTCTTCCTTTTATTGAAACACATTTGCATAGATGTTTCCATCTCTGTATCAAAGGAGCAAGGCAGATGGGACAATCATGATTGCTAAAGGCTCAGCAGTACCCTCTTCTGGATCTAGTGACCAGTAGTATCCTAGTCTTATTTATTATTACACCATGGAGGAGAGTGAAGTAGACTTAGGGGTTTAAAAATAACATCCCTTGCGAATATTCCCTAGAAACGCCCCATATATAAAAGATAAAGTCCATACAGTTAACATGTCATTCATAATTATCCATGATATGACCCCTACTTGGTACTACAACTTTACCACCTTCATCCTCAACTATTTTCTCCTTTTTCTTCCACACAGTTCACGTCCATTGTTGTCATATGAATTTGGCATACAGAAAAATTGTGTTTTTCTATGCTAAGCAATGTAAGTTTCCTCTGCCTTCTCTAGATGCTGTTTCATGCCTCATACCTAATTAAATCTTTAAAAATATATTAATGCTGGGGCATCTGGATGGCTCCATCAGTGGAGCATGTGACTCTTGGTCTTGGGGTTGGAAGTTTGACCCCCACATTGGGTGTAGAGGTTACTTAAAAATAAAAACTCTAGAAAAATATATTGCTGCCTTTATTGACATGGTCATAGAGAATGATTAGATGATCAAACAGTAAGTCATTTTAAAAAATGCTGGGGCCCCTGGGTGGCTTAGTCGGTTAAGTGTCCGACTTTCGCCTAGGTCATGATCTCGCGGTTTGTGGGTTCGAGCCCCGCGTCGGGCTCTGTGCTGACTGCCAGCTCAGAGCCTGGAGCCTGTTTCAGTCTGTGACTCCCTCTCTCTCAGACCCTCCCCTGCTCACGCTGTCTCTCTCTCTCCTAGAAATAAATAAAAATATTTTTTAAAAAATGCTTTTACACATTTGTTTAAAAAAGTTGCTTTTTTGGACTAAAAATCTAGATTTTATTTTTTAACTTTAAAGTTTTTATTTTGGAATATATTTAAATTCATAGACAATTTAAGGAGATAGTACGCAGAAATTCCATAATACTTAATTCTCCTATTATTATGTTTTTAAATTTTATTTAAGTCAAAGTCAGTTAACGTATAGGTATAGTGTAATAATGATTTCCGGAGTGGAGTTCAGTGATTCATCACTTACATATAACACTCAGTGCTCATCCCAACAAATGCCCTCTTTAGTACCTATCACACATTTAGCCCATCCTCCAATCCCACCCCCAGAAGCCCTTAGTTTGTTCTCTGTACAAAGTCTCCCTCTCAGTTTTTATCTAAATTTAGATAGGTATCTAATTTTTCCTTCCCCTCCCCTATTTTTTATGTTTTGCTTCTAAATTCCACATATGAGTGAAATTATAGGGTATCTGTCTTTCTCTGACTGACTGACTTCACTTAGCATAATACAGTGCAGTTCCATCCATGTTGTTGCTAATGGGAAGACTCCATTCATTTTGATCACCAAGTGATAGTCTATTGTATGTGTACATACCATATTATTTTTCAAATTATTTTTCATTGTGGTAAAATGTATACAAAATTTACCATTTTAATACCATTTTCTGTATAGCTTTGTAGTGTTAATATTATTCACATTGCTACACAATATATCCCCAGAACTTTTTTTTTTTACTTTGCAAAATCAAAATTCTTTTTTTTTTTAAGTTTATTTATTTTTGAGAGAAAGAAAGAGACAGAGCATGAGTTGGGGAGGAGCAGAGAGAGAGGGAGGCACAGAATCCTAAGCAGGCTCCAGGTCTAAGCTGTCAGCACAGAGCCTGATGTGGGGCTCGAACTCACGAACTGTGAGATTGTGACCTAAACCGAAGTTGGCACTCAACAGACTGAGCCATCCAGGAGCCCATGTAAAATCAAAATTCTATAACTATTGAATAATAACTCCTAATTTCTCCGTTCTCTCCAGGCCCTGATAGCCAACATATTTCTTTTTGTGTCTGTTTGACTACTTTAGATCCCTAAGATAAAATGGAATTATACAGTAATTGTCTTTCTGTGACTGGCTTATTTCACTTAGTATGATGTCTCAAGTTTCATCCATGCTGTTGAATACAGCAGGGTTTCCTTATTTTTAAGACCGAATAATACTCCATTCTGTCTGTATATCACCTTATCTTTATCCATTCATCTGTGAATTGGTACTTATTTATATTGGTTTCATATCTTGGATTTTGTGAATAATGCTACAGTGAACATGGAAGTGCAAATATCTTTTCAAGTTTCTGATTTCAATTCCTTTGTATAGGTAGCCAGAAGTGAAATTGCTAGATTATGTATGGTAGTTCTACTTTTTAGGAAACTCCGTACTGTTTTCCCTAGTCGCTCCATTGTTTCACATTCCCACTGATAGTGTACTTTGATTCCAATTTCTCTATATACTTGCTGACACTAGGGTTTTGTTTTTTGTTTTTGTTTTTTAATAATATAACAGATATGAAGTGTTAGCTCATTGAGCTTTTGGTTTACATTTTCCTCATGAGTAGTGATGTTGAGCATCTTGTCATACACCTGTTGGACATTTGTATGTCTTTGGAGAAATGCCCATTTTTTGGCTGCTGCTGCTGTTGTTGTTGCTGTTGATGATGATGATAATTGCTGCTGATTTGTAGAAGTTTCTTTTTTTTATGGTTTTCAACATCTATTCATGTTTGAGAGACATACAGAGACAGAATGTGAGTAGGGCGGGGACATAGAGAGAGAGAGAGAGAGGCACACAGTCTGAAGTAGGCTCCAGGCTTTGAGCTGTCAGCAAAGAGCCTCGCATGAACCCTGAGATCATGTCCTGAGCTGAAGTCAGATACTTAACCAACTGAGCCACCCAGATACCCCATTTGTAGGAATTTCTTATATGTTTTAGATATCAGCCAGTTATCAGATGTATAATTTTCAAGGATCTTCCAATTCGGTAGGTTGCCTTTTCATTCTGTTGTTTTCTTTGATACTCAGAAGTATCATTTGCCTAATTTTGGTTTTACTGCCTGTGCTTTTAGTGAAATTATTATTGATTTTATAACTAATAAGAAATAAGGAAGGGCACTGACTACTAAAAGGGTCATGTCAGGAACATGACAGTTTTCATGGTATATATATATATATACACCAGACTGCAATTTCAATATACACCAAACAAAATATGGTATAACTGAAAGAAGCAATAGATAAATGTTCAATGATAGTAGAATATGTATTTTTCAGTTTTTATTTTTTTTTTAATTTTTTTTTAATGTTTTATTTATTTTTAGGAGAGAGAGAGAGACAGCGTGAGCAGGGAAGGGTCAGAGAGAGAGGAGTCACAGACTGAAACAGGCTCCAGGCTCTGAGCTGGCAGTCAGCACAGAGCCCGACGCGGGGCTCGAACCCACGAACCGCGAGATCATGACCTGAGCGAAAGTCGGACGCTTAACCGACTAAGCCACCCAGGCGCCCCATGTATTTTTCAGTTTTTATTAAAAAAATAATTAAAACTAAGAGTACAGAGAAAATTACCAATCTATTAACAAAAATTGATTATTTTATTAACAATAACAAGCATAGAACAAAATATCAATTTAATGGAATTGACATTTTCAGAATGTTCTGTTCAACAGCAACAGAATACACATCCCAATCCGATGTTCATGAGACACCACACAACAAGATGAAACGTGCTAATCAAAGAAGTTACCCTGAATTTAAAATAATTTAGAACATACAGTATATCTTTCTGACCACAGGAAAGTTAAAGTAAGAATAGTGACAAAATAGCTGGATTATTTCATAGTGAGTAAAGATTTAATAACACACTTGTATGTAACAACAAATAGATTTTTAGAAGTGGCAATTGGTGTTTTTTGAACAAGCAGATGGAATAATTATTTTCAGGACCTGTGGTAATATTTTAATAGTTTAATATAGAGCAAATTTAAGTTGTAATATTTGATGATAAGAGTTTGAGATAAAATGTTAGAGATGATTTTTTAAAACTATATGCAATGGTAGAATGAGGAATGAACAAATGAGGAGTCAAAAAATTTTGAGATAAGAACAGAAGTACTTCTTGGCTTGGAAATCTTGGACACAGTATTTTCTAAGTCTCTTAGGTATGTTGCACTTGATTTTGAGTGACAGCTGGATGTTTCCTATGGTAACTTTAGGTCTCTTTATTTGAAGTTAGAGTTTTATTACTGTTTCTATCATTTAAGTTCAGATAGTTGTATCAGTTGAGTTGCTTACTTGAAAATGTGTGAAAAACTATGACACATTTAATATTATAACATTAAGGAAACATATTTTTCATTTTTCATTTCGGAAAACAAGTGAACATTCTTGTAATTTTTCTTTTTGTTTTAGGAAATTGTAAAGTGTTAGTTATCACATTTATATATATAATTTTGATTTTATGGACTCTTTCTTGTTATGATTAAACAGATAGTTTAGTGAAGTCATGTATCAATTGTTTAGTTTTCTTAAATATGTATGTTCTTTATTAGTTGATAGCTGGAAGAGAGTAATTTTTGTCAGTGAGTCATTAAAAATAAATACTCAAGTGCCCTGATAGCAATCTGAGCAATTGGCTGGCATCTTCATTTTGACCCAGCTCACCTTTCAGCCTAGCATCTTGCCCTTGAAACAACTAAGTATCATTTTTAATATTGAAATTGTCCTGGCAGTTTTTAGTATTTTTAAACATAGTATTGCTACACAATACTTATTCAAAATATGCACATATAAACTAGAATTCTAAAAGCTGACTCAGAATACCAGTAGTGGCATATTTTTATTACCTAAAGTCTTTGTAGGTTTGCTCATATTGAGCTGTTGTACATCCATGCAATTTGATAGTCCTCATATCTATTTAGAATAATTATAGCATATTATGAACTCTATATGAGTGAATCAGTTAGATCTTGATATCACAATATATTATATTCATTAGTCTTTTTATTCAGTTTTATGAAACACATCTTTTTTTTTATTGAAAGGGCTTCCCTGATTTTTGTTTGTGAATGTCACTGGGTGTGCTTATGAACAAAATTGGTCTTAGAGACTGTTGACTAACTAGGAAGGCATATCAGGAACACCATTAGTAGATTTGTTTCAATAGCACTGGACCTTTTTTATTGATTTAATTTTACTTGTTAAAAGCTACTTTTCATTAGAGAGTCACATCTCTTGGAGCTATCAATAATAAAGAGATCTGAGTAATTAACATAATAAGAGAGAAAACAACTAGACACAATTAAACATTATTCAATGTACAGTTAACTGTTGCAAGATTTTAGAATTTTCTCTGGGATTTTTCCCAGTTTTCTTTAACACATTTATAAAACCAATTTTAAAAGATTAGCCATTTGCTTGTCAGATATTTTAGCTCTGTGGCTAATTTTAACCTCACAACATTGGGAAGGAGTTTGAAAATAAAATGTTCCATCCAGTGGGAATGAAAGTTTCTGATTATCCTTAATTCAGAGATTTAATTAACTTTAAATTTTAAATCATTCTTATTTGAGTTGTTTATCTAATCACCCCCAATCTGCCTTATTTGAAGGTAAGATGTGACATGTTTTTATGCTGTTTTTTTTTTTTAACAGATAAATTTATTTTCTGATCTTCACTGATTTTGACAGGTTTCTTTCATAGTGACCCAGGGGCTGCCCCTAGTGATTATCATAACCAATATCCAAGTATCCTGATAGCAATCTGAACAGTTAATCAACTGGTAGTTGCACCTTGCACCAGGTCAGTTCCAGAGCCTGGTGTCTGACCAGGTATCTGACCAGGTGTCTTCTAGTTATCACTTCTGACAGAATGACTTCTCTCATAGTGCCAGATTCTGACAGAATGAACTTTAACAAACTATGAGCCTCCGCTCTGGACCTTATCACCAATTACTCACATGGAGCAGCTACAAGATTGCAGGTTCACTGTTCCTGTCCTCAGGCTACATACCATCCAAGAGGCTTCCTGATGGCTCATTAGTCTGTGTACCCATCACAGCTCAAATAGAGAGCCTCTTGGTGGCCTCAGGTAGACGAAAGCTGACATTAAAAAAATGAACAAAAGAAAAACATCACACACACACACACACACACACACACCCTTTATAAATATTACCTCTAAAGAATATGAGCTAATTATCCAGAGTTATGGACAGATTATGACAAAAAGAAAAAAATATTATTTATAAAGTTTAGAAGGATATCCTAAGGTTATCAGGGAAGGGAAGTACAACTCCTTTGTGTCCTGCAGTGAAGTGTGCCAGTATCAATTACCTTGGAGGAGGAAATAACCAGTCCATGCTCGTAATTAGTCAGTTGAGGGAAGTCTTATCCTTGGCAAAGATGAAGCTGAATCCCATTGTGAATCTCTTATGTTTAGTTTGGTTATACGTTATATGATTTAATTGACTTTTATAAACATTTTTATCTTATAATACAGTCTCCCGCTTTAAAAAGAAAGATAAAAGATCCTTCTGCTCCTAAATTCTTGTTGAAGCAGCTTTCCAAAATTAGTTTCTTTAAATAAAAACTTTAATATCTTGAAAAAATGACATACATACATAACTAATTTTATAAGTGTCCAGTGTTCAGACTCCTTTTTTGGGGAGGAAAAAACAAGAATGTTTCTCAATTTTTTAGTTTTTTTTTTTTTTTTTTGCCCCAAAGGAAAATATGACTAATGTAATTTCAAATTTTAAAAAATATGAAAAAATGTTTTCTTCTTATTTAAAAAATAAAACATTGACATTAACTTTAAATAAACTTCTTCAAAAGTGGACAGATAAGAAACAAAGGATGACAGTATACATTTAAGATAATGATAGGGCGCCTGGGTGGCTTAGTCGGTTAAGCGTCCGACTTTCGCTTAGGTCATGATCTTGCAGTTCGTGGGTTCAAGCCCCGCGTCGGGCTCTGTGCTGACTGCCAGCTCAGAGCCTGGAGCCTGTTTCAGTCTGTGACTCCCTCTCTCTCTGACCCTACCCTGCTCACGCTGTCTCTCTCTCTCCTAGAAATAAATAAAAATATTAAAAAAAAAAGATAATGACAGAAGAAAGAATGTCCCAGCGTAAGATTAGTGTAAATTTATGCCAGAGTATGATGACAACATAAGAATAAAGATACAGACACAAAAGTTATGAACAAAATATTATCATAACAAATAATATGTTATAAAAAGAATAATGCATCATGACAAAGTAGAATTTCTCTCAGGAATGAAAATTTATGATAGCTTTTTGAAAGAAATAATAGAATTCATGGGGTTTCTGGGTGGCTCAGTTGGTTATGCATACCACTTCAGCTCCGGTCATGATCTTATGGTTTGTGAGTTCAAGCCGCATATCAGGCTCTGTGCTAACATCTCAGAGTCTGGAGCCTGCTTCAGATTCTGTGGCTCCCTCTCTCTCTGCCCCTCTCCTGTTCATGCTCTATCTCTCACAAAAATAAATAAGCACTATTTTTTTAAAAGAAATAATAGATTTCATACATAAGATATAGGAAAGAGTTCACATTTGTAAGATGAAGGACATAATCACATGATCATCTCAATCAAAAGAGAAAGCATTTGATATAATTCCATAAGCATTTGTGATAAAAATTCTCTACTAACTAGGGATAAGTGGCTTTTTCTCTTTTAAAAAAAATATTTATTTATTTATTTATTTATTTATTTATTTATTTAGAGACAATATGCCTGTGTGTGTGCTCCCGGGGTGGGGGCTGGGGGGAGGGAAGGCAGTGAAAGAGAGGGAGAGAGAATTCCAAGCTGTCCCATGACTTGGACCTCTATTTCATGAACCAAACCACAAGATCATGACCTGAGCCAAAATCAAGATGAGACTCTTAACTGAGTCACCCAGCAACCCCTAGAAGGTCTTTTCCATAATCTGACCGAATGTGTCAATAAAAATGTTATAGTTAGTGTCACATAAATTGGTGAAAGTCTAAATGCTTTCTTTCAAGATTAAAAGAAAGAAGATATGCTATTATCGTTTATATTCCATATTATACAGTATATTTGTCCAGGAACACAAGGTAATAAAATAAAATAAATGCCATAAAGATGGTAAAAATAAAGTATTAGCAAAGAAATGAAATTTAAGTCAGAGCTGTAAGGTTCATATAAAGAAAATATGTTTATGTAAACTAGAAACAAACAGTTGGAAACATAGATAAAAAAATGGAATTCACAGTTACACTAAAATACTCAAGAACAAATTTAGCAAAATCAATTTGAGCCCCTTTCAATAAAAATCTTTTAATATTGTTAAAAAATTTAAAATATTTAGATAAATGGAGAAATATATATGTAGTATATATTATATATATCAAAATATATAACAAATATATCAAAAATAAATACTTAAAAGTCTATAAGGTACTGATGTGTAGATACAACACTATCCCATTCAGAATCTCAGCTGAATTTTGGGGGAAGGAGAAATCAACAAGCTTAAATAGTCAAGACTTATTTTTCAATAAAAAATAACAAAGTGTGAGTCCTGAGACTAAATGATCTAAATGTTATTTCTAAAGCTAAAATAAATAAAATAGAAAGCTACTGGCACCGAGAGACATATAGATAATGGAATAGAATTGATAAGCCAGAAATGGCCCCCAATATATTCAGTTGATTTTAAATATATTCTCCAACATAACTGAATAAAGAATGTCTAGTAAAATAAAAATAAATAAAATAGCGAAGAAAATTTAGATATATGCACAGGAAAAAATAAAAGCCCTTACCTCACACTCTATTGGAAGATTAGTTATAAATTAATCATAGGCCTAAAGATAAAAGAAGATTCCAAATTCTTGAAAAGGAAGTTTAGGAGAATATCTTTACAACATACAAGTAGGCAAATATTTCTTAATGTGTTTAAAAAGAAAATTAAATATAAGAGGAAAATGATAAATTGGACTTACCAAATTAAAACTTCTGTTCTTCAAAGTACTGTATTAAAAATTAAAAGTTGCAGGCTGAAAGTACTTACACTACACATATGTGCCAAATAAATTATACACAAAGTATATATGAAAGTTGTATAATTCAATAATAAACTTCCCCACTCCCTCCCCCAAAAAAAAATGTGGACAAAGGATACGAATATATTCTTCTCAAAAAGATATCTAATAGCATTAGTCATTAGGGAAACAAACATTAAAATCATGAGATACCATCACATAGGTTCTAAAATGGTTACAATTTAAAGGCATCTGAGTGATTCATTCAGTTAGGCATTTGACTTCGGCTCAGGTCATAATCTTCCAGTTCGTGGATTCGAGCCCCCCGTTGGACCCTGTGTTGTGTCCACCTCAGAGCCTGGAGTTTGCTTCGGATTCTCTCTCTCTCTCTCTCTCTCTCTCTCTCTCTCTCTCTTACTGTGAATCTGTCTGCCCCTCTGCTCCTCAAGCTCTGTCTCACTGTCTAAGATAGGTAAACATTAAAAAAAAAAAAGAAAAAGAAAAAGTTGGGGCGCCTTCGTGGCTCACTCGGTTAAGCGTCGGACTTCGGCTCAGGTCATGATCTAACGGTTTGTGGGTTCGAGCCCCGCATCAGGCTCTGTGCTGACAATGAACCTGGAGCCTGTTTCAGATTCTGTATCTCCCTATCTTTCTTACCCTCCCCTGTTCATATTCTCATGCTCTCTCTTTCTCTCAGAAATAAGTAAAACATAATTTTAAAAATGTTTAAAAATGGCTACAATTTCAAAGCTTGAAATAGCAACAACTGACTGGGGAGTGTGATGTACAAAATGTTGGTGTTCAGAGCCAATGGACAGAGTATTCTTGAAACCTCTTTTGTGAAGAAAGGTGACTTTATTAAAGCATGAGGACAGGACCCCTGGCAGATAGAGCTGCACCGGGATTTTGAGGAGTGACCAATAATATACTTTCAAGTCGGGAGGGGGTTAGGAATAGCATAGGCCTCCAAGGTTTCTTGGAAACAAGGTTTCCAGGATCCTGAGTGGTCTAGCTGTTGTTAGGGAATGGACATTTATTACTTTTTAGTAAAACCTCAGTCATGACACTTCCGATGTCTATAAGGAAGCTATATGCTTGGAGAATGATTGCTAACATACATTTGGGGAATTGAGATAGAGGAAGTTTCCAAAGGAACTTTTCTATGTTAAAGTAGACTTATAGGATGCTGGAGGTCAGGATGTTAAGCTAAGATTGCCTTTTGCCCTTAGCAAAGTGTCACCATTGAGGCAGCAGAATTCCTAGAGGAATATTGTGCTGTCATATCAAGGACATATCAATGGAAATTTATTTTTTTTCTTTTGCCTTTGTTTCCCACGTCATGTAGAACAACTGTACTTTACATGCACTGTGTATGAGAGAATAACGATGTAACCAGTGTGGAAACCAAGCTGGAATTATTTATAAAATTAAACATGCCCTTAACTTAAAATGTAGCAATTTCAAATATTAGGAATTTACCAAAGAAACTTGTGTATGAATATAGCAGATTTACTAATGATGCCTCAATGTTGAAAATGATTCATGTATCCTTCTATGAGTGAATAATAAACAGATTGTGACATATATTTCAAAATGATACTGCTTGGCAGTAAAAATTAACAAACTTTGTGGTGGACTTTCAAAATTATCATAGTAAAATAGTGAGACACAAAGGAGTGTGTATTATGTGATTCTATTCATTTGAGTTTCTAGAACTAGAAAACTTAATCTATAATTACAAAAGTCAAATCAGTTTCTGATGGGGGTGAAAAATTGGAGGGATTTCCTGCCTAGGGAAATAAGGAAACTTTCTGTGATGTTGGAAATATTCTCTATCTTTATTGAGTAGTGGTTCTGTGAGTAAATAAATTTGTGAAAATGCTCAAAAATGTATTTACAATGGTGCTATTTTAATGTAAATGATATTGCAAAATGTTGATGAAATAGGGGCGCCTGGGTGGCTTAGTCGGTTAAGCGTCCGACTTTCTCTTAGGTCATGATCTCGCGGTTCGTGGGTTCAAGCCCCGCGTCGGGCTCTGTGCTGACTGCCAGCTCAGAGCCTGGAGCCTGTTTCAGTCTGTGACTCCCTCTCTCTCTGACCCTCCCCTGCTCACGCTGTCTCTCTCTCTATCCTAGAAATAAATAAAACATTAAAAAAAATTTATAAAAAAAATGTTGATGAAATATAAATCAAAGCATAAAAGCAGGTTTTGTGAATTGGCTATGCTCAAATTATTCATAGTATTAAACATATGCCAGATTACTGGAGAAGGAAAACAGGAAGAGGAGGTGTTTAATCACATCTTTAGGTAGTCAATAATGTTTCAAGGCCTATTTCTGAATTTAGAACATAACTAACAAAAGATTCCACTGGTTAAAGGAATAAAATATAGGTGTTGTGGTTTTATTGTTTGCCTGTTTGTTTTGTTTTGTTTTGTATTGCTTGTGGCTGACATAACTTCCTATAAAAGAAATGCAGTCTCTTCCTCCCAATCTTATCACTGACAACTAATATAAGAAAATAAATAATAAAGGGTTTTTAAGAGCTTTTCTATATTCTTATTTTGTGTATATGTGATAGCTATCTGGTGCTTATATAAAGAGAAAAGCAATACCCTCAACAATAAAAAGCATAATGATGTTCAAAACAGACATTAAAAATAGATTTTAGGGGCACCTGTATGGCTCAGTTGGGTAAGTGTCGGACTCTTGATTTTGGCTCAGGTCATGATCTCAGGGTTCCTGAGATCAAGTCCGGTGTCAAGCTCTATGCTGAGAGTGCGAAGTCTTCTTGCCTCCACTCATTGCTCTCATTAATTAATGAACTTAAAAAATATATTTTAAATGGCTTAGAGTTAGGCATGCTCATTAAAGATTTTAAAGAAGAATTATTTGCCAAGAAATGTGGAGTGATTTTATGGGACTTCTGTTCTGATTGTTGTCTATAAACGAATTATCTAAATATTATGCATTGGTAACAAAATCTGTCAAAAAAAATTGCATCAGACAAATTGAACAAGGAAGAGAGATTTTATTGAAGACTATTGCAAGAGCAGGGAGAAATTGAATTAAAATCCAGTGAAACAAAAAAGAGTACAATTTTTAAGGGCTGGAGTGATCTCATGGAAATGTGATAAAGACTATTAGAGGTGAGGTTGATCAATGTAATTAGGCATGTGTGTTTGCTAATTTGCATAGGGACTGAGAGATTAGTCCACCCTTCCTCAGTGATTACATTCCAAACAGAAAGCTCCTAGGTCCTTGACAAAGATGTTTCTGGGATGTAAAACTGGCAAGAGGTTGAGAGAAGATTTACATCTTAAAGGGGCAGGGAAATAATTAACAGTTGCAAATTTTCTAAAGTAAATGCTTTAAGGAAATGTGGTCTGGGGACTAGAATCCTTAAAACCAAAAACAAACAGAAAACATTTATTCTAAAGTTTATCAAACTAGAAGTTTGAAGCTCTCTAGCTTAAATCTAACTCAATTAATGAGTTGGAGATAGCTCGCAATTTGGTCATCTGCTAAAACATTCTAGATGAAATGGGGAAGAGACGAGACTAAGAGTTCTTCATATACTTATGACCAGTATATGCTCCTTACCAGAGATAAACTGTACAGATTTCAGTCTGATCTGTCACTTGTGATTTCCAACAAACCTAGGTAATAAAATTGTATTTTAACAGAAAGACAGCTGAACCTCTCTCCTCTCCCAGTAGTTGATAACTGAAATTCCACTTTCAAGCCTTTGTTTTATATTGTATACTTGATATAAATATTCAAACAGTATAGGAAAAATAGGGCATACACTAAATATTTTCTCACTGAAGAAGGAATATAAAAAGTACTGTGTGTACAAGGTGGTGGGCCAGAAAAGGGCACAAAACACATATGATGATGTTTACATTATGTTAATTTTTTCATGCATCCCACTTACATGATAGAGTATTTTGTTTCACTATTGGGAAAACTCTGAAATAGGTCCATTCTGAGTGATACGATGTATAGTTGAAATCATCTGAATTTCTTTCAGAGTTAGCAAAACTCTTCAAACTCTTGTGCCTGACCTACATTCACCATTTTCCAGATGTTCTGTCTTCTTGGTGCTGCATTAGTCTTGAAGATGATAAAAATTTATACTAAATTGATCTCAAAGTATTAACACTTGGGTTTATTGTTTGGCTCAATTTGTTTGAACTCAGCAGGAAATAGAAGTCTTTTATTTGCCAGAAACACAACCACACTATCCATAACAAAATATTTAGGATTTCTTCAATGTGGGGAAGATTATATTATGGGGCAAAGAGCATGTACTCTTAAATCAGACCAACTGACCAACTGGGTTTGAACAGTTGGCCAACTACTTTATTTATTTTTAATGTTTATTTTTGAGAGAGATTCATACACACACACACACACACACACACACACAAACACACAGTTTGAGGGGGGGCGGTGTGGAGAGAGGGAGACGCAGAATTCAAAGCAGGCTCCAGACTCTGGAGTTGTCAGCACAGAGCCTGACATGGGGCTTAAACTCATGAACCATGAGATCATGAGCCAAAGCTGGACACTTAAGTGACTGAGTCACCCAGGCATCTCTTGGCCAACTACTTCATAGTGAGTAACTACGGATAAGTTAATTTAAACTCTCTGTGCATTGGCTTCCTTTTTTATTTTAAATAGAAAAAAAAAATTACCTGTGCCTTATCAAGTTTTTGTGAATATTAAATGAACCTGAGACATTTTATGCAATATATATTGAGTGTTTATTGTTAATATCGTCAATATTGTTATTACAAATTCAGTGTACCAGAATTCTGGTGTACAGGGTTATAATTCCCCAAGAACAGTCTACCCATTTGTTTTCTTTTGCCCAAAGAAAAGATGTATAGTGAAAGCTGCTTTACATGTTTCTTATTATAAAGAGTGGAATAGTGCTGAACTAGCAGCTATTGGAGGCTGGCCTGAATAAGTAGGCTCAGCAAAAATATATAAGATATTCTTCTTTCCAGGAATCTCATTATTTTGAACACTGCATAGCCAGATGTTGTTCTGTTTATTTGTTTTGATATGGTATGTTTGGCTAATGAGATGCATACAAATTAAAATAAATAGATTATACATAGTTTTTATCTTCATCTGTCTTCTGAATTTTACATGATCCCCAAAGTGTTTGCCCAGGATCAGGAGATATGGTAAGTTGTATGCATACTTTATATAATTCATATTACAGTTAATTATGGATCACTCTTTTCTAAAAATTATTATACACAGCTATTGATTCATGGTTTCTTTTCTCTGCATTTCCTCAATGGACAGCTCCTTAACCTCTTCACTAACCATGACACAGTAGTTTTCTAGTTGTTATTCTCACAAATTTTGTACATAATTTTATATGTGGTAGCATTGAGGCATTATAAATAATGACTACATGTATTTTAATGATCTACCTGAAAAACTTTTCCCTAGAAGATTTCACATAAATAGTAAAGTGAATATTATAGTGAAGAATTGGAAAAGCTTCTCATATGTTAAAGGTTATATTGACATCTCCTGTTTTTTAGATTTGTTTTCTATTAATAGTCATCATTAAAACATTCCATGGGAAACAAAGCCACCCCAAAGTATCATGGTTACTACAGACTAACTATGATTTAAAAATGTAGAATATATCATTGCCCTCTAACAGCATAATTTAAAATGTACTGATTTGTCACTGATATGAGATCTCTTTTCTACTACTGTGGGGTTTTTACATGCTGAATGCAAACTAGTAGATATTTAAAAGAGGAATAACAAAATACACAGATCAAATTTGCTTCTTTTTGTTTTCAGTTTTACTCAATTTAGTTTGGGTTGGAAAAAAATAGCTATTTTAAAAATCCTATTTATGTACCCATTTATTGTAGAATGGAAACTGGAATTTCTATAAGTCTTATGTTTTTTCATTTAAATGGTTATTTTTGTTTTGCTTTGTTTTTTTAATGTAAAAACATTTAAGTAGACTATTTTAAAGAAAGTAATGTAAATAGCTTAATCAGAAATATGTACAAACATTAAGAGAGGCATATTATATATGCGCAATATCAAGATAGTTGTCCTTACTATACAATTGATTTTTTTGAAACTGTTATTTTAACCTTAACTTCTAATCAGGAGTCAGTTAAGCATCTAACTTTGGCTCAGGTTATGAACTCCTGGTTTGTGAGTTTGAGCCCTGTGTCAGGCTCTGATAGCTAAGAGCCTGTAGCCTCCTTCAGATTCTGTGTCTCCCCCTCTCTCTGCCCCTCCCATGCTCATGTTCTGTTTCTCTCTGTCTCTCAATAATAAATAAAAATGTTAATTTTTTTTAAAAGGAGTGTAGATGTTTTCTGGAGAAGAGGAAGAACCCTTTAAAACCATTCAGTATATTTAGTAACTTTACTTCATTGAGTCAGGTCACAGAGTGTATTTTCTGAATAGTGTCTTTTTTAAATCTGAATTAGTGTTTTTGAGTTCCTATTTTGAGTTCCTATTAAAATATACCCAGCAGGATATAATTTTAAGTTAAAATTTTAAGGAGAGAGAAAAAAATATTCTTGTCAGCCAAATTCTTTCCATAAACAACCTCAGGAATCTGGTACAAAATGTTAGTATTTTCAGATTATATAGTTTCTCTTCTTGAAAACTTTTTTAAAGTTTTATAGGCACTTTATTTGCACTGAAATAAGCATGCAGCTCTTTCCGTAGGCTTCTACTCATAAGTTTACCAATACTTTTGTAAGGCCACAAGGCTAAACGTCTCAACCAAACTGACTCCATGACAGGCTTTAGGTTTCCCCTCTACACTAGAAGACCTGAGTTTCAGCTTCCCCGAAACTATCAGGCCGTTACACATTACCCAAGGCAGGAGTAACCACCCTTGCAACACCCAATCAGGAAAGGCCAGCGACCACCCTCCACGTTGTTAACGGAGAGGCCTGGAGATAGAAACTATAGATAGGACCACGTTACCTATTGTTAAAGTTAACCCGCTAGTCGCCAAGTAGGCTCACTCTGTGATTGGTTAAATTTAAAGGTACTCTAAACGTTGTAATTGGATCCCTCCAAAAGTAATGAATACTCTAGACAATGTGTATGGTCAAATTCACTGTCAATGTGTTGTGTAATTATGATAGGATCACTGTTCCCATGTCACAACTTCTGTAACTCCCCCATCACAAACCCCGTAAAAACCCTACTCTGCCCTTGTTCGGGGCTCACAGCACGGATCCACGGCGCTGGTGAAGTTTGTGAGCCCAAGCTCGAGCCCATAATAAAGCCCTTTGCCTTTGCATGCATGACTCAAGTCTCCCTGGTGATCTCTGGTCAGTGAGGATACTGTGATCCTGGTATAACACTTTTATCTTAATGAAAGGAGATTTCAGTTGAGAAAAGGTTTACACACAGTGTAGTTTCAAAGAGTTAAGTATATGGTAACTTATGTATATGCATATACATGTATATGCATATATATGTATATGCATATATATACCTACATACATACATATGTTGTTTTTATTGTTGTTTTATTCTGCTTTTCTTTCTTTTTTTGTTATGTTTGTTTAGTTTTAAGACAGAAAGAAAGAGTATCAGTGGGGGAAGGGCAGAGAGAGAGGGAGACACAGAATCCAAAGCAGGCTCTAGGCTCTGACCTATCAGCACAGAGCCCGATGTGGGGTTCGAACCAACAAACCATGAGATCATGACCTGAGCCAAAGTCAGATGCTTAACCGACTGAGCCACCCAAGCACCCCACTGCTTTTGCTTTCTTATCCCGTGACTCTCTCAATTAAATTGCAGATACATGGAGGTGATCAGCATTTGGTGAGATAGCCATCTCTTGGGTTTCTTTTTCCTGAGCAGTTTTGCTCAGCTGAAAGTTTTGACTTTGCAGATACCTATTTAGGAACACCTTATTTAATTCAGATGCTTTCACAGTAGGAGTTATGTTCATTTACACATTTTTTCTACTGTGAGTTGTAATCCTAAGTCATTGCTCAAATGCTTTTTCAATTTCACCTTTTCCTTTGGTGGTGAAGATATAGTTACCCTTCCCAATCCTATAAGTCCCAAAATTCCTGGACATTTTTCTCCACTTTCCTTCTCTTCTATTGTAAATCATTGATTTCTTTCTGTGCTTGTTCTTTATTCTATGATGACTGACTGACTAATAATAATAATAATAATAATAACCATAACCCATAATAGCCAACATAGTTACTAATATTCTATTTTTAAACTTCTTTGTAGAGATACAGTTTCATTAGACACACAAACCAACTTCCAAGAAATCACACGAAAGTTTATTTGATGTTTCTCTACTACCTATTTAAATGTTCTTCTACCCTTCCATATATGTTTTTTCAACATAGTCACTCAAGAGTCATATCTTACACAACATAGAATTTCAAAGTTCAAAGAAGCTTTCTATGAAGTAACATCTTTGGTAACTTTGTTTTCCAGTTTTATTTCTGTGAATCTGTTCTCAACATGCTATAATCATGAGGTTAATTATTTTTTAATGTTTTTTGTTTTATTTATTTTTGAGACAGAGACAGAGCGTGAGTGGGGGAGGAGCAGAGAGAGAGGGAGCCAGAGAATCTGAAACAGGCTCCAGGCTCTGAGCTGTCAGCACAGAACCCGATGCAGGGCTCGGACCCACAAACCTATGATCACGACCTGAGCCAAAGTCAGATGCTTAACCAACTGAGCCACGCAGGTGCCCCTCATGAAGTTAATTCTATACAGAACTGAGAAATGAGAAAGCCAACTAACCTCCCATGTAGAGCTACATGACTTAAAGCAGAAAATTAAAAGACTCACTTTAAGAATACATCAAGAGAAACAATACTGTCAGAAAGAACTAGGTTTTCCCCAGGCCAAAAGTGGGAAGAAAACATTGAGAGAAGTGGTTAAGGATAAAGAGTGGATGTTCCAGTACATAAACCTCAGTTTCAAATGGAAATGTGAGCAAATCTATTTAAAAGGGAATGGTTGAGAGATATGTTCTGATTAGAGTTTGTACAGAGAAGCAAGGAAGTAAGTAACCCTATAGTGCACAGTGATGGATAGTCTGGCACACTTCATTCATAATGGTGAGTCAGAGAAATGAAGATATGATACATTTTGAGCTAAACCATACCAAGAGTAAACACAAATATATGCTATTTCTAGGCTGCTGGTGCCCCCCCACCCCCAAAGAACAAGAGATAATTCCCTACAACACTTAGAAACTAAATACCCTCAGACAGTTTTTGCCCTGAATAGAAATGTAGTGCTTTGCAGTGTTTGATGTATAATTTGCTCAAAAAAACTTGTTAGATGAATAAATCCAAGGTAAAATTTTGATAAGAATATCAATGGCAATACCATTGCATGGAAACAAAGAAAGATTGAGCTTGCTGTCAGGAAATTTGGTTTCTGATCTCAAAAATATGGTATCCATAGTTTCTAATGTATAGGGAGAGACTATATTGGAACTTTGTACAATCTGAAAGTGAGCAGAAAGAAATAGATTTTTGCTGAGCTTCTTTTTGTTGTAAAAACTCATTAATTTTGATACTTTGCTCTTAAGCAGTCATTCACAAGTGAATGCCTTTTCTTCTGGTTTTATATATGTTATGTTTAGGAAATACAGTAAGAAATAATTGCAAAATTGACATCTTTTCTACCCTTCAACTTGCTGCTGTGCAATCCCCAGTCTAGCATGATGCTGTATACCACCAGCAGCAATTAACTTTGTACTAACCAACCCCACTGTTAGTTTGGCATGGAGCCACTCACCTACAGTGCTTCTAATTATTGATGCATTTTCCCTTTTTCAAAATGTCAGACAGTGTTTATGTGTAATCATCTGGTTTATCACCTGTGGCTACTGAATCCTCTAGTACAAATAGGGACAGTTGCAAATTCCCCTCATTTCATTTAAGCCTCTGATTTTCATTAATTCTTAGAATAAAAACACTCTATCTTTACAATATTTAAATTGTGTTTCCTAATTATGTCAATGAATTTTGCATCTGGTTGTGATTACTAAGCCTAGGAGGATGCTGTCTGATTGGTGATTATATAGCAATTTTATATTTTTCTATTGATTATGTTTATTTCCTTTATATTATATTTGATGATTGTACTGAATGAAAAATTGCTAGCACCTGCCTCTCATATCATGAAAAATACTTTACAAATATGGTTGACCTGGAGAGCTCATTTTGTTTGTAGATTTTGTATAAAACAGTTTTAAATGATACATTTTTTATAACAAAATTGTTTTGTCCTTTGACATTTTTCTTCTGTAATTTGGTGTACGTATAATTTTAGGTAATGATGCTCAGAGAAGAGGAAAAATAATCTTTATAGAGTGCACAAGTAGATTAGAACTATGTCTTTCTCTCTCTCTTTTTGTATTTTTACAATAAATAACTGTTACACTCTTCCCTCTTTCTTAGTTTTAAATTAAAATAATGTTCCGTTATTTTTCTGATATCTTTTCACTGACTTTTAAAGTAAAAAATTACATCATTATCCTAAAAATAAAATATAACATCTACTTATACTCAACAAGTATTTTTTAATGTTTCTTTATTTTCAGAGAGAGAGAGAGAGAGAGAGAGAGAGAGAGGATGAGTGGGGAGGGGCAGAAAAAGAGAGAGAAAGACAATTCCAAGCAGGGTCTACACTGTCAGCACAGAGACTGATGCAGGACTTAATGTCACCAACCATGAGATCATGACCTGAGTTGAAATCAAGGGTTAGACACTTAACCGATTGAGCCACCCAGGCACAACTCAACAAATACTTTTCTTGTGTTAGTTCATTCATCCATTTTTTTTCCTCTTTAAATATAAAATGTTCTATGGAAACCAACTTGACAATAAAATATTTGTAAAAATAAATAAATAAATACAAAATGTTCATGAAACTTTTTAAATTTAATTCATTCTGCTTTTCTATTATTTTTTGTAGCATAAAAGCTTGTGCTTTGGAGATAGAGTGTTTAGTAGACATTCAGGTATTAATGTTTAATAGCTATGTAATCTTGGCAAAGTTACTTACAACTTCTCTACCTCTCTTTATTCAATGAAGATAATAACAATTATTAGTAATAAGGTAGTGGAACTAACACAGGAATTAAAGAATATGAGGTTAGCTGCTTTTAAAAAAATTCTGGCATGTAACAATCACATGAATAATTTACCAAGATTTAACTTTCTCAAACTCAATTCAGTGTGATAGATACACAGATGAAAGATAGATAGATATAAATTATTTTATCAGCTATTCCACTTATGAGGGAGTTGAGTATGAGTTTGGAATATAAATTATCTTTGGAAAGTAATTATACATAGGTAAATGAATTAGTAGAAGAGCTGATCATTCTGTCAGCTACAGATTTTCTCTAAATAGCAAAATATTAATTATTTGTTTTTAAGAGTATTTTCAGATGGAAGTGCACTAATATACAATAATCTCTTCCAAATGTTCAGTGAGAGTTTAACTTTATGTGACCAACTGTTGTCACGTGTGTGTTTTTGTCTTTGACCATTACTGACAACTGAAGATGATTTGTTGGCAGTGTTTCCTTCTCTTCTAATTTCCCCTGGTTTCTGTCACTGTCTTTCTTTTTAAGTTCCATTCTTCTGCCCAACTCTGAAACTAAATAATTTAAGGCTTAGGCAGGCCCCAGTTTCTAAATGTTTCTCAAAGGAAGCTTCAGGAACAACCTGCATGAAAAAAAAAAAAAAAAAAACCTCTTTAATGTTATTTTAGAATAAATCGTGGAGTCTACTCCAGACCTACTGGATTAGAATTTCTGTAGAGAATGCGGAGAAATTTGCATCTTTATGAAGTATCACAGATGCTTCTTAGGCACAGTGAATTTTGAGAATCACTGTTTTATGATAAAATAATGTATGAAGAGAAAACATAATATTCTTAGTCTCAGGTTTCCGGATGTACTGTCATCACCCTTATTACTCATCTCATCCTGGTCTTGTGGTCAGTTTCCAATGTGTAGTCTTTATTCAGTGTATCAGACCTAGTTTCCAGATTATATCCCAGATCTGATAAACAGAATGTTTAGTAAAAGTTAACGTTTGAATCAAATATTTGATTGCTGCTTTTTCTGCGCATCTAAGATGGAAAAACAGCTTGCTGTGCCTCCATTATTACTATTATTTTTTTCTTAGCTACTTTTTTCTTTTTATTTACTTCTTTTTTTTCCTTTTTTTCCTTTTTGAAAGAGGGAGAGCACTTGTGCAGGGTGTGGAGGAGCGGAGAGAGAGGGAGAGAGACAGAATCTCAAGCAGTCTCTGCGCTGCACTGTCAGCGAGGCTCAAACTGTAAGATGATGCCCTGAGCTGAAATCAAGAGTCAGACGCTTACCTGGCTTACCTGAGCAACCCATACATCTCTCTTATGCTCATCTTTTTTGCAAGATTTCTCTGACTCTTTTTGGGTGTTATATGTAGATTCCCTATCATTTACTAAACCCTTTGTTGGAGAATATATTGATCTAATTTTATGATTTAAAAATAAAATCTAGGGGCTAAAGCTGGGTGGTTCATTGGTTATGTGTCAACTTTTGCCCAGATCCTGATCGCGTGGTTCACGAGTTCAAGCCTCATGTGGGGCTCTGTGCTGACAGCTCAGACCCTGGAGCCTGATTCAAATTGTGTGTCTCTCTTTCTCTCTGTCCCTCCACACTCACACTGTCTCTCTCTCCCTCTCTCAAAAAATAAACATTAAAAACATGTAATTCAAATATTTTCCCTAACAACCTTGTATTTATACATTATATATGCCTCCAAATATAACATGATCTTCAGCAATGCAGTATTGTCAGCTATAGTTATTAGTTATACAGTTTTTCCTCAGAATTTTTGCTTAGTCATCTTAAAACTGAAAGTCTGTTTCCTTTGACCAGTATCTCCCCATTTCCACCAATCCCCAGCCCTTCATTAATAGCATTATACTGTTTCTGTGAGTTTGGCTTATTTAGATTTGACAAATAAGTGAAGTTATTCAGTGTTTGTCTTTCTCTGTCAGATTAGTTTCACTTAGCATAATGTCTTCAATTCTATGCATGTTGCAAAGGCAAGATTTCCTTGTTTCTCATGTTTGAGTAGTAGTATATATAAATCTATCTATCTATCTATCTATATATCTATATATATTTGCATATATTTAAAATAATATAACAATAAATAATAATATTATTATAAATGGAAGTCCCTCCATATATATAATTGATTTCTGGATTGTATGGTAGTTCTATTTATAATTTCTTCAGGAGCCTCCATACTGTTTTCCACAGTGGCTATACAGTTTACATTCCCAACAGGATGAAAATGTTCCCTTTTCTCCATATCTTTGCCAACATTCCTTATCTCTTGTCTCTTTGACAATAGACATTCTAACATGTGTAAAGTGGTATCTCATTGTAGTTTTGATTTGCATTTCTATGATTACTGATGCTAAGCAACTTTTAATGTACCTGTTAGTTATTTGTACACCTTCATTGGAAAAATGTCTGTACATGTTTTTTGCCCATATTAGTCCTTTATTAGGTGATACATGGTTTGCAAATGTGTTCTGCCATTCCATTAATTGCCACTTTATTTTGTTGATGATTTCCTTTGCTATATAGAAGCTTTTTAGTTAGATGTAATCCCAGTTGTTTATTTTTGCTTATGTTGCTTTGGCTTTTGTTGTCAAGTCCACGAAATCATTGCCAACACCAGCATCAAGGAGCTTACCTCCTGTATTTTCTTCTAAGAGTTTTACAGTGTCGGGTCTTATGTTCAAGTCTTTAATATTTTGAGTTGATTTTTGTGTATTGTATAAAACAGGAGCCCAATTTCATTCTTTTTGCATGTTGATATCCAGTTTTCTAGCACCAGTGAACAAACTTTTTTTTCATTATTCAATATTCTTGGTTTAGTTCTTGCAGAAGAATTGACCGTATTTGGAATTCTATCCTCTAGAAGTTTCTAGTCTCTCAATTCTGTTGTATTTGTCTGTGTTTATTTATCTATTTGTATATCTGTAGCCTTTGAGTTCTGTTGTATTAATCTATGCATTTGCTTTTATGCCAGTACAATACTGTATGGATTACAGTTTGAATTAAGAATGTGTGATCCTTTCACATTAGTTTTCTTTCTCAAGGTTGTTTTGGCTAGTTGGAGTCTTTTGAGGTTCTATACAAATTTTAAGATTATTTTTTCTTTCTGTGAAAAATGCCATTGGGATTTTCATAGGAATTAAATTGAATATATAGATAGCTTTTGGTAGTATGGACATGTTAACAATATTAATTTTTCAAATCCATGAACATGGAATAACTTTTTAAAAGTTATTGTTTTTTTCAATTTCTTTCATTGGTGTTTTTTAGTTTTCAGTGCACAGATCTTTCACTTTCTTGATAAAATTTCTTAGTATTTTATTTTGTTTGATGCTATTGTGAATGAGATTACCTTCTTAATTTCTCTTTCTGAAAGTTTATCATTAGTGTGTAGAACTGCAGCTGATTTTGTAACCTGAAATTATACTGAATTTATTACTTCTAATAGGATTTTGGTGGAGTCTTTAAAATTTTCTGTCGATAAAACCACAACATCTACATAGAGAGATGATTTTAATTTTTTCTTTCCCATGACATGCCTTTTATTCCTTTTTCTTGCATAATTGCTCTGTCTTAGACTTCCAACCCTGTGTTTATTTACTAAAAGTAGCAAATCTAAACTTTCTCTTGTTTTTGATCTTTGAAGAACATTTTCCAGCTTTTCACCATTATGTTAGATGTGGCCTTCTAATATATAGGTGTTTATTATGTTGAGGTACATTCCTTCTGTACCCATTTATTGACAGTTTTGATCATCTTTCAACATTATCATATGATTTTCATCCTTTAGTTTGTTAATATGATGTATCACATATATTTATTTGTGTATGGTAAACTATCCTTGTATCCCTAGAAAGTCACCCACCGAATATTTAAGGAAGAGATTATAGCAATTTTCTGAAATCTCTTTCAAAGTATAAAAACAAAGGGAATACATTTTAACTCATTCCATAATGCCAGCATTACCTGTATACTAAAACCAGGTAACAATTTTATAAGAAAACTGTAGACCAATATGCCTTATGTACATAGATGGAAAAGTTTTCACCAAAATATTAGGAAATTCAATCCAGCAATGTATGAAAAGAACACCATTACCAAGAGGGATTTAGCCCCAAGTATGCAGGGTGGGTTTGAAAATCAGTTAATTTAATCTGTGCTAAAAGAGAAAAATCTGAAGTTTTGACAAAACCTAATATTCAATTCATGAGTAAACTGGAAATAGAGGGAAATGTTTTCAACTTGATAATGAATATCTTCAAAAATACACTGATAAAAGCATATACTCCATGGTAAGGAAATGGAAATTCCCTCTAAGGTTAGGGATTAGATAAGGATATTCCCTTCCACAGCTTCATTTAAAATTATACTAGAAATTCTGTTTAACAAGAGGAAATAAAAGTTATACAGATTAGAATTAAAGAAATAAAACTGTGTTTGTTTACAGATAACCTAATTGTCTATGAAAAAATTCTGAAAGACTTGGGGAGAAAAACACCCTGGAACTAATAAGGGATTGTACTAAATTTCCAGAACACGAAGTTAATGTAAAAAATCAACCACTTTTCTATATACTAGCAATGAATAAGTGAAACTAGAAATTAAAAACATAATACTATCTACATTAGCACCTCAAAAATGAATATATCTAATAAAATATATACAACTGAGGAAAAAGGACAAAACTCTGTTGAACAAAATCAAGGAAGCACTAAATAGAAGTAGAGAAATTTTCCATGTTTATGAATAGGAATACTCAATATTGCCTCTCTAGAAAATATATCTACTACTTGAGAAATAACTTGAGGTATTTGCTGATAATAATGGACATATTATAAACCCATTTGCAGTATAGTACCAATTGCTTTTATTTAACAACCAGATTCAACTAATATTAATTTACTACCAGGGACTCTGTTAGGTGATGGGAATATAGCAATGAAAGAAAAAAAAAGAATTTTTTCTACTCCCCATCAATAAATATACTAGTCTTCAAAGGAGAGACAGACTTTACACAAATAATTGTATAAAATTCAGAACATCAGCCAATGTTAAGTTTAAAAAAATGATATAAATAATTATGAAAAATGAAAAAGACAGTGCTATTTTACATAGGGTGGTCATGGAAGTACTGGAACTATTTAACATTTACGTAACTATTTAACACTAACACTATCCAAGGGAAGTAACAAGAGGGTCTTGTGAATATTTGGGGAAAAGAGCATTATGACCTGAGCTAAAATCAAGAGTCAGATGCTTAATCAACTGAGCCAATGCTTAATCAACTGAGCCACACAGACGCCCCGAGACATCTTTTAAAACTGCACCTCAAAGCAGCTGCCTAGAGACTTTGACTTTGCTCCTCATCTCAAGCAATAGAGCCTCAAAGAAATTATAATGGCCTGTACTTGCTTGACTTTAGCTCAGGTCATGATCTCACAATTCATGGATAGAGGCTTTTTGGGATTCTGTCTCTCCCTCTCTCTTCCTCTCCCCATCTTGTACTCTCCCTCTCTCTCAAAATAAGACTTGAACCTTAATAAACAAATAAATATTAAAATATAAAAAAAGGGATGGCTTTGGTTTTAGTATGGAAAAGATGTAAGTGCAACGTGATCACTTATGAGATTGTTGAACAATATAGAAAGTATTATGAATCAGAATATAGGTGAGGAAGGTGAAAATAATTTGCTTTTTGATACATCCTAAAGAAGAGTTAATAAATTTATTGGGGAATTAGAATTGGTGCATGGCAGAAAGAAGTCAAAATGTTACTACCAAAGTTTCTGAACTGAGTAACTGAAAGAATTATTATTATTATTATTATTACTGTTATATTTATTTAGCTAGAAAATAGGGAAAGAAGCAAAAGGTGTGAAAGTTATATATAAGAAATAAGAATTAATCTTTGGAAACATTAATTTTGTGATGCTTCTTAGATACCATGGTGAAAATGTTTGTTGAGTAGATAATGTAAATATTGACATTTTTAATTTATGGATTTTTTCATATATATTATACTGCTGCTTTGGAGAATTATTTTTTTATTTAATACAAAATATGTAGATATTAAATAGACATGATCTTGACTGACCAGAGTGCTATTTTCTTATCTTGAACATAAATGAAAGCATACTTTATGACTATTTTCTAGGTTACCAGAATGATGCTTGTGTAACATTCAAAGCTTGTCATCAGAAAATACACTGAAGAAATGTACAGTGATGTTTTTATCCAATTAAGGTAAGGGGAAAAAAACTGGAATATTGCTCTTTCAGAAACTAATTCCTCTATGATCAATATTAGCTGAAAATATATTTTACCTCAAAATCCAAACATCTTTTAAGTTTATTTTAAATATATTATTTCATCTTAAATTTTAATTAGAAAACTTTGAAAAAATAGTATTTCTCAGTAATATATCAGTGGCTGGTCTCGAGTTGATTTTGGAAGTAGAGGAATGATTCCTATGTCTACTCTTAATATATCCTCTTCCCAGTTGACTCAAAATTAGTCTGAATCATATTCCTGCAGAGATAATACAAATTCTTCTACCAGTTTCCTAGTGGAAGTTGTTAGTATGTTTTGGATATGCAAGATGAGATGTTCATTTCATAAAACTAGATAAGGCGGGAAAAAAAAGAAAAATGTTAGCTGATTAGTCATACAGTGTTCCAGATGGCATCTAAGATTATGATAGTGGCAACACTCACCCTGTAGGTGAAACTGGTTATGGTTCCATTACTTCTAGCAATACCAAAGAGAGATATGGGTATGAGCTTTGACTTGAGTGATATTTCTGAAGAAAGGTACTGATCAGAATTCTCTTTTTAAGAGCTCTTACTATAACAAAAGATCCTTAAAATCTTTCCTGGTCAAATATAATTCATTTTAATTTATTTGGTCCTCATACATCTAAAGGGATGGAGATGTGGAGAAGTAATGAGAGAGAGAAGTCACAAACACCTTTGTGAAAACTCGTGTCTTGGGAAAGGGCTCAGACAATTATCATATAAGAGTTATAATAATTAATGGCATGTGCTGCTTTTGAATACTTTCAAGTTCCTGTGTTTGAACTTTGTGATTTAAAGTTAGTTGATGACCATAAAACAAGTTTTTAAAATGTTGTAGGGGCACCTGGGTGGCTCAGTCGGTTAAGCGTCTGACTTCAGCTCAGGTTACGATCTCACAGTTCGTGGGTTTGAGCCCCTCATTGGTCTCTGTGTTGACAACTAGCTCAGAGCCTGGAGCCTGTTTCAGATTCTGTATCTCCCTCTTCCTGACATTCCCCTGCTCACGCTGTCTCTCTCTATCTCAGAAATAAATAAAAACATTAAAAAAGAATTTAAAAAAAAAACAACGTAAAATAAATACAATAAAATCTCATTTTTCTTTTAATTATCAGTGTCATTATGATAGTACCTATTTTAATATTTCAAATTGCAAATATTCAGCATTTCATAAATATGCATTAATAGATTTTCTGTATACTACACTGGGAAAATAGCCAGAATTTATTTCACTGTTTCCTAACTCTAAACAATGAACTGACACACATGCAAACTTCTTGTATGTCTGTGTCTTCTTTGATCACTGGCTATGATGATTTTTCTAAGCATTGCTTTCAGCTTATCAGATATTAAAATAAGATGCATAGAAATAAAACTCACAGATTCATGATTTTTTGCTCTAATGATAAGATTTTGTTTTTATACTTCAAGTTATAATCATTTGAATAGAATACATGTAACATATATAGTAGGAACTTACAAATAGACTTCTAGATTACAAATATTAAGTTAGATTTGAAACCTTAGGTTATCTTGCAGTATCTTGTTACTTTTGTGTGAATCTACGAATTCACTTTAGTTACTAGTTACTTACCAAAAACATCTGCTCTAACAGGTGCATGTATTTTATACAGACTGTTAACATAGACGATGATTAATATGACATTGTAAATGGTTTAGCAGGTGGCAAGTATTAAGTTACTTAACAGGATTTAATTCAATTGTATAAATCAAAAAATATGAATAGGTATCTTTAATGACTTTCCAGTATCATGCTAGATGAATAATATATCAAAACATAAGCTTTTATTCAAATTAAACTCAAATGTGGAAACATGTGAATGTTTATTACCTTTAAAAATCTTTTTTAGATTTAGTATTAGATCCACATATTTCTTTCTGCAAAGTAAATAATCATTACACCACTTCATAACATTTCCCTTGCTTTCAAAATGACTGAACCAAATCTAATAGATGAAACTTCATTCTTATATTCTGTTAAATTTCACATGAAGTACTCAAAAATTTTGTAGAATACTGTATTAGCGTTTTAATGTATACTTACGGGGTGTGATTAAAGTCATAAAAATAATACTGTTCAGTATTTAAATTTAACGGTTATAATATATGTGTTATACTGTATTGTATATGTGGATATATATGCATGCATATTTGTATACTTGTGTACAAAACACACACATATATTTTTGTATATTTAAAATTTTTGAATATTTCTTTCTCTAAGTATATAACTATCTGCTCTTTATGGTATTTGCCTCATATGGTATTTGCCACTAATGGTTATTTGTCATATTTATTTAAGTTTGTGCAACGCTAGCTTTATTCCTTTTAACTCTGTGTGTTATGTCATTATAATTATATATCTCAAAGTATATTCACTGTACCTTTGCTGGACATGTATGTTTTCTTTAGTATTTTGTAGTAAAGCCAATACTGCAGTCAGCATTCTTATCCATCATTTCCTTGTGCAAAACCTATGTGAATTTTTCTGAGGTATATTTTTAGAAATGGAATTCTTGGTATCAAAGATATGTGTATTGTCATTCTTCCCACCTGTTACCAAATTGCCTTCCTGATTGGATGTATCAATTAACAGCCTAGTTGACAGTATGTAATTCCCAGTTTTTACAACCTCAAAAATCCATGGTGGTAGTGCCTCCTTCCTTCTTCATTGATGTTCTTCCTCTATCTGCCTCTCTTCTTATTATCTGTGTCTGCCTTGTTCTTCCTTTATTAAATCATACTGTTCTTGTGAATGTGAAAGTGTATCTATTGTAGTTTTAATTTTTAGTCTTTAATCCATACTAAGTTAAAGTATCTTTTTAATATTTTTCTGTTAATTTTTTCTCATCTGTAAATTACTTGTACACACAAATTTTGCCTTTTGTCATATTGAGATTTAAGTTTATTTTGTATAGATTTGTAAAAGTCTTTTTTTCTATTTTCTGTATTACCTTTTTTTCAGTTTTATCTACCAAATAACTTTCCTTAAATGTTGGCTTATATTGCCTGTTTTAAAATGTCCTTTTTCATGTAAAAGTTTTCATTTTAATACACTAATATTCATTATTCCTTTATGTATAATTTCTACATATCATCTTGTTTTTGTACATTCCTCTATCCTGGAGGTCTACAGAAAATCCCTTTATTAGAAATAAGGCTTTAATGCATTTTGGACATCAGTTTTAGGGTTTTGTGATACAATTCAGAGCTGCTAGGCCCACAATGTTTTGGTAACAAAAAATCTTGAAATCGAAGATAAAATATTTCCTTATAAATCAATCTTTACTAAGGTGTTAAGTCTTTTATTTAAGAAAATTCAATTTTATAATTTGATAACATTATATGTATTTTTCGTCTGTATTTATAATTCATACTACAAAAGAAATATATATGAATCAAACATATTTTCCCACCAAAGCATAAGGATTTGTTTGAAACATTGCATTTTATTAATAAACTCTCATCTTTGAAATAGAGGATTTATCTCACACCCTGATAAAGTATTATAGGTTTCAAGTCAGCATTAGTCCCACAACTTAAAACATTTACCAGTTGATTAAATTGAATTTTGAGTATTTTTTTCTTTCTAGATTAAACAGAGAACATATTAAAAAATCGTTTTTTCAGTGTTTATTTTGAGAGAGGAAGGAAGAAAGGGAGCCCATCAGCATGAGCAGAACAAGGGCAGAGAGGAGAGATTGAGAATCCCAAGCAGAGCCCAGTTGGGGCTGCATCTCAGAAACCCTGAGATCATGAACTGAACCAAAATCAAGATTTGGAAATCTAACCAACTGAATCACCCAGGTGCCCCAACAATTTTGTTACTATTCATGTTGTTTGGAAATTATTGAAATAAGTTGAATATTTACTGAAAATAATGTCATCTACTTAAACAAGAAAAATGAAGAGATAATCATAAGTGGAATACAAAACCTACACTCTTCAATACATTTCTCTGAATGCAAATGTTTTCTGAAGCAATATGTATATTCATTTTTATAGAGTTCTAAAATAAAAAATAAAGCTAAAAAATTTAGAATTCTCAATAAAATGTTCACTGAAGTAAGCATAGAAATACATCTCTCTATAAATTCCATTCATATACTTTTTAGATGTGTGCCTAATATATATGAGTGATCCAGAAGCCTAAAGATGGTATTTGTTTGTAGATGTGTGAATTTCCATTAAGTTATTTAGATTAAAAGTCTAAGAGCTTTAGAAAAGATTGCAGACTGAGAGGCTATCTTAGTAACTTAATGGAAAAGTAATCTTGTATTGGTGGTTCAGTATTTTTTTCCCCTGCTTCAGGATTTAGTCTTGAAAATAATCAATATGCAAAATCAATGAAGGAACTCACAGTGTGTAAAACCCGAATAAAAGAATAGAAAACTATAAGACTTGATATTTATTAAATGTACCTTTCTTTAAAAAAATAATGTTTATATATTTTTGAGAGACAGAGAAATAGAGCATTAAGGAGGAGGAGAAGAGAGAGCAGGAGACACAGAATGTGAAGCAGGCTCCAGGCTCTGAGCTGTCAGCACAGAATCTAACACAGGGCTCGAACTCATTGACTGAGAGATCATGAACTGAGAAGATAAATGTATCTTTTAAAATTATTATTTACTTACAAGTATCCACTTAATTTCAAGTAGAATATAAAATACAAAATATTAATTAATCTTAATCTTTGTTATTAACAGCATGGAAAATGTATGTATATATATATATATATATTAATTTTTTACTTATAAATTGTTCATACACTTATCTTCAAAATAATAAACATTTATTAATCCATTATCCAATACAAGAATTAGAATACTGCCAGTTTTTATAGGTACCTATAATACTCCACTCCCAAGCTGCCAAGTGTACCACCCCTCCCACTATGGTAGGTGCTGTCTGGTTTAAATGTTTATCATTCCTCTTGGTTGTTTCTCTAACAATCATCATGCATTGATGCATGTTTATACAGTATTTAGGTTATATATATTTTTAGAGTTACAGAATATAAAATAATATATAACCTAGTTAGAATTGTTTTTAGTCAACCTGTAGTTTGTTCTGAAAGTAAAACCATACTGTTGCATGGTTTTATTTTTCCTGCCAATCGCTATTTCATTCTTTCACTACACCATAGTTTATTCATATTCAAAAAATATTATGAGAAGTAATGCTATTAAATTTTTCCCAATATCTCTTTTCTTCCATGAAGGCAGTTTGCCTGATACTAGTTTCAGTATTTTTAAATAAAAAATTCTATGTTAAGATAATTATGGATTCACATACTATTGTAAGAATAATTCAGAGATTGTGTGTTTTTCACCTTTTTACCATTGTTTATATTGATCAATATTTATTCACCTCTGGGTTTATATCAGTGTCAGTATGGATTAAGAAATATAACTTCACTAAGCACTTCAAGCAAAGACTTATTGTTTTAAGCGTAAAACAAATTGAAAGTAAAACATCTGCAAGAGTGCAGAGGACAATCTTATGTTAGCTAGACATTTCTTAAATTGGATACAAAACCATTTTTCCAAAAAGGAAATTGTTAATGAATTAGATTTCATTAAAATTGAGATCTGTCTCAACAAATATTTAGGACAGTTAAAAAGGTTGAAATGCTGAGAAAAATTTTGTGTTACATTTTGTGATACACCTTAAATAGTTCTTTTATATAGAACCCACGATTAATTTTTATCAATTAGTTATAAAAAGACATGCATAAAATTTTAAATTATATGGTCAACATACTTGGACATATCATAAGAAGTATTCAAATGGTTAACAAAAATACAAAAACATTCCCAATTAGTAATCAATCCAAAATCTAATCTGTAATGAGATACCATTAGTGCCCACCAGAAAGTCTAAATGAATTTTTTTTAATTACCAAGTGTTTTCAAAAGTGTAATTTTTAATTACATATTCTTTTAATAGATTATGACTGGAAATGTCCCCTTTGGAGCTGTCCCTTTGGAAGTAATCAGCATAGGAGGTATTAGCAGGTATATAATTATTAGCAGGTATATAATCAGGTATTCCTTCCCGATTATATATTCAAGACAAATATGTACATATATGCCATGTTACACATGCACAGAAAGTACATAGGGATACTTTATGTAATAGTTATTACAACCCAATTGTGTATCAGTGTACACATGTATAAAATGGATATACTCCTACAATGATCTATGTAGCAATAAAAATGAACACGTTAGAGTTATGCACAAAAGTGGGATGAATCTCTCAAGCATAATAATGAAAGACATTAGGAAGGCACCTGGGTGGCTCATTTGGTTAAGTGTCAGACTTTGTGTCGTGATCTTGCAGTTCATGAGTTTGAGCTCTGTGTTGGGCTCTGCGCTGACAGCTCAGAGCCTGGCGCCTGCTTCAGATTCTGTGTTGTGCTCTCTCTGCCCCTCCCCCACTCATACTCTGTCTTCCTCTCTCTCTCTCAAAAATAAACGAAAACATTTAAAAAATAATGAAATATATTAGGCAAACATAAAAGTACTTGGTTAGTGATGCCATTTATTAAAAGTTCAAAAGGGGGCACCTGGGTGGCTTAGTCGGTTAAGCATCTGACTTTTGCTTAGGTCGTGGGTTCGAGCCCCGCGTCGGGCTCTGTGCTGACTGCCAACCCAGAGCCTGGAGCCTGTTTCAGAGCCAGTGATTCCCTCTCTCTCTGACCCTCCCCTGCTCACACTGTCTCTATCTCCTAGAAATAAATAAAACATTAAGAAAAAAGTTCAGAAGGAAAGAAAATGAAATGACCATTAGCAATCAGGATAATGGTTGCTTTTATGGAGGAGAGAAGGGTAAGGATTCTAAGAGGGTAGGGAGGTCTTCTGAGTTGCTATTACTTTTTCTGTTTCTTGACCTTTGATAGTTGTAGTTACAAAGATATGATTGTGTTGTAGTAATCTAGTGAACTGTACTGTTGTAGATTGTGAATGTTTCTCTTTGCATGTCATACCTCAAAAGCATTAAGTATTGTTATAAACAATTTAGAAATTGCCATCATTCACACATGCAAGGCTTTATAACCTATAATTTTCAACATTAAAGGAAATGACAATTTTATGAAGAAGCTGCAATTTATAATCATACAAACAACAAATAAATTATGCCTCTTACTGTATTGTTTATATTGTCTACTGATTTATACTTAAAAATTAGTTGCATAGCTTATAGCCATCCTTATTTGCATTTGTCTGATTATTGATAATATTAAGAATGTCTTCATTAACTTCACAATTTCATTACCTGATCTTCTAGACATTTAGAGAATTATGTAAATAGCATGTACTTGGATTTATTTCTGTCTGTATGTCTGTGTATTTATATCTACAACATGAAGTTCGTAAATATTGCCTCATTTTTATTTTAATGTGTGAATATTAATGTTTTGGCTGTATTTAAAACTATCTCTACTACCAGAAATGTTCCTTTTACTGGTAAAAAATATTTTCTCTCAGAAGTGTTCACCTCAGATTTGTAGGCAACTTATAACAAATATGAGTGGAAAGTACCAGAGATTCTAGTATGTATTAATAGATAATTCTAGAACATAAACAAGTTTCACAAAACAAATTGTAATGCCACATTAATACATCATATAATAGTGGCAACAACCAATCAAAATATTGCAAATTCAACTGGAGACTAATCAAATGTAAAGTTAACACAAAACCTTCAGTACTGTTTTACTTAGCATATAAGCCAGTCCAACCAAATTGATAAGGAGCCTCTACTCCCTTTGTATCTCTGGATTTGAGCTGGCTGTGGACCAACACAGGCTGATCACTAGGTGATTCCATTTGTTTGAGAAGTTATCCACAAACAAATGTTACTAATCTTACCAACTGAGGCTGGACATTAGGCAAAGCAGACATAGATGAATCCATTATTGAAAAGAGTAAAATGGAAGTTTTGCCAAGTAAGTTATTTGTTTCCTTCTTGTAGATCTCAAATTCAGGCTTGCTCTTTCTCAGAATCATTTAATTGGTAATGGGATGAAATACTCTTAAGAGGAGGATCCTGAGAAACTGATCCCTAACTTGGCAGAAATGTGACTTTGAATAATAATTACTTCTGCTGCTGGATGTGCAGGGATACGTGAGAAAAAGTGGAGAAATATAGGCTCTTTGAAAAATGCTTAACATTTTAATGAAGAGAAACATGGAAGAAATTTCTTGGATATTAATAATTATAAGGTGGTGTTAATTATGGTATTAACTATAAGCAGCACTGGGCCAATCACCATCTACCTAATGCAGCAGATGATTAGTTTCTAGCAATGTATGCCTCTTATATTTTAGAAAAAAAAAAAAAACATAAGTAGAAGAAAATGAAGAAAACAAAGTTACAGTTTCTGGTTTGTAGATAAGGCAGATGTATAAGATCTGGGAAAATTGTTCCAAGAGCTAGAAAAGAATCTCAGTGATTTTTGACTATATTAAAAGAGGGAGCTGATACAGCCTTTTTAAAATCAGTACCAGAAGTTATAACTCTAAGAAGTAACCAGAAGTAAAGGATTCCTTCAGATCCTGAACTTAGTAGCTGTCCATGAGAAAGATACAAAATGCCTTTTAAAGATAGGTATATGAAGCATGGATGCATTGATGCCCAGCACCTAATACGAATTGCAGAGCAACTGGATCCTGGGTTGATAAGAGGCTATCAACTAGTAACAAAATTAGATATGATTGAATGGGAATATAAGCCTTAAACTAAACCAGTATTCCAAAGATCATGAAAAAAAAATTTCTAGTAGATTGTTATCAGATTGAATACATGAAAGAAAAAAATATTACCATGTAGTATTTATTTCAAGAATGTAACATTGGTTTCATATTCAAAAATTAATAAATTTGGGCTAGATGAACCTTTGACCTAGATGATGAGGATACTCACACAATAGATAAACATCTGTTAGGCAGAGAAATGTCCATGGATACAAATTAATTTGATTTATAAGGGATATAAAGTTTATGGTTAATTTTATTTGACAAATGTATGTAGACTGACAAATACTGCCTAGACCTGCACTTAAGTTTAGTTCTGAAAATAAGTAACTCAAAAATTATGCTATATCAATTTAAAAACTGCATTGTGAAAAAAAATGTATAGAGTATTAAGCATTCCTGGTAGTTTGGTGATGGGTTTAAGATAACCTTCCTACCTGATATACACATATTCATTAACTGTGTGAAGTCAGAATTGTTAGTTTGCTTTATTATTGGAATAATATTATGATATTTGTTCACATTTTCACATTGACACCAACCATCAATTATTTGACTTAAAATATAAGTAATTACATGTATTATTTGAAATAGATATGCACAGACAGCATTCAGACATTACCAACCTTCAGGAACTTTATTTTGCAGTTAGATAATAAAGTCTAGAAATGAGTTATCAGTAATGAAGATCAGGTCCCCAAAATAATTACTTTTGATTTTCTCCATGAGTTACACCTGATAAAACACTTTCATATAAAGATAAAAGAAACTGAAACTGCTCTTCAGATATCATAGTCTTCTTTAGAGAAGCAGATCTTGCTGCTGACATTGAGTCCTTAAAAAATAATGAAGGGCTTTCATGGCATTTCTGTTTAAGTTTCTGAATGTGTATGTGTTAGCTAGGAAGGAAGTCAGGCCGATAATTAGGAGTTCTAGGAACTTGAAAGATGAATCGAAATGGAGGGGGTGCCTGGTAGCTCAGTAGGTTAGGCATCTAGGACTCTTGATTTCATCTCATGTTGTGATTGCATGGGTTGTGGAATTGAGCCCCAAGTCAGGCTCTGCACTGGATTTGGAACCTGCTTAAGACTATCTATCCCTCTCTCTCTGACCCTCTATCACTAGTGCTCTTTCTCTCAAAATAAATAAACATTAAAAAAAAGAGAGACAGAAAAGCTTTTTAATTTTTTTACTTTTGTATTTATTATTTTTATTTATTTTTTAATGTTTATTTATTTTCAAGAGAGAGACAGAAAGCAAGAAGGAGAGGGTTAGAGAGAGAGGGAGACACAGAATCCGAAGCAGGCTTCAGGTTCTGAGCTGTTAGCACAGGGCCAGATGTAGGTCTCGAACTCAAAAACTGCGAGATCATGACCTGAGCCGAAGTTGTTTGCCTAGACAACTTAACCACCCAGGTACCCCTTATTTTTTTACTTTTTTAAAAAAATAATTGTGTTTATTTTGAGAGAGAGGGAGAGAGAGAGAGAGAGACAGACTCTGAACAGGGGAAGGGCAGAGAGGGAGAGAGAATCCCAAGCAGGCTATTAGCGTAGAACCTGACATGGAGTTTGATCCCATGAATTATGAGATCATGCGTGACTTGCAATGAAATCATGAGTTGGATGCTTAACTGACTGAGCCACCCATTCACCCCAAGGGGAAACATTTTAAATGAACTAAGACAACTCAGTGATTTAGCTTCACTTCCATGTTTTCCAAAATGTGGTTTGAAAGACAACATTAGATATTTATATTCTGCACACTTTGCTGGTCAAGATTCATTTTCAAATCATGGAGTCATTTGGGAGTAATGATTTCTGAATCTTAATAAGCTTCTAAGTGACAGATTTTCACAATACAGGTTGAAAACTACACTTCTTTCTTGATAATAGAAAATTTCTATTTATGAGAGGAATATTTTAATGGTCAACAGCTGAAATGGACATCAAAGCCTTCATCCCATTGGGAAGAGTCATTTTCAGCTCAACATTTATCTTATTTTTAAAATTATTTTAAAAAATAATGTCTACTTTTTGAGAGAGTGGGACAGAGTATGAGTGGGGAAGGGTTAGAGAAAGAGGGGAAGACACAGAATCTGAAGCAGGTTCCAGGTTCCGAGCTGTCAGCATAGGGCCTGATGCGGGACTCAGACCCACAAATTGCAAGAAATGACCTGAACTGAAGTTGGATGCTTAACTGACTTAGCCACCCAGCCTCCCCTCAACATTTTTTTAAATGTTTACTTATTTTTAGACAAAGAGGAGAATGTGTGAGTAGGGGAGGGGCAGAGAGCGGAGAGTGAGAGAGGGAGAGAGAGAGAGAAAGAAAGAGAGGGAGAGGAAGAGAGAGAGAGAGGAGAGAGAGAGAGGATATGAATCCTAAGTGGCTACACACTCTCAACACAGAGCTTAATGCAGGGCTCAATCTCACAAATGTAAGATCATGACCTGAGCTGAAATCAAGAGTTGTCTGCTCAACCTACTGAACCATATAGACACCCCTGAGCTCAATATTAAAATTTGAGCAGAAATCAGTATATGTGATGATTTAATGTCAAACTTCTCTCAGAAGGAATACTTACTAGCATTTGAATTTTATGAAAAACAAAATATGTGGAATGCATAGGTTTATATATAATGCTATTCTTTTACTCCTTTTGACAACAGGCCAGAAAATAAGAAGTGATTATTTAGGTGACACAAAAATATCTCTGGTAGATCAAACCATTTAGGGTGTGGTTTCGGGTGGAATTATCAAAAATTCTCATGTTTAAGTATGCATTTTGGAACTCCAAATGCAGATGGATAACAGTGAAAATCTTTTTTAAGTGCAGAAAGGATAACACTGCATAGTGATTAATTAATAACGTAATCAGAACTCTCATTTTATTATTTCTCACGATTTTGCATGTGAGGATTTGAGCAAGGTTTCATCTAGATTTCTGGCCTAGGAATGCTCATGTATTCAGATGGTCTATGGAGCTGAAATGGCTATATGCAGGCTGAGTACCTCTTGTTCTGTGATGTCTTAGTTTTTCTCCATGGATTCTCTCCTCTTTTCTGTTTTGAATTTATTTTTCAATGTTTATTTATTTTTGAAAGAGAGAGAATTTGACCATGAGCATGAGCAGAGGAAGGGCAGAGAAAAAGGGAGACAGATGATCTGATGGAGGTTCTGAGCTCTCAGCACAGAGCCCGATGCAGGCAAGGGCTCAGACTCACAAGCTTTGAAATCATGACCTGGACTGAAGCCAGACACTTAACCAGCCAAGCCACCCAGGTGCCCTTGTTTTATATTTTCTTATAGCATAACCTGAGTGAGATTACTTACACCAAATGTCAGCAAATTACAGTACAAGGAGGATTTCCTGATAAAATGATAATATAGGACACGGTTAAGTTTGAATTTCAGATAAACAGGGATAGTTTTTTTTTTTCACTTTTTGTAGAAATGTGTCCTGGACAGTATTTGGGGCCAAATTACATTTTATTTTTTTTTAATTTTTTTTTAATGTTTTATTTATTTCTAGGAGAGAGAGAGAGACAGCGTGAGCAGGGGAGGGTCAGAGAGAGAGGGAGTCACAGACTGAAACAGGCTCCAGGCTCTGAGCTGGCAGTCAGCACAGAGCCCGACGCGGGGCTCGAACCCACGAACCGCGAGATCATGACCTAAGCGAAAGTCGGACGCTTAACCGACTAAGCCACCCAGGCGCCCCCCAAATTACATTTTAAAGTAAAAGGTATTTATTGTTTATCTGAAATTCAAAGTGGACTAGACACCCTGTATTTTTGTTTACTACATCTGGTAACCATCGACCAAATCTGCATGGTCTTCTGTTTTTATAAATAAAGTTTATGTGGGACACAGCCAAACCAAATCATCTCAGTATTTTCTGTGGAAGCAAGACAATAGTGCTGCAAAGGCAGAGTTGAATAGTTGCAGCAGAGACCACATGCCTGGCAAAGTCTAAAATATTTACTATCTGACCTTTTACAGAATGAGGTTTGCCAGTCTTGTCCCTGTAAGGCAGCTTTCCAGTAAGAAAGGTCAAAGCCATATCTGCTTTCATAACTAAACTTGGGAGGTCTCATAGCTCACTTCTGGTATAGTCATAGCTGCCAAGACGAAGGTAGAGAAATTAAATTTCAGTTTGCAAAAGGGAAAGGGAAATTTCTGGAAAAACATGACTGTGGATATTTTTGCAGCCATATTGGAAAATACAAACTTCTACTTCCTGGATTGTGACCCATTTTCTTAAGACAGTACTCTGAAAACAAATGGGGAAATTTCACAAACAAGAAAGGGATTACTTTTTTGTTTAAGATTTTGTTTTTAGTAATATCTATACCCAATGTAGAGTCCTAACTCTAAATCCTAAGATTACGGGTTACATGCTTTACCAACTGAGCTAGACAGGCACCCCAATAATAAGTGATTTCTGTTTGAAAGTTTTCCACCATAAAAATTTGAAGATGTGTAGATTAGAGATGTTTCTAATATAATTCATAGATAATATAAATATATATGGTATTGCATTTTAAATAAAGCCTCATCTTAAATTCACTTCCAGAGAGAGTTACATCCAGCGTCTTAGTGAAAATGTTAAGTTTTCACTAATGTAGGTTTCCTGACAATTCTAGTTTGCCTACTTAAGGAACACTAGTCGCATCTTAAGATACTAAATAATTTAGCTTGGGTTTAATACAGATTGTTTAAAATAAATTTCAAAAATATTTTTTCTTTTGTTATATTTTTCTAAACTAACATGTATAAATTTAAACTCTCTTCAAATTTAGGTCTTCATAAACGAATATATGTTGAATGCCAGAAAATACTAAAGTAAGATAATTTAGTTGATTTATAAAACCAATGAAGATGTTAAGTCATAACATTTTAAATCACATAACAATATGGTTTCCATGTGCATGTTTAATGCTTTAACTTAACCTAGGTGCTTCTTCATTGTTTTTAATCTTCATATAAACTTTGAACTTTTATATCTACGATAAATATTCATATTAAGGATATGAAATGATCTGATTTTAATATTTTAATAAATACATGCACATATAACAGATTAAGACTCATAATATTGAAATAATATAGAACTTGATGCATTGCTGTATCATGTGATTAATAGTACAAATTTTAAATACTTCATGCCCCGTTTTAAATATACACCCTATCTAACAAGGGGGAGGAGAAAGGGGGAAATGGTGGGGGAAAGGGAGAGAGGCAAACCATGAGAGACTCTTGAATGCTGACAAAAACTGAGGACTGATGGATGTGGCGGGGAGGGAGGAACGGGTATGGAGGAGGACACGTGTGGGGATGAGCACTAGGTGTTATGTGGAAACTAATTTGACAAAAGCTATTTAAAAAAAAAATATACAACCTATCTGTTGAACAAAATATAGTAAGGAAGGAAAAGAATATGGCGTATTTTAATTTGTAACTAGTAGCTGATATTAATTAACAATAGAAAAAATAAAATGCTAGGATGCAGATGTATGTGATTATTGTTTTGATTCCTCAAAGCAACTTAACTAATTACATGGAAAATGATTAATTATCTTCAAATATTACATAATCATCTACATTGTGTGCTGCTATTATGTCACTTAATTCATATATCTGTATATTTAGGTGGAAAAGGAATGATTCTAGTGTCAGTATCAAATTAGTCAACAATTCCATAATATAACATATGCCTCAGAAATATCATTAAACTCTAACATCAATTTTCTAGATACCTATAATTTTAAATTGTAATTTTTTCACTTAATTCTAGGAATTACAGAATTTATAGTCAAGGTTTTCATTTTTTATCTCTTTTTGACCATTTAGAGATTATGTGCCATACACATTCATAAGATAGTATCACTGCTCTTATAGTATGTGATAAAAATAGCTAATTACTATTATTCTGTATAGGTAATATGCTAAACAATTTATATACCATTAGAATATCTGTATAACATGGATTATATTACAATATTTTTACTGCAGAAGGAGAAACTAAGTTTTATCCAACTTACACAATTAGCAAGCAGTAAAGCAAGTATTTGAATTTATGCAGTTTGGTTCCAAATCTTTGGCTCCTCCATACTATTAAGAATTAATCAATGGGGCGCCTGGGTGGCTTAGTCGGTTAAGCGTCTGACTTTCGCTTAGGTCATGATCTCACGGTTCGTGGGTTCGAGCCCCGCGTCGGGCTCTGTGCTGACTGCCGGCTCAGAGCCTGGAGCCTGTTTCAGTCTGTGACTCCCTCTCTCTCTGACCCTCCCCTGCTCACGCTGTCTCTCTCTCTCCTAGAAATAAATAAAACATTAAAAAAAAAAAAGAAGAATTAATCCAAATACTGAATTAGTATTAAGAAAACAAACAAGAGTTAAGTCCTGGAACTCAAAAATTTCTTCATAATCTAGGTAACATTATAGATAACATTAGTGAATAAATATGATAAATTGAATAATGAACAATATCTTATGAAATTGCAAAGAGGAAAGAAATCACCTATATGACAGCTGAACTAAGTTTTAATAATTAGTATCCTTCCAACAAATAGTAAGAAATGTTTTCATAGACAGAAGACATAACATGTACAAAGTCATAGAAGCATGGCAATTTTTATTGACCCACACCTTTACCTCTTTGCATCATTATTAGAGTATACCTTCTAACATCTCAGGTCATTATTATGATAGCATATGTAAATCAATATTTATGCATTGCTCTGTCATTTTCAATTACTAAATAATTAAATACCAGATACCAGTTTCTACATCTTAGTTATCATTTGATCTCTAACTTATAATTTAGTGCTTAGCTATAGCAGAGGTGCTTAAGAAATGCTTGTTTAGTAAGTGAAAGAATTAACAATGGTGACTGACACATTTAAGATACCTAGTTGGTATAATTACTATATTAGAATTTTACATTCAATTTTTAAATTAAGAGATCTGAGAAAAACAGAAACATTTATGGCATCAGGATTCAATTATTTTAGTAGGATAAAAGGTATCTGGATAACACAGTGTATTATAAAGTAGTTTTCCAAATTTTACAAGAAGGGAATGAAGATAGAATGAGCAACAGACTGCACTCAAACTCTATATAGTGTATAGTTTCTTAACTTTTGTTGGTCCATGAATCCATTTTCAAACTAATTAAAGGTTGGAGATCCATTCTTAGACTGTTTGTATTGTGTAAAATACATAGAATTACAAAGAAAGCGAGATATTTTGTAATATCGTGATACATTTGTCAAATAATCTTGTTATGTTTTATCATAAATTTGTCTCCATTAATTTATTAAATAGCAGGTTCTTATAGCTGGCCTAATAATTATACTTTCAAAATACCAATTAATATAAATGGCATTTTGACATATCTACAAATTGTTCCCTTCATGATGGAAAGACAAACCACAAAACAAAACAAATACCACACCAAGAGTGAACAAAAGAAAAAAAAAAAACAAACTACAACTCTTGCTTATCTCATCTTGGAAATCCAATTTTACGAGAAACCTATGATCTTATTGGTACTATCTATCAACTAGTGGTCATAATTAAGTTATGTAGGACAAATGTCTTAACAGAAAGTTGCAAAAATGACTCTACTTTTTCACTGCCTCCCGCCCCCACCTTTCTTCATGGTTTTGAAGTCTCCACCTACTCTAATCATTGCCTTGAGCTTGTGACTTGCTCTGGCCAAGCGGTTTTTAGCAGATGTGATACAAATAAAGGCTTATAAAAGCACAGGTACAATTGAATTTGCTCTTTTTTTTTGCACCTCTGCCATTGTCATTAAATCATGACCAGCTTAGCCCCGCTAGCAGTGTAGATATGTGGGCTAGTGATTATTTATTTGAGTTATCCCAACTGAGGCCATCCTAAATCAGCAGACAGCTGGCCAAATCCCTATGTGTAAAGTGACCCAGCCAAGGTCAGTAAAACTGCATCACAGACTTCAAGATGATCCCCAAAATACGAGTTATTAGCACTATTGCCATATGGTATCATCATTCTGGCAAAAAGAAACTAATCCCATTCTGCAGACTTCATTTACTATTGTTTCAAAATGAGAGATAGAATAAAATAGAATACCTTATTTGAAATATGTATGTGTGTGTGTGTGTGTGTGTGTATGAAAACTTTTATACCTCTTAATTTTCATGAAATCTTACTGTTCACATCACAGACTTCAAGATGATCCCCAAAATATGAGTTATTAGCACTATTGCTAATAATGAAGTTAATCCTCTACATAGTAAGGATTTAAAACTATATATTTCCTAATAAATTACAGAATCACTTTCAGTTAGGAACATATTTTAGAGTGCACATGAATTTAATGATAAACAAAGGATATCTCTAGTAAATTTGATTAATGCCTCCTTTTGAAAAGAACTGGTATTACTCTGTGCACTGTAAAAAGTATATAGCAAAAGAAAAAAACCAATGGTATCAAAAAGCCACTCATTTTCAAGAAGTTAAATATTTACAAGAGGTATAAATAACATGTAAAAATCATGTAAATATAACTTATATTTACTCACCTATTATCCTTCTCACTGAGAAATAATTTCACTTAATGTCCACAATTTATAATTATGCCTAACTGATAAATTACTTACATGCACTGCAGATGTCTTGCTTGATTTTTAATTAACATTAAAAGCAAATTTCTACATGTTGTAGTCTAACATTTTAATTTTATTTTAAAAAGAAAGCCATTTAGCTGTAGCAAATAAAATACAGTGCATTCTACATCAAGTGTATCTGCTCTATATTTTTCAAAAAAAAATTGTTTTTCATCTTCAAATCTGGGTATTATGCTAAAATGAAACATGATTAAAATAGAATTGTACCCAGTGGCCCAAAGAGAAGAAGCCAATCTGTCAGAAATACAAATAAAATTCAAAAGAACAAATTGAAGTTAAGAAAGGATAAAAAATATATATTTGGCATTATATAAAGCAATCCCATGAGCATATCAAATAGTTGGAATGCTAAACTATTTCATCTATAAAGGAACTTTGAAGAAAGGGAGCAAAAAATGGTAACTAAAGTTTTGTCCTAGTCAAAAAGGACTAATTAGTTTAAATATTACTCAATAGAGTAAAGTACTGAAATAGTGCCTTTTTTCATTTTTCTAAACTATGACTGCATCGATGCCTTGAGACATACAGTTTATTATTAAGAACAAAACTTCAGTTGGCTCTTGAGCAACATGTTTGAACTGTGCATATCTACTAATGAAGATTTCTTTATAGTACAATACTATAAATGTATTCTTATTAATATCTTTATTTTAAGAATATATTATATAATACATGTAACATATAAAATATGTGTTAATCGATTTTATGTTTTTGGTAAGCCTTCGAGTTAATGGTAGACTATTAGTAGTAAATATTTGGAGAGTAAAAAGTTATACTGGATTTTTGACTGTGTAAAAAGTCAGGGCCCCTAACCCCTGCATATTCAAGGGTCACTTGTACAATGAACCATTTGAATAAATCAGTAACCAAGTTCACTCATTCATTAATTTCATAAATATTTCTTGAACACTACTGTTTTCCAGGCCCTGTTCAGGTTGCTGGAGACAGAACAATCAATAAAATTGATGATATATCTCCTCTCATGAGACTCACTATTTAATGGGGACAGACACAAAGTAGTTTAAGCAGAATGAGAAATAAATATTTTTTCAATTAAGGATAAATATCCTGCCCTCCTCCCCAAATAGACAAGGCTGAAGGCATAGAAATGTAAAGGATTATTATTTCATAAGGGATTATTACTTTATTAGTAATAAACACTCAGATGAAGTAAAATTTGAGTTTCAGAGAATGAAGGATACAAAAAAGAAAGTCATGTCCATATTTGTGTGTTATGGGCTGAATTTTGTTCCCAAAAACTCATGCTGAAGTTCTAACCCTCTGAATGTGATCTTATTTGAAAATAATCTTTGTAGACATGATTAAATGAATCTGAGGTCATTAGGATAAGCCCTGATCAAATATGGCCAGTATCGTTAGAACAGAAGACTGTGACACAGGGGCAAGAATGCCATGTGACCATAGAGGCAGAGATTGAAGTGCTGCAGCCGCACACCAAGGAACCCCAACAATTGCTGAGAAACCACTAGAATCATAGAAAAGACAGCAAAGTATGCTCCTCTATAGTTTCAGAGAGAGCCTAGAACTGCTGATACTGTGATTTTGGACTTCTAGACTCTAGCTTGTGAGACAAAAAATTGTTGTGTGAAGTCACCCAGTTTGTGGTACTTTGTTATGGCAACCCTGGGAAGAAAACTAATACAGCGGAAGAGGGTAATTACAGATTAAAGAAACAGCAAGGGCAAGGGGCAAGTTATAAATGTTCTAACAGAAAGAAGAGAGCAGCCCAGGTACCAAAGGATACAGAGAAGGCTGATGAATTGAGACCACTAATTCAATCAGTTTCTCTAATAACCAAAAATTACTTTGTAATTAAAAAATGATTATTTTAGGGACAAAACACTACTAAAAAAGCCATATGCAGGGGCGCCTGGGTGGCTTAGTCGATTAAGCGTCCGACTTTCGCTTGGGTCATGATCTCGCGGTTCGTGGGTTCGAGGCGTCGGCTCTGTGCTGACTGCCAGCTCAGAGCCTGGAGCCTGTTTCAGCCTGTGACTCCCTCTCTCTCTGACCCTCCCCTGCTCACGCTGTCTCTCTCTCCTAAAAATAAATAAAACATTAAAAAAAAAAGCCATATGCTGGTCTATAAGTTTGAGTGTTTCCATTATTAAATGTGATAAAAATGAAAGAGCACTTGGGGCGCCTGAGTGGCTTAGTCGGTTAAGCGACCGACTTTCGCTTGGTTCATGATCTCGCGGTTCGTGGGTTCGAGCCCCGCGTCGAGCTCTGTGCTGACTGCCAGCTCAGAGCCTGGAGCCTGTTTGAGTCTGTGACTCCCTCTCTCTCTCTGACCCTCCTCTGCTCACGCTCTCTCTCTCTCTCTCTCTCTCTTTCTCTCTCCTAGAAATAAATAAAAAACATTAAAATTTTTTTTCAAAAAAAAATGAAAGAGCACTTGAAAATTTAAGAACAAAGTGGAAAAAAATTAAGTAGAAAGTGGAAAATATTATATCTGTGAAGAAATTAAAAGTTATTGTGACATATTTTAGAATTGGGTTGCCTGAGTGGCTCAAGTTGGTTAAGGATCCGACTTCAGGTTAGGTCATGATTTCACAGTTCTTCAGGCAAGCCCGGCATTGGGCTCTGTGCTGACTGCTTGGAGCCAGGAACCTGTTTTGGATTCTGTGTCTCCCTCTCTCTTGGCACCTCCCCTGTTTGTGCTCTGTCTCTCTCTCAAAAGTAAACATAAAAAATATATAAATAAAATATTTTGCTATAAAATTAAATCAACAAAATAAAATATTACATATGACAAAATGAATACATTTTACTAAGAAAATTATAAAATTACAAAAAAAAAAAAAAAAACCCTACATACTATCCACTTGAAGTAGAGATAGTGCTTACTGATACCCAGTTTTCCTTTGTTTCCTTGCAATATGACATGTCTAAATTGGTCCATAGTTTAAGTGAGTGAGCCAAACAAGACAAAACAAAATCAATCATTATGATTATTTTTTTATCTAAACGATGGTATGAAATTTATCCCCTCTTTGTTAGAAAAGCTTTAGTAAAAAAATTAAAAACTTACTGACCTTAGTTCATTCCTTACAATCATTTTCTGATTTATTTTTCATATTAACTTGTGTCACTTATTTGTTTTGTGTAGTCTCCACTTACTAAATGGAATGTGGGGGCGGTTTACACATTTTGTTCATTGTTGTATTTGCCTGTAATGGAAGAAATTCTCCACTAGTGCTAGTAAGAGAATCTTAACAAATATGTTTTAAAAGAATTACTGTTATGGGGTGCCTGGGTGGCTCAGACGGTTAAGTGTCCTACTCTTGGCTCTGGTTCAGGTCATGAACTCATGGTTTCGTGAGTTTGAGCCCTGCATCTGGCACAGCGTGGAACCTGCTTAGGATTTTCTCTTACCCTTTCTCTCTGCTCCTACCCCATTCATGCTGTCTCTGTAAAATACATGAATACACTTTAAAAAATCATGTTATAACCTGTATTGTGTGTGTGCATGTATTAGCATGTATATAAGGGAATACATCTATTTACATGTTAAGGATGCATAGGAAATAATAATTTCCTGAGATATGATTTGTCTCTAGATATTGTTACCTGTATATATTATACTCATTTCCTTATTTTAGGAAAATGTATCTTCAAGATACTGCATTAAAATTTCATTTGTAATGAATTCTTTACTACCTTAACACAGAACATTTTAGTCATAATATTTTGGAAATTTCTACAGAATTAAATTACTTGAAACTTTCCAAAAGTTGTATGTGCACAAAGTACGAAACATGATTGTATATGCCATTGGGAATTGTGACACTGATTTGTTAATAGGAATCACAAGGCTGTATTAATACTGAAAATGTATAGGCTGTGAACATTTGTTTTTCCTACCAGAGATAAATATGAGGTTTTATTTATATCTTTATGTATATTTGCAAATACTCCTTTTGTTTGTTTTGTTTTGTTTTTATTTTTTATTTTTTTTTACAAATAGTTTATTGTCAACTTAGTTTCCACATAACACCCAGTGCTCATCCCCACAAGTGCCCTCCTCCATGCCCATCCCCCTCACCCCCCACATCCATCAGTCCTCAGTTTTTGTCAGCATTTAAGAGTCTCTCATGGTTTGCCTCTCTCCCTTTCCCCCACCATTTCCGCCCTTCTTCTCCCCCTTGGTCCTCTGTTAAGTTCCTCCTAATCCTCCTATACGTGCACACATATGATATTTGTCCTTCTCTGCCTGACTTATTTCGCTCAACATAACACCCTCAAGGTCCATCCATGTTGCTACACATGGCCAGATTTCATTGTTTCTCAATGCCATGTACTATTCCATTGTATAGATAAACCACATCTTCTTGATCCATTCGTCCGTTGTGGACACTTCGGCTCTTTCCATGTTTTGGCTATTGTGGAGAGTGCTGCTATTAACATTGGGGTACATGTGCTCCTATGCATCAGCACACCTGTATCCCTGGGTAAATTCCTAGCAGTGCTATTGCTGGGTCATAGGGGAGTTCTATTGTTACTTTCCTGAGGAACCTCCACACTCTTTTCCAGAGGGGCTGCACCAGTTTACATTCCCACCAACAGTGTAGATTTATTATCTTTCTTTCTATATATTCTTTTTAATTGAACTCTGTTTTTAGCTTAAAATTGTTTTTCAATTTTTTGCAATATTTTCCCCAGAAAATAGCTATTCTGCCATATTTTCCTATTACTATTTTTGTAACTGTCACATAAAGTATGAAAAACATAAAGAGTAAACAAAATAATTGATAGGAATTATTTTATTCAACACAAATTCCAGAGGAGCCATTAAAGGAATTGAATTGATTATATTAGAGTAATATAAAATAAGCAAAGGAATATTTTGAAAAAATTGTATTATTTTTGGATACTGTATTTTATTATATATCCCTTTTCTTGAATATAGCTTATTTCTTGAATTTTTCAACTTCTATATTATACCTGATGAAAACACATTTTTTATTTAGGTAATTTAAATGGTCATATTTATTCACCTTAGTATGTTTACTAAGCCTGAGAGGGGCCTTTTACAAGATTTCCATACTCAAGAAAAATACAGGTTTCGAAACACCAGAAAGATTTAAAGGAGTACTCCAAATAGATTCTGTAGTAAAATATTAGTTGTTTTGTTGTCTTTATATAATGTTCTTCCTTAAAAAACTGTGTTTTAGCATGTTGATAATTTAAATGATGTAGCCATATTAGAAGATAAAAAAAATTGTTTGCCTACAGAAACAGTGTCCTACTTTACTCCATTAATAACAGGGACATGTCTGTGATTAGTTGCTGATAATGCATAGATTTAGGGATATTACTTTAGCTGTTTTTATGGAATTTTTTTCCTCCTCTCAGACTCAGCATATTTTAAATGGCAACCAGTTTGGGAGGCTGGTAGTCCAAGATCAGGATGCTAGCATGGCTGGGTTTTCTATGAGAATCTTTTTCCTGATTGACAGAAGGTGACCTTATTATATACTCATATGGCAGAGAAAGAGAGAGCATGTTCACAAGCTCTTTAGTCTTTTCTTCTAATGGCACTAATCCCATAAAAAGGTCTCTGCTCTCTTAACCTCAGATAAACCTAATTCCCTCCTAAGGGCCCCAACTCCAAACATCTCCACACTGGAGATCAGGCCTTCAATATGAGAATTTGGGGTGAACATAAACATTCTACTGATAGCATTAAGTCTGCTCCATTTTTGCCCATTTCTAGTTTTTTTTTTTTTTTTTTTATCCATTCAGGGACATCTATATAAGGATATCTTGGTTGCTTCCAGTTTTTGATGAGTAAGAATAAACCTGCTATATGCATTCACAGTTAAGTTTTTGCATGTACATAATTTTTAAAATCATCTTGATGAGTAACAGCAAGATAGCTGAGTTGTTTGGTAAGCATATATGTAGGAACATATTAACCAGCAGACTTGTGTCGCTCAGACTTTGTACATTTCCAATAAGGGTCTGTTTTCATAACTGTACCTTGCCTTGCTTCTATAAAAGGGTAGCGATCTCCTTATGTCTACATCTCCCAGGAGCTTCCCACTCTTACTTCAGCCTATACATAGCCTCCAGCAATTTCTTATAATTTCTAGTTTAATGACCTTACCAGTCTGACAGTTCTGTCCTGGGACACAAATTCTTAGTTTCTGTGTCTGCATGCTAGAGTCTGTCTTTCCAGATTTGAAAGACTTCTGTGAACACGTTCTCTTAGATTTCACCAAAAACGGTCAATAATGTGATGCCCTTTTTTTTCTTGTAAGGATGAGGACTTTTGCTTGTTTTTCTTTTTCCTTTTTCTACATGTTTATGAAGAAACCAGAAGCGTTTTTCTCTTTGATTATATCTAACTGCCCCTCTCCAATGATTACAGATAGAACCCTCAAAGATTGGGCTTCTCTCAAGAAAAGGGATGGTAAATTAAGTGGTGTGATAAAAAATCATAATATGGTTACTCACTTAGCAGGGCTTGGTCTGTAAGGACATGAAAGATCTTTTGGAGTGATAAAACATTTCAGTGACTTGATTTGGATGTTATTAACACAGAATGTGCCTATGTTCATGTACCCTCAAGGTTTTTATACTTTTTATAAGTTATACCGTGATAAAAATAATTTTAAAATAAATATAGAATTTATTTTTTAATCGTTAGTTATTCTTGTATCTGTTTTGAAATGAATTATGCAGAAGCAGCCTTACGAAAGTAAATCCTGATTAGTTCCTGATAGGAACTTTGTTTGAAGGAAATGGCATTGACTTTTATTCTACAACTCTAAATCCGAGGTACAAATCTGGGAGAACAAAACATGGGTTGTTTTCTCCTCCTGCTATGTACTATGGCAGGACACAAACTGCTGAATGCATGTAGCTGCCCTGATTAATGATCTAAAGATTGGAGATGAAGGAGGGTAACATAAAATCTAACACTGATAATACGGGGTGCCTGGGTGATTCGGTCAGTTAACAATCTGACTCTTGATTTCAGCTCTGATCATGATCTTACAGTTCTTGAGTTCAAGCCCCACCCTTCCTCTGGCTGTGATCTGATAGAGCAGAGCCTACTTGGGATTCTCTTCCCCCTGTTTCAGTCCCTCCCTCCACTCTCAAAATAAAAAATAAACATTAAAAAAAAAAAAGAGAGAGATAATACTAGACAATTGAGAGTGCCTGGGTGATTCAGTCGGCTAAGTGACCTACTCTTGATTTTGGCTCAGGACACAATCTCACGGTCTAGAGGTCCAGACCGGCATTGCACTCTGTACTGAGTGTGGTGCCTGCTTGAGATTCTCTGTCTCTCCCTCTCTCTCTGCCCCTCCCCAACTCATCTGTGCACATGTGCACACTCTCTTTCTCTCAAAATAAATAAATAAACAAACATTTTTTTAAAAAATGAACAGTAGGGGCGCCTGGATGGTTCAGTCAGTTAAGTGTCCGACTTCAGCTCAGGTCATGATCTCACAGTTCGTGGGTTCAAGGCCCCTGTCGGGCTCTGTGCTGACAACTGATTCAGAGCCTGGAGCCTGTTTCAGATTCTGTATCGCCCTCTCTCTCTGACCCTCCCCTGTTCATGCTGTCTATCTCTCTCTCTCAGAAATAAATAAAATATAAAAAATTTAAACAATGAACAGCAGACAAGATAGCAAACTAGTACATGCTACACCCAATCTGCAGAGCACTTCTCTATTAAATACATCAGTAATGTCAAATATTTTCATATTAACTTTATTATAAATTATTATTCATATGATTAAAGGAATTCTGAAGCTGTTTTTGGACATTTAAAAGGGGAAATAATGTTTACTATTGTATTCACGGTAAGTGGAGATATCTCCCTGTGGCACATTGTTGCTGACCTATACTATAGACAGGCTTTTTACCATATTTTCAGTGTACTTAAACCTACTACTTGTGTCATGGGTAGTTGCCTCTGTTTTCATTTAAAATATCTTTGAATGGGAAATATATTCACATATATAACAAAATAATCTATAAATTTAAATGCCCCCTTTCACTAATCATTTTTTTCATATTCTTGTAGTATTAATGTTTCTGAAAGCATAGAAATCAACCCTTATCTTTACTTTTTTATAGTTTTAATTTTGGGGGGCTCCTGGGTGGCTCAGTCAGTTAAGCATCTGGCTTCAGTGCAGGTCATGATCTCACGGTTTGGGGTATGAGTCCTGCCTTAGGCTCTTTGCTGACAGCTCAGAGCCTGGAGCCTGCTTCAGATTCTGTCTCCCAGATCTCTCTGTCCCTCCCCTACTCACACTCAGTCTCTCTCTGTCAAAAATAAACATTAAAAAATAAACAAAAAAAGTTTTTATTTAGGGCCTCCTGGGTGGCTCAGTTGATTAAGTGTCTGACTTCAGCTCAGGTCATGATCTCAAGGTTTGTGGGTTTGAGTCCTGTGTCGGGTATGTTGAGTCCTGTGTGTTGAGTACTGAAAGTTCGGAGGTCGGAGCCTACTTCAAATTCTGTGTCTCCCTCTCTCTCACCCTTTCTCTGCTTGTGCTCTCATTCTCATTCTCTCTCTCAAAAATGAATAAATAAACATTAAACAAGCTTTTATTTAAATTTTCTGTTGGTTAACATGCAGCATAATATTAATTTCAGGTGTATAATTTAGTGATTCAACACTTACATACAACACAGGGTGGTCACCACAATAAGTATATACCTTAATGCCATCACTTGTTTTTAATAAAGGAAGTAGGACACTTGACACTTTCCCACATAGTTGTTTAATGGTTCATCTTGGAGAAATTTCAGTATCTTCTATAGTGCATCTTCATATTTTGTCTTTTGCTTGTGCATATTACTACTTTTGTGGATATACCACGATTTATTTAATCAATTCTCTAATGCTATATATTTGGGTCACTGAGAATATTTTTCTATATCAAAGTTAAAATGAATAAACTAGTACAAATATCATTTCACATGTGTAAGAATTTCTGTAAGATAAATCCTCAGACATAAAATTGCTGGGAGAAGCTGCATATACATGTATAATTTTAATATATACTGCCAATTCCCCTTAATGTACACTCTTAGCAGTAAAATATAAGATACTATTTTCTCAGTGTCACAAAAATAGGATGCTATCACCATTGTATTTTTCAGGTGGATGAATAAGCTATTGTATGATGGATAGAGTAGTTAGCTTTATTTTTATTGACATTGAATTAATGCAAAGTAAAATACATAAATCTTAAGTGTACAGCTTGTAGAGTTTTTATGTACATATGTATGAATTTTCACACATGTTCATGCGAACACCACCGTTGTCAAAATAAAATAGAGTCCCAGCATCCTGGAAGGCTCATCAATGCTGTTCTCCAATTGTACCATTTTAAGGACAACCACTGTTCTGACTTCTATTATTTTGCATTTAATGTAAGTGGAATATAATAGCACTAGTGTTGCAATGCATCTGGCTTTTACTCTCAATATTATGTCTGTGATATTTATTCATAGTATTGTGTATACCAATTTTCCATGTATTTTCAATGCTCTGGTATCCCATTGCATGAACATGTCACAATTTACTTATGTAGTTAATGAATAATTAATGCTTGAAGCAGTTCCCATTTTTTGCTATTAAAAAACAATCTCTTAGACATGTTTTATCTCTATAGATCCACAATATTTAATACATTGATTTTCATAACCATTACATTTAAAACATTTGCTCACTCATACTTGATTTCTTTGACCCATAGATTATATAGATTTGTGTAGCTCAATTTCTAAACCATTGGAGATTTTCCAGTTAGCTTTCTAATTTGCTTTCTAGTGTGATTGTGCATATTAAGAAAACATAAACAAGCAATTTCAAAGATTCGATATTGGTCACTACAGGTTTTATATTTGAACATGTTAATTTCAACATGCATTTGAAAAGAATGTATTTTGCAGATGTTGGATATGGTGTTCCAAATATCTCAAATACATCAACACTTTACCATGTTATTTAAATTTCTGTTTTTAATGATACTTTTGTTTGCCTGTTTTATCAGTTTTTAAGAGAGATCTGTTAAAATACTTATTGTGGATTTTTTTCCCCAAGATTATTCTGTCAAATCTTCATTTTTTTTTTGAAAAATACTCTTATTAAGTGTATAACATTTAGAATTATTACATCTTCTTATTAAAGATATTTTGAACCATAATAATACATTTCTTTACTGCCTGTATTTTTTGGCCTCAAATTTTATCTAATATTTAGATTACCATCTGTGACACCTTTTAGTTAATATTTACATAAAAATATATTTTTTGTAAATATTTATTTTCAGGCTCTCTGTATCCTAATGTATGTGGGAGTGTTCTATAAATGGCAGGTGTGTTTATAAATAGCAGTAAATGTATTTTACTTTCTCACTAATATAGTCTGAAAATGTATGAAGTTTAGGAAGAGTTTAGAAAATTTGCATTTAATGTATCTTCTGATAGATTTATATTTAAATTTATTATCTTGCTGTTTATTTTCTAAATTTCCTATATGATCTTTGTTATTTTATTTTTCTTTCCCTACTTTCTTCATAATAATATTTTTATAATTATATTTAAATTATCATTTTTTCTGTGTACATTGAATATAATTGTTTTAATGTGTACCCTGTAATATTTTATTTGATTACGAATGAGCTTAACAATATTTTCGTAGGTTTAAGATAGTCACCATTTTTTTGTGTGTAAAATATTCATATCCTTCAGCCATTTTGGGGTTAACTTGTAGACTATTTTCTTTTTTAAGTTTTATTTAAACTCTTTTCAGTTAACATAAAACTTGGTAAAATTGGTTTCCTGTGTGGAATTTAGTGATTCATCACTACATGTAGCTTACATATAACATGACTTACTATAACTTATGTTCATCACAAGTGCCCTTCTTAATATCCATCACCCATTTAGCCCATCCTCGACTTACTTTCCTTCAATAACCTTCACTTTGTTCTCTATTGTTAAGTCTCCTATGGTTTGCTCCCCTCCCCCTCCGCTGTTTGTTTTTTGTTTTTGTTTTGTTTTGTTTTGTTTTTGCTTCCCATGTGTTCATCTGTTTTGTTTTTTAAGTTCCACATAAGAGTAAACTCATATGGTATTTGTCTTTCTCTGGCTTACTTCACTTAACATAATATACTCTAGCTCTGTCCACATAATTCTTTTCGGTGGATGAGTAATATTGCATTGTATGTGTATTATGTGTATGTGTATTATGTGTGTGTGTATGTGTGTGTGTGTGTGTGTGTGTGTGTGTGTGTGTGTGTGTGTATGGGCATTTGTACTCATTCCATAATTTAGCTATTTTTGATAATGCTGCCGTAAACATCAAGGTCCATATCCCTCTTTAAATAAGTATTTTTGTATCGTTTGGGTGAATACCTCATAGCGCAATTGCTAGATAGTAGGTAGTTCTGTTTTTAACTTTCTGAAAAACCTCTATTCTGCAGAATGGCTGCAGCAGTTTGCTTTCGCACCATCAGTCCCATAAACAGTGTACGTGGAGACAGTTCCCCCTTCCCCTGAATCCTTGCTCTCATCTGGTGTCTTTCGTGTTGTTAATGTTAGCCATTCTGACAGGTGTGAGGTTTTATCTCCTTGTGGTTGTGGTTTGTATTTCCCTGATAATGGTGGATGTTGAGCATCTTTTCATGTGTCTGTTAGCCATCTGAATATCTTCTTTGAAAAAAGGTCTATTCATGTCTTCTGCCCATTTCTTATCAGGCTTGTTTATTTTGGGGGTGTTCATTTTGAGAAGTTGTTTATATATTTTGGATACTAACCCTTTATCAGATGTGACATTGGTAAATATACTCTCTCATTCCATTGGTTGTTGTTTAGTTTTATTTATTATTTCCTTCCCTTCACAGAAGCTTTTTATCTTGATAAAGTTTCGATAGTTAATGTTTGCTTCCACCCCCTCCCCCCCACTTGCCTCGAAGAGACATGTCTAGTAAGAAGTTGCTCCAGCTAAGATCAGAGAGGTTGCTGCCTGTGTTCTCCTCTGGGATATTAATGGTTTCCTGTCTCACATTCAGGTCTTTAATCCATTTTCAATTTATTTTTGTGGTTAGTGTAAGAAACTGGTCCAGTTATATTCTTCTGTATATTGTCCAATTTTCTGAACACCATTTGTTGAAGAGGCTGTCTTTTTTCTATTTGATATTTATTCCTGCTTTGGTAAAGATAGTTGACCATATAGACATGGTTCCATTTCTGGGTTTTCTATTCTGTACCATTGATCTATGTGTCTTTTTTTGTGCTAGTACCATACTACCCTAATGACTATAGCTTTGTAACATAACTTGAAGTCTGGATCTGATGTCTTCAGCTTTGCTTTGCTTTTTCAGGATTGCTTTGGCTCTTTGAGGTCTTTTTTGGTTCTATACAAATTTTAGGATTGTTTGTTCTAGCTCTGTGAAAAATGCTCTTGGTGTTTTGATAGGGATTGCATTAAATATGTAGATATTTTTGGGCAGTATAGACATTTTAACAATGTTTTTTCTTCCAATCCATGAGCATGGAAGTTGTTTCCATTTCTTTGTCTCCTCTTCATTTCATAAGTATTCTATATGTCCAGAAATTTTCAAGTCTAGAAATTTTATTTCATTGGTTAGATTTATTCCTAGATATCATATTGTTTTGAGTGTAATTGTTGATAGGATTGATCCCTTGTTTTTATTTATTAGTACTTCATAATTGGTTTATAGAAATTCAAGATTTCTGTAATTAATTTTATGTCCTGAAAATTTGCTCAATTTATGTATTAGTTTTAGCAATCTTTTGGTTGATCCTTTTGGGTTTTCTGTATAGATTTGAATCATGTGTTCTTCAAATAGTGAAAGTTTGACTTCTTCTTTGCCCATTTGGATATCTTTTATTTCTTTCTGATGTCTGGTACTGAGGCTAGGACTTCTAGTAGTATGTTAAATAACTGTGGTGTGAGTGGACATCCCTGCATTGTTCCTGATCATAAAGGAAAAGCACTCAGTGTTTCCTCATTGGGGATACTAGAAGATGTCTGTCTTTCATATATGGTTGTGATCTCTTCTTTTTCATTTGTGATTTTATTTATTTGGGTCATTTCTCTTTTCTTTTTGATAAGTCTGGCTAGGGGGTTATACATTTTGTTAATTCTTTCAGAGAACCAGATCTTAGTTTCTTTGATATGTTCTGTGTTTTGTTTATTTGTGGTTTTGTGTCTATATCTTTTATTTCTTCTTTAACATGTAATATCCTTCTACTTGCTTTGGCTTTATTTGCTGGTTTTTGTTTGTTTGTTTGCTTTGTTCCTAATCCCTATAGGTGTAATGTTATTAAGTTGTATATTTGAGACTTTTCTTGCTTCTTGATGTATATCTGTACTTCCTTCTTAGGACTGCTTTGATGCATCCCGAAGGTTTTGTACTATCATGTTTTCATTATCATTTGTTTGCATGTATTTTTCATTTCTTCTTCAATTTCCTGGTTACTCATTCATTTTTCAGTAGGAAGTTCTTTAAATCCCATGTATTTGTGCTTTTTCCAAATTTTTTCTTGTGGTTGACTTCACTTTGTAATGTTGTGGTTTGAAATATACATGGTGTGATCTTAATCTTTCTGTAATAGTTGAAGGCTGAATTGTGACCCAGTATGTGATCTATTCTGGAGAATGTTCCATTTGCACTCAAATAGAATGTGGGAGTGCCTGGGTGGCTCATTCAGTTAACTGTCTGACTTTGACTCAGATCACGATCTCACAGTTCGTGAGTTCAGGCCCCACACTTGGCTCACTGCTGTTACATAGAGTCTGATTTGGATCTTCTTTCCCCCTCTCTTTACACCTTGCCCCTGCTCACACTCTCTTTCTCTCAAAAATAAGTAAAGATTAAAAATAATTTAAAAGAATGTGTATTCTGCTGCTTTAGAATGAAATGTTCTGTGTATATCTGTTATGTCCGTCTGGTACAGTGTGTCATTCGTAGCCATTGTTTCCTGGTTGATTTTCTGCTTAAATGATCTTTCTATTGCTGTAAGTGGGGTGTTAAAGCCTCCTGCTATTGTTACATTATTATCAAGGTATTTCTTTATGTTTGTTATTAATTGATTTATATATTTGGGTTATTTCAGGTTGAGGCCATAAATATTTATAATTGTTAGATTTTCTTGATGGATAGACACCTTTATTATGTTATGATGCTCTTCTACTTCTTCTCTTGTTACAGACTTGGGTTTAAAATCCAGTTTTTCTGATATAAGTATTGCTACTCTGTCTTCTTTCTGAGGTCCATAGCATAACAGATGGTTCTCGATGCCTTCGCTTTCAATGTGCATTTTAGACTTTTTGAAAATATCTTTATCAGGAGCACAAAACCTTTGCCATGATATTAGAGAGGTTTTTTTTTTTCCTTGCAGTTTTTGCAATTGAATTTTAAATTAAATTTTATAAAGAGAACTACAAATTTGCATGTACTTATAAATTATAATACAAGATGATCTCATAAACCCTTTATCCTGTTTCCCTAATGGTAACATCTTACAAAACTAAATGCAGTTTCATAACCAGAATATTTACTTTGATACATCTGCATACTTTATTTGGATTTCCTAAGTTTAACATACACGTGTGTGTGTGTGTGTGTGTGTGTGTGTGTGTGTGTGTTTAGTTTATGCAATTTTATCACATTTCTAGATTCAGGTATGTACCACTACAGTCAAAATATTGCAAAATTCTATCACTACAAAGATCCCTCCTGTATCATTTTTATAACCACACAAAATAATTTTGTGATTCATCTAAGTTTTTGAATGTGTCCATTGTACTTTCTCTTTCTCTTTTTCTTTCTTTCTGTTTCTTTCTTTCCTTCTTTCTTTCTTTCCTTCTTCCTTCCTTCCTTCCTTCCTTCCTTCCTTCCTTTCTTTCTTTCTTTCTTTCTTTCTTTCTTTCTTTCTTTCTTTCTTTCTCTCTCTTCTCCCTCTCCCTTTCTCTCTCTCTCTTTCTTTCTCTTTCTTTCCACTCTCTCTCTTTTTGGCTGAATAGACTTTCATATTATATATGATTTTACCATAGGCTATATAACCATTCTACCTTTAAAAGACAACTGGATTGTTTCCATTTTTTGCCTATTACAAATAAAACTGCTATGAACATCCATGGACAGGTTTTATGTATTTATTTTTATTCTCTTGGATAAATGCTTATGCATGCAATCATTGAGTCATGAAGTGACTATCTTTATTTTTATAAGAAACTTCCAAATTGTGTTCTAGAGTAGCAGTATATTTTACATTCTTAGCAATGCATAAGTGATCTCTTTTCTCCTCATTCTTACTGCATTTAGTACTGTCATTACTTAATACTGGCACTGAAGAGAATCAAGCCAAAAGGTATTTACCTCATAATTTGGAAATGAGTAGGGTCTATAAATTGAAAGCATGAGGAAACATATTTAACAATTAGAGTCTAATTGATAAAGCTGTCTTCACTAGGGTCATGAGTTAATAATTATGGATCAACTATACATGATTTTTTTTTAATTAAACAATTAAATAAATGAATAGTGAATAGTTCAGCCAGGATTTTCACTGTTGGAGTGGGATATATTAGAGATAAGCAAGAGAAGGAGGCTAAAATGATCGGTATGATAATGGATTAGAGTAGACAACATCAGTTTGAAGTCATGTATAGCTTAATATAGTTACAGATGACCACACATAAAAATACTTGCACATTTATATATATATACACACCATATACAGGATAGTATACACACATATTTTTTTTGTCTCTCAGCTGGAAAAGGTTAGAAAAACAATGCTATCTCAAGAGCAGCAAGCACAATCAACACTCAGAAGATGGTCTAATAACATGTCTCAATAAAGGAAATCAGGGCTCCTTGTAGAAATGGCTGGTTCTGGCACTGGAGCAGGAAACATACAAGATGAGCCTGGCACATCTTATGCCACAAAGAAAAGCAATTATCAAAGAAAAATTACAAGGATGGGTGAATGTCAAAGAGACATAGAAGCCAAATGAAAGTGATTGCAGTGGCCAAAGCCAGAAATAATTTACGCAACAAAACCAGTTGATCAAAAATTAACAACAGTGACGCAAACTTTTTTTTATGTGTTCATGGAAAGGCACCCTTGAAAGAATACTGGAATAAAACAAAAATAGCACATTTCTGCACAAGAGAAAACAGCATTGTGGGCTTTTTAAAAATAATATCCTTCTAAATTCTACCTGATAAAATTGACTTGATGACTTTTTATAATGAACCACTAATGCAATTATTATACTGTTTGTAAATATATAGCATGACCAAAATCACATCAGTGAAGACCTATTACGACTCTCTACTTTCATCTTTCATCTACCACAACCTGTAGGACCAGGGATTGTATTAGTGTTCTTGGCAATGAGGTTTTGTTGTTGTTGTTTTGTGGTTTGGTTTGGTTTGGTTTGGTTTGGTTTTGAGTGAATGAGAGGCAGAGGAGAGGGTGAGAGAGAACCTTAAGAACCACATTGGGTGTGGAGTCTGACTCAGAACTGTATCTCACAACCATGAGATCATGACTGTGAGATCATGACCCGAGCCAAAATAAAGAGTCTGGATGCTTAACCAGCTAGCTGAGGCAACCAGGTGTCTCAAACAATAATGCTTTTAAAGCATTTTTAAATTTGAAAAAAATATATCTTTAGTAGATAAATCAAGCAAGAATCTTGAAATAATATATTCTATTACACTAGATAACTTTATATATTTTAGAGAAAGCTTATTCTTATTTTTTTTTTTTAACTCATTAGGTTCCACGCCCAACATGGGGCTTGAACTCATAACACTAAGATCAAAATTTGCGTGTTCTACTACCTGAGACAGTCAGGCACCCCTATTTGCAGCTTATTCTAGAACAAAATAAATTACCATATACATAAGAAACTCAGGTTTAAGAGTTCAGGAGAATTTTGATAGCAGTTTTAAGGATAAGTAAATAGGAGAAAGCACTCCAATTTACTTTAAAGAGCATATAGCAATCGCCTTCATTCCAATAGAAAGACTCTGAGGTCCTTTTAGAGAAATTGAAAGCCTAATAGAAAATATCCACTCCATCAAATAGCTCTGTATTATCCACTAGCAAGCAGCTTAAGAAAGACTATGTTTTAACCAATCAAATACTTTATACTTGTAAATCCATACATGTGCTTTAAGCCAATATAATCAAAATTCAAACTGCTCTATAAAAGTTATATGAGTAGGCTCTACAGACTGGGTTCTCAGTCTTTCATCCACAAGCCAAACAGGAGTCCTAGGATAAAAGAAAATGCTCCTTAAATGGTATTAGACAACTAATAATATGTACCCTAACTTTTTAAATTTATATTTCCTTTTTATTATTTTATAATAAAGCATAGTGTTCATGCATATGCAAATAATTAGAATAATCCCTCTCATTTTTAACCAGTTTGAATAAATTAAACAGAGGAATTTTCATACAATGCATACCCACCAATATATGGACAACTTCTTTTTAATTGAGAATCACTCTTTGTGGAAAAGAAATGACAGCCAAGGTGATTGTCAAAGGCAGAAGTCTAATAACAACAACAAAAATTCCAAGAAAATAGTTAATCCATAAAATAGTTCAGTTATACAGATGAATTATGTCTTGCAGAATACTTGTAACATATCACTATTTGTGTCACATATTACACTAAGACTCCTGTATTGGCTTCTTTGACTCAAGTGTCACCCAGGCCAAAGTCTAAAAACCTGATTACATTATTAGCCTGATAACTGCCTCTCTTATAATAATAAAGCAAATTAATGCTTTGCTTACAGACCTCCTACCCATATGGACTGCTATATTTGTCCTATTACATGTTGAAAGAGATAAAAAGGAAAAAAAAATAAGACATGTTAAGAGGCAATGAGAGATAAGTTATACCTATTTTTTTTAATTTTTTAAAAATATTTTTATTTTATTTCTAGGAGAGAGAGAGAGAGAGAGAGACAGTGTGAGCAGGGGAGGGTCAGAGAGAGAGGGAGATACAGACGCTGAAACAGGCTCCAGGCTCTGAGCTGGCAGTCAGCACAGAGCCGGATGCGGGGCTCGAACCCACGAACCACGAGATCATGACCTAAGCGAAAGTCAGATGCTTAACCGACTAAGCCATCCAGGCGCCCCGAGTTATACATATTTTAATTAACATGTTTAGTGAAGAATCCTCAGGAAATCTGGTAAAGGGACATGTAGATATCTTTGATAGCATTTATATTATATCAACAAGTGCAACGACTGTGACCATTGGTGTTGTTTTGAGAAGTATCAAGTAGAGCAATGAATATGAAGAGAATGAGCAAGGTGTAGAGTGATACAAGGTAACCCATGTCATATAACTAGTAATTTGGATTTTACTCCGACTTTAAAAGGGACCCATTGGAACTTTTTGACCAGAGGAATTAGTGAAATAATGTGTTTAAGAAAAAAACAGCTATTTTGAATGCCTGTGAAAAATGTTTCTGCTCTCTCTCTCTGTCTTTGCCCCTCTGTCTGTGTGTCTCTCTGTATATATAAATATATATAAATACGTATATGTATATGTATATATAGTATTATATATACAAACCTATATATATATATGTATTATATATAAACCTATAATAATTTTATACACATAAAGCATATACATATGTAAAACATATGTATATATAATTTTAAAATATATAATAATTGATGGTCTGTGTTTTTAAGATAAATATTCTGAATGTATGGCAATATAAATGTTCATGATAAACATATATTACATCAACTAAATGAATTAATAAGTGATTAAATGAATGAATAAACAAATAGATTAACTAGAGTGATTTGGAGAGTATGTTCATATAATATAAATATTTTGTGAAACAGATGAGCACAAGATACATTATGTTGTATTATGTTGAGGTTTAGTCAAGTATCAGTAGGCAATTAGTTTGAAAGAATAATTTTCCTAATTTACATACATTTGCACTTGGAGTTTAGGAGAGTCTGAGTATTAACACAAAACGATTAGTATGCTCAATTTGTTTTCAGAGTCAATATTTACTGCTGAACACAAATTAAGTCACATTTTAAACTAAGAAATTCTGTCATGTGCTTAAATAGAAATTCTCTGACAGTTGTTTATGTCTTCTTAGTTTAATGTATCTGGATGAACTGATGCACTATATTTGAAAAACTTTACTATGTCCTGTGACTGAACTGACCTTGGTGTTTACCCACTACTATAATTAAGTAAAAAATAAATAAATAAATAAAAATTACCGCTTATTTCTTTGTGAAGTATGCATTTGGTAATACCTGATAGATTTACTCAAACTTCACCCTGTAATTTTCTTTCCTGTATACATAGAAAAATAATAACATTAAATTACATTCTTATAATTACAAATACAGACATTTTCAATACACAGTTGTCATAATGTTATCACCAAATACAGAAACAAACATATCATATTATATATACAAACCCATGTATTGCAAGATCATGACCTGAGCAGAAGTCAGATGCTTAACCAGCTGAGCCACCCAGGTGCCCCCAAGATATTATCTTAGTATCTTTTTAAAAATAATCTCACTCACTATTCTACTTCCCACTAACAATGTTTGAGACTCCTATTTTATGCATCTTCACCAACACTTGTTATCATTGGTCTGTTCATTATAAAAACCCTCACCCTCAGCAAAGTGGGAATAGAAGGGATCTTTTTCAACCTAATAATGAACATCTATGAAGAATCTGTCAGTGCTAATATACCTAGAGATGAAAGACTGAATTGTTTCCCCCTAATCTCGAAAACATGACTAGGATATCTTCTTTCATTATTTCTATTAAACCTTTTACTAGAGATTCAGTATAGTAGTGCAATAAGTGAAGAAAAAGATTAAGGCATTCAAATGTAAAGGAAGAAGTGACTATCTTGACATTCAAATGAAATCATCATTTCTGTAGAAAATCTTGTGGAAGACAAAAAGTTAAAGCAACCAGAAAGTGAATTCAGTAATTTTGCACCATATTTATATATTCAACATACAAAAATAAATTTAATTTGTATAAATCATCATGAAGAGTCAGAATTTGGAATTTAGAAAATAGCATCAAAATTATGAAATATTCAAGGAGAAATCTGTCAAAAGATATGCAAGAATTCTACTCTGAAAAATATAAAACATTGATTAGAAACATTGAAGGACACAAATGAATTAGATATACTGTATTCATGATCAAAGGATTGCATGTTGTAAATATGTCAGTTCTCCCAAAATTAGTCTATAGATTTAACACCATGCCAATGAAACATCCTATTGCTGTTTTCCTCTTTTTGGGGGAGAAGTTAACAAACTAATTTAAAAATTCATTTAAAATTCATGAGATCTAGAACAGCCACCACAAATTTGGAAAAGAAGATCCATGTTGGAAAACTATGGTATCAAGATGAACTTTACAGCTGCATTAATCAAGATAATGTGGTATTGACATAATAGAAAAATAGATCAATGGGATAACAAAGAGAGCCTACAGATAGATCCATACATAAATGTTAAACTGATTTTTGAGAAATTACAAAAGCAATTAAGGAGAGAAAGAATAGTCTTTTGTACAAATACCAGCAGAAAAATTTGGTATCCACATGCAAAATACACATTCACACATATATATTTCCAATCCTTACAACATATATAAATATTTCCTCAAATGTAACAGACGTCTCACTGTAAAATTTTAAAGTATAAAACTTCTAGAAGGAATCATAGGACATAATCTTTATAACACTGAATAAACAGGAATATCTTAGATATGAAAAAGTACAATTTGTATAAAGATAATCAATTAAACTTCATCAAATCAAAAGCTGCTTCTCTTTGTAAGACATTGTTAAGAACGTACACACACAGCAGTTGACTTTGAAAAATATTTTCAAATCACATACCTGATGCAATTGTTTAACCAGGATTTATAAAGAACTTTCAAAAATCAATAGAAATAAATGTGAAAACCCAATTTAAAAATCCATAAAAATTGAACAGAAAACAGTGAACAAATGGTACTAAGAAATAAATATAAATGGCAAATAAGCTCAAGGAATGTTAGACTACAAATAGCGTTGGAATTTTAACGGTCTGAAACTTTCTGAATTACTTTCTGAAGAAAGTAATTGTTTTAAAATTTAATGTACATAACTTTTTTTAATGTTTATTCATTTTTGAGAGAGGGAATGAGAGAAAGAGAGAGAGAGAGAGAGACAGGGTGTGTCTTTATATTATTTCCTTTGTATAAATCTTGATAATTTATATTTTTAAAAGTCCCATGGTTTATACTTTTTTGCAAGTTTATATGCATAGAGTTATATGGATTATTCTCTTTTACTGTAAAATAATCACACTTAACAGACCTTGTTCAACTCTTTTTATTTTCTCTACTTTCTAGACAGTGTATCCAAATAATTTTATTAGTATTTTAATAATTTTTAATTTTTTAATGTTTATTTCTTTTTATTTTTGAGAGACAGAACGTGAGCAGGGGAAAGGCCCAGAAAGTGAGTCACAGAATCCAAAGCAGGCTCCAGGCTCTGATCTGTCATCACAAAGCCAGACGTGGAGCTTGAACCCATGAGCTGTGAGATCATGACCTGAGCAGAAGTTAGATGCTTAATCAACTGAGCCACCCAGGCACTCCAATAAAATTTACTAAAAAGTAATTTTTTTAAAAAGCATCTTAAGATATACTTCAAAGTCATTATTTTATGGTAAATTTAGTGATATTTTTACATTCTAATATGTGATCTACATTGTGATAAAAATACACTTTCTCTTAAAAGTATACCACAATATTTTCCTATCTAAAAATTAACAAATACAGAACTTTCATTTTCTTTTAATAAAACATGACCAACATAGTATCTTCCTATAAACAAAGGCAACTGCAATGGTAATTATCTAGGGATGTCTGAATATCTCAGACATTCTCTTTTTATTTTAAAAATGAAGGGACTTTATTTCTTTTTTTAGTGAACAAGTTTTCAGATGTGTATCCATTGAAAAATTTAGGTTGACATTGTCACATTTATCAATATATTGTCATACTTATCAAGGTCCTTTTTTAACATATTGCAGGGTTTTTGCAAACAAAATACAGTATGAACAAAAACACTCCTTTCAAATGAGTCATAACAATTATGGAAGGGAATCTTCAGCAGTCGGAGCCTTAGGAACAACTTTTAGATTGTGTGCTATTTCAGAATTAATGAAACACATTTATGAGACAGACCAAAATATACCAATGACAATACTGGGAAAATGTATTTTGTGGATTGCAGTCATAATACTATTATTTTCTACTTTCCTTTTTTTCATTGGCTTGTAAAGCAACAGAATATACTCATCAACATGTATTTCCAATATATTATACTTACTGAAAGCTTACAACATTTATGATTTTGAAATTGATCTTGAATAATATTTCCATTTCATCACTGCATAAGCATCCCGATTAATTGGTCATGAGGAGAAAATACTTTCTTGGAGTGCTTATAATCATTTTTTTTAACATCAGATTGTGTTGTAATCTTAATTTCTACTTAAACTATACTCATAGAGGAAAGGGTGTTTCAGGCAGAAAAGATTGATAAGCACAACAGTATCTAAAATTGCATAGATGTTAGACTAACTCCTTCTGTCTGTATTTCATCAGGAAACTAATGTTAACTTTTTGTGAAAATCCAGACAATTTCTCTAAATTTATCCCATCCATAAACAGTCTAGTCTTTAGTTTATAAAGTAATATTTATTGGGCAGTTGATGAAAAAATTGTATCAAAGAGAGCTTGGCATATTATTGTATTCCTTGTTGTTTTATTGCTCTGCCCAGTAAGGCAGAGGGCCACAAACCATTCAGGTCATACTCGTCATTGTTGTTAGTATGTAGTGATGTGAATAAAGTTCAAACTTTACTGTTTTATGGAAATGTGAAGTTGTGTTGTATTTCTCTAAATAAGTTAAATTACCATTTGTCAACTATTGCCGGCTGTGTATGAAATTTATCAGCTATGAATAAAATTATCGCACATTTTACTGTTAGGTGTAACACCTATGTTAAATGCAACATGCACAGGTATGAATATGCTGTTGTGATTTGGAGGTAGAAATGGATTCTGCTGACCTTATCCTATTTTAAAATCAAAACATGTATTGCAACTTAACACCATCAAGAAACATTTAAAGGCCTTAAATAACATGTTTTTGAAGAGTGAATGAATTCCAGTGAAAGAGCCTGAGTAATTGAATCTGAATTGACTGGTTTTATTGGTTAAGAAAAAAATAGTTTATTATGACAACTCAATTTAAAATTGTCTAGTTAAGTGTAATGTGAGAATTTCGATTAAAGACTCTCTTCCTAGCTTATTGCAGCTTTATAAAAAATTCTTTAGGCTAAAACTTGATGGATGTTTTTGATGAATTTGTTAATTTACTATTCTTCAATTTAACAAAGCAGTATGTTAATGAATATTAGCCATTTCAGTTTAAGAACCAAACTTTAAATAACTGATTTAAAGGAATACTTTTCACTTTTTTTTGTCCCTTTTTCTAACGTCTCTCCATCAAAGCTGAGCAATATCTCAAGACTGAATTGCTAAGAAAAATGTTGTGTTAAAAGAATGAAAGCCTTGGGATTGAGAGTAAAATAATTCAGTTCCTTTTAAAACAGCTAATATTTCAGAGCCATCAAATCTAAGAAAAGCTGCAGTGATCTATGATGTACAATTAGCCTAATTCCATGTGAACATGAACAGTATTTTCTCACTTCTCTGAATAGGTCATTATTTTGAGGTTAATAATTTTAAAATTCCCAAGAATACCATAGAAATTGATTTTTCCCCCTTAAGATCCCTTTTTGAAAGAAAAAGATTCATGTATAATGATACTTGTACTCCTGTCAGGTTCAATTTAACATTTTGAGGAATTCATTCTTCAGTGTATGTAGTAGGTTCTATTTAATATAGCAATTATTTAATTATAAAAGGAAGCTTAAACAAGTCTTCTCAACTCTCTGAAGTCTTTGGAAATTTTTCTTTGCTAGTGTGTGATTTTTTTTTCCCTTATAGAACAGTCCCTATTATTTCTTTTCACCAATAACTGGATTTTAATGTCTGCTTTGATTCTAAAATGTCATGAAAATAAAATTTAGTTATGTTACCCGAAAAACAGAGGATGCCACATTTTGTACAAAATCAGCTACGTGTATTCATAATTGGTCTTGCATTTATTGCTGCATTCAGGCTACAGTAGAATAGCATGTTGGAGTTTCTCTCTAAACCACATCTTTAGGGGCACTTGGGTGGCTCAGTTGTTTAAGTATATGGCTGTTGATTTCAGCTAATGTTATAATCACACAGTTTGTGAGATGGAGCTCCTGTTGGGCTCACGCTAACAGGACAGAGCTTGTTTGGGATTCTTTCTCTCCCTCTCCCTCTCTCCCCTCCTCTGCTCATGTGTGCACAACCGTACACTCTCTCTGCCTCTTAAAATAATTAAACAAGAAAAAATATTTTTAAAGCCCACACCTTTCAATATAATCTACATAATTTTTATTTTGAACTCCCTTTAGTCATCTTTGCAGCTTCTTAAAAGATGTGACTTATTTTACTATATGTGATTTCAATAATACTGTCATTTTAGAAAACAAAAGAAATGCTAACTTATTATTATCCATGATTTTAACTGACCCACATTATCCATAATATTAATTTACCCACATTATTACTTATTCCATTGGATTTTATCAAAAATTTTCAGGAAAATAGTGTATGATTTTAATTTCTATGTGTATTTTTCAGTGTAGCATTCCAGTATATTCAAAACATGATTATGACAGGTAGCAATATCCTTTTTCTTTCTTCACTTAATGCACTTAGAATTTCTTAAATTTAACTTGATATATTTATTTAGATGTATGAGGAGCTGACTCAACAGCACATTTCACTTTACTGTCCTAAATGGTATTCTGATTAAAACCTAATGCTTCATTGTTGAATAAATAGATATTTGGGCACAATTTTAACCACATTCTCTTAATATCTTGTGTGTATCTTCTATTTATCTAGCATCTACCTATCATTTAACTTTCTAGCCATGTCTTTTTTTGAATGGAAATAAGATTATATCACAATAATTTGCAAGTGAGATACATGGATTATGTTCAATAAAACATTTCATTTCATAAACCAATTATCCATTCAATTAGTAATTTCTAAAAACTCACAAATACACTGAGAGAGAAAAGAAGACTCTGCTGGAAATTGGAAATATTGAAGAACCCTCATTATTGATATAAGGTATTCTATAGAGAATGGGTAGAAATAAATATTGATAGTGAGTTCCATTTGACAGACTTAATTTCTAGGATATTACAATTGGTAATATGAACATTTTATGAAAGATCAATATATAGTATAATGAACTGTTTGCAAGGAAACAGGAATATAAAATTATACTTTCTTCAACCTAGCAAGCAAAAACCAACTAAATAATATTGGTGACTTAACATCTCTATTATGGACTGAATTTCTGGCCTCCCCATTCATATGTTGTAGTCCTCTATTTTTTTTGAAAAGACAAACTGAGGCGTTCAAAAACTTTTAAGAATTTGAGGAAAATGGATTTGAACTGGGTAGCATCCAATCTAGCAGACAGAAAAACTTCATAAAATGAAAAACTTTTATAGGCAAAAGAGGGCAGAAGTAAGGAAATTACAATAGGAAAATAAAGTGGGGGATTGGCTATCGGAACGTCATTTTCCTTTAGGGGATGACAGGGATATGTTAGGCAGTGCTTATCAGGAAATTCTTCCTGATTGATTTAATATTCTATTTCTGGAAGTGTGAAAACTATAAGTAAGCCTTGGTTTGGTGACTTAGTTTGGTGGTTAACATAGCCGACTCCAGTTGGGGTGTACTACTGTCTTATTGTTACCACCCTAATGTGATGGTTTTCTTAGAGCCATTGGGAGGTAAATAAGTTTAGATGAGATCATGAGAGTAGAGTCCTCATAATGGAACTAGTGTTCTTATAAGAAAAGGAAGAGACACCAGAACTCTCTCTTCTGTTTGCCATCTGAGCACAGAGAGAACCAGCCTTTTGCAAGTGAAGAAGAAAACCCTGACCAGAACATGACCATGCTAGTATCCTAATCTCAGATTTTCAGTTTTCAGAAATGTAAAAAATACATTTCTGTGTTAAGCCACTCAGTCTGTCATTATGTTATAAAAGACCAAGCAGACAAAGACAATCTTAAAGAGTAACTTTATTTTTCTTTAAAATGGGTATAATATCTGTACCTTTGCCTGAAATCCAGGGATTATGTTACAAATACCAAATTAATAAATATTTGAAATTGTGAAGTTATGTTAGTTTTTGAATTGAGGCCATTTCACTTGTGTTGAATCATCATTGAACTGATACTGTTTAATGTCACTCAGAACATTGGTGAATGAGCTAGGGAGATGGAAGAGGAGTCTAAATAAAAGTTAAATGTAAATATTTGACATATCTATAAATTTCCTTTTTGTTATGAAACTGTCATTTATTTTTCTCTATGTTCTCTATTCTAAGCTTCACCAGCAAATTTTAGTCATCCTCTCCACTCCCAAAGTACTTCAGCTATTTATTTTGTTATTTAATCTCTGGCAACCCTTGACTTCACCACTTCAATTTCAACCATATTATTTTTTTAATATGTTCCCTCAAAGGAATTGTATTGCCAGATGTTTCACATAAGATAATTTGAGACCATTGGATGTGGATTAGTGAATGCTAATTTATCTGCTCCTTATCATTGCTTGGTTTGATGGAAAGGAAGTATGAGTGATCATTAAAAAATGTTAAGTATTTTTTTTAAATTTTAATGTAAATATACTATTTAAATAAAAATGTAAATTGGGATAAATAACTGTGGAGAAAAAGTAGAACAGCCAGCTAAAGTTGTTGAATGCAGAAAGATCCAGGAAGGGGATAAGCTAAGAAAATGACAGAAAAAGGTAGCAAATAATAATAAAAAGAGAAAGGTCACAGAAGTGTTTTGGATATTCTCAGTGTGCTCCTCTATATTCACTGTCTCTCTTCATCCTTCACCTTTTCTCTGAGCACAAGGAAACTGACCTTTGCTTCAGATATCTTGTGCTCTAGTTCCAAGCATGTAGAAAGAAGGGAAAGGAAAAAATGGGGTTCAGATAATTATTGCCCTGACTAAATATCTGCAGCATTGCAATGGTCAGACACCTTGTCTCCTGTCAAGAGGCCCTCTCCGCACAAACGTTTCCTTCAGTTAAACCTAGGGTAGCGGAGCAAGTCACTTGTTAGTAGTTCTAGGATAATACACTATCACATGCCATTTATTCCACATTCTACCATATTCCTTGAAATAAGTGCTGTCAACAATGATTAAACTTTCCCCAAGTACTTAATTTGAGGGTACCGCCTCTTTCATGTGACATCCTATCTAATAAAGTAGGTGAAAAATCAGTCATATCAAGTAGGCAAAGTCACAAATTAAGCCCAACCATGTTTGATAAGTGAGGACATTCAATGTTTTATTTTGTAACTATCACTGGAAATAAATTATAATGAAAGATTGCCTATAAATTGGTTAATAAAATATATCAGAAAAATGAACAGAAAAGAAAATATTAAAACATAGAACTAATCACATTGAAGTATCAGGTCAAAATTATCTACATATATGGGGGAATGGAATAGGCAACATCAGATATATGGTTGACTTCATTAGATGACATGTGATTAGGTCTATAATAAGGTTGTTATATTTAACAAACATGAATTCTTACATATAATTACATTTGAATTACAGATAAACAACAAATACTTTTTAGTAAAATATGGTATATCAAATGTTATTGCTTAACTGAAATTCAAATGTACTTGGGTGTCTTAGTCTCCTCAGGCTACTATAACAATATGCCGTAGACTTAGTGGCTTAAAAAACAAACATTTATTTCTCACAGTTCTAAAACCTGGGAAGTCCAAGATGAAGGCAATTGGCAGATTCAGTATCAACTGATGTCACACTTCCTGGTTTACAGATGGGATTCTCCTTACTATTCCTTCACATGGTGTAAGGGCCAAGAGAGTTCTCTGAGGTCTCATTTATAAGTGCACTGATTTCATTCTTGAAGACTCCACATTTATGACTTAATCATCCCCCTAAAACCCTACCTCTAGATACCATCACACATCAAGGGTCCTGGGTGGCTCAGTCATTTAAGTGTCCAACTTTGGCTCAGGTCATGATCTCGCGGTCCATGGGTTTGAGCCCTGTGTTTGGCTCTGTGCTGACAGCTCAGAGCTTGGAACCTGCTTCAGATTCTGCATCTCTCTCTCTCTCTCTGTGTTTCTTCTCTACTCACACTCTGTCTCTGTCTCTCTCAAAAATGAATAAACATTAAAAACTTAAATAAATAAATACTATCATATTGGTGATTCAACATATGTATTTTCAGGGAACACAAACCTGGACATTCTATTTTTTAACTGGCAACCCCAGTAGGAGATATAATATATGTATGCTACTGACCCCATATCTTGTGAATGCTCATTAAAATGTCCACACTGGAAGACAAGTAGTTCATAATCACAAGGGATTGCCAACAATCCAGTAGAGATCGGTCAGTCGGTTTACTAATTCCCTATAACGTGCTGTTGTACAAGTATGAGGTGCCTGTGTGACTCGGTCAGTTAAGCATCTGACTCTTGATTTTGGCTCAGGTCATAATTTAGTGGGTTCCTGGGATAAAGCCCTGTGTCACCCCAAGATCCTGCTTGGGATTCTCTCTCTTTTTCTCCCTCCCTCTCTCTGTCTCTCCCCTCACTCATACTTTCAAGCACTCTCTCTCTCTTCCTCTCTCAAACCAAGCAAACAAATAAAAAAAAAAAAATGCCCCTGGTTTTAGATTGGAGGCTTTGCATTGGGTTATTGATAATTTGACCTCACTAAAGTTCAGCAGGCTGTATAAATCAAACTTGCTCACATTCACCCAGTAAGATATAAGTTCTCAAATGAACATACTAGTTAACTAGAGACAGATTGATTCCAGACTGATGGAAGCAATTATTGTCCTCAATGAAATAGGATAAGTTTAACTTTCTTCTGCTATTTGTAATAGTTCTTCCAATGCCAGCCCCCACAGACTTACTAGGTAGTTTATACACAATAATGGTATACATTATTGCTTTTTAATACCTTACTTTACAGATTAGACACTAAAGCAATGGGCTACTTTCTAACAATTGTTCATCTTTCTATATACACCAAGATGATAAACAATTAGTGTTAAAATTGGTTGGATGGACTATTGAAAGTTCATTTATGATGAAAGTATTAGATAGTATCTTATAAACTGGGTTATTTTCTTGTTCAATTTCATGTTTTCTGCACCATGACTGAGAATGTATAAGGTGTCCAGTAGCATAATATATAGCTAATATATATAATTTTTTTGTTCAAATTCAGTTAGGCTCCCTTTAGTTTATGAAGATCTAAAACAATGAATTCTTTCTATTAGCTGCTAAGGGAGTGAGTTAGAATATTGGAGACAAAATTTGTTAAAAGGCTCTTTTATTTGGCAACTCTTTAATATTATTACGATAATATTATTTGTGTTTTAAACAGATGTTCTTGTTATGATTTTATTTCCTTTTTTGGTGATGCGTTACTCTCCAGAAACTGTAAAATCTCTCTTGTAATTTGCGTCCTTCTGTCTTGAAAGAAAAAGATATAAATGGTGGTTATCTGGTCCTCAACTCTCATACAGTTGAACCTCCTCCATCCTAAATAATCAAAATAAGGTGGTGGCATCAAGTTACACTTTTCTTTACTATTTGAGACATCAAGGAAAAGCTTTCTCTGTTATCTCATAGAAATATATATATATATGTAATAAATATTTATAATAAAATTTATATTTAATATAATATATATGTTAATTAAATATATTAAATTATACTTATATAATTAAAACTATCTTCGTCTTTTATACCTATAGCCACTGCAGAGAAGAGATCCATATGTTTTTTCTCTTATTTGAGGCATGAGAGATAGGTTGCTTCTATTTTCTCACACAGATATGTACACATTAGAGAACCACTTATTAATGTAAACAAAGTAAATGATAGCACTTGCTTTGACAGTAATTCACTTTTTATAACTTATTTAAATCTCATGGTAATATAACAGCATAAATCCTTAACATAAAAAGTCAATAGACCTGATAAGCCATAAGATTTTTCAACAGGATTGTCCATGAATCTCCTAGAGATTCAAAAAAATAAAGGGGTGGAACTTAAGATACTACTTATAGTAAACTGAATTACAACTTAAGGAAGAGAATATTTCTTACTTGTGATTCTGGGTTCTGCTGAATTGAAGGATTTAGCTGCCACCACTTGTTTATAAAGTTAGAATAATTAGTGTTTATCTGGGGATCCCTGTGCAACTGAGCAAAGACAAAGTTACTGTGTTACTAAGGTGATTGGTCTTGACTGTAGAGGGGAAATCAGGTCACTGTGGGACAAAAATGTACAAGGAAAAAGAGTATGGAAGCTGAAGGTTTTCTATAGCACTTCTTGTATTTGTTCACAAGGTTTAAATTGATAAAGCTTTTCTAGAGTTCTGCACAGGCATCACAACAAACAAAACGCTTCTCTGTTCCTTTGGGACTAAGATTTGAGTCACACTTTTGAGGCAACTCATTTATAGCAAGGAATGCACACGATGGATGATAGAGAAAGATAATTATAAATGTCAATAATGCCCTTGAGATTAGTTTCAGAAATAGAAATATTGATAAATTATGTCCCATTCTTTTTTGCTATATATATTTACAAATTGCAAATAACTTGTTTTTACTTTATTCTTCATTCCTGGCTATTATGCATAAAATAGCTGCAAAATTATAACTTATTTCAAGTATTGTGAAGTATATTTATGGGCAAAATACAAAGAAAAGAAGGAATGGACATCCAAGCCAGTTATCTGAAACATGAAATTAGATGATGGCATACCCAATGTTGGAATTCATGTTGCAGCATTTTCTTTTGGGACTTGGCTCATATTTTGGAACTTTTTATGAGAAATCTTACTTAGGTGGAAGAGATCATTTAAAGATGTATCAGAATTGGATATAAAGATATATGTGTATTTTGTGGGGGAAAAAAATCTGGACCAGAGAGGATATTTGCATTTTTTAAAAATCTTTTAAGGCCATACAGATTTCTGCTTGAGGAAATCTACTTTTTTACCAGAGTGTACTCTTGCTAAGAGTACAATCAAGATTCTCTCCTTTTCTCTCTTCAAATGAGATTCCCCATGACCAAAGCTAAGATAATCACTCTATCTTTCATAAGGTGCTGAACCTCAACTAGAGTGATAACAAAGAAAAGGAAATGGAGTGTAAACTGTTATTGCAGACTACATTGTCCTAAATCGCTTTAACTCCTCCAGTGTTCTTGTTTTGCTTCCAAGTCTTGTTCTCCACTCTCTCTACTTTTACCATCTATGGTTTACCTTCAGCATATTTACTTTTTTATTTAAATTAGTTAGATAAAATTCTGGTTTATGTAACCAAATAACACAAACTGGTGTAACCATTGTAAGGAGACCATAATTCATTCTTATTTTACTATAAGATTCTTGTTTTGTGGGCACCTGGGTGTCTCAATCGGTTAAGCATCTGACTTTAGCTCAGGTCATGATCTCATGGTTTGTGGGTCCGAGCCCCGCATCGGGCTCTGTGCTGACAGCCACCTCAGAGCCTGGGGCCTGCTTCAGATTCTGTATCACCCTCCCTCTCTCTGACCGTCCCCTGCTTATGCTGTCTTTCTCTCAGAAATAAGTAAAACATTAAAAAAAAAAGATTCTTGTTTTGACAAAAATCCATGTTGAAAACCATTCAATTCCTTTTTTCATCTATGACAGGACATAATATAATTTGATATTTTTACATGTTAATATAGTGAATTTTATTTATATTCTGAAAGCTACTCTTGAAATGATTTCCATTTGGAGGAAGTGTTGATATGGTAATAATTTAGTACTTATGCATTTAAAATTCAATTGTGTATGAATTCTTTTTATTATTATTATTTTTAGTATTGTTAATTTTATACGATTTTGATAAGAATGTTTCCCAATTTTATGTAAATATGTATCTCTATTGTCTCTATATTATCTTGCATTGATTATCATTAAAATTGACTATTCTGACCCTATATGGTCAACATATCTTCAACAAAGCAGGAAATAATATCCAGTGTAGAAAAGACAGGCTCTTCAAGAAATGATGCTGGGAAAACTGGACAGCAACATTCAAAAGACTGAAACTGGACTATCTTCTTACACCATACACAAAAATAAATTTGAAATGGATGAAAGACCTTGGAGTACCTGGGTGGTTCAGTAAGTTAAGCATCCTGCTCTTGATTTTGGTTCAGTTCATGATCTCACAGTTTGTGTTTGAACCCTACATTGGGTTCTGTGCTGACGGCACAAAGCCTGCTTGGGATTCTCAGTCTTTCCTTCTCTCTCTGCATCTCTCTCTCTCTGTCCCCCAAAATAAGTAGATAAATATTTTTAAAAGTGGATGAATGATCTAAATGAGGGACGGGAAACCATCAAAATCCTAGAGGAGAACACAGGCATCAAACTCTTTGACCTTGGCCAGAGCAACTAGACACATCTCCAGAGGCAAGGAAAACAAAAGCAGAAATGAATATTAGGACTTCTTCTAAGCAAAAAGATTCTCCACAGGGAAGGAAACAATAAACAAAACTAAAAGGCAGTTTATGGAATGGAAGAAGATATTTGCAAATGACATATCTGATAAAGGGTTAGTATCCAAAATCTATAAAGAACTTAGCAAACTCAGCATCCAGAAAACAAATAATCCTGTTAAGAAAAGGGCAGTAGACACAAATAGTCCTTTTCCAAAGAAGACATCCAGATAGCTAACAGACACAGGGAAAGATGCTTAAATCACTCATCACCAGGAAAATACAAATCAAAACCATGATAAGATGCCACCTCACAACTATCAGAATGGCTAAAATTAACAACACAAGAGACAACACGTTGTGATGAGGATGCAGAGAAAAGAGGACCCTCTTACACTGTTGGTAGGAATGCAAACTGGTGCAGCCAGTCTAGAAAACAGAACGGAGGTTCCTCAAAAAGTTAAAAATAAAACTACCCTGCTATCTAGCAGTTGCATTACTAGGCATTTACCCAAAGGATACAAAAATACTGTTTCAAAGGGACACATGCACTTGGATGGTATTTTTTAATTTTTTTAATGTTTTATTTATTTTTGAGAGAGAAAGAGAGAGAGAAAGAGAGAGAGACAGCATGAGCAGGGGAAGGTCAGGGAAAGAGGGAGACACAGAATCCTAAACAAGCTCCAGGATCTGAGCTAGCTGTCAATATAGAGCCGGATGCAGGGCTCAAACCCATGAACCTGAGATCATGATCTGAGATTAAGTCGGACGCTCAACAGATTGAGCAACCCAGGCATCCTAAGCACTTGGATGTTTATAGCAGCGTTGTCAACAGTAGCCAAACTATGGAAAGAGTCCTAATGTCCACCAGCTGCTAAATGGATATAGATATACAAATATCTATATCTATATCATGGAATATTCCTCAGCCACCAAAAAGAATGAAGTCTTGCCATTTCCAACAACATGGATGGAGCTAGAATGTATTATGCTAAGTAAAATAAGTCAGTCAGAAAAAGACAAATACCGTATGATTTCACTCATATGTGAAATTTAAGAAACGAAACACATGAACATATGAGAAAGAGAACAAAAGAGAGAGAAGGAAACAATCCACAGGAGTCTTTATTATAGAGAACAAACTGAGAGTTGATAGAGGGAGGGAGGTGGGGGATGGCCTAGATGGGGGATGAGTATTAATGAGGATACTTGTTATGATGAGCACTTGGTATTGTACATAGGTGATTAATCACTGAATTATCAGATCTTGGGCATTGTTTTTCAATTAGAGTCTGTAGAGTTCATTGAAAATCTATGTCTTATTGAAACCTGGTTCTTTTTTCTTCCCTCCTTTAGATTGAGTTTTATATTATCTTTTTATGTATCTCATAATATTTTCTTGAAAGCTAGACATGTTAATAGGAAATGCATAATGATGCAAGTATTTTGAATGTTTGAACATCATTCCTTTCCTTCTACTGAGCATGGAGTGGATTTGTGTTAACCTAGTTAGGATTTGGGCTGGGTTTGAAGTTTGATGTTGTCAGTTTTACCCTCAGTGTGTCACAGAATTAAATTCCTCTAGGGATACCTAGTGTTCAATTTGTAGGCTAGTCAGTTTGTTTTATGTCCCAATGTCTGCTCACTGGGAACATTTCTCTCTTTCCGCTTTACCAGCAATTCTGCACTTTTAATTTAATTCCATTTGACATGGTGATAGGACCTGAGTAAGGAAGGGGTGTGTTGTCATACTGATTAAGCCTCTGCTGGTGTTAGGTGTTACATCATGTGACTTCTCAAGTGTTCTTTCTTCCCAGCTTGCTGTAATGCTAATGCTAACATATATTCCTGCTCCTCTCCAGAATAGAAATTCTGACTTCTTCTTCCCCTAGTTGAAGTGTACCAGTACCTTAAGAGGTTTTTGTTTTGTTTTGTTTTGTTTTTTTGGTTTCTGTTTTGTTTTGTTATTTTTTATCTTTTTATTTTCCTTCCTCTTCCTTTTGAAGATTAAGGTGTTTATTCCATTGTAGAGTTAGATGTGAGTCTATGTGGAACTTCAGCAGTATCTACTGCTCCCTTTCCCCAGTCAGCACTAGGAAGAAAATTTACTTGGGATACTCTCTGGTCCTCCCTGTGAGCATATAGTAGATGTCATGAAGGAAACATCTCCAGAGAGGGTGCAAATGTCTTCATATATGCAGTGCTAAAGGACAGTTAGTTCTCCCTTTCATCCCACTTCTCTGATGGTTAAAGAAAAGTCATTCAAGTCTTTCCAGCACTTTGTAACTGCAGGAGCAACACTTTTTTTTTTTTTTTTTTTTGCTATTCTCTTTATCTCCAAATTGAAGCAAGAAATCTCATTGTGGTTATTTTTTTTTTTATCTCTCCGTTGAGTAGTTTTTTTTTGTTGTTGTTGTTTGTTTATTTGCCATGTGGTTCTTTTTGTGTGTATTTATTGTCTATTCATTGTGGAGTCCTTTTTAAAATCTATGTTATCTATCTCCATTTTGATTCCAATAGTAACACAACCTTATATTTTTTTAATAAAAACATTTCGTTTGATATAGTTATTGTGTATCTCTGGACACTCCAGGTTTACATTTTCACTCATTTAGTAGTGTAAGTGTTCCTTAGTTTTGTTTGTTTTACTTAGTTTGTTTGTCAGTGAAGTGGTTAATTTTAATGAAGTCTGATTAAGCATTCTTCTTTTTTTAAAGTTATTTCTCCTATTTAAAATAATTATGTCAAATTTCAACATCCTGAAGAGGGTCTCCTCTTGTATATTTTAGAAACTTCATTGCTTTACTCTTTGTTTTTGTTCATGATATATACCAAATGGCCTTTCAGAATATGGTGTGAGAGACCGGTTTTAGATTCATTTTCTCCCAACATGAATATCCAATTTAATGTGCTCTACTATTTTTCAGGGTCTCCTTTGTCAAAGATAAGCAGACATAAATTGCATGTGTTTGTTTCTGATCTTTTTCTTCTCTTCTATTTATTCTTGTGTATAATAGTTTTATACCAATAGACACTGTTTTAACTACTTCAGAAATACTTTGGTATCTGTACTCAGTATCATTGTTTGTTAGCTTTCAGGATTTTTGCTCATTTATAGAATGCATTCATTTCTGTTCATGTATTTTTTATTTTTGGAATGTCTAGTTAATTTTAACAGTATTCTCAAATTTGAGAATAAAATACTATATATAAAGATAGAATACAATTCCCAAATTAAATATGAAGATAGAAAATTCTTTCTGCCTATTGACTAAATTATTAAAAGTTCTTAAGGTCTTTTTTTCCCTTTCACATTAGTAACAAGACCACCTGTGATTCTTTTCATGTTTTCTTCATGTATTTTTTCTATTTTCTTTTTTTTTTTTCTTTGTCATTCCATCCTGTTTCTGAATACATCTGGTAATATTGCATGATATTGAATATTTCATTTGGAAAAATTCTGGCTGATATGAATGATGTTATCCTATTAAAAAAGGATTTAAATATAGACAGAGCACTTGAACAAACAATACTAATTTTCAGGCTTACCCATGGTGTATTTCTTGTTTACCCTTACTTAGATTATAATTCTTTATAGATCTTAACTGGTGGTTCGAATTATTTTCTAGAATTTAAGTTTCTTATAGAATCTGAAACTTCCATGTTGGTATTTGCTTAAATTTCTTACCAGAATCTCTGCATTTCTTTAAATTTCCTAAAAGCTTTTCTCTGCTTGGTTTATACACATATCCATGGTTTAGTTAAGGGGAAATGCCTTAAAGATGACTTGTGGATATAATTTTGGGATTACTTCTTGGTACTTCCCTTTTCCTGTAGGATCTAATACTCTCATGTCATGGTTACTTTGTTAACTTTGAAATCCAAATTCTGTCTGCCATAGCCAGTGATATTCCTACAAGCTCTGGCATCTTTTTTTCTAACTGGCATCTGAGTGTTATGCTCCCCAATTACTAAGTGCCCAAAGGAAAAGAATAATAATCAATGTTGAGTCACCTTATTGTGTTCGCCTTTGCAACAGGATCTCTGTATCTTTTCTAAGGTTATTCACATCTGATGTTTCCTCCATTTGGGACCTTCTTCTCCTAATTGTGAATATATCTTCATTCCGTCTCAGCACAAATACTACTTCTTTAGAAATAATTTATTAGATCATTGAGACAACAGTACTTACATCATTCTTCCATTTGTATCATAAATTGATCATTAACTGAAGTAATTTTTTGGTCCTAATTATTTTTTTTTTATGTGTTTGTCTGTCTCTGGCCATGTTAAAATAATCCAGAAGACAGTCTTTGTCTTATTCTCTATAAGTCTCATTCCATGAAACACAACTGATACTGAGTAAGCATTTTTCTATGTAGAAAGAATGCACAAAAGGAAGACAAGCTTAATATTAAAGTAGAAATTCAGTATTAATAGTGACCATAATTTCTAATATATTGATATTCATTATAAATTCTTAACATAGAATCAAGGGTATTTTATATAATATGATATAATATAATATAATATAATAACATAATATACAAAGTAATATAATATAGTGTAATATATATAATATATAATATAATTTAGTACAATGTGAAAATATAAAATGCATATTTATGTTACAGGTCATTAGAAGATTTATTAATCGTGTTTTTCTTAGGGTGGAATATGTATTTGAATAGAGAAATAATCTTGTATTGTCAAAATTTAGGTAAATAAGTGTACTATTCCAATGATCTATTCACTTATATTAAATTTGCATCATATTCAAAGTGGATATTACTAATAAAAGTTTCCCCAACTAAGCTTCATTTTATTCTCATGAAAAAACAAATAAGCAAAAACTCTATTTTAATTGAAGCAACCCCAAACACCAGTATATCATTAAATATTTCATCTTTCAATTTACTTTGGTTATAATCTTAAGAAAAAGGCATGCTTTCAAACACTTGAAATTTATTTTGCATTACTTAGATGTTTTCTTAGATACTTTATGTTTGTCATGAAAGATGAGCATCATAAAACAACTATGTACATAATAAAGTAGGGTTTTAAAATAGTCATCTTAGATACACTTCACTATCACAGTCATTCCCTATAAACTTTTTTTTAAATATGTGTTAATCAACTTTACAACTGCGAAGAAACAAAGGCTGTGTATGCTCAAACACCAAATGATGCCAGTGTCTAGATTTAAAGCAAAACCAAACCTCTGGAAGAAGACAATAAAATAATTAAAAATATGCCTCCCGCTTTTGGAATATTTTTATGCATCACTAAAAATCTTTTCAGCAAAGTAATAGAATAAAACATAATTAGAAAATAGCAAGTCAGTTACTCTTGGAAGTATTTCTGTTTATCACCATTAAAATATTGCTAAGCCTAGAGACAAATGGTATGTGAGTATGCATTTGTCAGATAAGAATTCTGAATAATTAGTGCTCGTAAGATTAGCATAAAGAGCCCAAGGGAGTATTTGTACATAAAATAAGTCAAGAAAGAAAGGATAAAAAAGAAAGGAAATAAAATACCATTAAGCTAATACATAGTAATTTGGGATACTTTTTCTACTTTTCTATTTATTTAAAAATGAAAAAAATAAAACTCCTTTGTGTGAAGGGATCCATCCTTTCCTTATGCCACATAATAAAACTAACACATATTTAATGAGATTACATTCATATTGTGTATACATATGTAATTTGATGTTTTACATTTTTTGTTTTTATTTAAACCAATTTAGTTAATATATAGTGTAGTAATGATTTCAGGAGTAGAATTTACTGATTCATCGCTTACATATAACACCCAATGTTCATCCCAAGTGCCTTCTTTAATGCCCATCACCCATTTAGCCCATCCTCCCACCCAACACCCCTCCAGCAACCTTCACTTTGTTCTGTTTTTAAGGGTCTCATGATTTGCCTCCCTCTATGTTTTTACCCTATTTTTTCCTTCTCTTCCCTTAGGTTCATCTATTTTGTTTCTTTAATTCCACATACGATATGGATATCATAAAAATCATATTATATTTATCTTTCTCTGACTGACTTATGTCACTTAGAGTAATGCATTTTAATTCCATCCACGTTGCCACAAACGGTAAGATTTCATTCTTTTTGATCTTCAAGTAATACTGCATATGTAATTTTGAACCAATCAGTTATTTTTAAAAGCAAAGTGTTCATACACATTCTAAACATTTTGTTTATTCACATAACACTATTAATACCATAAGCAAAATAAATTTAAATAATATCAGAAAGCACGAGCTTAATGGCTAATCTGACATAGCACCAAACTAAACCTATCAATTTACTCTCATTCTTCCTGTATGTACCTCTTTTAAACATGGAGTAATGTCCACTCCTTTATTGTTCAATTCAGAGTACTTAGTTTAATTTTACTGATCAATGCCTATCTCCTTACCCCACTGTCATAGAACTGTATCTTTGGCCTTTCCGAGAATTTTCAATTTTCTCTATTTAAACTTGCATTGTGTCTCAGCCATTATATGCTGCTATTTCTTTATGAAGTTTGTTTAGCTACATTTTTGAAGATCATCTCACTTATTTTTTCTTATCCATGTGTTTCAGAACCATAGCCCTGTGTAATTAGAGTTCTAGTTGCAATTAGCAGAAGATCTTTTCCCTGGTTACAACAGAAAATAAAATTTATTAAAAGATGTTAGTTCATAAAAACTCCGGGAAAACATTGCTCCAGGCGTAAAAGCTCAGAATACTCTCTGACCAAACCAGTCTCCCAGACATGTGCCTTTGTCACCCTTACTCAGAGCCAACACTATAAAGCATGAAGAATCTGCTGACTTTGGTCATTCCTAGGACCCTACAAAGAGATGTGACACTTGTTAAAAAAGTAAACCCTAAGTAAGTACTTAGTCTCACTTCCTCTTGATTTAATTATCTTTTGAGAGATAATGCTTGTGTAAACTTACTCACATCTCCGTGCCTTACTTAGCATGAAGGTAAAATTAGATCTGGATTTTAATGGGGAGAGTAGAACACAAAATGAGGGAAATAGACATCTGCACAGTATTTTTAAATTGTTGGACAAAAACAGTTGTATCTGATGGTCACAAAGAATCCTTCCACTTAAGTTTTGTTTGTTTCTTAAATAGCTTGCTGATTCTATTTTTATAAAGGCTGTGTCAGTGAAATAATTATAAGATGGTATATTTTTTTCAAATTCTTCTTATAGTGGTTATATCCTTTATTAATTATCCATACTTAAAAACAAAAGCAGTCTGTAACTTGTGTCAAATAAAAACATACTGGCAACTGCTATTTTATTCTTTGCTTCTATGAGTGTCACTATTTTAGATATAGCATATCAGTGGAATCATGTAGTCTTTGTTCTTCTAGATAGGATTATCTCATTTACTATATACTGGTCTTCAGATTCATCCATGTTATTACATATGGCAGCATTTCCTGCTTTTTTTAAGACTGAATATTTCATTCTATGTATATGCCACATTTTTCTTTATCCATTTATCTATGGATGGAAACTTGGGCTGTTTCCATATTTTGGCAATTGTGAATAATACTACAATTAACATGAAGGTGTGGATATCTTTTCAAGATTCTGATTTCAGTTATTTTGGATTCCCAGACGTGGGATTGCTGGATCATATGGTAGATCTATTTTTAATCTTTTTGAGAAACCTCCAGAATGTTTTTCAAAGAAGCTGCAACATCTTATATTCCCGCCAACTGTGTACAAGTCTTCCAATTTTTCCTCATCAACACTTGTCAGAGATTTGAGGGTGGGAGCAAGAAGGGAGGAAATGAGAAGATGTTGTTCGATGGGTATAAAGTTTCAGTTATCCTAGTTGAATAAGCTCTAGTGACCTGCTGTAGGACATAGTGTTTACAGTTAACAGTACTGTATTGCACACCTAACATTGTATTCAGAGGATAGGCTTCACATTGTGTTTTTACCACCAAAAACAAAAATAAAAAAAGCACCAGAAGACTTTTTAGACGTGATGTGTATATCTATAGCCCTGATTGTGATGATGCCGTCATGAATGTCTGCACATGTCTAAACTTACCAAATCGTATGCATTAAATATGTGCAGTTTTATAAACCAGTTATACCTCAATAAAGTCATTAAATTTTTTAAAGAGCAAATCAAAACTTAAATAAAAAGGAAATTTTAATTGCAAAGACTATTGCAGTGGGTAAAATGCTCCCATTTCTGCAGGAATCTCAGCAAAGAGATACAAGTTTCCTTTTATAATGTAGGCAGAGGTAAGCAAAAGTTTTTGCAGAAACTCCTAAGTAGAAGTTGGGTAGTAAGCAAGAAGAAGTGAATCTAACTCTAAAAATGTCTCACTGTGAGGGCACCTTGGTGGCTCAGGCAGTTAAACGCCCAACTTTGGCTCAGGTCATGGTTTTGCAGTGTGTGAGTTCAAGCCCTGCATTGGGCTCTCTGCTTTCTGCTGAGAGTCCACTCAAATCATCTGTTTCCCTCTCTCTATGCCCCCCCCCTCTCTCTCAAGAAAAAAATAAACATTTAAAAATATGTCTCACTGCAGTCAGCCAGTTCTGAGAATGGGCTGATATGATACCACTTTTTAGTGTTTGCTCAGGCTTGGGGGTAAGTTGGTACTTAGAAAGAGAAGAAGTCGGTCACAGTTTGGTGAAGACAAAGTAAGGGATGAGAAATGGGTAACTGAAGCATTTGGTCAGTTCCCCCTGTTTTTTTAAACATAGACAAAATCGATGATTAGAGATGGTTAACATTTCAATATTAAGGTTGATCCAAGTACTTTTCAATGATAGGCTGCCCTCACATTCTTGTTGGCTCGAAAACATTAGTTATATTATTTCTTGAGAATATTGTTGAACTTATAGCTATTGGAAGACCTCAGAGATCAAGTATTTAATGAGAACTGTATCTAGGAATATAAGAATACAATATTTGTTAAAGTTGAACTAAGCAGGGGGCACTTGGGTGGCTCAGTCAGTTGAGCGTCTGACTTTGGCTCAGGTCATGATCTCACGGTTTGTGGGTTTGAGCCCCGCGTTGGGCTCTGTGCTGACAGCTAGCTCAGAGCCTGGAACCTGTTTTAGATTCTGTACTTTCCTCTCTCTCTCTGACCCTCCCCTACTCACACTGTCTCTATCTCTCTCTTTCAGAAATAAATAAAACATTTACAGAAAATTTAAAGTTGAACTAAGGGAATAAAACCAAGATTTTTTGGTTTGGAGGAAGCCAGTTCAGACAAATATAAGATAAAGTGCTTAAAATGCCTTTAAATGGTAGAGTGAGTGTGACTGTGCAATCTGATGAATTTCCCAGGTTGTAGTCTAAATATATTTGGTGATGGCGTAGACACCAGAGACATTTTGTGCAACACAATGTACAGTGGAAGCTTTCATGCACGGCGCAATTACCTCTTTGAGAAGGAATAATCATGACCAATGATTGTAGAGGACCTCTTGCTTCCATTTGTATATCTCTGGCAGTGACGTTGGTGGTTTTGGTTGACTGTCCATGATCCTGATTATTTGGGAAGCAGAGTATGGAACATGCAGAACTTTTGGCATACTGCTTGAATGACCCATGTAGCAGCAATGCCAGACATAAATGTTACCCTATGTGATCTGCTGAATCAGTCACATAGTTTAGGTTTCTTCCCAACTGCTTAGCCTCTGTGACCTAAGGATTCCTGAGAATCTGCACTGTCTTTCTCAAGCTGCAGGGAGCCATCCTTTCAAATTAAATAATCAAGGAAGGCAGAGACTTAATCTCTCCATCTCCATGAGAGGGTAGGAATCTAATTTAGATAGGAAACTTGCTTCAAATTATAAAGTTACCTCCTACTGCAAAGATACAAGAAAGTTTACTTTCAATAAAATATCTGAGAATAAATTTAACCAAAGGGTGAAAGACCTATACTCTGAAAACTATAAAATGTTAGTGAAAGAAATTGAAGATGATGCAAATAAATGCAAAGACATTCCATGGGTTGGAAGAATAAATATTGTTAAAATCTCCATACTACTCAAAGCAATCTACACATTTAATGAAATCCCCATCAAAATAGCAGCAGCAATTTTCATGAATACCCAAAGCAACCTTGAAAAAGAAAAACAAAACTGGAGGTACCACAATTCCAGACTTCAAGTTATATTATAAAAATGTAGTAATCAAAACAGTATGGTACTGGAATAAAACGAGACACATAGAGAAATCAAACAGAATAGAGAACCCAGTAATAAACCCATGATTATATGGTCAGCTAATATTTGCCAAAGTAGGGAAAAAAAATCCAATGGGAAAAAGACACTCTTTTCAATAAACGTGTTGGGAAAACTGGACAGAATATGCAAAAGAATGACTCTTTCTATCACCATACACAAAAATAATCTCAAAATAAAGACCTAAATGTGAGAATTGAAACCATAAAAATCCTAGAAGAGACCATAGGCATTAATTTCTATGATATTGGTCATAGCACCATTTTTCTAGATTTGTCTCCTGAGGCAACACAGATAAAAGCAAAAATAACTTACTGGGATCACATATTAATAAAAAGCTTCTATACAGCAAAGTAAACAGGCAACAAAACTGAAACACAACAACTGAATGGGAGAAGATATTTGCAAAGGACATACCTGATAAGTGGTTAGTATCCAGAAACTATAAAAAATATATCAACTTCAACAACCAAAAACAAATAATCCAGGTAAGAAATGGGTGGAAGACATGAATAGACTTTTTTTTTCCTAAGAAAACATCCAGATGCCCAATAGACACAGGAAAAGATGCTCAAAATCACGCATCATCAGAAGAAATAAAAATCAGAACTACAAAGAAATACCACCTCACACCCATCAGAATGCCTAAATTGCACAACACAGGAAATGACAGATGTTGGCAAGGATGTGGAGAAAAGGGAACCCTCTTACACTGTTGGTGGGAATGCAAACGGGTGCAGCCACTCTGGAAAACAGTATGGAGATTCCTCAAAAAATTAAAAATAAAACTACCCTATGATACAGTAATCGCACTACTAAGCATTTACCAAAAAATAAAACATACATAATAGACATTATACACATATATGTGTTGTTTATATATATGCATACATGTATACATATGTATATATATGTGTGTATATATGTAACACTAATTCAAAGTGATACATGCCCCACTATGTTTATTGTAGCATTGTTTACAACAGCCAAATTATGGAAACAGCCCAAATGTCCATTAGTAGATGAATAGATAAAGAAGAAGTTGTATATAATGAATGTTATTTGGTCATAATAAGAATGAAACCTTGCCATTTTCAAGGACCTTGACTGAGCTAAAGAGTATGATATTCAGAGAAGTAAGTCAGAGAAAGACACAAACCATATGTTTTCACTCATATAGGGTATTTAAGAAACAAAACAAACAAACAAAGGAAATAAATAAAAGAGAGGCAAACCAAATCCAGACTCTTAACTATAGAGAACAAACTAACGGTTACCAGAAGGGGAGCGTGGTGGGAGGATGGGTGAAATAGGTAATGGGGATTAAAAAGTACATTTACCATGATGAGCACTGACTATTGTGTAGAATTGTTGAATCACTAAATTGTACATCTGAAACTAATAAAACACAATGTGTTAAAGAGAGAGAGAGAGAAAATTTGCTTTTTCTTTGGATAAGGCCAGTTCCTCCCTGGGGAAGACAAAATGTCACAAGTTGTCAGCAGACTTGAACACTTGGCTAAATTGGATTATGTGGGGTTGAAAACCAATACTAGAAAAAAAAAAGAAAAGAAAAACAATACTAGACTATTTAACTAAAATGACATTTTTAAAAACCACATATAGGAGGAACTATTATAAAAGCCTTAGATCGTCTAAAAGTGAGACATGGTTTTCTCTTTTTTAAAATTTTTAGTGTTTATATATTTTTAGAGAGAGAGAGCATGAGCAAGGGAGGGGCAGAGAGAGATGGAAACAGAATCTGAAGCAGGCTCCAGGTTCTAAGCTGTAAGCACAGAGCCTAATGCAGAACTCGAACTCACAAACTGTGAGATGATGACCTGAGCAGAAGTCGGAAGCTTAACCAACTGAGCCACCCAGGCAGCTTAACCGACTGAGCCACCCAGGTACCCCGAGACATGTTTTTTATAATCAAGAGTGTGATAAAGCCAAAATAAAGCACAGACTTTGTCTGCTAAGACACACAATCTGTTACTTTTAGGAAGTTGACTCAAAAAGGGAAAGAAAAGCCATTTACATCCATGTATTAAGAGCAGACCAATAATCCAAGAAAATAACCTGCCTTTAAAACATAGAGAAAATCATGTTAGAGTTTTATATCAGTGTGTTATTATTTCTATACTGTCTTTTAAAAATCATTTTAAATGTTACAAATGAATATGAATTTTATCCCCAAATTACTAGTTTTGACCCAAAGAAAAAAATCTATTTTACAAACATTCTATAGCTTTTCACATCTATTTAGATTTTGTCCTGCATATTACTCTTACTCATTCTAGGTCAATCAGTCATTTTACTTTAAGACCAAATTACTCCCCTTTTCCTTAATAAAAACATACTTGGCATAAGTTGTATACACAATTGCTTCCCTTTGCCATTATACAATTCCTACGAAATGCATTAATTTGGGCTATGTATTGTTGCCTTCAATTGCAGTAGCATGAAATGGCAGTTGTATCGAATGCCATATGATAATTATATTTCAATTGTTAGACATCTGGTGAAGTTGTGGGAGAAACTTTGCACCAGATGCCTTTGGCAACTTAGTTTCATCATGAAATTTCATGTGAAGCTTTGTTGTTTTTTTTGTATCAGATTGGTAAATAAAGCTGATTTTTGTTTATTTCATTTTATTTTTTCTTTCTTAATTTTTATTTAAGAGCAAACAACTTTTAACTAAATTTATTTTGTATCAATGTATAATGATCTTAACTGGATAAAGGAGGTTAAGATCAACTATATTTCAATCATATTTTCATTTAAAAATATTTGAGCCTTTATTCCAAAGCCTGTTTTATTCATTACAACTTTGATTCTACAACCATCTATTCTATTCAAAGCATAGTGCTTTGCAGGCATCGCTTAATTACTGACATGGAATCCCTCATAAATGTTCAAAGGAAATGTCATCAACCTTTTTTTCATGTGAATATTTAGTGAGATTTTTAAAATCAGTAACTTCTAAAAAGATAATAGCATCGGCATTATATACGGATTTAATGTATATGAAAGGATATTTTATTGTGGTTTGCAAATTTAATAGTAATGTAAAAGTTCACATAAAACCTATTCAACAGATATTTAAGATAGATATTTAATATATGATCATGTTGACTGTATTTCTAACAAGGAAAATGTCGCCAAAAATATTTAGTAATTCCTAATATGCTCTTAAGATCAAATAATTTCCAACTTTGTTACCAATTGTTTCCCATCTAGGAAAAGGCATACAACCTTGTTTATCTTTTATGGCATACATTCTATTATGATAATTTCTGGTAACTCTTTTACTTTTACTCTTTGACTTCCTAAACTACCAAGATTATTTTCCAAAATAGGACAATATGTGAGTTTCACTTCCCTTCATATTTATAATTTACTTTAAATATTTCAAATCTAAAATAGATGAGGTTTAAACGAACTACTGGATTAACACTGTTATTTATTTTAGCATGAGGCATGCTTTCTAGTTAGCATAATTTCAGTTAAATAGGAATGAGTATTACTTAATATATATTATTTCTGTTTTAATGTAGCAAGCTGAAAAATAGTCACACTAGGTTCAGCTTTGCTATTATAATATATGCAATCATATTAAAATTTAAACTTTCATTTTCTGTGAGTTTATTAAACTACATGCATATTCTGGTAACTGCAGATCCTTTTGTTTATCTCCGTGAGTCAAGTGGTGCTTTGCTTGTTTTGGCCTACATCCTTATCCCAGATTAAATCCATTTGAGAGCCACAGATGAATGATTAAAAAATAAACAGTGAACATATTTAGCAAATCATTTCTGTATTACAAATTTGAGGTAGATGAAAGGAAATTGGAAAACGTATTTAGGGTTTTAATAAATAATATATAAACATAGGTTTTTATTTGCTTGTTTGTTTTTAATTATGCTTTACCATTCAGAAAGGTTTCTATGGTGAAACTATGCTTAAATCCTGTGCTTTTTTTCTCCATGTATAGATGTCATTCTTCTATAAAAAAATACTTTTCATTCTTTATATGTGGCTATTTGGTTGCCATCTAGCAAAAGGCAAAATAAAGACTTAACTATATCTTACTATTTCCCAACTTTCAGAGTAAGAAGTTGATGTAAACACTACTTCAATATTGGAAAATGAGATTTTCAACTTTCTTTTTTTAATTTTTTTTTAATGTTTTACTTACTTCTGAGAGACACAGTGCAAACAGGGTGTGTCAGAGAGAGAGGGAGACACAGAATCTGAAGCAGGCTCCAGTCTCTGAGCTGTCAGCACAGAGCCCAATGCGGGGCTCAAACCCACAAAACGTAAGATCATGACCTGAGCCAAAGTCGGACGCCCAACCAACTGAGCCACCGAGGTGCCCTGAGATTTTCAAATTTCTTCCTCCTTTTGTAGTACTATTGCATGGATTGTTTTGAATATTCAGTGCATTTCAAACACATATCATTTTTTAAAGTTTATTGTGAGAGAAAGAGAGAGAGAGAGGGGACGAACATGTGTGGGGAAGAGACAGAGAGAGAGGGAGAGAGAGAATTCCAAGCAGGCTTTACAGGCTTTACACTTTCAGCATGGAGCCCGACACATGAATCATGAGATCATGACCTGAGCTGAAACTAAGAGCTGACCACTTAACCAACTGAGCCACCCCCACATATAATTTTTTAACATAAAATTTCCACTAAATAAACCGTGAAAGATATTTAAACCTGCTCCTTGTATCATGCTGACAACTGCTCATTAGTTTTGCTTCCTGGTATAAGATATCCCAAACTCATTTGATGTATTTTTTGCCCCAAATCTGGATTCAATAATGTTTCCATGGAGCATGGAACACTTCAAATGCCTCCCACTTTTTCTTTTCAATTTAGAAAGAATTGTGTATATGTGTATATGAAATTGAGAATTATCTGGCTGGTTGTAAGAGAGAGTTGCTAAAGTCTTAGTCCACCTATACAGAAACAGCTCCATGACTCCAGAAAGCGGTGATAAGGAGAACTCTCGTACACCAGGGGTCCATGGAAGTGACAGCTCTATTGCACTAGAACAACTTCTGGAAGGGTATGACCTACACGATCAAGCTGCAGTGTCAGAGGTCTGCATCTTTCCACATTTTCAGAAGTTTCTGACTTTTGACATGCAATCAAAATTTAGTGTATTAAGCCCGTTGAAATTATTCTCTTATCACGGTTATGGAACCAAGTTAATGTACAGTTAATGTCATTTGTTTGTTTATTTGAAATTTGCAGGATCACTTCTTTTTTATATAACATTTTTAAGTGAAAATAGGAAAAAAAATTACATAATCTACATTCAAATTCATATAGTAAGTTACCTATACTTTAGAAGACTTTTCTAGTAGTCCCATGTCCTCTATCCAACTTCGCATGCTTGCCCCAAATGGATAAAATTATATTGGCTTCTTGTTTACTCTTCAAGTGATTCTTTATACTCTTTTGTCATCTACAAATACAGGGAGTTTTGTTTCCTTGCTTCCTTCTTTTTTCCTTCCTTTTTTAATATGTATGCCTTTGATAGTTGATTTTATCTTATTGCATTGGCTAATGCTTCCAATATAATGTTTAACAATAGGAATCATAACTTACAGGTTTATGTTTTTGTATTTTAAACAGAGTGGAGAAATATTGTACTATTTAGTGAGATTTTGCTTTGGAGAATATTAAATAATCATTCAATTTAATTCATTGACAAGTTTCCTCCAAAATGGATTTGAATATGGCCAAAGGCTTTATTCAGGATTTATTAATAGGAATATGCCATATTTCTTTGGCTCTGTTTATACAGTTGACTCTTGAACAACATAGGGTTTAGTAACAGCCAAGAGAAGGATCCAGATTCATTCTTTTACATGTGTATATCCAACTTCCTTTCTTACATCATTTTTTGAAGATACTGCCCTTTCCCTGTTGCATATTCTTAACACTCTTGTCAACCACTGGTAGAATTTATATGCATGGGTTTATTTCTGGACTCTCTATTCTGTTCTATTAGTATATGTGTTTATCCTGATACTAGTACTAGAATGTTTTAATTACTGTATCTTCATAATTGAAATCATTAAGTGTGATGCTTCTAGCTTTATTCTTGTCAAGATTGGTTCACTTCCTGTAGTCTTTTTTTCCATATGGATTTTAGCATTTTTTTCTATTTCTTTAAAGAATGTCTTTTAGATTTTGATAAGGATTTCATTGAATCTGTAGATTAACTGGAATGGAAATTTTAACAATATTAATTCTTCCACTCCATGAACATGTGATATCTTTCCGTTAACCTGTGTCATCCTTAATTTCCTTTATCAATCTTTACTGATTTTTAGTGTTCAAGCTTTTCACTTTGGTTAAGTTTATCCCTAATGACTTTACTATTCTTGATGCTATTATAAATGAGATTGTCTTTCTAATTTCCTTTTTGTATAATTAATTGTTAGTGTATAGAAATTGCATTCATTTTTTTTGTATGTTGATTTTGTATTCTAAAACAGTACTGAATTATTTTATTAGTTCTAGTAGATTTATTGTTAAATCTTTAGGGTTTTATATATATATATGTTATGGTATCCTCTGCAAATAGACATGCTTACACTTCTTCCTATTCAATTTGGATAACTTTTATTTCTTTCTTACCTAATTGGTCTGGCTAAGATTTCCACTGCTATATAGAATAAATTGGTCAGAATAGATATAAATGGTCTTTATTCTGTTGCAAAAATGTCTTTATATACATATTTTGTAGAGTTTTAGTCATGAATGGATGTAGAAAATCTTGGGGAAAAAAAAGCCAGAGAGGAAAAATTAACATAAAATAATAATACAGTTACATCAGAATTCTTATCAGAAACCAATGCAGTCAAGAAATGGAATAAAATATATCAAAGAATAAAAGAAAAAATGTAGAATTCTATATCCAATTAATTGAGTCTTTAACAATAAAGGAAATATAAAAACTCCCTCGGTGAAACAAAAATTAAAGGCATTTATTGCTAGCACACCTACTCTGAGGAAATGCTGAAATTACTTCTACAAGGTGAAGGAAAATAATATATGTCAGAAACTTGGATCCACATAGAAAAAGGAAAGTTTTACCACACAAATAAATGAAAGTAAAATAAATCATTTATTTTCTTATTCTTAATTAATCTAATAGGCAATTTGTCAAAGTAATAATAGTAACAACATGTTTGGTGACTGCAGTGTATGGATAAATGAAGTGAATAATATCAATGTTATAAGTCATAGTAAGTAGGAAATGGGAATACTGTTTAACAAACTGCCTGTATACCTTTGAAGTGGTATAGTTTTATTTGAAAATGGATATAGATTAGTCATAATTGTATATTACACAATCTTTGGCAACCACTGAAAAATTTTGGAATAAATATAACTAATATGTTAAGAAAGTAGAAATAAAACAATCATAAAAATTAAGCAAGTGAAGTCAATTAAAACAGTTGAAGAAAAAGAAGCAAGGAAAAAGTGCAAATAATGGAAAGCAGTTACAAATATAGTGTATGTCAATCTAAACATATTAATAATCATATTAAATGTAAATGGTATAAATATGTGAAATAAAAGAGATTACCAGTGTGGAAAAAAAGAAAAGGGCCCTACTACATATTGCCTACAGCAAATCCACTTTAAATGTAAAGTCACAGATAGATTAAAAATAATAGAATGTAGGAAGGTATACAGTTTTACACTAATTAAGAGAAAGATGGTATGGTTGTATTAACTTCAGACAAAACAGATTTCAGGAAAAGAAAACGTATCAGCAATATAAAGGGTCATTGCTAACAATAAAGGAGTCAATTCATCAGGAAGACATAGTGATCATTAACATTATTTGCGCAACAGACCATTAATATACATGAGGTCAATCTGATAGTTCTACAACAATACAAAAATATACTAGTCTAGATGGAGAGTTTATTACTCCTATTTCAGTAACAGATACATCAGTCAGGCAGGAAATCATTAGGATATAATTGAACTGAACAGCACCATCAATCAACTTGATCTAATTTACAATTCTAAAATCCAGCATTTAACAACAATGGAATCCACATTTATCTTAAGGTGTCATTGAAGTATTCACCAAGAATGACCATGTTCTGGATCACAAAATGCACCTTCAAAATTTAACATGATAAAAATCATACAAAATATGCTCTCAGACCCAACATATTTAAAATAGAAGTCAATAATAGAAAGATTCTGGGGGAATTAAAAAATATTTGCAGATTAAACAAAACCTTTGAAAATAATACATGGATCAAAGAAGCAGTATCAAGAGGAATTCAGATATTTTAAACTAAAAAAAGAAAATACACTAATCAGATATTGTAGAACACAATAAAAGCATATTTAGAGGCATATATATTTGGGAAAATAAGAAAGATTAAATCAATAATCTTAGCTACCATCTCAAGAAGCAAGGGATAGAAGAACAATCTAGGTTTAAAACAAGCAATAAAATGAAATAACAAAATATAGCACAGGAATGAAAACAGGAAACAATAAAGAAAATCATGCCAGACCCAAAATGTTTATTTGAAAAATGTCCATAGAAATAATTAATCTCTGGCTAAGTTAATCATGAAAAAAAGAGAGACACATATTACCAATATGAAAAAAGTCATTATTATGGATCTCCATGACGTTAAATTATAGTAAAAGAATAATATGAACAACTTTAAGTTCGCAAGTTTAACAACATACATGAAATCAACCAAAACCTTGAAAGTCACAAACTACCAAAATTCTCCAAAAGAAGAGGAATCATCTGAATGATTATCATCTGAAGGCTTATATCTATTAAAAATATTGAATAAAATAATAATAACCTTTCAAAAGAGAATGCACCATGCCCAGATGGGTTCATTGGTGAATGTGCTAAACAGTTAAGAAAGAAATTATACAAAATCTCCACAGTGTCTTACAGGAGGATAGAAACAGAAGGAATAATTCATAATTCACATTCCTAATAAAGTCAACATTACTTTGATACCAAAAAGAAAGAGATTGCATAAAAATAAATGCCTCATGAATGTTAATGTAAAATTCTCCCAAAATGGGGGCGCCTGGGTGGCTTAGTCGGTTAGGCGTCCGACTTTCGCTTAGGTCATGATCTCGCGGTTCGTGGGTTCGAGCCCCGCGTCGGGCTCTGTGCTGACTGCCAGCTCAGAGCCTGGAGCCTGTTGTAGTCTGTGACTCCCTCTCTCTCTGACCCTCCCCTGCTCACGCTGTCTCTCTCTCCTAGAAATAAATAAAAACATTAAAAAATTAAAAAAAAAAAAAAATTCTCCCAAAATGTTATCAATCAAATTAAACAATATATAAAAAGAATTATGTACCAAGACCAAGTGTCATCTCTTTGAGATATGCAAAGCTAGTTCATTTGAAAATCAATTAATATATTGCATCATGAAAAATTACATGATTATATCAATTGACAACGAAAAAAACATTTGTCAAAATGTACCCATTTATGATTAGAAACTCTCAGCAAACTAAGAATAGAGTGGAGCTAATTCAACTCAAAAGGAACATCTACAAAAACCTACAGTTAACTTTATTTATAGTGGTGAAAAACTTCTTTCTGGATAAGACTGGGTGTTGGAAAGATTTACCCTCTCATTACTATGTTTCAGCATTGTATTAGAAGTCCTTGCTAGTACAATAAGAAAAGTAACCAAATTATAGAGATTCCTAAGGAAGAAGAAAACTTTTTTTTGTCAGAAGAGCACATTATCATCATGTAGAAAATTTAAAAACTCAACAACATCAAAAAAGACTTCTCTTATAACTAATAAGCGATTACAGGAAGATTTCAGGGTGCAAGGTTAATATACAAAAATTAATTGCTATTCTGTATATTAGCAAGGAACAAATGGAGTTTGAAAATAAAAACATATTATCATTTATATCATTGCCCCAAAGCTAAATACTTAACAAACTATGTATATGACCTATATGAGAAATGCTACAAAACTCTGGTTAAGGATATCAGAGAAAAACTAAATAAATGTTCATGGAGAAGAAAACTCAATATTTTCAAGATGTCAGTTGTTCTCAAGTTGATCTATCGATTTCACACAATGGCAATCAAAATTTTATCAGGTTATTATATGAATATCAACCTACTAATTTTTTGTACTGTTTCTTCTAAATTCTTAAATTTATATGGAAGGACAAAAGGAACTGAAAAACCCACTTATTATGGAAGGAGAAGAAGTTAGAAGAATGACTTTATCTGACTTCAAGCTTAGAGAAGCATATTTGTTAGTGAAAGAAGCCAGTGTAAAAAAGCTGCATATTATATGATCCCAACTCTGTGGAATTTCAGAAAAGGCAAACTATGAAAATCTAAAATAAACAGTGGCTACCAATCATTGTGGATGTCAGGACTGGATGAATAATCAGAGTACTTGAGGATTTTAGGGCTATGAAAATAATCTAATGATGGATACATGACATTATAACTTTATCCATACTCGTAAAATGTACAACATCAAAGGTGAACTCTAATGTAAACCATGAACTTTGGGTGATTATGCTTTGTAAGTGTGAGTTTAATAATGCAATAAACATATCATTCTGGTGGAGGATATTGAATACAGGCTAGGCAATACATGTGTGGGGACAAAGTGTATATGAGAAATCTCTGTACCTTCCTGTCAAATTTGCTGTGAATTTAAAACTGCTCTAAAATTAAAGTCTAAAAATAATAAAACATGGGAAAGATAATATTTTGTCATACTCAACACTTATTCCTGATAAAAAAAAAACTGGGGAGTTCTCTTTTAGGCCCAACCATTGGTAATTGCAAAGACTTTGCCTGACAAGTAAATACCACAGTCTCCCATCCTTGTTGATTTTTTGTAGATTTTTTTTAAATGTTTTATTTATTTCTAGGAGAGAGAGAGAGACAGCGTGAGCAGGGGAGGGTCAGAGAGAGAGGGAGTCACAGACTGAAACAGGCTCCAGGCTCTGAGCTGGCAGTCAGCACAGAGCCCGACGCAGGGCTCGAACCCACGAACCGCGAGATCATGACCTAAGCGAAAGTCGGACCCTTAACCGACTAAGCCACCCAGGCGCCCCTTGTAGGTGTTTTTGCTTAGAGGTTTGTTCATTTTCTGTTCATGGTTAGGGCATTTCCAGAATTCATTGAAAAGCTGGATTGTTTAGGGGCGCTTGGGTAGCTCAGTCGGTTAAGCGTCCAACTTCGGCTCAGGTCATGATCTCACGTTCATGGTTTAAGCCCCTCACCGGGCTCTGTGCTGACAGCTAGCACAGAATCTCTTTGGATTCTGTCTCCCTCTATCTCTGACCCTCCCCCACTTGTGCTCTCTTTTTCTCACCCTCAAAAATAAATAAAAACATAAGAAAAAAATTTTAAAGCCAGATTGTTTATTAAAAAAAAATAAAATAAACAAACAAACAAACAAACAAAAACCCTTTCACCAGTATCACTAGCAGTGGGTCAGTGGAGGACCTTCAGCTATGCCCAGGTTGATCTCCTTTTAACTATCTTTTGACCCATGAGGTTCTCAGATGTTGCCTTAGAAACTTAGATGGGAGGTAATTTCATATTTATAAATGCAAATGGAATTAAAACCTTAAAATACACAATATCATAATAAACACCTTGAAGATAATCAGTGTTGTTATTTTTAATATTAGGAAAGAAGTCATATTTAGATTATAGTAGATAAAGACATATACTCACCACTTTCACATTTTTTATGGGTACCAGTGAAGGCAAGTAACTTTTCAGTGTTTTCTTTAGTACATTATACATGCAGTGTCTAATGCAGTTTTATATATTCAGAGCTTAACACAAAGTGAATAATCAGTTAACTATGGAATTACTAATGATATTAGTAGTATTTAACTTTTCTTAAAATTAAATTATTAAATTATTTAAATTAAATTAAAATTCTGAAAATTATTTGTAACAATATTCCCTTTCTTAAATATTTAAATATATAAAAATGTATTACCACCATAAATATGGAAATACTTTCAGAAATTCTGAAGAATATTTTTGAAAAGTATATCTAATCTATTTATGTATCTCTCAACTACCTACCTACCCATTTGAATGTGAGGTGCCAATTTTTAAAATGCCATCACTGACACTTAAAGGACTATAATAAAAATATACTAACAATACGACACTGTTAGATGAGTAAGTAGTAACCTATTTGATAAAGTCTTCATGATAACTTTCAAAGTAAAAATGCACTAATAATTTAACCCCTATGTTGATTGGAAGTATCCCAAAGTAGTTTTTAAGAAAGAATTGAATAAATAAAATGGTGTTTAAAAGAACACAGGTAGATTTATGTGTAAGATACAAAAAATATCAATTACTAAACTACAACCAAAGTACAGAATAGAAAGTAGAAGAACTTTTTGTAATATTTTCTAGAAGATTACCATAGGAAATTCAAACAAACAAACAAAAAAGAAAAAAGAAAGAAAGAAAAGTCTTTGTGGAGTAGACCAGGAGGGGTAAGGACAGAACAATTGCAATTTCTTTTTAAGTTAGAGAGAAAGAATAACAAACAGGATTTGCATCATCACAGTAGAGCCTAATGTGCAGCTCAAACTCACCAACTATGAGAATTTGTGACCTGAGCTGAAATCAAGAGTTGGACATCTAAGCTACTGAGCCACCCAGGACCCCTTTGTATTTTATTTTTAATTTTGGCAATATTCAAATGTTATCAACAATATTTACTTTCTTAAATACTTAGATATACAAAAAATGCATTACTGCCGTAAACATGAAACACTTTCAGAAATTCTGAAGAATTGCTAATCTAAATTTGCAATTAGCATAATGGTGTACAATATAACAATAAAAATACAACCAACAACTGCTTTATTCACCCAACTTCAGTTTACTTAAAAAGAATTGCTATTTAGCCATTCTTTCTTTTGTTGGAAAAACTGTGCAGGACAAGTAATATTTTAGTTCTTTATCTTTTAAGAGTAGCAACAAATACCATATAATGTTATTTTATGTTTAAGACTTGGTTTAAATCTTAATAATCTTATTAAATTACTGATTACTGCATTTGTTAAATGCAAGTTAACTCCTAATGCATGAAATTGTTATTCTGTGTCATTTATTAAAAAACTAGTTTTGGTGTCTCATTAAGATTTGCATTTTTAGCATTTTAATGTGCCAAATATCAGGGATAATAAGTTGCTTAAAATATCTGGTAATAATGTTTCTAGAAAGCTTCTAGAATTTTGATTTAAATAAAATGATTTAAAGGTAAAATCTATACTTGTAATTTGTTGTATAGTTTCAGTATAACTGTGAAATGTATTACTTGAAGACATACTTTTGAAAAAAATGTCGAGAAATGGAGCATCAATGAATACAATTCTTATGAAGTGAAACAATGCCTATCACTTGCTAAATAAGACCATATAGGTGTGTGTGTGTGTATGTATATATATATATATACATGTTTGTATGTATATATGTAATCTCATGCAAAATGATATGATTTATGCATTTTTTGCATACTATCTTATGGCCTTAAGTAAGTGAAATTATTTAATAAATATTAAATAAGATACCCACTATTCCTGTTCATTTCCATTTTACTCTACCTCATTGGTCATGAAACTATAGCATAGATTGACTAGCTTTTTCTATTGCTAGGAAAGATTTTAGTCACTTTAGCAATATTAATTATTTTTCCTGTATGGAGTTTTGGATGATGCAAAGAAATATGTTAGATGATAAAACAAAGAGATAACTGGATGTGCATTAACCTGCATATTTGCTATTTGGATTATATCAGGAATCAGCTTTTACAAAGTTCTCCAAGTTACCTAATTTCCAAACACTCCTTTCTCACTTTTACTTGAAAACCTGCTGATTTTTGTTTTTACTTCATTATTTTTTGGCACTTTGCTAACTATAACCAATACAAACCAATAGCCACTATAACCTTTTTCTCCTAGGATTGCTCAGTATGTGTGTGGTCTCCTTTCAAAATCATTACAATTGATGGTTTAGCAAGAGTTTTTACCAATGCATACAATTAAAAACTTACTTTCTAACTAAAAGCATTCATTTAAAAAAAGTATTCAGTTTTTCCCTATCATCTGACTATTGACCAATATTTTTAGTGTTTCTTATAAAAACACTAAGCGATGATATCTTTCTACATTATTTTGGATATAGTAGAGAATTTGGGGAGGGGGGTAAAATTGCAATGGTTTACCGCAACAAACGTATATTTTTAACTTGTTTCTTATGTGCTTCATAGTTGAAAAGCCTTTTTCTTAGAGAGCTGCTTGAGTACTCTGGCTGTTAGGGCCTCTAAAATTATGCAGCTATATCTTGTAGAAAATAATTTCTCCATTGTCACTATGATAATTGAACAAGCTACCTAATTGTTTTTGGAACAAGTTCTGAAATGCATCTGCAGGAAATCATACACTCCACTTACATTGAGTTCTATGGGCACGATTAGTGGTAAGACCAACTAATGTCAAGATAAGGACAAATTCAGGGGAACAAATTGTATATTATATGAATAGTATGTGTCTCTGCCACTTGAACCTTAGCTTAAAACCCACATGGAGGGAATAAAAGTGTTGAGTTTAAGTCACTAGAGAATTTCTCTGGAGATAATTGTCAGAGTGCTTCATAAAGTGCTGATTTGACTAACGCTTTACAATTGTGTGTCAAGAACTATTATCTTTTAAGAAAAATACACAGTACTTGACATGTGTCCTTTGGATTTGGAGAACAGGGAGGACTGGCATTTGACAGATGCTAGAAATATCTGAACTGAGATGCTTTGGATATGACTAAAGTTTTCAGAAGAGAGAGAAAGAAGTCGTGAAAAGTGAAGTGCACCTTCATTAAATGGGAAGACCAAGGAAACCGTAGAGTTTCAAATTGGTACATGGATAGTCTTTTTTGTACTTATGCTGTCATGTTATATTTTTATAAGAAAATGTCTACTTATCTAAATTTTCAAATTTATTTTCTTAGGTGCATTTGTAATATCTCTCATATGTTACTTTGACCAATTCAGTTCCCTTCATTCATTACTAGTATTTGATATTTATCCATAAGAAAAAAAATGTCTAAATGGGAATAAATCATTTGCCTTGCATGTTACATCAGTAATACGATTTGAGAAATATTTGTGTTCAGTAATATTTTTGAAAGTATCAATTTATGTTCTCTTAAGAATTGATAAGGAGCACCTGGGTAGCTCAGTCAGTTGGCTCAGGTCATGATCTCACGGTTCGTGGTTTCGAGGCCCGCGTCGAGCTCTGTGCTGACAGCTAGCTCAGAGCCTGGTGCCTCTTTCAGATTCTGAGTCTCCCTCTCTCTCTGACCCTCCCCTGCTCATGCTGTCTCTCTCTCTCTCAGAAATTAAAAAAAAAAAAATTGATGAGAATTAATTCAAAGTACCTTCTTTCCAAAATTCTATCCTTAAAATATTTTGTTACTAAATGCTGAATTGATAAATGCAATTTTTGTTTCTCAAATATTATACATTTGATTTTATGTTTTTTAAAACTGTTTAATTTAAATAATTAAAAGTGTTTTAAATTTAAATTAATTTAATGCATATATTTGTGTATGCCACCTGATAAATAACTGAGCTTGTGCTATTTCATAACTGATCTTAATTGCTTTAGAATCTACTATATGATTTTCTCCACACTGTTCAATATTGTGTATATAGCATAACTGTTGCTTGTTATATGTATTCATTTAACTTGAAAATAAACCAGTAAGTTTATACAATTAGGTTTCAATCTTCACCATTTATAATGGTAGTTTTTAGTCTTAAAACTCTTCTTTCATGTTGTGTCTTCTGATTGGGCTGACTTAATGGCATAGAAGTGTTTTCACTTAACATGTGTCATTTTATTTATAACCAGGCTCTTAAGACGGTGGCAGCACACTAGGCAGCATTAATAACGCATGTGGCAGAGCAGTGTATTTGTTTTCACAGGCTGAAATCAATTCACCTTGAAAGCACTACTCATATAGGATGAATAACTCTGGAGATAAGAAGATCTATCCTATTAGCAATGAAAAAATAGCCTCTGAGAGTTATAAATTTAAAAGCAAGTATGTTTGTTGGTATTCAGTGGCTCTATACATCTTTAACTCATCCAGCTATTATTATATGATGGAGTAAGATTCTTTTAGTGCCAGAGAGGCACCCTGGTAATGCTGGATATTAGTGCAAGAGAAGGGAAGTTACATCACCCAGGCCCATCAGAACACTGAAGGGAAAAATACATGAAATTATATTCTTAGGGACTAAAATACAATTTTTTTAAATTTCCCATTCAGAAGTAAGAAACTTTTGAATTCACAAATTTGATGCAATAAAAATATATATATTTTTAGGGAATAAGTATGCTTATGAAATAAGATTCTTTTGGGGAGCATTGAGGGATTTTTTTTTTACTCTTTTTCACAGTCTGAAAAAAGTCATGAAGAAAATATCAAGATGTTTACTCAGTACTGTCTTCTATTTCAACTGGAGTATTAATATGTCAACATGTATGGATGGTCTTTTCTCTTAAGTAATGTAATTATTTTCATGATTTCTTTCCTACTTTTCCCACTTTTATTTCCTGTAAGGCAATAAAGGCATGCATCAGAGATTTTGTGGGTTTGGTTCTAGACCACTGCTTTAAAAGTGAATATTGCATGAAAGTGAGCAATATAATTTTTTTTGGTTTCCTAGTGCATATAAAAGTTTATGTTTACATGATACTGTATTCTATTAAGTGTACAACAGCACTCTGTTTAAAAAATAATATACATACCTTAAAACACCTTGTTGCTAAAAAAAAATGCAAACCATTATCTAAGCTTCTGTGACTCATAATCTCTGATCACAGATTATCATAGAAAATATAATAATTAAAATGTTTGAAATATTACAAGGTTGGAAAAATGGTGCTGATAGACCCAGGGTTGCCATAAACCTTTGGTTTGTAAAAACAACTGTATTATCACTGAAGTTTAATAAAGCAAAGTGCAATAAAAAAGGTATGCTGTAGTATAATCTTAGAACTAAATCAAATTTGAGATGAGATTTAAATCTTACAGAAAATAAGTTCCATTTTGTTCCACAGTAATTAGTCAGAGAGCTGTTTCAGGTATTATGTTTTTAACCAATTCAAATATAGTTCCCCAATCTCCCTCCATCATCAAGGTGAGGCATTAATAGCTATGTAAACCATAATCCCTGGTAGGTTTCTATGAAACATTCAGAAGGAAAGCCAAAAGTATAATAAATTCTGATTTATGTAAATATAAATACATTTTAAATTCCTTATCACAGTAAATATTCCAAAATGGAAAGAAATTTTACAGTGAACACCACCTAGATTCTATTATTAGCATACTACAACACTTGTTTTAGTGTTTATCAATCAGTTATTTATCAATGATTTATTTCTCATCTTCCTATTAGTATAACTTACTTTTTGATGCATTTAAAAGTGAATTGCATTCATAATTGCATTTTTAATAAGTTTTTCATTGTAGATATAATTCACTAAAACTTAAGTTTTGGTGTCCATTGTGGTATTTATATGTAATTAAATATATTGTGTTTTGACTAATGCTTGCACCTATATGACAAAACCTATCAAAGCTCTCATATTTTATCCTAATTGCAGGACCACAGGTTTTTAACAGGTGCTAGTAAAAAACATGAAGCACGTTGTTTAGAGAAAAAGAACTGTGTATTACTCAGAGCAATACTAATATTCAGAGTAATATATTTGCACTGGTTCTCTGATCCCAAATTAAAATTCCCAAGTGGAAGGGCAGTGAAAGCTAGGTGACTCTTGCATACACAGTGACAGAAACCCTGAACTAAGGAAACCTCAAACTTTTATTTTTTTTTTAATTTTTTTTAATGTTTTTCATTTATCTCTAGGAGAGAGAGACAGCATGAGCAGGGGAGGGTCAGAGAGAGAAGGAGACACAGACTCTGAAACAGGCTCCAGGCTCTGAGCTGGCAGTCAGTACAGAGCCCGACGCGGGGCTCGAACCCACGAACCGTGAGATCATGACCCAAGTGAAAGTCGGATGCTCAACCGACTAAGCCACCCAGGCACCCCAGGAAACCTCAAACTTTTAAAAGGCCTGCTAGCAAACTTTTGCCAGTGTGTTATGTTTTGCCATATAATAACGTAATTATTTTGTTATGCTGGACAGAAAACAAATCTACTCTCTTCTTTGGAGAGAGAGCTTATCTCTGTTGTCCAAGACTGTTTGCTATACAAACATCTTAGAAAAGATAGTATAAAGCATCATCAATACTTTTGCTTAGAAACTATGCAGAAATGGGAGAGACTCAAGGAAGATTGACTCTTTATAATACTTAATTCTTGGTTATGCACTATGTTGAATATATCTATATCTACATCTATCTAATTTAATATCTAATTTAATCTAGATTTCCATACCACTTTTCAACCATTCCAATTACCCTGACCAACATGATCTGAGCTTTAATTTAAAAAAAATATTTTTTGTTATGCACAATTTAATTAAATCAATTATCAGTAGGTCTAAATGCAGCAGATGGAGTCCAATTTGACCTGAGCTGTGCTCCTTAGTATCCCAGATGAAAAAAATCCCATAAATGATAAAGATCTGCCTTAATAGACTAGGTTATTTCTCCTTAAGTTTCTGTATGGACTTTTCCATTTGCCACAAGCCTATGATCCAGGTATGGTATTAAGTATTAGTTATTAGCCAGACTTCACCTTGACCACAAAGGATAAGTATAGGGCACTTCCATCACGCATAACTACTCTGGCCAGTAAGTTGAGGCTGATTTGAATGCCTTCCAAGATGATGTGGTTTTATTTAAATACATTCAGTTCTTTTATGATTACTTCTTAAGTGTAAATCACTATAATTTGTGGAGGGAATCAAGTGAAATCATGAATTCCACAAAAGAAGTACAATCTTAAAGACTATGTATGGTATCCTTGGAAAGAAAGTGTTTGCAGTGTTTGAAGTTCCAAGTAAGACAAACATCATATTTAGAGGACAAGGGTCCCAAAAATGTGTTAACTTCCATAAATCAACCACTGTCCAAGACAGATTTGTCCATGACAGTTCTGTCATGGCAGATATACATTTCCTTTCCTGTCATTGCCATGTCAGCTTAGGTATGTGTAGCTGAGATTCCATAAGCCTTGCTGCCTTCTTTAAAACAGACATCTAGGAAGGCAAGTTTTATTTAAAGTAGAAGCCTAGACATAGATGCAGAGACCTCCTGGTGTCTCAGTTTTGAAGCAGCCCTACTGCTTTTCCAAAATGCCTCCAACCCGCTGTACCTCAGCACAAACTTTGAACCATAGGTGACTTTAAACAAAATAGAATAAAGGATTATTAAAAAGAGAAGGAGAAGCAGCAGCAGCAGCAGCAGTAACAGCAGCAGTTTACGAATCAGCTTGAATTGGAATTAAGCATGTACTTTCTAAAGCTATAAAACATCTAAGATATTCATAGAAAGACTATATCTACCCATTAATATAGATCTCTTTTTATTTATTTTATAACCTCTGTATAGTTTTTCCCATTGCTATTCTAAATTTATTAGTTATATATAATAAATGTTCCAGTTAGAGATTGTAAAATGTATTATTTATATTCAGATTCCAATTGTTTATTGCATTTATATAGGAAAGCTATTTTGATTTATACACTGTGACAAGGTAATTCACTTATTATTCTAGGTTTTGGGGTTTTGTTGTTGTTATTGATTTTCTGAAATTTTCTCCATAAACAACCATGTTTCTGCAAATTAAGGCTTCTATTTTTTTTTTTTTCCTTTCCATTGTATGTGCATGTCTTTATTTCTGTTCTTTGCTTTATGGCATTTCCTAGTAATTCCAGTATGATGTCAAATAGAAATAATATGAGTTGAAATCTTGCTGTGTTTCTGGTCAAAGTCAGAAAAGATTTAATCTCTTACTATTAATAGTATGATATTAGATGCAGATTTTTTCCATAGATATATTAGAATTAATAAAGATATTTTATTCCTAATTTGATGAAGTTTTTATCATGAAAGGATATTGAACTTTGTCTAATTATTTTTCTTCACATATTAATTTACTCATATTTTTTCTATGTAATCTGTTAAATGGTGAGCTGTACTAACTGATTTTCAAATGTTAAATTAGCCTTGCATGCCTATGATAATTTGAAATATTGGTCTGAAAATAAGGATTGGAATGTTCACATTTACAAAAGATACAGATCTATATTTGCTTATCATTTGTTTGTCTAGTTTGGTATTAGCAAAAAGGTGGGTTCATAAAACAAGTGAGAAGTATTTTCTCCTTCCTAAATATTTAGAAGAAATTGTGTAGAATACCATTTATTCCTTAAATATTTGGTAAAATGTATTAGCAAAACTAATCAGGGTCAAGAGTTTCTTGAAATATTTTAAACTACAAATATAATTTGTTTAATAGACATAGAGATATTCAGGTTATCTATTTCCCTTTGAGTGTTTTTTGTTAATTTGCGTCTTTCAAGGAGTTAGTCAATTTCTTCTAAGCTATCCAAGTTACAAAGACATTTGTGACATAGGACATACACCTTTGTAATATTGATTTATTATACTTTTAGTTTTAGTTTTAGTAGTGATGTCCATTATTTATGTTGCTTTTTCCTTATCTCTTTTTTCTAGGTTTACCTCAGAGATTTATTTTTATTGAAATTTTTCAAGAACCAGCTTTTGTTTTCATTGATTATGTACATATGCATATATGTATAATATACACAAACAGGCATAAACATATGTTACATAAACATACACACTCCAAAAATTACTACAACTGATACATAAATTCAGCAAAGTCACAGGATTTAAAATCAATGTACAGAAATCTTTTGCATTTCTGTACACCAATAATGAAGAAGCAGAAAGAGATATCAAGGAATCAGTCCCAATTACAGTTGTACCAAAACCCTAATAAAATAATCTATGAATAAACCTAACCAAAGGGACAAAAAATATGTACTCTGAGTATTCTAGATCACTTATGAAAGAAATTGAAGAGGACAGAAAGAAATGTCAAAACATTCCATGTTCATTAGTTGGAAGAACAGATATTTTTCAAATGTGTATACTACCCAGTCTATACATTTAATGCAATCCCTATCAAAATAACACCAACATTCTTCACAGAGATACAACAAAGAATCTTAAAATTTGTGTGGAACCTACAAAAGACCACAGTAGCTAAACCAACTTTGAAAAAGAAAAGCAAAGCTAGAGGCAGCACAAAAAGCTGTAGTTATCAAGACAGTATGGTCCTGGCACAAGAACAGATCCATAGATCAGTGGAACAGAGTAGAAAATCAGAAATGGGGTCACACCTATATGGACAACTAATCTTCAACAAAGCAGGAAAGAATATCCAATGGAAAAAAGACAGTCTCTTCACAAATGGTGTTGGGAAAACTGGACAACAACATGCAGAAGAATGAAATTGGACTACTTTCTTACATCAACCACAAAAATAAATTAAAAATGGATGAGAGACCTATTTGTGAAATAGGAATCTATCAAAATCTTAGAGGGAAACATAGACAGCAAACTCTTTGACCTTGGCTAGAGCAACTTCTTACTAGACATGTCTCCTGAGGCAAGGGGAACAAAAAGAAACAAACTATTGGGACTTTTTCAAGGTAAAAAGGTTCTGTACAGGGAAGGAAACAATAAACAAAACTAAAAGACAACCAGTCAAATAAAAGATATTTGCAAATGGCATATCTGAGAAACGTTGGTATCCAAACTCTATAAAGAACTTTGCAAACTCAAAAACCAAAAAATAATCCAGTTAAGAAATGGGCAGATGAAACATTTTTCCAAAGAAGTCATCCAGATGGCTAACAGATACGTTAAAAGATGTTCAACATCACTCATCATCAGGGAAATAGAAATCAAAACCAAAATAGGATATGACATCTCACCTGTTAAAATGGCTAAAATTAATAACACAGTAAACAACACGTGTTGGCGAGGATACAGAAAAAGGGAAATTCTCTTGACTGTTGGTGAAAATGAAAACTGGTGCAGCCACTCTGGAAAACAGTATGGAGGTTCCTTAAAAAGTTAAAAATGGAACTACCTTATGATCCAGCAATTGAACTACTGAGTATTTACCCAAAGGATACAAAACTGATTTTAAGGGGCCCATGCCCCCTGATATTTATAGCGGCATTATTAAAAATAGCCAAATTCTGAAAAGAGCCCAATGTCTATTTACTATGAATGGATGAAGAAAAACTGGTGTGTCTGTGCAATGGAATATATAATTTATTCATCAAAAAGAATGAAATTTTGCCATTTGCAATGATGTGATGGAGCTAGAGTTTATATGCTAAAAGAAATAAGTCAGAAGAAGACAACTACCCTGTGACTTCAATTCATATGTGGAATTTAATAAACAAAACAGATGAACATAGGGGAAGGGGAAGAAAAAAGAGAGGAAAGCAAACCATAAGAGGATATTCAATAGAGAACAAACTGAGGGTTGATGGAGGGAGGTGGGCAAGGGATGGGGTGAATGGATGATGAGTGTTATTTGTAAGTGAGGTATCACTAAATTCTACACATAAAACCAATATTACCCTATTTGTTAACTAGCAAGACTGTATTCATTTATCCATTCATTCATTCATTGTAAAGTTTATTTTGAGAGAGAAAGAGTGTGGGTGTGCAGGTGGGGGAGAGAGAGGGGGATAAAATGCAGACAGCTTCCCTGCTGTTAGCACAGAGCCTGACATGGTGCTCAATCCCAGTAACTATAAGATCATGACCTGAACTGAAACCAAGAGTTGGATACTCAAGAAACTGAACCACTCAGGCACCCCAAATATCTGGAATTGAAATAAAAACTTGAAATAAAAAATAAATCTAAAATCAAAACATACATATAAACATGTTTTTCTGTTTCAACTTAATTTATATCTACTCTATTATTATACTGTTTTCTTTTACTTCTTGCTTGATATCTATTCCAGTTATTTGAAGAATTTGAAGCTGTCGATTGTAAATCTTTCTGCTAATGTATGTTCTCAGTGATCTAAATTTCCTTCTACACGATGCTTTAGTAGCCTTGCACAAATTTTGTTGCTTTATGTTTCTCCTTTAGGAAAATATATTTTTTCCACATTTTCTCACTATTTACTGTTTGACACATGAATTATGTACTAGTGTGTTGTTTAATATCTAAATATTTGGGTATTTTTGAGAGACCATTTTGTAATTGATGTCTAGAGTCATTTTATTATGTCTGAGATATACTTTGTATGATTTGTATTCTTTTAAATTTGTTTAGATATGAAGGTGTTTGGCTCAGAATGAGTTATATCTTGTTAAATGTCCCATGTACACTTTGGAGGAATGTTTTTTGAAGTCATTAGATAGTGTTCCCATAGAGGTCAATTAGGTCCAGCTGGTTGCTAGTGCCGTTCAGCCTCACCGATTTTCTTTTAACATATTGAAAAGTAATTAAGAGAGCGTATTAAAATTTCCAACTATAGTTGTGTACTGGTTTAAGTTTTCATTCAGCTATCAGTTTTTGCCTCATAGGCTTTGAAGCTATGTTGCTAAATTTGTATTCCTTTGGGATTAATTTGTCTTTTTGTCAAATGGGCTGCTTTCTTATAAAGTGACCTCCCTCTTAGGCCATGATCTTCCTTGTTTTGAGGTCTATTTTATCTCAAATTGGTAAAGTCATCCTAGTTTTTAGTTAGAGTTTGCATGGTATATCTTTTTACATATCTTTATTGTAATCTCACCTTATGTCCTGCTATTTAAATGGGTTTCTTTAAGGATGGTCCTATACTTTTATCCAGTGGGACAATTGTTGTCTTTTAAATGGTGTATTTAGATTGCTTACATCCAAAATTATTATAGGTATGGTTAGATTATAATCTGTCATATTGTTATAAATTTCCTTTATCGTTTGTTTTTTGTAACATTTTTCTTCTTATTCTGCCTTTTCTCATTTCAACTGAATTTTTCTTAGGATTCTATATTTTCTTGTCTATTTATCAATTATTGCCTTTCAAAGCATGTTTAAATTATATTTTACAATACTGAGTAAAATATAATCAGTTTAAATTCAATTTTTTCTGCTTCACATGTAAGGTCCTTATAATAGTATATTCCTATATTCCAATGCCATGTCATTTTTTGCTATATTATTATACACCCAACTGTTATATATTATTATTTATTTTTATTTTAATTATTATTAATTATATATTATGTACACACAATACATTTTTACTATTTTGCATTAAATATCCAGTTACCTTTTAGAAAAAGAAAAGTAAGATTATCCCCTTCTTTTATGCCATTTCTATATTGTTCATTTTTTTAGTTTTTATTTAAATTTCAGTTAGCATACAGTGTAATATTACTTTCAAGTATACAATATTGTGATTCAGCACTTCCATACAGCATCAGTTGCTCATCACAACAAATGCACTCCTTAATTCCCATCACCTATTTAACCAATTCCCTAACCCATCTTCGTCTGGTACCATCAATTTGTTCTCTATAGTTAAGAGTTGGTTTCTTGGCTTGCCTCTCTACTCTTTTTTTTTTCCCTTTGCTTGGTTGTTTTCTTTCTTAAATTCCACATATGAATGAAATCATATGATATTTGTCTTTCTCTGACTGACTTACTGCGCTTAGCGTAATACTCATAGCTCCATCCATGTCATTGCAAATGACTGACAATATCCTATTGTCTTTGTGTGCGTATATGGGTATGTGTGTATGTTTGTTTCATTCATCAGTCATTGGATACTTGGACAGTTTCCATAGTTTTCCTACTGTAGATAACGCTGCTATAAAATTATGTCCCTTTGCATATAAAATGCATATGTCCCTTTGAATTATTATTTTTGTATTATTTGAGTAAATTCCTAGTAGTGCAATTGCTGGATTGTAGGGTAGTTCTATTTCCAACTTTTTACTGTTTTCCACAGTGGCTTCACCAGTTTGTATTCCCACCACCAGTGCAAGAGGGTTTGTCTCTCTTTAATCCTTGTCAACACCTGTTGTTTCTTGTATTACTGATTTTAGCCATTCTGGCTGTATGAGGTGATATCTCATTGTAGTTTTGATTTGTATTTCCCTGAGGATGAGTGATGTTAAGTGTCTCTTCATGTGTCTGTTGACTATATGGATGTCTTCTTTGGAAAAATTTGGTCCATATCTTCTGCCCACTTTTAATTGGATTATTCATTTTGGGGGTGTTTAGATTTATGTTTATATATTTTGATTACTAACCCTTTATCAGATATATCATTTGCAAATATCTTCTCCCATTTTTTAGGTTGCCTTTTAGGTTTTTTTTTTTTTCCTTTTTGATTGTTTCCTTTGCTGCACAGAAGCTTTTTATTTTGATGAAGTACCGATAATTTATTTTTGCTTTTGCTTCCCTTGCCTCTAGAGACATGTGTAGTAAGTTGTTCCTGCCAAGGTCAGAGAGATTGCTGCCTGTGTTCTCCTCTAGGATTATGATGGTTCCTGTCTCAAATTTAGGTCTTTCATCCACTTTGAATTTATTTAGTGTTTGGTGTAAGAAAATGGTCCAGTTTCATTGTTCTGCAGGTAGCTGCTCAGTTTTCCCAACACTGTTTGTTGCAAAAACTTTCTTTTTTTTTTTTTCAATTGAATATTCTTTCCTGCTTTATCAAAGATTAATTGACAATATAGTTGTGTGTTTATTTCTGGAATTTCTATTCTGTTCTACTAATTCATGCATCTATTTTTGTGCCAGTAGCATACTATTTTAATCATTTGATCACTACAGCTTGATAATATAACTTAAAGCCTGGAATTGTGATGCCTCCAGCCTTGCTTTTCTTTTTCAAGGTTGGTTCGGCTATTTTGGTCTTTTGTGTTTCCATACAAACTTTAGGTTGTTTGTTGTAACTCTGTCCATTTGTTTCTGTAAATTCCAGATTCTAGCCTTTAAAATAATCCTGTATTCTCGAGAACTTTTTAAATATTTGCCAAGTAAGTAGTCTGGCATTTAATTCCCTCATCTTATTCATCTAAGAAAGTATTTATTTTTCCTTTACTTTTGAAGAATTTTTTCACTGGTGATGGAATTCCAAGTTGGCATAGTTTTTTTTTTTTCTTTTAACACTTTAAGGATACCACTTTCCTCTATACTTGTTCACATGATCTCTGATGAGAAGTTGACTGTAATTCTAATCTTTATTTCTCCATAAGTAGGATTTTTATCTTGAGATTTTTCTCTTTATCTGTGATTTTAACAGTTTACATATGGCGTGTGTGTGTGTGTGTGTGTGTGTGTGTGTGTACTTTATGTTTTGGAAGAGTATTTTCACTTCATGTATCATCAAGTTCAGTGATTTTTTTCCTTGATTGTGTCTAGTCTACTAAAAACAAATTTTTCATTTGTTACTTTGTTTTTGATTTGTAACATTCCATTTGATTCTTTCTTAAAGTTTCTATTTTCATCTGATACCCATCTGACCTTATATTTAATATTTATTTTCCATGAAATCCATTAAAATATTACACATTGTTATTTTCAGTTTCTTTTTTTAATTAACTTTTTTGAGACGAGGCACACACTTGTGGATTAGTGGGGGAGGAGCAGAGAAAGAGGGTAAGAGAGAATCTTAAGCAGTCTTCACACCCACCATAGAGCCTGACATGGGCTTGATCTAATCACCTAAATTGAAATCAGTAGTCAGGCTCTTAACCAACTTGAGAGATCCACGCATCCCTTAAGTTTTGTTTGTTTGTTTTTCCCAACATGTGAGTCATTTTTTATTCTGGTTCTCATGAATGTTTACTGCCTTTAGACTCCTTTGTTTTTCTGCTTTGCCTTATGATAAGCCTCATATTTTACTTTATTTTATTTTATTTATCATTATTTTTTTTTTATTTTTTTATTTTTTGGAAAGCTGTGAACGAGGTCAACATATGGACTGCTAAGAGGAACATGAGTTTTCTTCATGGCTATTATTCTCAACTTATCGTGTTGAGATTTTTGTTAATCTATTTAGGATATTTTATGTGTTTAAATATTATTGTGATGGTTATCAGAGGTGAAGTTTATAGTTAAAATGGACACCATAGGATTTAAATTTCTTTAGTGAAACCTTGTTTTCATCTCCCACTTGGCTCTGTGTCTTCCGTTTGTGTTTCTTCTCAATGAAAATCCATCTCTTGAACACCTCCTACTGTGCCCCCTGCTATTTTTAAACAAGGCTTGTTAGTACAATTAAAATGGAATAGGAAAGGGGAAGGTTCCCTGATTTACTCCTTTAGCTTTTCACAGAAACATGTAGTACAACCTGTTTTAGCATTGTTGCTTTCACAAGAATTCCCCTACTCCATTGGTAGACTTCCTTTTTCGCCTGCCTGATTTTTCTCCTTGCTGCTGTGTGTATTCATCAGTGTCATGCTAATTACCCAAATAATTAAGGGTATTTGTTACTTAGGAGTTGAGGTATGTGGCTTAGGCTGAAATTCAGTCTCTGTTCCTTTCTATCAGCTGTGACAAGATTCAACTAGTTTTCTCCAGATACAGGCTTTAATGAAAATCTGCTGTATATTAAATCTTTTCTTTTATGAGAGATAGAGAAAATAGACCACATTTATGTGTGACCTCTTTTCCCCTCTCCCAGCCATCACCATAGGGGTGGCTTTCTCTGGATTCTTTATGATCCTCCCTTTTGACAACCTGTTTCGTAGGGAAGAGTTTATAAGGTGACAAGAACTGTCCTATGACTATGATCCCCCAGAGTTTCATACTCTTACAATAGCTAACACTCATAATCACCTATAAGCAATTCACAGAAAAAAAAAAAATCTAGTTTAATCTCCCTGCAGGCTTCTATGTCTTCGGGTTGGGTATCCCTCAGTGAGGAAATGCTTGGGCCTTGTTTTTGCCTGGATGTACATGTGTCTAAATTCTGGGATGGCAGTAGTTTCTGTGACATCATTTTTTTCTAATGGGTTAAAGCAAATCACTGATTTTTTAATTAACCTGTACTTTTCTTTTGGTTTTTAGAATCAACAGAAACCTTTTTCTAGCTTGCTAGTTCTCCAAGTTGAAAGTAGAAGTTAAACTTTTTACTCATTGAAGAATTATTGATTTTATTATATGATTTTATCATAAAAGACCAATTAGAGGTCCCCAAAAATCTTTACCAACTCAGTGTCATGATGATGTTTGTGTTTCTTCAAGCATGTCTCTAGATGTCACATGTGAAGGTATTTTAATGAGTCAATTATAGACTTCAAAAGTTTATATATAAGAGAATTGAAATGGTCAGGTTAAGAGATGATGGTGGTTTTGAGGAAATAATAGTGAAAAGAATATTCTTGGAATAGTAAGTTTATATTGAAAGATTTGTGATATATTTTGGAAACATAATTAAAAAAAAATTCTGGTAGATTGGCAATGGAGAGTGAAGGAAAAGGAGATAATAAAGAGTTCTCACATTTTTCTGTATCTAAATTGGTAGTATTTGCTAATAAGTTAGTAAGACTGGAGAATTAGTTTTGGGATATAAAATATAATTAGTTTTTAATGAAATATTTTGGATTGATTGCTTCCAAACAGAAGATAAAATTGTCTTTTTCTGGGGCGCCTGGGTGGCTTAGTCGGTTAAGCGTCCAACTTTCGCTTAGGTCATGATCTCACGGTTCGTGGGTTCGAGCCCCGCGTCGGGCTCTGTGCTGACTGCCAGCTCAGAGGCTGGATCCTGTTTCAGTCTGTGACTCCCTCTCTCTCTGACCCTTCCCTGCTCACGCTGTCTCTCTCTCTCTCCTAGAAATAAATAAAACATTTTTAAAAAATTGTCTTTTTCTAATCCTCTTGTGGTTGATTAAAGCCAACATAGGTGATACTTCCAAACCAGGTATTTAATTATCAATGGGAAACACTCTTAGAGCTCTCTTTTTTATTGGATCTGCTATTAGTCAATTTTAAGATCGTGGCTGCTCTGTGAACTTAGATTCCAGAGTAACTATGATTTACTATACTGTCTACTGACCACAGTGTACAAGTACTGTGAGAAAGAATTCAGAGTTTGTCATTTTAAGCTACTGAGATTAATGATGTTTCCCCTGTAATAGCATAACCTAATCTATGCTGACTTGTCAAGGGGAAAAGTCAATAAATTAGATCTGAACGTTTTAACTTTGAGTTACAGAAGTATCTATCTTGGATTGGATAACTAAAGGCAAAGATTAGAGTGGAGGCAAGAGTTGTAAATAAATTAGAGAATCATCTTCATGAAGAAGGTATTTAATACCATGAGAATAGTGAATATTGCCTAATTAAAATTTAGAAAGACAAGAGGCAGGATCTTCAAATATTTAAGAATCCATAGGTAAAGGCAAAAGGTATCCAATAGGAGGATGATGAAGATTAGAGTATATTTTCCTGGTCTAGAGGCTGAGAACAGAGAGCATTTCAGGAAGGGGTAGCAGCCATTAAATACACATTTTGCTGAAAATGTCAAAGGAGTACTAATTAAATATATCACTTGAATTTTATAAAATAGAAGGTCTTAGTTACCTTACAGAAAATAGTTTCAGAAATAAAGGAATAAGCAAAATGAACTAAGAAAAAGGTGAGAAATTAAATTTTTTATGAGTCTCTGTCATACATATATTATATGTATGTACATATACAAACAGAAATATATACATATATGTATTTACATGTGTACACAGGAAGTTACATGTTTTACATGTGTGTATATATGTAAACATACGTTCATAAGAAAATCATTGTTTTTTTTTTTTTTATAATTGCATATCTTCCTATATTCTTTGTACATATACCTGGAGATTTGAATTTCTCTGCCTGAGTTACCAATGTAAGAAGTAGTACAGTTGGAAAATTATGCTATCTTTTGTGGAAAGCAGTGGTGATTATGTTGCAGTAATTTCTGCAGTAATTTTTCTGCAGCAAATATAAGTGTCATTAATTTTATATTTTCCTTTTCTTTCTGCTTTTTTTTTTTTTTGCTTTGCTTTATGAGATACTTATGAACCATAGTTTGCATTGCTGAGTGATTTCCTATACTTTCTGAGATGATTTTTAAATTATATTTTATTTTTAGTTATTATTGATTTCTTATATTTTACATTTCTTCTTATATTCTTGTGATTGTCAATATCATAATTGAATCCATTCGTTCTGACTTGACATAAATGAGAAGGAAAATACAGCTTTTAGGTAATTCACTACACTGCTTGGTAGTAAATCCAAACTTGTTTATGAAAACAAGCTCTTTAATACCACTTTATTTTTTTTTAAATGTTTTATTTACTTCTAGGAGAGAGAGAGAGAGACAGCGTGAGCAGGGGAGGGTCAGAGAGAGAGAGAGGGAGTCACAGACTCTGAAACAGGCTCCAGGCTGTGAGCTGGCAGTCAGCACACAGCCCGATGCAGTGCTCGAACCCACGAACCGCAAGATCATGACCTAAGAGAAAGTCGGATGCTTAACTGACTAAGCCACCCAGGCACCCCAATCTTTAATACCACTTTAAAGAGTAATTCTATATCTATCTATATACATCTACCTATATCTATCCCTATCTATATCTATATGGTCTTCTAAATATGTTTGAAAGCTTAATTTACTCTGTTCTTTATATTAAATCATATGAACTTTATGGTTCTATAAAGTAGGAAGAGAAAGAAAGGATAAAAGATCTTTATTTTTTTGTATCTTTATTTTTGAATCTTCTTTACATATAAGTTGACTGCATTGATAACTATTTTACTCAAGAGCTACACTTATTGTAATCATGTATTGTTGTCTCACCTACATATGCATTTATATTTATATTTATATTTAAATTTGAGACTGAAAATTTGAGCATATAATTTTGTTGCTTTTAACATGACTAATAACCTGATTCAAAATAAATTTAGGGACCAACAACTTTTTATATCAAAAGCTCTTTATTGTGTTGCCTTCTTTTTTTAGTATTTTTTGAGTCAAAAATTATTTTTATTTCTTCATAAATCATTTTGAGATTTGGTATCTAATTTTAGGATTTGGATGCCCTAATTTAAAAGCTATTTCTTTTTTCACAATATGCTTATTTTATGTTAATTTTCATTGATTTTTGAGTCTTGATTACTTTGAGATTTTCTTTTATCATTGAATTCTATCTCAATTCCACTTACTATTCTACATGAATGCAATATATAATTCTTATTTGGACATAAGTGTCATCCCTCTGTCTCTGTGTCTCTCTAGGTTGATCAGCTAGTTCAGGACACAGTTTTTCTAATTTCCATATATATTCAGGTAGCAGCATTGCTAAAGTTTATGCCAGTACATAGAAAGTATTTCCCATAATCCCATTTAATATAGTATTTTCTTCACTTTCACATAAGCTCTCAACTGCAGTGATCCAATGTCTAAAATTCTACTGACAGTCTGTTTAAGGCACTGTAGAGCTTTACTACTGTTTTGTCTCTTAAAGTTCAGCTGCTACTCATTGCTTTGTCCCAAAACCACTCTCATATTTTAGGCAGCAACCTGCTTCATGGTAATAAAATTTGCATCTATTATCTGCATCATTATCTATTGAAGTGCAGTGATTCTTAGCAACAAATCTTATCTCACAGTTTCTTTGGGTCAAGGATACAGAAGTGACTTAGTTGGTTAGACTTAAGAGCTACCATGAAGTAGAAGTCAAGCTGTCAACTGCAGGTTTATCTGAAAGTTTGATTATTGAGAGATAAACAAGCTCATTCATATAGTCATTGACACACCTTGTTCTTTTGCCAAGTCCTCTTTCCAAAGTGCTAGTTTACAACACAGTATCTATCCCTCAGGGTGAGTAATTGAAGAGAGACTTAGAGAGTGAGCACAATCAAAACAAAACTGCAGCCTTTTATAACCTAATCTTGGTAGTAACACCCCATTACTCCTGCCATATTATATTCATTAGAAGCAAATCAGTAACTCCAGTCAATTCTCAAGGGAACAGGATTAAATGATGTTGTAAATATTAGTAGATAGAAAGCACTGGGTGCTATCTTAGAGGCTGCTTATGTCAAAAAGAAATTTCAAATCATACAGATTCTCTGTACATCAGGAGTCAGTGAAAGAGAAGCAGTGTTTGTTTAGCTATTATTTTTATAAAACAAATTTATTCTTTTTGTAGTTAATCAAGTAAAACTATGCCACTAATGATTTACCAAATCTATAATACAGAAAATTTATAGGATAAAGAAATCCATCAAATATTTGGACTCTGTGAAGCCTCACAGGTGCAAAATTGTTAATTTCATATATTTGATGTGTATTCATTGGCATTTTATAGAGACATAAGTAGAATTTACATTAGTAATGGCTGGCCAAATTCTGGTTAGATAGGGCTATTGTATAACAGATTAAAGCAAAGAGGAAATTCATGGGTAAATAATTACTAATTGTATTCTATTTGAAGTAAACTAAAGAGTTTCTACCATGGTAAGTTCAGTTGTGTGATTGTACTATTTACTAAGGAGTAAAGCATATTTCAGTGAAGTTACAATAGGATTTATCCAATTAATTACAATAATAAAAATATCTATTGTTGATCTCTTAGGTAATAACCACTTCACTTGGATTAATATAATCTGTTAATTTAATGAATAAGCTAATATTTTTTTTTCCATTAGACTTCTGGTAAAATATACCAATAACATTTCTCAGTCCATTTTGATACTTTTAAATATATTGCTTTAGGCTGACAGGGTCATTGATCACCACTATTTGGGTGTGACTCTCCTCTACACATTCTACAATTTATCAAGCATATTGATGAGAATACCATGTGAGATGGTGCCAGACGTTCTTAGTAAAATACAGATTTGTTAGATTTTTTCTTTCCTCTTATCTAAGAAGCCTGTCATCCTGTCATCCTGCATGAGCAATGCATTCAATCTGAACAAATTTGAGATAGAAAGAACAAATATGCTGCCAGTAGCCATACTTTATAGAAGCTTGACTAATGCTTAATGCAGAATGTAGTGGAAGGATTGCTGACATGAACTATTTTCACCTTGTGGAATTTAATTCTTCTATTTTTTTTTTTTTGTCCTTACTGGATATGGAGAATGAAATCTTCACCCATAGCATATAAAATTTACAGTTCCCTAAGCAAAAGGTGTTGACCATAAATTTTTTCCTCATTATGCTTTCTGTTCCAATATCCTGGTCACTTACATCTATGAATGCATTATGCTTTCAGCATGACGCGTATTGGTGTTCTTGTTTGACAGCTATAGCTGACAGATGAGGACATTCTGGAGACCATTCAAGGGCTGATGCCCTTGGGTGAGGCTGAGAGGTAGACGGCTTGCAGCATGTGCAAACTAGTTTATTTTTCTTTTGAAGACCATGGAAATATCAGTAACCCAGCTTCATAAATATCCAGTATTCCACCATGGTAGTAGACAACCTAATACCTAACAAAACTGACTCATTCTCCAGCAGGATATCTAACATGCAAAGGAAAAAAAAAAAAAAAACAATGCTGAAAATTTTTAATTCTTTCATCTTCACTCAAGTTAGATGACTTACCAAGTAAGACAAGGTCTCTGCATTGCTAAAAGTCTCATCAGAAAACTTATCTGAAATAGTATTGGCAATACACAGTAATTCATAGTCTGGAGACACTGCTAGAATAAAATCAGATAAATTCCTTTATCAATATATATTAAGATAATATTATATTTAAGATAATATTTATATTTTAAAGTTATAATTTTTTTCCTAGAATGAATGAGCCTTTTATGGGTTGCATATTTTATTAGGTTTTATATAGATTTATCATATCTCAATAATGCTTTTCTTTAAAACATACCTAGTTAATACTTTGGGAGTATCAGTGCATTTACTTATAGTCAGTCATTCTTTGGCTTATGGCATTGCTAGATAAACTTTAAACATTCTTTCCTTTTTATGTTACCATTTTCCTAACAAAATGTTCATTCTAGTTAGAATTATTACAATAATTAATTGCTATGCTTAAATATTCTATGTTTGCATGTATGTGTGCATGAGGAGCACATGATCCTTTATTAATGGGAAAAGTACCATCCCTGGTTTCTGAACTTCCAGAGGAAAGATTGCAAACTATCGGCCACAAATCATGAATCATGAATTCCATTTTTATGAAGTTAATATTAAAATAATGACTGTGGTGTCATAATTTATATGACCAATTTCTTGTCTAAAAATAAATGTGTAAGTAGGTAATATGTTGAAAATTCTTAATAGTGGTTTTAAAGACAATTTTAGGAATGGCTAGGTGGCTCAGTTGGTTAAGTGTCTGACTTTGGCTCATGTCATGATCTCATGGTTCATGGGTTCAAGTCCTGTGTCAGGCTCTGGCCTGTCTTAAGATTCTGTGTCTCCCTCTCTCTGTCCCTTCTTTGGTCATGCACACTCTCTGTCTCTCTCTCAAAATTAAATAAAACATTAAAAAAACCCTCAAAAACTAGTTTTAAAGAGTGGCTTATAAACAAAATAAAGAACATATAAAATAACTAAAAATAAGTATCCTTGCCAAAAATATTATTTATTATTATGGGCAACAGCAGTTTTACTAATGTTGATAGAAGTTAGAAGAGATATTTTATTTTATTATAAATATTTTATGTTTTGCTTGGCATCAGCTATGAGTTACACAAAATACTACTCTGTTAAAGTTTAAATGAAAGTTCCCTTGCCCCAAATTCTCAAGAGAATTGGGATTTGGAGATGGAAGATTAGGAGATAAAGAATTGGTATTTACATATTCTAAAATGAATATTTTAGAAAGTATATTCAATGAAAATGCTATTTACTTATGGAGGTCTAGTAATAAAATTATATCAACTGAGGCTCTATTTCAAGAGGACAGTTAAATTAAAATTAAAAAAGCTATTATTATTATTAAAATAGAAGAAACAAGCCAGAATGAAGAAGTTCATCACAATTCAGTGACTTTTAACTCTTTCACTAGAAGCTAGGATTTGCGCCCCAAATTTAACTTCCTTGTGGGGCGCCTGGGTGGCTTAGTCGATTGAGCATCCGACTTTCACTTGGGTCATGATCTCGCGGTTCGTGGGTTCGAGCCCCGCATGGGGCTCTTTGCTGACTGCCGGCTCAAGGACTGGAGCCTGTTTCAATCTGTGACTCCCTCTCTCTCTGACCCTCCCCTGCTCACGCTGTCTCTCTCTCTCTCCTAGAAATAAATAAAACATTAAAAAAAAAATTTAACTTCCTTGAACCTGTAATTTAGGAGTTCACATTGCATATTGGTTGAGCTCTTCAAGGTGAATATTCTCAAATCTGGAACTTGAAATAATGAACAATCAATAACTGATTATTCTTGGTTCTTATTAGAATAGATTTTTTTTTATGTTTTATTTATTTCTAGGGGAGAGAGAGACAGACAGACAGACAGACAGACAGCGTGAGCAGGGAAGGGTCAGAGAGAGAGTGAGTCACAGACTGAAACAGGCTCCAGGCTCCGAGCTGGCAGTCAGCACAGAGCCCGATGCGGGGCCCGAACCCACGAACTACGAGATCATGCATGACCTAAGCGAAAGTCGGACACTTAACCGACTAAGCCACCCAGGCGCCCCATAGAATAGATGTTTTCTATAACTATTAATATACTGTTAAAAGCAACTGTGGTCAGATTTTTTAAAAACTAAACCATTCTATTTTTACTGATATGAGGAAGTGTTTATGAAAGAAATGTTTCCTTTTCTCAGTAGAGTCAACTATCTAATATCTGTAATGAACAAAATAAAAAAGCTTTTCAAAAATATTGGTCACCTTGAAAGGTTTTACGAAATATACAATTATACACCAAAACTACTAGGTTTAAGAGAAACTGATTCTAAAAATTCATTTAATGAAATTCTGTGAAAAAGTAAAATTGACTCATACAGATGATTACTACCTTTAAATATTTTTTAATGTTTATTTATTTTTGAGAGAGAGAGAGACAGAGAGAGACAGAGAGGGGGAGGGACAGACAGAGATGGAGACACAGAATCCAAAGCAGGCTCCAGGCTCCGAAATGTAAGCACAGAGCCTGATACGGGAGTTGAACTCACTAGCCATGAGATCATGACCTGATCCGAAATCAGATGCCCAATCGACTAAGCCACCCAGGCTCCCCTAGATAATTTATATCTTTTAAATGCTTTATGTTATAGTTGATTATTAAGTAAATAATGTGATATTCACTTTGAGTTTATAATATGCCATATGTCAGGATGACTTTCATTTCTTAGAGAAAACACTCAATAACGGTAGATACCCTGTTCCCAAACCACACACATTGTAACATATAATTCCCTTGATTTGAATGAAGAGAGCTTCAAAAAAATAAAATAAAAAGTTGAACAATTCTCCACTGTGCTTAATATAGTAAGTAGACTTGCTTGGTAACTATGAAGAATAGCTGAGTCAACTATATCCCCCAATAAAGTATTTCTAAGAAAAGCCAAACAGAGTAAAGTTAATTGATGTGTTTCAGTACAAAATACAATGCAAAGTGGAAAAGAAAATATGCTCAAAATATATCCTTAAAAATAGAGTAGATTTTGCATGATTGCTTAACAGCCCTCAGTAGTATTCAAAATTCCTCAATTTTTAATAGACAGTTTCCATTATTATATGTTTTATAATTGGTAATGTAAAACAAGCCTAAAATCTAGCCATTAACAAACAGAAAACATTAAATATATAGAATATTACTATTAAGACTACTTATATAAATATTAAAATATATTGGAAAGTCATTATAAACAAAGATTTACAGTATTCATTTGTGCATATGTTTTATGTTCTCTATAATAAACTGTCTTTAACATGACGTCTATAATCATTTAGAAAAAGATAAACTAATAGAAAAATGAGTGATATGCCAAAACAAATGATTAATATACTTATGAAAAGTTCTCAGTAGTGGTAGTAAAGACAACACATTTTACGTTACAATATTGACAATTAAAAAATCTCTCTCTCTCTCTTTGTCTGTCTGTCCATACATGCAATTTTTAAGCAATCTCCAATGCTAATGAATATGGAGAAGTGGGAAATGTATTTTCATAGACTCCTACCAGAAATAAGAATAGTAGCAAGCTTTTTAGAAAACCATCTGGAAATGACTATTAAAACATATAATTTGGCATCTTTGTTTTGTATTTCATTTCTTAATTATAAAAACATTTATATATAAGTATACTTAGTATAAACTATTATATCAATTTAGCATAACCTCATTAGGTATTAGTAATTTGACCACATGTAACACACGGATGTTTAAAAATTTTTTTTAATGTTTTATTTATTTTTAGGAGAGAGAGAGAGACAGCGTGAGCAAAGGAGGGTCAGAGAGAGAGGGAGTCGCAGACTGAAACAGTCTCCAGGCACTGAGCTGGCAGTCAGCACAGAGTCCGACGCGGGGCTCAAACCCACGAACTGCGAGATCATTACCTAAGCGAAAGTCGGACGCTCAACCGACTAAGCCACCCAGGCGCCCCACGGATGTTTAAAGAAGAATGTTTTGGATCTCTTCACATTCTCTGAGGATGATTTAAAATGAAAATTTTATATTTATCATGTTAAAATTTCATAAGGAGAAAAACTAATATCATGTGTTATAGCATCCATTGTAAGACACCTGTAATCTAAATTATTATTTAGAGTGTAAAGAAACAAGAAAATATTGGGAAAATTAAGCTGCCCAAAAGACATTTTGTCCCTAAAAATAAAAATCTAAACTTCAAACCAAAAAAGTCCAAAGATGAAGTGCCTGGGTGGCTCACCGGTTAAGCATCTGACTTCGACTCAAGTCATGATCTCATAGTTCATGAGTGTCAGGCTCTGTGCTGACAGCTCAGAGCATGGAGACTGCTTCAGTTTCTGTGTCTCCCTCCCTCTATGTCGCCTGCTCATGCTCTGTCTCTCTGTCTCTCTCTCAAAATTAATAAACATTAAAAGATAAAATCAAAAGCCAAGAAAGAATTAAAATGTAGCCTCCCCACGATGAGAAAGAATGAAATCTGGCCATTTATAGCAACATGGATGGAACTTGAGGGTGTTATGCTGAGCAAAATAAGTCAGGCAGAGAGGACAGATACCATATGTTGGCACATGTAGGTGGATTAGAAGGAACTTAACGGAGGACCATGGGGGAGAAGAAAGGAAAAATAGTTGAGGGGCGGAGGCAAACCATGAGAGACTCTTGAGTGCTGAGAACAAACAGAGCTGATGGGGGTGCGGGAGAGGGGAAAGGGAATGATGGACATGGGGGAGGGTGCTTGTTGGGATGAGCACTGGGAGTTATATGGAAACCAACTTGACAATAAACTATTATAAAAAATAATATTTTATATTTTATAAAAAATAAAATGTAGCCCCCCAAAATAAAATAATAAAATAAAAATAAAATGTAGTCCCTAATGTATTTTGTTTAAAATGAATCTAAAAACTTACACAAAAAGCTTCCCAAAAGTAATACTATTAACCGTTAATTTTTAATAATTGTAGAGGCTTTTTATAATTTCTCCAATCCATGAATTTTGGGAATTAAAGACTGTATAGAAAAATTATTTTTCAAGAACACTTTTTGTATCATAATGATTAGTTTTGTTAATAAATGCTACTTCTAAATAAAGTAACTCAGATATTCAGACATCCAAACATTTAAATATTTACCTCAGAGTGGAAAAAATAATGTGGTAAAATTTGACTCTTTATTTGTTGCTATGTGGTTTCAGTCACTCACACAGTGTAACAAATCTACCTAAAGAAATATTTATAGAATGCAAAGTTAGTAAAGAACAATTCCAGGAACATAGTTGAAGATAAATGTGATTTAGGAACCTGAACATATGATCATTTACTCAATTACCTTATTATTTATGTTTGAAAATTATTTTACTACATAGGAATGTTGTAGAATTCTTTTTTTTTTTTTTTTTAATGTTTTATTTCTTTCTAGGAGAGAGAGAGAGAGACCGCGTGAGCAGGGGAGGGTCAGAGAGAGAGGGAGTCACAGACCGAAACAGGCTCCAGACTCTGAGCTGGCAGTCAGCACAGAGCCTGACGCGGGGCCCGAACCCACGAAACGCGAGATCATGACCTAAGCGAAAGTCGGACGCTTAACCGACTAAGCCACCCAGGTGCCCCGGAATGTTGTAGAATTCTTGGTATTAAGAATAAAGAAATTGATTTTTGGAATTAATTTTCTTCAGCCAAAATTAAGACATAATATATAGACATTTTCAAACCACATAATGATTTTACAAGATGTTCCAGCAAGGTAAGAAAACAACCAGTATACATTTCAAAAGTCTTCAACAAAAACAAAAACTTTATAATAATACCAATATGATAAGACTTCTTAACAACCAGTGGCCACTTTCAACTAGTGCAGAAAATTAACCAAGGACATTGCCTTGAAAATACAGTAATTTCTGAGTTATATTTGCTATAAGGTCCTCTCATCATTCTATGCTGGATGGAATGCTGTAACTGAAGCTATTCAGTCATGATATTAAAAGTATTTAATATTACATGCAGAAATGACCCCAATAATGACAGGGCCATAGTGCTAAATCAAACTGGTTAGTGGTTCTTGAGGAATCATGGGTATGAACTCAGAGCTAGGGAAAAAGGTGGATTTTTCAACACAAAGTATTTTCAGTGTTTTAAAAATGGAATATTCAACAAAATTCCAACCTGAACATTAATTTTGCAAACCTAGGAATACAAAAGAAATTATTTTATCCTGAAATCCAATCATATTGATATTGCTACATTTCCAAGTCTCAAGTTTAAAGGGAAATTTTGGGGGCCCCTGGGTGGTTCTGTGAGTTAAGTGTCCTGACTCAGGTCATGATCTCATGGTTCATGGGTTTGGGCCCCACATCTGTCTCTGTGCTGACAGCTCAGAACCTGGAGCCTGCTTCGGATTCTGTGTCTCCCTCTCTCTCTGCCTCTCCCACACTCACACTCTCACTCTGTCTCTCTCAAAAATAAAATTAAAAAACAAATTTTAAAGGGACATTTTCACTCAAGTGAAAAATTATACATATTTAAATATAACATTTGAAACATAAATATACAGGAGGGTTTAAAAAGTCTTTTTAATAATGTACACATTAAAATAAGCTTCATTTTTGAAATTTCATGATCAAAATTATATGGAATTTTTCAACATAATTTGTAATTCAGAAGTTGTATGAAATGTGTCTTTAACTTAAAGTACTATCAGCAGCAGCTGCAGTATCTTCTTATAGCAAAATTAGCCAAAAATATCTTTCCAATCCACTGTACACTGATACTTCTCCACCAAGTACTGATGACTTCTGCATCGGTGTAGGAGCTAACAGTGCTAAGAATTTAATATTCCTGTGACATAGTGCCCCAAATTTTAAAAACAAAATTTAAATAAACCTCATTAATGGTGATTTGCTACTATGTATATTTTGGGCACCCTTATTTCCCCATATTGTATTTTTAAGACACTGAATCAAAATAAAGAGAAATGTGTAAAATATTACTTTTAAATCAAGAAATGACAGTAATCTCAAATGTACATGTGTGTATATATGTACAACACACGAATGCACACACGCACACACACACACAAATGCGCATACACAGATACCCAAGAGCTGTGGAAATGTACTGACCTTTTATTTCTTAAGGAGAGAAGCTGCTGAGAAGGACTACAGTTAGCCAACAATATCCAGTATCTCTGCCCTCAGCATCTACTTTAGTGTTTGTGCTTTGGCCACAATCTCCCTAAGCTGACCCAGTCAATAGATTCAGTATATACAATGATGTGGGAATCTTCTAACAGGCTGTTTTCCCTTGTCCTCCTATAGCCCTGGCTGGGATGCTGGGATTTTCTCAGAGCTTCCTTTCATCCTGAGACTTTGTGCCTGTCCAATCTACCCCTCCTTTAACATATATCAGTGCAATATTGTGGTTTGGAGGCTATGACTTATGATTTATGTCATTCCCAATCTCCACACCTCTTACACAATTTATCATTTTTTTTCCTTCTGCTTACATTGCTTTTATTATGCTCTTTCTTGATTTGGAAGCTTAAATAATTTATTTGAGGTTTTTTTTAAATTTTTTTTACTTAGATTATATGTATTAAATGTTACAAATGTCCATATCATCAGTACTTTAATTGTTCAGTGTGTTCCCCAGATTTTAGTATCTTGTGTTCTTATTTTCGTTCTGATCCTTGGATTATTTATAATTGTGCTATTTAGTTTTCAGATCTTTGCAGACTATTATGTCATCTGTTATTGATTTCTAGTTTGATCCAGTTGTTTTTGGAGAATACATTTTATGTTTTTGGTTCCTTTACATTTGTTCAGGTTCGTTTTATGATTTGGGGCAACAGCTATCTTGGTGCATGTTATGGGGAGGCTTAAAAAAGTATTTTGTTGGTGTTGGATGCAGTATTCTATACATACAATTGTATTCTATACAATTAGATCCTGCCTGTTGATATTTTTGTTGAGATCTGACACATTCTTGTTGATGATATTATGTAATCAACTGATTATAATTAATTGTTCTAGCAATTATTGAGAGATACAGGTTAATCAATTTATAATTGTGGATTTGATGTTTCTCTCTTACAGCCCTATCTAAGCTTTGGCTTCTCTTACCTCGATGCCACCTCCTCCTCCTCACTCCTTCTCACAAAGCTTTCTGATCATTTAAAACTTATTAAGCATATTAATTCATATTAACTTTCATTGATAATGGGTGCTAATTGCATTCCCAGACTGAAATACTGTAGAAAATAATGGTATTCTAACACATGGTTAAAAATGTTTATTAATATTTATGATGATATTTTGGTGTGCATGTGCATAAAATAATATGTTTTGTTAAGTGTTTGGGAAAATTAAAAAAAGTTTGAATATATTGGAGACTTGAAAAATTGTATCAGGAAATAGGATCTAGGAATCATTTAGAAGAATAATTTAAATCTCTAAAGAACAATTATATGAAAACATACAGTTGGGAGTGTAGGGCAAGACGCCTACTAAGCCCACTAGGGGTGTGATTGTCAGGTCACATGGAAAGAGGATGTTTAGGTTTGTTACAAACTGTCAAACTGTCTTCCAAAATCTTTGAACTTTTTGTGTTCCCACTAGTAATTGTTGAGAGTTCCTGTTGCTCTACCGTCTCCAGCAGTTAGAGTCTCAGAGCTTTTTTTGTTTCTTTCTTTTAAAATTTTAGCCATTCTAATATATGTGTAGTTGCATCTCGTAGCTGTTTTGATTGACAGTTTTCTAATCACAAATGAGCTGAGTACCTTTTCTTATGCGTATTTGCCAACTGTTTATCTTATTTGGTGAAGTGTGTGTACAGATATCTTGCACACTTTTAAATTTAACTGTCTGTTATATTTTATCATTATGTTATGGAGTTCTTTACATTTTACGTCCTTTACCACATTGGGCCAAATTCTTCCAAAAAGTATGAATGTCAAACTCTTATATAGTCATATAAGCAAGGAAATACAATGTTTTAAGGAAGCATAGACAACATTAACCAGTAAATAAATCTTGTGCTATAAAGGAAGAATGAAAGTGATGTGTGAAAAAGAGACTCAAATCTGGTACTCACAGTGTGGACAGAGTTACTTAGGCATCAAGCAATTTGGATATTAGATGTCTAAAAAATCCTATGTGTCTAAACCATGGAATGACGACATATAAGGATACAGTGTTTTCCAAGGGTCACATTTTACTATGTTTTCTGTTTATTTGGGAATAATGAATAGGGAATCAGTATCATCTAATTTGTATTTTAAAATGAATTTACCTTCTTCAGTTTTAACACTTACTGGATTAAATAAAGTATGGCTGCAGGAAGATTAATTACAAAATTATTACAATTCCCGTAGTATGACATACTGGTAACTTGGATTAGGTTATTGTAAAAAGCAAGAACAGCGAGACAGATCTGTGTATTGTCTGTATGAGAGAATGAGAGCTTTCTCTGCTTAGGGTTCGTGGAATTTGATGTCTAAGCTTGGAGTTCATTGTTAAATGGAAACATTGGAGAGGCACCAAAGCAGTGGCAGTTGATGAATTATGTTGTGGACCAGAGAGTTGGGACAGGGGTAAATAAGAAGATTATGGTATGAAGGTCTCCAGGAAAAGAGTGGTTCAGAAAGGAAACCATAGCCAGTTTTGTCCCTTGCTACTTAGTGGGCACATGGAATAATTTTTATAAGCTACATTCAGAAATGCTTTATATGCTGTTGGTTATGTCAAAAGGAGTCTGAGTGTTTGATAGTATTAAACAGCAGGTACACGACAATTATGTGTAAGACCTTATCCTGCTTTGGGATAAACATTAAAGATTGTGTGTGTGTGTGTGTGTGTGTATGCACACGCTCGCGTGTGTGTGGTTTTTGCCATTTTATTTTGCATTATAGAGACATTGGATCTAAATTTGTTGAGAAGCTGTAACCCAAACAGGGATATTTCTAAGGAAGTTCTACAGAATGAAGAGACTTGAAGACTGAGGCACATTGATGAGGATATAAAGACTTAGCCCAAAACTCTCCTACAGACACTTAATCCTAATAGTTATGCACTGCTACAGGTGACCCGCAAGTATTTCTTTAACACCTCTGCTCTATTTCTTAAAAGACAAGCTAGCTATATGACTTCTTTGGACTCTTTCTCCAATCCCACAGTGTTAACTCATCTAAAATTAGCATTAGAAAGAGAAAACAAGGAGAAAAAAGATTAAACAAACGAGACCTCAAAGATAACAGTTGCTCCAACACACCTTTGTCATATACCAATCCAATTAAATCATCAGCCAGAAATTTGGATGAATTGTCTTCATTTGGTCTTTGCTTTTCTTAATAGTGAAGGATCTAGGAATCAATAGGAAGGAAAGCTTGAACTCCCCCTGACAGAAGGCAAGAATCATCTCTAAGTTACCTTATATTAATTCTAAACAGAACTTCCTGTATCAAGTAATATTTTCTGTGACCTTATAGTAGTTCAAGAGTTGATAATTAAGAGCTTAAGAAAACTGCTATCATTGTGCACAAGGAGAAGCAAATTTCTGTATCCATATCAAACACACCATATGGACTAAAGTAGTTTAGGTTTTCAGATTCTTTGCTTGCTAATATAATCAACATTGTATTTTCACTTAAACAGTAGAATTTCTGAAGTTTTTCATTGCTCTTTTTGGTACTATTGTATTTTTAAAAATAAATGCTCAACAGAGTTCTAAAGGCATTTAGTAGTAATGGAATGCTGTTAATATGTTAATATGTTAACAACATTATTTAAAATAGCTGTAACATTTCATTCCTTTGTGGCCATGCCTCATCTAAATTTAGGAGCCCTTAAATGGGATACAGAAGCAATTTGTGTTGCATTCTTGACATATAGCTATGACTCTGGAAAATCATGCTTGAAGTATGTTAATACAGATTATATTCCCCATGGTGATGTCTTGCTTCTTTTGTCACTATTATTTCTCAGGCCTCCCCAGCACATAAAACACCATTGTGATATATTGAGCAATGAATGTCAGGATCAGTCAATATTCATGCAACACACAAAAGAAAGTGCTGAAAAGGACAAGTATGTGAATGTCACTGTAATATAGTATGTAGACTTAAAAATTTTATTATAAAACATTGTTATATTAATGTATAGAATTCCTCTTGGTAAATTAGCAAAAGTAACAACTCCTGGATGTAGAAATGGGAAAAAAATGGCATCTTTCTTGAGGAGATTAATTTAGAATAGGGTATCCTCCTTGACAAATAAGCTCGGGTGGGTGAGCCTTTTAAGTTGCATGGTGCTCAAACTTCTTAAAACTGCCCCTAATATTACAAAATTGGTAAAACTACAGAATACTAAATGTGGGAAAACTGTTCCTATTGTAAAATTTTCTCTGCAGTTTTGTTTCTGTTAATCATCCAGTGTTGGCTCTCCAGGAGCCAAACTTTTAAGTGGACAGCCAAGGGTTTTCATATTTATTGTAATTTATAAGAGAGATTATAAAATGCAAGCTACTTAGCAAAATCTGACTGAATTAATAACCATCCTTGTCTTGTAGTATGAAAACTTGAATTTATTGTCAAAATATAGAATGTATTTTAATGAACTGAGAGAAGTTATTTGAATTTGAAATTTCTACTGATAAAGTATTTTCTCATAATAGAATATAAGCTATCTCTTTTATTAAGTAAACTTTTTAAAACTAATTTTCAGTCTGTTGAGTTTCAAATTGTGCACTAAAATAAATGAAATTGTAAATCAGGGATATTTTTATGGAAAATAGATTTAACTGAATATTTTAACTTTAAAGAGCAAAATGAGGGGCGCCTGGGTGGCTCAGTTGGCTAGGCGTCCAACGTTGGCTCAGGTCATGATCTCACAATTTGTGGATTCGAGCCCTGCGTCAGTTAGCTCAGATCCTGGAGCCTGTCTTCAGATTCTGTATCTCCTTTTCTCTCTGACCCTCCCCTGCTCACACTCTCTCTATCTTCCTATCAAAAATAAATAAAACATTTAAAATTTTTAAATAAAAAAGAGCAAAATGAGTGAATGTCACTAGAAATTATCCCATTAAATTCATAAATATTTGGATATGTGGGAGTAGTTTAGTTTTAAGAAAATTTAGATATAAAAATTTTCTTTTAGGTAATGAAACATCAAGTAGCAATGACTGACACCTGATAAAATAAGTTTATTTTCTTACTTCTATTAATTTGAACTGAAAACATAAATAAGAAGTTGGAAATAGAAGAGTCTTTGTAAATAAAACCACCTGTATTTACTTTCCCAAGTATTGATTCATGGCCATTTTAAACTTATCAATACAAGGGACATGTCTTTCTTAAAAGTGCTAAAAGTCATAATTTCTTTAATAATATGTTTTATGGAGATGATATGATGATCTGGAATGTCGTGTGTGTTTTCTCCACTAATGGCACAGCCCAGAGTGCTGTAGCTGTCTCTTGGAAAAAAATATATTTCTCCACAAGATCTCTAGGGGACATTAGATACCTGCACGTAGGCCCATCATCCCACATGTTCCAGTATGCTGACTGTTATTGCTGCTGTTATTCATCAAGAATTTTATGGAACTGTTGTAATATATCAGACCTAAAATGGTCACTCTTCATCTATGCATTCCACCATGAAAGTTAACATCTTAATGTGGTCGTTGAAAAAATTTTGTGTGATAAACTATAGCAAGTAATAAAAATAATAATGATAAGGTAGACTGATGGGGGTTTGCTAGACCTCCATTTTTTCCTTAAAACTTTCTCCTTGGTGTCATTTGCATGGGCAGTGAACCCAGTTCTCACTCTTGTTAAAATGTAAGATAATCAGAGAAACCCCATCTTTCTTTTGGTCTACCTTTTAAGAATCAACATAGCTAACACCTTCCATTCAAGGATTCTACTCAGTATGTTCTCTAGTAACATAAAATTACACTCAGGCATTGCTAAGGGCTTCCATTTTTCTGCTTGTAGGAGCAGGACTGAATGTTTCTCTTGTTGCTGGCCACTTGATAAACAGGCTGCTTGTACCATGAACGGAACTGTTACTTACAGGATGTGAGAAATACTGGGCTTTTAGTTGTTAGTGATAAGTCCTGTTGTCTGGTCCCAGTTCTCAAGTTCAGCCAACAAAAAAATCAGAGCCAAATTTTTAAGGAAGCATTTAATTATGGTCAAAGTGAGAGTACACTCTCAAGCGGGGAGAGCAGTCAGGCCCTGAGGTGGCAACTGTGTCAGGAGTCAGGGTTGTCTTATTTTTTTTTTTTTTTTTTAATATTTGCATGGGTTATGGGTCATTGCTAGGGCACTTTCTGACTAAATTTCGCTCCAATCATCTACAGGACTCCTCCTACTAGTTGGGAGGGGGAGTTTTTGGCTTTATATCCTCTTTGTGGGAACTGTCATGGCAACCATCCACCACAAAGGGAGGTTAAAATATCAGTGCAAATGTATTTTAATGAAATTATAGGTCGCTTTAGAGCAGTATTCACAGGGAAGAGCACATGCATGTCCCATGGAGTTTTCCCCTGGTATTTGAGTTCCAGAAGTGGTTTGTGGTTTCAGTCTTTTTCAGTGGTTGGACATTTCTGTTTCCTTCTCCTATCTAGCTAACTGACTGATCTATCACAGTCTGTAGGTTAGATGTCAATAAAATTCATTTTGGGACGTGAGGCTAAGGAATTGTACCATGAAGTTTAGAGAGAGGTGTGTAAATGTATTTGCTATAGTAATTTTATCATTTGTTGTATGATTTTAAATGATTAATTTTCTTCCATAGACTCTTAATTTACTAAAAAAACTTAGATGATTCACCACAACTTAAAAAATAAAATCTAGTTACATTTTAGGTTGCTATATTAGCTGAATTGTAATTTCAGGAGCAGAGAAATTAGTTTCATGGTTCTCTGTTTAGTTCAGCCTATACATGTATTCTTTTCAGTTCCAAGTGTAATAATCTTAGGAAATGCAGTTATACACCAGAGTATGTCTAAAAGATTTCAAAAATAATTTTGATATATTCATAAACTACCAAGTTGTGAACTCTGAAGAATAATTGTGTATTTCTCATTGGACAAGATAAATTTAGAATATAAGCAAGGGCAAAAATGAAGTGCTACTCATATAGAAAAGTAGTCATGTAGATATAGAGGGCAGACAAGAACAAATGAATAAAATAACTGGATTATACTAAAATAATGTATATTTTGTACTTTTTTAGATGTTGTACTAGCAGGATTCCTGTCTTGATGAGATCAAGTTCAGTCTTGTGCTGACTCTTTATTTCAGTTCTGACTTCTTTGTCTTAGAAACAGGACTGTGAAGAATCTGCTGCAACAAGTACAATCTGAAATGCAGAAATATGTGTGGCACCTGGGTGGCTTAGTCGGTTAAGCATCTGACTTTCGCTTAGGTCATGATCTCGTGGGGTTCGAGCCCCACCCCGGGATCTGTGCTGACAGCTCAGAGCCTGGAGCCTATTTCAGAGTCTGTGTCTCCCTCTCTCTCTGACCCTCCCCTGCTCACACTGTCTCTCTCTCTCTCCTAGAAATAAATAAAAATATTTAAAAAAAAATAAAATGCAGAAATATGTGACTTCACTCTAATATCCAGTATCATGCCCCATTGTTATTGTAAGCCTCTTTAGAAACCATAAAGACTACACTTACACATGAACAACACTTGATTTAAATAAAGGCTACGTAACTGCTTTCTTACTTTTTCTTGACAGTGTCAAGACCATTTTGCCTCATTCCTTTGCATTGCTCTTCTCTCTGCCTGAAATGCTTGTTCTCTTTTAATTCAAAATTTTGGCTCTTTTTTAGAAGCCTCTCTAACCTCTACCTGTCCTAGAAACTGGATCATATTACTTTCCATATTTAATTAAAATATAGCCATCTGAAATATTGTTACTTTGTCTTTTTGTTTATTATAACTTTTCAAGATTGGACGCTATCTCTGAGGACCTCATATTGCTCACTCACTGCTCTCAAGCCCAGAACAGTGCCCTGGAAATGGGAAGTGCTCAAAATGATGGGTTAAATGAAGAAAACTCAATCTATATAATCAAAATATAACCAGCTGTTTAAAAATTATTAAAGAAGATAATTTCAGTGATATAAACTTTACTTAGTACTTCAGAATGAGGATTTCAAAATGGGGCAGAAGGCAGGAAGCTCTTATAGGATAAAGAAGAAAGAACACGAAGATATAAATAGAAAATATCTGATTGGCTAGGACCACATAGTCAACCTTGTTTGGGATAAGAAGGCCTAAGGTTGGCATTTGGAGATTGGCTGACTAGATATACTGTGTTTCTGGTCAAGGAACATGAAAGTTATCTTTAGGTTTTTGGTCTTGGCACACCGGACAGGCCTAGCATATTATTTCAACACCAGTACAATCTGGTTATATAGCACCATTGCTTTGAAGGGTAATTTTTTAATGTTTGTTTATTTATTTTTGAGAGAAAGACAGAGAGTGTGAGTGGGGGAGGGACAGAGAGAGGGAGAGACACAGAATCCAAAGCAGGCTACAGGCTCTGATATGACAGCATAGAGCCCAGTGTGGGTCTCGAACTCATGAACTGCAAGATCATGACCTGAGCCAAAGTTGGATGCTTAACTGACTTAGCCACCCAGGCATCCTGAAGAGTAATTTTTTTTCACAGTGTTTTCCAGTGTTATAATCATAATTCACAATAAGTTATTGGCATTTTAGAGCATCTGCTACAAACTTGATATAGAAATCTTAATAGTTAATAAATGCATACATACATGCATAACTAACTAAATATCCCAGGCTTACAAACTTATAAAGATTACTCCATGAGAGAAACATTGTAAGTTTTCTAATGTTCCAACTAGGACTTGTTACATCAAATACCTGTTAAGGGAAAACGTTTCAATAAATGAGTGGCATTGTTATCACACAATCCTTCAAGAGTGAGAATAAAGAAAGCTATTCATGTTAAATCAATATCAAATTATCTTCACCATATCTCTTTGGCTAATAATTCTGTGTATGTCCAAAGAAACTATTCAAGGTATTTTCATAAGTTTTTCTTTTTCTGAAAATAGATGCATATTTTTAAAGAGAAATTTATTTCAAATTCAAACAGAAAATTAACTAATTCACTTCTTTGTGTATTGAAGGCTTACTGATATCAAGGCATTATGCAAATTATATGATTTCAACCCTTTTCTTAAAATATATCTGGGTTTTTTTTTCATTTTCTTAGGGATAAAGATTAAACATATTAGCAAAATGTAGAAGACTATTAATATCACATTTGTCTACCTTTTCTCTTCATCACTTGGCATACTTCCCCTCACGAAACGCATGTCCACTCTGTTCCATCCATGCTAAAATACAGTAAACTGTGTGAACATGGCATAATCATTTTAACCCATACCTGGATTTCACTTTGGTTGAATCATTTTTCTTCCTTAAATATCCATCCTTTGGGACTTAGATCATACGTGTTGTCATCTCTGAAGGACTCCTTCATCTCCTCATACTTCTGTTTGTGGCATAGAACTGTAAGAATTGCACGTGAAGTTAATTGTTTAAAGATTAACCTTATAAGTCTTTGAAAGATAATTTGTTATGATCTTTTAAAAAGATTGTAATGTTTATTTATATTTGAGAGAGAGAGAGAGATGGAAAGAAGGAGGGGCAGAAAGAGATGGAGACAGAACATGAAGCAGGCACCAGGCCCTGAGCTGTGAGCACAGAGCCCAACAGGGGGCTTGAACTTACAAGCTATGAGATCATGACCTGAGCTGAAGTTGGACCTTAAATGACTGAGTTACTCAGGTGGCCCAAGAATTTATGATCTTAATTGAATACTGAGGAGTTACGCGTAACATTTTATAAAATGAGAGGACATAAAAGATAAATTCCAATAGGTGAATTGACACTAGGTTAACAAGGATATATGTAGGCTTTCTGTTCTGTAAGAATTTATAATTCTTATGCAAGGTGGGGGAAGAAGGGGGGAAGAGGTATATGAAAATGTATAACACAGACACAAAGATATATTATGCACTACATATCAGTGATAAATTTAGTAATGCAGAAATCCATAGTAGTATCTATCAAAGAGGACAATGAAAATTATTCATGAAAGAATTATGATTTAATTATAGGGTAAGAAAAATAAGTTTTCTTCTATTCCTCAATATTCCTGGCTAAGACTGGACCTTGTATAAATGACAGGTAAACCAGAGGGAAAATAGATAATTACATTCATATGCACAGGGGTCCCCAAAAGATATTAGGATTAAAAAGTGACCAGACAGCTGAAGCTTCCTTAGAAAAGGAAAGGGTCTGGAGCTTCAAAGTTGCCAGACCACTGAGGCTTATACACTATCCTGAGCTAAGGAAAGGGATATAGGTCTGGGGATTCAAGCTGGGGGAAGGCAATACCCAGGAAGGTGAGGAAAGGAAGCATTTGAGAAACAAAAGTTGCTCTGCAATGCAGACCAGCCACTCAGGTGAGAAAGTGCTATCTGTTACTAGCTCTCTTCCTGGTACAGGTTCTTTTTAATGTAAATTGCCCTTGCACAAGGGTAACTTCTATTCTGTTTTTAGAGCTTCTCCTCAGTCTGCAGCATTTCAAAATAATCAGCTCAAAATAAGCCTTCTGCCAAAGAGACATATTTTGGAGTGGCATATTCTGCCACCTTCAGAAGCATATTCTTTGCTTCATTAACAAAGAGGTAGGAGCAAGTGTCAGGCACCAATTTAGGGAGAATGTGTGAAGAAACAAAATTTACGTGTAGAGCTTGGGGATAGATTATTGTTTGACTAGGGAATAATGAAGGATCAACTAATTATAAGAAATTGGTCAGAATGAAAGGTTTTGTATAATAAAATAAGATTTTTTTCATAAAAAATTGACTGCTTATTAATATGAGAGTGATATGGACTATGCAGAACTTTGGGAATTGTGTTTTCAAGATTATGTATCCCCTTTCCTCCAGAAGCACCTTGAACATCCATATTCCTGACAAGAATCTCTTTAAGGAAATCTCTTTTCTAAAATGCACCTCAGAATTCTTTTAGCCTCCATCAACTATCCAGTGCCAAAGCCACTTTTACATTTTATGTGTAAATAGACAGACAGAGAGATTCATTTATTTAAAGAATTGGTTTACACGAATGTGGAGGCCTCCTGGGTCCAAAATCTGATGGGTAGGACAGACAGCAGGCTGACAACCCAGAGAAGAGCTGCAATTGGAGTCCAAAGACTGTACGCTTCAGGAACTCTCTCCTCTTCCAGGGAGGTCAGTGTGTTTCTGTTAAGGCTTTCAACTGAGTTGATGTGTCCCACCTACAATATGGAAGATAATTGCTTTACTCAGAGTTTGCTGATTTAAATATTGGCTGCATCTAAAAAATACTTTCACCAAAACATCTAGAATAAGATTGATTAAATATTTGGATACCCTAGTCTAGCCAAGTTGACACATCGCAATGCTCCATCACAACCATTATAATCTCTATTGACCCTGTTAATTGCTCTGGTTATTCAGGTAGTGATCACTAGCACTAAAATGAGTGATATTTAGGAAATAATTATCATATGTAAATCAATGATTTCAAATTTTTAAAAAAACGGTCAAAACTCCTGACTTAATTGAGAAAAACATTTTGAGATAAATTTAGAACTTAATATCAGAAAAGCCACATCCTTAATAACTTGATTCATTAATTAATATAACTATGTTAAATCATATTTTAATGAAACCTATTGATTTAAATTCAAAACATTAATAAGGAACCTTATTTTTCTGAATTGGCTGAATAAACCAAATATGCCTTTGCTACATTGTTACTTTTATTTTTATTTTCATTTGCATTTATCTGCTACTTGATTACTGTCATTTCTTTTCATTATGCTATCATTTTAAAACTCATTATTTTAGCTTTTAAAACAATTTTCTCTGACTTTTATTACTTACATTGTTAGCAATAGTTTCTTGTTGTGTAGCATTGATAAGATGATGACAGTAGTCAGCAGTGTTTAATGCACTTTTCTAACTTGTTCCTCATTATTCCAGGAGTGTGTTCTGACACCTGATAAATGCAAAACAACTTCAAAAGCACTTAGCCATGTAAATAACCGTGATAAAAGCATTATTAAAATTTTGAAATCCAGGGCTGCATTTAGTCACAGCTACAGAATGCAAAAATTATCAACCCTATCATCAATACTTAGCTGCTTGTAAATGATGACCTACCAAAAATTCATTTGATTCTTGAAAACAATTTGCATGCAAAAACAAGTTGTGTGTGTGTGTGTGTGTGTGTGTGTGTGTGTGTGTGTTGAAAGTAGTTGAGAAGCAAGTGCCTCAGGAGGAAATAAAATTCATTTTTTTGCTTACCACAAGATCTATATTTTTTGTAATATGTAATAAATCATGCTACTCTTTCCTAACGTTTATATTCATTTTATGTATGGATTGTGTTTAACTTTTCAAGATATTATTTGAGTGCCATATGTACCATTATTTATAGTGCTATCTTCTGCAAATACTATCTCCACTCATTAGATTATCTATGCTTGTTGCAAGGTTAGGCCAGAGGAGATACTAGAATAAACCAAAAAGCAATAGAAGAATTCATACACCATGGGTGGCTACAAGGGATGAAACTTTGAGGATTGTCTTTTATATATACTTAAAAGCAACATGGAGAGATGTTCTCTGAAGTAAAGATGTGCACACACTTTCCATTATTTTTGAGTGCTGTTTTGTATAAATCATCATGCCAGGCACTCCCTCTAAAGGTGTTTTGTTGTTGTTATTGTTGTTTTCAGAGAAAATATAGTTTCTAAAACCTGTCATAATAAAGTGTATTTGGGGGATTGTTATTAGAAAATATTAGTGTTCAGAGTCCTTAGAATAAATTTGTTATTTATATTCAATGATGAGAAACGGGATCTACATTATTAAAAATGATAATCCTTATAATTGGAACTATACTTGCCTAAAGTGTCCCATATCCAGCACACACACAGACACTCACATCAGGTCATAATTAATTTGCCTCCTTTGACCACAGCATAACTGGATTGGAAATAAAAATCTGATTTTGAATCTGAAGTATGTGCCTTGTAACTGGGTAAACTTGGGTAAGACTGCTGAGCTTCCGAATGATCCTGTTTCTTGAACATGATGATATTCACAAAACATATTTAGATTATATAAGAATAAATGTTTAAAAATTTAAGAGTTTATGTAATGACTGTTGCAAAGAGAGCACTTAATAAGTTTATTGTTTCAAAAACTGGTACAAATAATTTAATGTATCATCTAAGTTTTCACTAAATCAATATAGAATGCAAAATGTCTGCTCATGATATATACTTATTTATGACACTTAAGAGAAAAGCAATTTTATGTATTGGTCGCCCCTTATTTTTTATGTCATCTACATCACATTGCATTTTCCACATTTTATCATAGTGTGCATTTTTCTTAGAATTTAGCAATTTATTTTAGCCATAGATTTAGATTTTGCTTTCTGTTGTCAAATGATGGCATGTGTTTTATGTAGAGAAATAATTTTCTTGGCTTTGAATAATTTTGGCAAATAGCTAAATATGTAATTATATAAATGTCCTTCAATATTCTCCAAGTTGAATTGTGGATACTTCTGAAGACTAATGAAATGACAAGAGAAATATAGACTCAGTAAAATTTGTTCAATATTCCATAATTAATAATGATTTTTATTATATTTATGGATGAAGTGTTAATATAGTATCTGTCTGAAAGTGGAATTGTGCTGTTAGCATTCTTTTGTATCTAGATTCTTTCACTCAACATTATGTTTTAGAGATTCATTTATGTAGTCTGGCAATAATTGCTTCACATTTCATTTGTTAAATTTCATGGAAGAATGTCCCATTGTATGGCCACAAAACATCCTACTATTTTGTTTGCTTCCAATTTAAGTTTTGGGTTTTTTTTTTAGTACATCTATAAAATTTCTCAGTTATGTGGTAGCAGGACCCTCCTCTGAGTTCACTGAAAGTGATGCTATACCACTCGTACCTATAGATTTTCGTCACAAGTACCTGTATATTTTACCTATTTTCCCAGGATCTTTTTCTAGAACTGCATGGACATTTCCCATACATCAGGACAGCCTAGTGTTCCAAGAATTAAATATTGAGGGAAGCAAATCTGAAACAGTGATGGATGGAAATTTTGTGGTTAAATATTCAGCTTCTGCATCTAATGGGGGTTAATTCCTATATATTTTCAGTATGACTCCTCAAAGGACCACCAACAGGATGGACCTGTAGTTGTCCCCAGAAATAGTCAACTTACTAACACATTTATTGCCTTCATCTTTACTACATTCCCTGCTTCAGTATCCACAGACATTCATTTGTATTTCTGGAGGCCGACTTCCAGATAAAATTATATGTATTTAAGTCCTTGTTTCAATGCCTACTTTTGGGGAAAACCCTATCTAAGAACAACTGGTACTAGAAGTAGTATTAAAACTCAGTTTTTAAGAATGAGATTACTGTGTTTTAAAGTGAGTTGGAAACAATGACACCTTTATTGATAGCAACTGAATGATTTAGTCATTGAGAGTTTTTTTAAGAAACAGAATTAATTATACATAATTACTACATAATTACAACTTTTGTGATTCTTATCTCTAGTAATGTGAGAAGAGTTACATTTGGAAAGTGAAGCTATAACAATTGAAAAGTATGAATCCACTATTATATTTAAAAATGCAACTTAAGAATAAGTATAAGATTATTCATAAACCTGCAGACCAAATCTATCATGGGTATGAATGTAAAAATCCTCAATAAAATGTTAGCAAATTTAATCCAAAAAGTAAAAAAAGAATTAAACACCACAATCAAGATTTACTCGATATGCAAAGCTGGTCCAACATTACAAAATCAGAGTATATAGTCTGTCATTTCAACAGACTAAAAAAGAAAAGCCATTGATCATATCAATCCATGCAGAAAAATAATTTGAAAAAATATTGCCTCATTCATAACAAAAACTCTCAGTAAACTAGAAATATAGCAGAATTCTCAAGTTGTTTAAGAATATGTACAAAGCCTAACAGTTAATATCATACTTAGTGCTGAGAAACCTGAGAAGATTTCCTTCTATGATCAGGTATAGGGCAAGGGTCTCTCCACCAACTACTCCTTTTCTATAATCTACTGGAAGCTCTTGCTAATGCAGTAAGGGGGGGAAAGGAGATAAAAGGCTAAAATGCAGGCAGATTGGAAAGGAGGTCATAAAGCTGCATTTATTGATGACATGAATGTCAATGTAGAAAAATCAAAAGAATCAACCAAAAATAATAATAAACAATGATAATAAATATAATAATAAAACTACCAGAACTAATAAGCAGTTATAGCAAGGTTAATGTAATACAGGATGAAAGGTTAATATGCAGTCCTTTGCTTTCCTCTGTACAAGAATACCTCATTTTATTGAACTTCACTTTATCGAGCTTTGCGGATACTCTGTTTTTTACAAATTGAGGGTTTGTGGTAAACCTACATGGAGCAATTCTATAGGCACAATTTTTTCTAAGCATTTGCTTACTTCTTTTCTCTGTATCACATTTTGATAATTCACACAATATTACAAACAAGTTCATTATTATTATTTTTGTTACGATGATTTGTGATCAGCAATCTTTGGTTCTACTATTAAAATTGTTTTGGGATGCCATGAACCAGGCCGATATAAGACAAACTTAATCAATAAATATTCTATGTGTCGTGACTCTTCTACTGACCGACTGTCCCTACATCTCTCTCCTTCTCCTTGGGCTTTCTGTTCCCTGAGACACATCAATATTGGAATTAGGACAATTGATAACCCTAGAATAGCCTCTAAATGTCCAAGTGAAAGGAATAGTTGCACATTGCTCACTGTAAAACTAAAGCTACAAGTAATTAAAACATGCTGAGGAAGATATATTGAAAGCTAAGACAGGCCAAAATCTAAATCTCTTGAACCAAAAGATTTTGAATACAAAGGAAAAGTTCTTGAAGAAAATTAAAAGTGCTGCTCCGTTGAACACATGAATGATAGGAAAACAAAATAGACTTACTGCTGATATGGAGAAAGTTTTAGTGGTCTTGATAGAGTAGACCAGGAAGACCATTTCCCTAAAACCAAAGCCTAATCAGAGCAAGGTTCTAACTCTCTTCAATTCTGTGAAGGCAGAGGGAGGCGAGGAAGCTGCAGAAGAAAAGTTTAAAGTTAGTAAACGTTGATTTATGAGGTTTAACAAAAGAAGCTGAGTTCATAACTAAAGTGCAGGTTGAAGCAGAAAATGCTGATGTAGAAGCTGCAGCAAGTATTCCAGAAGATCTAGCTAAGATAATTAAATTATTGTTTAATGATAATTAAACAACGGATTTTCAACATAGACAAAACAGCCTCCTACTGGAATAAGAAGCCATCTTAGAACATAAATAGAACAACAAATCCTGAATGACAGTATATCTATTCACAATATGTTTTACTCCTAAACTGACCACTCAGACCTCCTTCTCAGGAAAAAACAAAAAAGGTTACTTTCAAAATATTACTGTTAATTAACATTGTGCCGGGTCTCCTAAGAGGTCTGATGGGGATACACATAGAAATGAATATCATTTTAAGTCTGCTAAAGCAATATCCATTCTTCATGCCAAGTTTCAAGGAGTAATTTCAACTTCAAATCTTACAATTTAAGAAATAAATTTTGTAAGGTTCTAGGCTGCATTAGATAGTGATTCTTGTGATGGTTGTGGGTAAAGTCAGCTGAAAAAATGGAAAGGATTTACAATTCCAAATGTACTATTAAAATGTATCCATGGGGCGCCTGGGTGGCTTAGTCGGTTAAGCGTCCGACTTTCGCTTGGGTCATGATCTCGCTGTTCGTGGGTTCGAGCCCCGCATCGGGCTCTGTGCTGACTGCCAGCTCAGAGCCTGGAGCCTGCTTCAGAGTCTGTATCTCCCTCTCTCTCTTACCCTCCCTTGCTCACGCGCTCTCTGTCTCCTAGAAATAAAAATATTAAAAAATAAATAAAATAAATAAAAAATAAAAAAAGTATCCATGAATGATGGGAATAGGTCAAAATATAAATATGTATAAAAGTTTGAAAGAAGTATCATTCAGAATAGAAGAAGAAAAAGAGTTTCACAAACAAAAATTAAAGGAGTTTGTGACCTCTAAACCAGATCTGCAAAAAATAAGAATAGGGACTCTTTGAGGGGAAAGGAAAGAGCCAAAAGTGACAAAGACTAGAAGAGAACAGAGAAAATATCCAGAAATAATGACAAAGCAAGTAATAAAATGACACTAAGTGAATTTTTATCAATAATTACTCTGAATGTAAATGGATTCAGTGTTCCAATCAAAAGACATAGGGTCTCAGAATGGATAAAACACAAGACCCATCTATATGCTGCCTACATGAGACTCCTTTTAGATGTAAAGACACCTATAAATTGAAAGTGAGGAAATGGAGAATGATTTACCATATAAATAGATATCAAAAGAAAGCCAGAATAATAATATTTAAGTAACACTTATATCAGATAAGCTAGATTTTAAAACCATAACTGTAACAAGGGATGAAGAAGGACTCTATAGTATTATAAAGGGAACTATCCAACAGGAAGATATAACAATTGTAAATATTTTATGCCCCCACATGCATTACCCAAATATATAAAATAATAACAAACATAAACAAACTCATTGATAATATTATAATAATAATAGAGCACATTAACACCCCACTTACAGCACTGGACAGATCATCTCAGCAGAAAATCAGCAAGGAAACAATGGCGTTGAATGACACACTGGACCAGATGTACTTAAAAATTTACACAGAACATTTCATTTAAAGTAGCAGAATACACATTCTTTTCAAGTTCACATGGGACCTTCTCCAAAACAAGTCACATATTGGGTCACAAATAATCCTCAGCAAGTACAAAAAGATTGACATCATACCCTGCATATTTTCAGACCACAATGCTATGAAACGTGAAATCAACCACAAAAAAAAAAAAATTGGAAAGACCACAAATAGATTTCTTAGAATCTGTGCTCACAGAAATTATGTTGTCAAATAAGAACATCTTTACAAAAAAAGGGTAACTAAATTTATGGTCCATTCCAAATATGAAAATTAAAATTATGCTTTATAGTTAGAATCTCCAAAATTAAAAATGTAAAAAAATACATTATATATATATATATATATATAATGTATTATATTTAAACAAGAACACATGTGACAGATTTAGGTATACACACAAAACAAGCTGGAACCATTAGGAGTTGATGTGCACATTCTCCTTTATACTCAAGTTTTAATAACAGTTCTACAGGCTTACTCATTCAATTTGCATTTGTTGTGATTTATATTCACATGGCTATTATAAATAATTAGATCTGTGTTATCCAACACTGTAGCCATTAGCACATGTGGCTACTTAATTTTATATTAAGTCAAAACTAAATAATAGGTAAACAGTATTTAATTCTACATTCCTATAAGCCACAAGTCAAGTGTTCCAGAGCCACATGTGGCTAGTGGTTACATGTAGTAGATAGAGTTGATTTACACATAGATTGAAAAATTCTATAAAAAAAACTCTATATTTGTCTTTAGGGATGCTTCGATATCTGTTTGTTGACTCTAGACCAGGATAAAATCAGTGGGTTTTTATGCAGTGTTGAAAGACTGAAACTCCACTAGCAACTCCAGACAGGTTTTTGTTTTGTGTTTTTGTGATTTTGTTTTGTTTTACTAAAAGTTTCAACTAGTCTAGCTCATTCGTCATCCTGGCCTGATCAAGTACCAGGGAAGTATAAAAACCCTCCTTGGAACTCCAAACTCAAGGAAAGCCAAAATTCCTCATGGATCATGGTGATTCAATCCAATTATCTTTCTCTTCCTTCTCTTCTCTTTTCTTCTCTTCTTTTTTCTTTTGTCCCTTTTTTTCTCCTTCCCCCCGCCTCTCCTTGAGAGAAGGAGAGCAGATACACCATGTACAAATAGAAACCCTGTACAGCACATGTACAAATAAATGTCTGGGGAGTTGGCACATGGGATAGCTTTCAGAACTCTGATGCTTCCTGCATTCTGTTTCTCTTGCTGTATGCACCATATGCTTTGTCTTTAAATAAAAATCTTATGCTCTGTGGAATTCTTTTTAAATCCTTACATTACCATACTACCCATTAGTTATAGAATATTTCCATCAGTACAGACAGAACATAGACATTTAGATATATATTAATTTTTGAGATTTAGAAATAACTATAACAAATAGTTTATAACGAAAACAAAGTAGCACTTTTAAAATCTTGTCAACATAAAAATAGCAATGCAGGTATTGAGAAAAATATTAAATGTGAATTACATGAAAAACAGTCTAAACAATCTAAATAAATAATAAAATGAATAAGTTTTAAGTATAAATTTTCATAAAGATAATAGTGGAATGGTAAGGTATCATATTTTATATTTAGAAAATATGTAGTCTAATGTTATCTCAACAAATAAGCTGACAAATGATATTTCCAAAGTTGTAAAGACAATTTACAGAAAACTTAAAACAGAAACTATATACACTAAATACAAAAAAATATATACACACACACACTATATATATATATATATATATATATATACACACCCTATATGTATATATGATGTACACATTACCATATATACATATATATGCATGTATATGTGTACAAATGTATATGTGGTAATATGTACATGATACATATATGTATATATACATTATACATATGCATTATATATTATATATAAATATATACACACATATACACATATATATTTGTGTATATACATATATATGCATATATACACACATATATACATATATATGCACATATATATGTGTGTATATGTGTGTATATACAATGTGTATATATATGCATATATATGTGTGTGTGTGTGTATATATATATGTGTGTGTATATAAAAGCCTTTGCAGAAGAAAAAAGGAGTGGGAACCAAAAGGATTTCTAATTGTTAAATAAGAGACTATGATCAGAAATATTGCATAGCGAAAATACTAGCACTCCACATTTTGATATATATACTATCAGAATAATTAAGCCTCTCTATCAAATAACAGGCATTCTATTTACTCACTAAGAAACTTCGTAATGTTTGTCCCTCATGCCCATTTCCCATGTGGTAGCAAAGCAAACAATCGATGTACCTACATGAGCAACTGGGTTTGTACCTCAGGGGAAGAACAGCAAAAATATGAGAATTGGTGCATAGATAGGACAGCTGGCATAACTGCTTCTGCTTCTGTCAAGGAAAGGGCAGTGAGGAACAGAGAGAAAGAGAGTGTGTGCATTTACCTTAGAAAGTAAAAATAAAAAAAGTAAATAAATAAATTCTTTCAGAGATGGAAAGGTAAAAATGTTAACTGTTCCTAAATGTAAGCAAGTGGTTCTGGGTTTGGGTCTTTAAATCTGTTCAGAGCAATTCACTGTCTCTAATTTCCAAGGTATCTTCAATAATCCATTAATCCAGGTTGCCGTACTCTGCTCAGAGAGCTCATATCTTGCAGAAATGTTAAAATATTTATGGAGTGTGGTCTTCCCAAGAAATAAATACAACCAAAGAAGTTCAAAATATGAACTGTACACACAGTGAATTTACAAAATTACAAATCTTATTAAATTACTCTTAAAAGAAACATATGCAGCTGAGTTCACATTGTCCTCCACATACTGTATAGTTTTAATCTTAATAAGCTTCTAGTACAAGTCAATATTTACTAAGGCAAATAATTAAAATGTGTTCACTTGAAATATATATAAAACTAAACAACACGGCTGTTGTTTAGAATTTAAGATAATAAAATATTTCGGGAGAACTATATATTTATCTTTGTTTTTGTTTAGAGCTATAGGCTCCTGGTGATAATAATAATAACACAGAGCAACTTCTTATCAGTTTTATTACGGATCTAAATTTCTCTATGGACACTACACCTTCTTATTGCCTGAATCCAGGTTGGACTGCTCCCTCTGTACAATCTTTGGATGGCAGGGAAATCAGGTAACTTCATTTAAGCCAGCCTATGTGAATCCCGTATGACCTCCAAGTGCATGAACAGTCTCAGCCTGTAAGCAGACACACCTAGCTGAGACAGATCTGTGAGGATAACTGAAGCTTTAATTCACTATGATTTAGGTGGTGTGGTGTGCAGCAAAAGCTGACTGATACAAGCATTTAGAAAGAGTTTAGTTTTAGGCATTTTGTGTTTGAACTACCACAGTGACTGTACCTCAACCACAGGTAGCTAGAAGACTAAAATTCTGAAGAAAACTGCATTACTGGACAATGGGACCATGAATTTTTATGGGAGGGTTGGGCACAATTAAAGGCAGAACTCTAACAGATACCAACATAGGGATGAAAAAGAATCTACATGGAGAAAGAGAAAGAATAGTAAATAATATGAAATGAAAAATTAACATAAGGCATCAAATGAGAAAAAAAAAAGCCTCATTTAGAATTCAGCTTTTGACATTTTGTAGAATTTCTTAGTTCCTAATTAGGAATTTTAATTTCTAAAATAACATTTTAACAGGTAATTGCTCTTTTTTTCACATATATACTACTTGTTTTTCTTATAGTTTTTAATACTTATAAGAAGAGGGGCGCCTGGGTGGCTCAGTCAGTTAAGTGTCTGACTTGGGCTAGGTCATGATCTTGTGTTTCGTGAGGTCAAGCCCCATGTCAGGCTCTGTACTGACAGCTCAGAGCCTGGATCCCACTTCAGATTCTGTGTCTCCCTCTCTCTTTGCTTCTTCCCCACTTGCACTCTGTCTCAGTGTCTCTCTCTTTCCCAAAAATAAAAATAAAGAATTTTTAAAGATTTTAAAAATACTCATAAAAAGATATGAATTTATAATGTATAGTAAGAAAAAAGTATTAGAGTGCTTTAATGAGGGGCGCCTGGGTGGCTCAGTCGGTTGAGTGTCGGACTTCAGCTCAAGTCATGATCTCACAGTTTGTGGGTTCGAGCCCCTTGTTGGGTTCTGTGCTGACAGCTAGCTCAGAGCCTGGAGCCTGCTTTGGATTCTGCATCTCTCTCTCTCTCTGACCCTCCCCTGCTCATGCTGTCTCACTCTCTCTCAGAAATAAATAAAACATTAAAAAAATTTAGAGTGCTTTAATAAATGACCATGTAAGTGAATAATTACATAAATAAACAAATAAGGACCTACAAGCTTACCTGTGTAAGAAATTCATTGGATTTAAGAGTTAGTATCACTTTTATTCATTTATTAGAAAATAAATTAAAAGTATTTATTATGATTCTATTGTTAATATTCTCAGATTTTAGATCAGTTGTGTTTAACTGTGCTAACTGCACTCTAAAACAGATTTAAAGTACATGAAAATAAATGAGATAAAATTTGAAAGAAAACAAATACCTCTTATGACAAATAAATAGCTACAGTAGTCAACTTTTTATAAAATACAGGAACATATTCATTATAATTTATTTCTTAAATAATTTCAACATGATTTCATTTTAATATATCATTTCAGTTTTTTAGTATAATATTCAAAGTATTAATCAGGATACCTGCACCATATTACAATACATTTTATTCCCTTTTCTTTAAAGGATTAAAACCAAAATTGCTTAAATACACATAGATTACAGCAATATTAAAATAACACTCAAACCTCACTTATGGCTAATAGAAATAGATTACAGATAATCAGGGAAATGCTCTTTATTAGCTCATAGAAATACTTCCTGGAATTTTCTTATATAATTTTTTCTAATATATTCATGGATACTTAATTGTATGGGAATGGACATGGTTTTAATTTTGACTGTATGTGTAGATTCTCAGGATATTACTACCCACCCTAAGTCTTTCAAAGAATAGTGGATTTCATAAAGAAAATGTGCAAGAATGTAAGAGAATTACACTTAATTTCAAGCCAGAGTAGAATTTTCAAAGGTGTAAATGACAGAATCAAGGAACACCTAAAGAAACACACAGAGTAAGTATCAAGAAAATTCCTAGGACACACTCTTAGAACTATGCTACAGAGGTAGTTATTTCTTTTTTGAATCTTTATAAAGATATATAATTTATATACTATATAATTAATTCACAGTATAAACTAATGTTTTCAAATATGTACATGTAGTTCACATTCATTACCACATTACCATTAGCCGCTATTCCCTGTCCCCGTCCACTCAAACCCTAGCCATAGGCAACCACTGATCTACTTTCTGTCTCTATAGATTTGCATATTTTATATGAATGAAATGGTACGGTATGTGGTCTTTTGTGTCCGAGTTCTTTCATTGAGCATAATGATTATTAGGTCCTTCCATGTCGTGGCACACGTAGTTATGTTATTGGGCTCCCAAGACCAAGTTCTTGAATCTCTATGTAATAAAAAAATGAATGCTGAGCTCAAGAAAAAGAAAACAGGCAGTGTTTATTAGAGGTAGCTTGCATACGAGGAAGCTGATGAGAAGGAATGTCACTCTAAGAAGGGGTAGCAAGCAAGACTTAATAAGGTATTTTTTTCCTAAGGGTGAGGGGACAGGGAGAGGGAAAGCCCCTTTTAGTCCACAGCCATTATCTTATAGTCCTTACTTTTTAGTAGACACAAAACTGTCACAAGATGCCTTTTTTTCATGGTTCATATTGTTTTAGGGCTTCTGGAAAATAGAAATACTTGTGTAAGCATGCTTTAAATTATTAATTCTAATTTTGCCCAAACAACCATTACTTCTTGATGCCTATTATATCTTCTTTCTTCTCTTGCCCAGAAGGAGGGATTTATCTCTAAACATATGGAAACTTTTAACACTTGCCTCAGACCAGTGGTTTTTAAGGAGTTAAGTCCCTCTTGCCTTCCCTATACTGACTCATTTATATTATCTCCCTTCATTTCTGATTAATATCACATTGGATAGAACATTTTGTTTATTCATTCATCAGTAGGTAGGCATCTGGGTGGTTTCTCCCTATCGACTATTATAAGTAATGCTGTTATGAATCTTGGTGTACAACTTTTTACATGGATATATACTATTGGTAGTCTTAATAGGTTTCTGAGAGTTGTATTGGTGGATCACATGATGACTATGTTTTCTTTTTGGAGGAATGGCCAAATGTTTTGCAAAGCAGCTGCATACTTTTCCATTCCTACCACCAGTGTACGAAGGTTCCAGTTTTTCCACATCCTCACCAATATTTGTTTTATTTGTTTTTGTATTAGCCATCCCATCTCATTTTTGGAATTGATTTATATTCCCAGGTTTCTAATGTTGTTGAGCATCTTGACATTTGTATGTGGCCATTTGTATATTGTCTTTGAAAAAAATGGCCATTCATGTATTTTGCCCTTTTTTTGAACTGGCTCTTTAGTTTTAAATTGCAAATATCTTTTGTATATTCCTAATGTTAGTCCCTTATTAGACACATGATTTACAGATATTTTCTTCCACTCAGTGAGTTGTATTTGCTTTCTTGATAGTGGCCTTCCAAGTAAATTTTTAAAAAAAATGATTAATATAGTTTTGGGTAGTTTTCTTTTGTCGCGTATGCTTTTGGGTTATACTAAGAATCAGTCACCTACTTCAAAGTCACAAAGATTAGTGTCTATTTTTTCTAAGAATTTTGTAGTTTTAGCTCATGCCTTTAGGCATTGGTTTGTTTTGAGTTAATTTTTTTATATTTGATATGAGACAGAAGTACAAGTCTGTCCATTTACATGTGGCTGTCCATAGGACCATTTGCTGAAAAGGCAATTTTTTTCTCCATTAAGTTGTGTAGTACTCTTGTTGCAATCAATTTATCATAAATGTAAGTTGCATTTTCTGAATCTGACTTCTATTCCACTGATCCATAAGTTAATCTTTCTGGTTGTATCACTCTCTCTTGAATATTGTATTTTGAACAAGTTATTTTTAATGTTTATTTATTTAATTTTGAGAGAGAGAGGGAGAGAGTATGCACAAGCAGGGGAGGGGCAGAGAGAGAGAGGGAAACAATGAATCAGAAGTAGGTTCTAGGCTCTGAGTTGTCAGAGCAGAATCTGACACGGGGCTCAGACCCCCAAACTGTGAGATCATGACCTGAGCCAAAACCAAGATTTGGAGGCTTAACCAACTGAGCCACCCAGTTTTAAATAAAGAAGTTTGAGCACTCCAACTGTCTTCTTTTTTAAAATTGTTATGGCTCTTGTCAATTTCTACAAGAAAGCCAGATGGTATTTTATAGGGACTGTGTTAAATGTGTAAATCAATTTAGGAGTATTGCCATTTAAAAATATTACGTCTGCTGATCTATGAATATGCAATGACTTCTCCATTATTTATAACTTTTAAAAATTCTTTCAACAATTTTACTTTACTAATGATGAGGGTCTTTTTTTCTTTTTGATGATTTATTCTAAGTATTACATTATTTTTGATGTTATTAGTCATTACCTTTTACATGTTAGGAAACCTCTGGCTTTAGAACTGCACTACCTCTATGTCATTAAGAAGCTGGATGGAAATAAAATTGTCACCAAAAACAAAAACAACTGTTGTTGCTCATGGCTTTAAAAATACATCATATCTGCTGTGTGCTCTGTGGTTGAAACAGATGACCATGCTCTAGTTACAAGTAGAAAAAGAAGCAGCACCATGTCCTAATGTATGCTTCCTTTTGTCTTTCCAATATGGTTGAACAATGCAGTTCATATCTACAAACATAACTGCAAAGGAATCAATGGAATGTATGTGCATAAAAGGATATATATAAGTACATATGTATTTTTGTTCTCTTTTTACTTTTTAGTCTCAGAAGTAGAATAAAGCATACTACAAGTGGGTTCCTTAAACGGTAGCATCGAAAAAATTAATGATTACAGCATATACCCAGAATTAAATATAAAGAACTAAATAGCAGTGGTATAAAATGGACGACATTAAGGTTATATTACATGAAGTAAGAAGAAGCTTCCTAACAATTTGGTTTTATATGTATCTGTGTATGTCTTGAATTGCTATGTAAAATGTATTATCATAATGGGTTGTAGTAGAAATTTTTGAAAATACACTTGCACAAGTAGAATGTGGAATGAACGTTATATTTTAATATGCCATGTTCAACACAGGAAAATATGGTGTTGAATAAGCTTCATTTTTAATTATTACCTAAATACTTTTTTATTCAAGTAAAAGTTGCCAATTAGTTTTCAAAATTAGAAGCAAATAAGTGTATTAAAACATTGGGTAAGGCAAGATAGATGATAGATATGTTTATATATAGATGTTGGTATAGTTGTTTATATATAATTGGCAGAGTCTCTGAGATAGTGTCTACAAGTGATAAAGAGCTTAAATATGTATTATAATGAAAATGCTGATTTAGAAGAACTCAGATAATGGCATTAGAAGCTTGTTAAAAAACAGCAGCTTATCTGCATAAATTATACTTATGGTGTGTATAAGCTACCTTGTGTTTACAGTTATTATAGTTTAAAACAGATTTCAAAAAGGAATACTGCAAAAAAAAAAAGCAAAGGTGCTTCACTACATCTTTTTCTTAACTGTAGTGATTTGTCGCAATTTGAAGTGCATTCACTATTATCTCAATTACTGTCCAATTATTTTTAATTGGGTTCAATATAGTGCTCTGTCATACAATTTGATAATTTGAATTATTTTTTTGGAATTGTTTGTTACAGTCAAAACTCTCAATAAAAGCTCATGGTAAACTTTAGAGAAAGTAATCTCAGCACAATAAATATTAATCTAGTTGTGGCAAGGCAACAAATGTTCAAAGAGATGATGCAGCACATACACTAAGTAAGAAAGAGGATTAAAAACAAGCGGGGTTTTGAATACGAGCATTATAATTTCTTTCCTTTATACCGGTTAACTCTGGCTAATTTAAAGCATATGTGTGTGTGTGTGTGTATGTTCTTTCAGCAGAGCTCTTTATTTTATATCATGCTTTTACTTATTACACAGCATTCATAGAGCATGGTAGTTCCTGGCATAGAAACTGAAGTCACAACTTCTGCCTTCAAACCCAACTCAGTCTCTCAGTACTGTTTAATCTCATTCAGGTCCTTGCCTCTACTTCATTTTTAAAAATTTTAAATGTGGAAAATAATTTAGTTTGTTAAAGGAACAAAAAGGTAGTCTTATTGGAATCTAGCACTGAGAATTTAATGGAAACCACAGCTTGCAAAATGAATACCATTTTTCACAAAATGGAAAACCTGTGCCAAGCCAAACTGACCAGACTAAACCAAAATGCCTCTAATGTCAGTTTATATGGACCCATACATACTTAAATTAGTAACTCTGCACAGAGTCATGTGTTCTAAAATAAGACTACTGACTATTCCAGCAATTCATGTAGTTTACACTTTTGATCACTATTTACCAACATCATCCTCTGACTCTTTCAAAATGAGGTAGATCCCTTCTCTGATTTCCTGCTTTTGAGATATCCCATATTTCTTATTGGCTACAACATATTAATAAACCTAACTTTGTGTGACTACAGATGTGTTCATACCAGTCTTTAGCTCGTAAACTTAAGTGTCCCTTCCAGTTTCTTTATCTGTAAATGAGGGATTCACTATTTCCATATAAACGTTGTAAGAATTGGTTGAGATGATACATATATGTTATTCTTAAATGAATGCTTTGTGTTGTCTTTTATTCTCTGCTTTTTATTATTTTCATTCTCTCAATTTATCTTTTCTCAAAACATGTTCTGAATAATTCCATGACAAAAATGCATTAACACCTCAAACTACCAGAGTGAGTTAAACTAGTAAGATGACACACAAAATTACTTCCTTCATCTTAAATACAGTTTAGAAGACTTTCATTCTTTTAACATTCAGTTAAACCAAAGCCAAATAACATAGCTGAAAAACAGTCTGACAGACTTAAGCCCTAATTCATGTGTTAAATTCTATTCTTTGTTACACTTCTACTCTTTGTGCTGTGGAGTGACCATTCACTGGAAAATGATGGAAAATTAAACATTTTGTTAATTCTTTTGTTTCTACTTGTCACTTGACCAAGAAGTAGAACTTCCTACTGGTTTCAGCAAGTCAATTTCTATAATTTCTGTGAACTTTATCAAAACTTATTATTTCTCCTTTTCCATATTGATGGTATTGTTTTTGAGGTCTTAGAAAGATAAGTGCTTCCTATGAATTATCCCTTAAAATACTTACAAAGATTTTATGAATTTAGAATTATGTGGCTCAGAAAAATTAGCTATTTGCCCAGTGTCCATATCAAATCATGGAACTGTGATGACCTCATCATGACTCTTTTATAACTCTTGTCTGAGATGAAACAAATCAAATCCCAGCTGAACTATAACTCAGCACCCACACAAATTGCATACTTGAGGTTTCAGTTTGAAGATCTGCATATTTAGGCTTGGGATACTTTGCCCTCTTTCATGTAAATTGATTATTTCTCTTCATTTTCCTTGCTACTATACATTCATACCTATTTACTATTCAGCTTATAAAAGTAGAAATTATGGAGAACCATGGTAAATTATATTTCACATGCTTTAAAATGGCTTTCTTCATTGTCAAATTTTTAAATTTCAGCATTTGATACTTGAGTGTGGCAAATGTTGTAATGTCCTTATTTTTAAAAAAATATTTTGAGGCTGCAACTCTTATTTTCCTCTTCTACATCAACAAAAATAAAATAAATAAAATGAAATTAGAACCCCAAAAGTTGCTCATTGTTAGAATAGACACATGTACACAAACATTCAAACATGAAGATAAACTTATTTACAAACTAAGTGCATACAGCATTATTAAGGTAGCTTACTTATAAAACATCAAAAACAAAAGCACATTATGTGGTCATGTGGTTTGTTGAAGGAAAAAAAGGCACATATATACCACAACACTGACCTTTGGTACCATAATGTCAGAGACTGAGTGTATTAGAGGACATTTATCTAGCTATCCAGAGTTTCAAAATTGCTCCTATATATATAGGAAATAACTTTTTATGGCCCTCAGAAGTTCAGTTACCGAAGGGGAAAGAAGAATTGAAAAAAAAAGTTTTCAATGAACAGACCTTACATTCATCAAAGAAACATGGAAAGCAATAAAACATTGAAACAGACCCTTGCCATCAGGGGTATGTGGAGGCTTTAAAGGGCTACTCCTCCCAGGCCCCAAAAGAGATAAATCTGTAGACATATACATGCAGGAAAACATTAGGCTTATACTGATCTTAAAAACCATGGAAGACTCCTAGAAGGTAATATAGAAGAAAACCTAGATGTCTTTGTATGTTACCATAAATATTTAGATATAACACCAAAAGTATGATTCATGTAAGAGAGAAAATGTATAAGCTGGATATCCTTAAAATTAAAAACTCCTGGTATGTGGGAGACAATGGTAAGAGAAAGAAGATAAGCCACACAGTGGCAGAAAATACTTGCAAAAGACACATTTGATTTTAGAAACAAAACAAAGCAAAACAACAAGAACAAAACATTATCCAAAATAGACCAAGAATTTTAAAAACTCAATAAAAAAATAAATAACTTTATTAACAAATGATCCAAAGACCTTAACAGATACCTCACTAAAAAAGATAAAGATGGCAAATAAGCATATGAAAAGATGGCTGGTGTCTTATGTCATTTAAGAAAATGAAAATTAAAACAACAATGAAAGACCACTACATGGCTATGGCCAAAATCCAGACACTAACAAAAATAAATGTTGGTGAATATGTGGAGCAACAGGAAGTCTCATTCAATGCTTATAGAAATGCATATGGTGGAGACTTTGGAAGGCAGGTTGTGGGTTCTTACTAACCTAAACATACTTTTACTAGAGAACCCAGCAATCACACTCCTTGGTATTTACCCAAACGAGTAAAGACCAATGGCCACATAAAAACTTGCACACAAAAGTTTATAACAGCTTCATTCATAATTGCCAAAACTTTGAATTAACCAAGACGTCCTTTAGTAGGTGAATGCATAAATAAACCTTGGTACAGGAATATTACCCAGTGCTTAATAAATGAGTTATTAAGCCCTGAAAAGATGTGAAGTGATCATAAATGCATATTACTAAGTGAAAGAATCCAATCTGAAAAAGCTAGATACTATATGATTCTAGCTACAGAGCATTATTATTTTGCAAAAGGCAAAACTGTGGAGACTAAAAGTATCAGTGAGGGGTAGGATGAAAAAGAAGAGCACGGAGAAGTTTTAGGGCAATGAAAATATTATTTGTGATACCCTAATGATGGATATATGTCAGTATACATTTGTACAGATATGTAGCACATAGAGCACCAAGAGGAAACCCTAATGTAAACTATGGACTCTGGGTGATAATGATTGTCAGTGTAGGTTTATATATTATAATAAATGCACCACCCAGAAGGAGGCTGTAATAGTGGGAGAGGTAGGTTCTGCATGTATTGGGACAGTGAGTCTATGGGAAATTTCTATATCTTTCTCTTAATTTTTCTGTGAATCTAAAATTGCTCTAAAATAAAGACTTTATTTAAAACATAATTTAGAGGAAGATCTTCACTTTTATACTGAAATGAAATGTTACTGACAAGAAAAACTGTTGTTTTGGTTAGTTCGTCTTACAATCTAGGTAACTGACATCAGTTTTAATTCTAGATTTGCTCATACTGCTATTTAAAATAACTCTAGTTAACTGAAAGAAAGGCCTTGGCTAATACAGTGTAGCAAATCTCTGGACAATACAATCTTGGATGTCTGCTATTACAAAGCCTCAAAGGATTTCCTAGATTGAAGTGAAAGTAGGAAGGGACAAGAATGCAGAGCTTGTCAAATTCCCACTTGTGGGAAAGGATCAATGTTTGTGCAAATTGCTAAACTGTCCATGAGGGAGAAACTAATACTTTAACAAGCGCTCCCTTGCTAGGACATGGAAACAGTTTCACTTAATTCTCTGGGGATTCTTCTCCCATGGTAAATAAACAGAATATAGAATAAATCTTAATTGATCTTTTCTTCATGCAATATAAAATTGGTCTCTGTATTCCTAAAGCCAGACAACTTTTGTTTTGTTTTTTTTATTTTTAAAAATATTTTTAATTATTTTTAACTTTTTTTTTTTTTTTTGAGGGACACAGAGAGACAGAGGGAGGGGGGCAGAGAGAGAGAGAGAGAGAGAGAGAGAAAGAGACAGTATCCAAAGCAGGCTCCAGGCTCTGAGCTGTCAGCACAGAGTCCAACGTGGGGCTCAAACCTACAAAATGTGAGATCATGACCTGAGACAAGGTTGGACACTTAACTGACTGAGCCATCCAGGTGCCCTAAGCCAGGCAGCTGTTGTAAGCAGATTGTGGAGATAGTATATCCATCTTCCCAGACCAGACCACAAACCATTTCGTTAGACATAGCTAAAGAAAACATTTAATCTGAACAGTTATAAAAGTTACTCTTAACAAGAACAGCAGCAACAAGAATAATAATGGCTGGTATATAATTTTATTTTTTAATGTATATTTATTTTGAGAAAGAGAGTGAGAGAGAGAGAGCAAGCACACTCACTAATAGGGGAGAGTCAGAGATAGAATCCCAAGTAGGTTCTGAGCTGTCAGCACAGAGCTGTACATGGGGCTTGAACTTAGGAACTGAGATCCTGACCAGAGCTGAAATCAAGTCTGATGCTTAACTGACTGAGCCACCCAGGCACCCCATTAGTATATAATTTTAAAAGAGCATGTCTAGAACTAAGAAATCAGTTCGTACTGCATAAAAAAAAATAAAAATTGTTCAATTTTCCTTAATCAGCAGCTTATACTGAGGACACAGTCTGCCTCCATTCACAAAATGACACTATGACAGTGATTCTCAAATCTTTGGTCTCATAATATCTTTGTATTTTAAAAAAATATATTGGGAATCCCAAAGCATGTTTTTTATATTGATAACATTATCATTTACTATAGCATAAATTAAAACTGGAAAGTTTTAAATGTGTTTATTTATTTAGGCATTTAATATAGCCATAATCAGCATACTCACAGAATAACATAAATACAATCTCTTATGAAGATAATCAAGAACAACAGTGAGAACATAGCATTGTTTACATTCTGAGAATTTCTAGTATAAGGGAGTTGGATTCTCATATCTGTTTCTGAAGTAAATTTATTGATATATGCTGTTTTGCTTCAAATATATGAGGGGAATTGGCTTTGCACAATTAATATTTGAAAATTAAACGAATATGTAAACAATCTTTTCAGATAATCTTGGATATTGATACTCTACCAAGATTCAAAAAGTAGTAATCTCTGAAATGATACTTGCCAAGAGACATCTTAAAAATATACCAGCAAACTTTTCAAATTCCATTAGATTTAAATTCATCAATTCATTTTGTACTTTAATGGATCTTTCATCATGGCATGATTTCGTAAAATTGTGTTTTCATTATTTTGAAAATATTGGTTAATATTGCACTTCTTCTAAATTTTGATGTATTTTATAACATGGTATTAAAAATTCACATTTGTTGGGGTGCTTGGATAGCTCAGTCAATTAAGCATTTGACTCTTGATTTCAGCTTTGTTCATGATCTCATGGATTATGAGTTTGAGCCCCACATGGGGCTCAGCACTGACAATGTGGAGTCTGTTTGAGATTCTCTCTCTCTCTCTCTCTCTCTCTCTCTCTCTCTGTCTCTCTCTCTCTTTTTCACTGCCTCTCCCCCACTCTCACTCTCTCAAAAAGAACTTTAAAAAAATCACATTTGTTAATATCACTAATCTCATTGGGAGAAGTAAGTACTGGGAAGCTCTCAAGCTCACAGTGGCAGACACAAGTTTCTAAAAATTATAATTTTCAGTTGAAAAATAAAATTTTGTTAATAGCAAAAAATGTATTTTCATCGACATCACAAGTTCACTTCTAATAAAATGTATGTATATAGTCACATCTGGATAATCATTGTTTCACTGTTGGTGGTTTTTGCAAGGAAAAAAGTGGTATTCTATGATAAAAGTTATTTTATGCTTCACCTTAAGATAAGTGTTATACTGTAGTAAGGAGTGGAAGTGATTTTTTGCATACTATCCATGTCATCATACTGACAATTAAAAAATGTTTAGTCAAGGGTCTAGATTTAATAAAATTAATAATTTTTACTGCTTCATCAAAGATATTATTTAGTGAAGACTCTGCACTATGCACAAAATCTTTCAATTAGCAAATCTGAATTTACTAATAACTAAGGACAGAGCAAGGGTGAATACAAAGAGCTAAGTGTATTGTACTAAAGAACAGAGTAGAAGCTGTTTACACAGACATTTTAAGGTCCACTAACCATAATGAATAATGCAAGTGTAACTTCCATTTGTATTGTATTTTTGGTTTGAGCTGCTTATCTCTCTTTCGGCCACTTCAGTTTACTTGAAATTATTCCCTGTTAGTTGAGTCTTGGGACACTGCATTCAGAGGTTGTGTGAAGTAGGTGAGAAAAAGATTATGGATTTGCTGTCTTCCACAATGTCTGCTGCAAGGGAAATGATTACGGTCATGAAGCATACTTGAGCTCTTATTCCTTTAATGTGAAGAGGCATTTCTACCAGCAGGCATCTTTACAGTAGAGCTTTTACCAGAATGCTGCAGAGTTTATGGAATGTTGTGCTTCACAGCCCGTGTATAGATCTATACTTACAGACAGGAAAATGGGGACCAGTTGGCTGGCCAAGCACAGTACAGAACAAAACAGGACACTCCATATGAATCTAGGTTAAACTGAAAAAAAAAAAAAAGCACACCCATGAGTGTCAGTAGATATCAGATGATTCTCCATGTGTTACTTCTCAGTTTATCTACAGTTATTTTTACAGATTTGCATTCTCTGAAGTCAGCAGATTGTTGATGCCTTTTCTCCCTCTGCCATTATCATTGAGGCTTTGCCCCAGTGAGCTTAACTTTTCCTTCTCACCACAGTAAAGCAGCAGCAATCTAAGTAATCATAATCATTATCCAAAAAACAACAATATTAATAATAACAATTTTAATGCAAAGTAGAAAATAAGGCAAAACAAATCTCAAATATAGAAAACCAACCTATATCAGATTCTTCCCATAGATCCCTTTACCTCTCTGCAAAGAGCAAGAGACATTTGGTATAATAATTAATTTTTAAACTATATTCTTCTTCAGTGTAAATATGTTATATATGAATATATTAATATAAGCTGAATTAAATGTGTTATAACCATTCCCTTTCAGAATTCCAATAAAATTTTGAAATAAAAAGTGGAAATCAGTTTCTCTTTGTTTACAAATAATTTGAGGTGTTTACATTTGTCAGTTATTTTTATGATAGAAAATAGTAAAATTTACAACAGTTCTAGATCTAAATGTGATATTTAAAGGCAATGCCCCTTACTTGCAGCCAGTTTAATCATTACAATATAATACTAAAAAATGTCAAACAGTAGAAACAGATATGATTGATATGATAAAAATACATTTTGACCCTCTACATTTTAATTTGTTCCAAAAATAATTATATATAAACTAGCTTCAACTTATCACTAAAATAATGGCCCCACATTTCCATCAACAAATCTGCCATCATGGATGACAAGCAGTTAAATTAATTTTGAAAGCTAAAACTTTTGACTTGAAAAAGAAAAGCAAGTTTATCTAAAATAATTTTAGAAAAGCATTTTAGGAGCTCCTGGATGGCTCAGGCAAGCGTCTGACTTCGGTTCAGGTCATGATCTCGCAGTCCATGAGTTTGGGCTCCATGTCAGGCTCTGTGCTAATGGGTCAGAGTCCAGAGCCTGCTCTCTGTCTCTGCTCCTCCCATCCTCTCAAAAATAAATAAAATTTAAAATATATAGAAAAGTATTTTAGGAAAGGTATATGAAATATTGATTCTATTTACACATTAATATTTATTACCATAGTATAATATTTTCATTTTAAAAAGCTGAAAAATAAAATAGGAAACCAAACATATTTTAATATAATTCCCATAGATGCAATTACATAATAAATAATATTTTTAAATGCACACACAGTTATTCACTTTAGCAACAAAATAATTAAATATTAGAAATATCAAATAGCTCTAAAACAAAATAAACACTTCTATAAAAATCAGCAGCAAACTTTTAGCCTTCCGTGAGGATATGCATTGTGCTAAACTAGTCCACTTATAAGGCAACCCTATCTTACATAGGTGCTAAGAGAAATGTAACTGAAAACAATGAAATTATATAGTTGGTTCTGTTTTATAAAAATGTATTAGTTTAAAATCTAGAAATGATGAGTATATTTTCCTAGTTTCCTTGACTTTTTAATTTAGAGAGATCTCTTTAAACTTTTTTTAATGCTCACTTTGAAAGAGATGGAGGGGAGCAGGAACAGCAGAGGGAGAGAGAGAGTGAGAGAGCAAGAGAGAGAGAGATCCCAGGGAGGCTCCATACTGAGAGTGGACTCAGAGCTCCATGTGGGGCTTGGTCTCATGTCCCCAAGATCACAACCACAAGATCATGACTTAAACTGATATCAAGAGTTGGCCACTTAACCAATTGAGCCACCCAGGAGCCCCAAGATCTCCATAAACTTTAAAGAAACACTTTCCTCAACCTAATTAACAGATGGTGCTGCAACTTTGGAGGACAAATAGAATGTAACTGGATTTGCAGTAATTCCCATCAACATCAGACTGCCTCCCCCTACTCCCCCTCCAGTTCCCTATGTTGTTAAAATCATTTCCTTCTGCTGTACAAGTTGTAAGCAAGTTCCAAGTTCCATTTCTTTGTTGTTTGGTTTTTTTTTTTTTTTTAATTTTTTTTTTTTTTTAATGTTTTATTTATTTCTAGGAGAGAGAGAGAGAGACAGCATGAGCAGGGGAGGGTCAGAGAGAGGGAGTCACAGACTGAAACAGGCTCCAGGCTCTGAGCTGGCAGTCAGCACAGAGCCCGATGCGGGGCTCGAACCCACGAACCGCGAGATCATGACCTAAGCGAAAGTGGGACGCTTAACCGACTAAGCCACCCAGGCGCCCCTTTGTTGTTTGGTTTTGTTGCTTTATTGCTATGAAAGTTATCACTGATGACACTTATCTGCAACCCTTACTCTTACTGTTACCCATGTGTGTAAAACCTTTTGAAATTTATCTTGGAAGCAAACATACTTGCATTACCAACTCTATAATGAACTCTGCGTTTTTTTGTTGTTGTGGTGGTGGTGGTGGGTTTTTTTTGTTATCTCTATCCAAGGCAATTTTAGACTCTCTCCTCAAATTTTAAATTCTCTCTCATCAAATTTCTGACCTATAGACATGAAAAAGAGTGAAATCTTGCCATTTCCAATGGCATCGATGGAGCTAGAGAGTATTATGCTCAGCAAAATAAGTCAGCCAGAGAAAGATAAATACCATCTGATTTCACTCATATGTGGAATTTAAGAAACTAAACAAACAAGCAAAGGGGTAAAAGAAGAGAGAGGCAAACAGACTCTTACCTATACAGAACAAACTGATGGTTACCAGAGGGGAGGTGGGCAAGGGGATGGGTTAAATGGATAAATGGGAATTAAGGAGTCTGCTTGTGATGAGCATTGGGTGTGATATGGAAGTGTTGGATCACTATAGTACACTTGAAACTAATATTACACTGTATGTTAACTACCTGGAACTTAAGTAAAAATAAATAAATAAACAAATAAAGCTATTTAAAATAACTTCAGGAAAGAAGTGGAAGGATTTTGCTAATTAGCCTAAAACTTTTTCATGTCGTGATTATCTTTATGCAGTTCCCATATGTTTGCTTCTACTGTTTGATATTACAGGGAGATCCAGTTCAAAACAAGAATAAACAAAATGTATTTTGTCAATACAAATCCTCAATTATTTATGAAGTTATTTAAGTTCATATGTGGTTGAATTGACCATTATGAGGTTTAATATAATATTATTCAGTGTCAGAATGAAATATGTGATCATGCAAGATAATATTCTCTTTTTTGTAATCCGATTTTTTTCTTTCCTTTTTAATGTTTCATTTATTTTGAATCTAAACACAAAACTCGAAGCAATTATGCCATAACATGAAGATTAATATTAAAAATTTATATAATCATGTATTGCTAACCTTTTTTTTCAAAATATACTGTAAAATAGGTCTATAGATGTATATGCTGATGTATTTCCAGGATATAGACACACTTGTACTGAGGGGGAGAATAATATAATATTTCTAGAAAATATAAAAGTCATAAAACCAAGGTTTCAAAACTGAGAGTACAGAGGCTAATTTTGTTATACATATTTATCAATTTTATGCATGAAAATCAAATATTTCATCACACAAATAGAAAGTGACATTATATGCATAAATTCATGTGCTATGGCTCAGCTGTAAATTGTGATTCAGTGTGAATATTGCAGAAAAACTAATTTCTAATTACATATATTTACATTTTATTACTGTAAGCTTCTGTGCTCGTGTTACTATTACATTGAACTTTTGATATGATTATAAAAATATATTCATATAAAATTAGCTGTTAAAAGGCAGAAAAACATACAAAATCATTAAATTATCCACATGTCTATGACAATGTGAAGTTTGTGTGTTGTTTTGTGGCATGACATAAACTTGGGAATATAAGTTCTTAATATAAATGATACTATGAAATTATATCATGATTTCTTTCTCATACAATTAAGATTTTTTTTCAATTACATGACTTCAATAGCTTCCCCATACCATAACCTATGAAGGTCTATGATATATTTGCTTCATCAGTATATCCCCATGTTTGGAAAGAGCGTATCATACATAAGTTGTTTAATAAGTAATATTTGAATGATAAAATAATAACATTAAAGAACTTTCAGATATTTGAGATCTAGTTGTTTTTAATTTTTAAATAATATAAAGGTTTTTTATGTGTGCAGTGTATACAGTTCCAATAGGTATACTAAAAGTACTTTAAAAAGAGAATGGGATTGGGACACCTGGGTGGCTTATTCAGTTGAACATCCGAGTTTAGCTCACGTCATGATCTCATGGTTTGTGAGTTCAAGCCCTACATCAAGCTCTCTGCTGTCAGTGCAGATCCCACTTCAGATCCTCTGTCCCTCTCTGCCCTTTCCCCACTTATCTCTTAAAAATAAGTAAAATATTAAAAATGGAATTATATCTCTTGTCTCTCATCCAGTCTTCATTTCATGGCTGCTAAAACTAAATGCATAATGTCAATGGATTTTTTATCATCAAATATAAAACTTTTTTATGTTTTTTTACCAAAAACATTTGTATCACATAGCATCGTGTTATGTGTTGTGCTTTACTTTTTCTAGTTTATTGTTAGAATCTTAAGTTATTGCGTATAAGTTATTTTTTTCTGATAGTAGTTTTTAGAGCTATATATTTTCCTCTCAGTACTGTTATAGCTCCATCCTGTACATTTTGATGTGCTGTGTAGTTTTGTTTTCATTCTGTTCTAAATATTTTCAAGTTCACATTATAATTTCTTCTTTGACCAATAAGTTATTTAAAAGTTTGTCTTTTCATTTCCAAATAATCGAAGATTTCCTAAATTTCCTTCTGTTGATAACAAATTTAATTTTATTGTATTTAGAAAATACTTTCATTATAACAGTGCTTTTAAATTCACTCGAACTTGTTTTATTTCCTAGCATATTTCTATTGTAGAAGCATTATATTTGGAAGTGAAAAAAAATGTGTATTCTACAGTCATTTGGTAGAATGTTTTGTATGTGTCAGGTTGCTATTTGGTAGTGTTTTTCATATATACTATATGATTGCTAAAAATCTTTATTTTCAAAATATTTGGCTTTTCATATAGAACTTCTTTTGGAATTCTTTTATCGATATAAAATAAGTCATAGTGTAATTATTTTGAAAAAAGTGAACATTTTTTAATATTTTTGGAAACATAAATTTCACAAGATTTTTCTATTTTGGCAGTTTTGTATTTAATATTCTCTGCCCATTTTCTTACAGAATTTTTGCTCTTTTCTTCAATTTTTAATGTTCCCTATTATACTACAGATATTGCCCCTTTATCTGTGATATATATTGCAAATACATTTTTAGTCTTTCATTTATCGCTTAAGTTTAGTCATGATGCCCTTTCCCTAAAGACTATGATTATTCTGTCATTTTATGAGTCCACTCTATTATTATTATTATTATTATTTTGTACCTCGAATTTGATCTCATATAATAATTGTATATTTCTTTATATGCATGATACTGAAAAACTACTTAATGGTTGTCACTACTTCTATATTTTACTGTTTTGCAAGTAAATTTCTGATGTTTGAAATTTTATTCCTGTATGGTGTGGTGATGAATTGATCAAATTTTACATTTTTGTTCTAAATGACTAGCCAATTGTCTGAAAATCTTTTGTTTAAAATGCCATTTTGCCACAGGGATTTGAGATAACATCCTATCATTTACCTTTTTGTGTGTGTTAAGATAGGTCTAATTCTATAGTTTTTATCATATGTCTTTAGTTTCTTGTCCTCTTCATGTACCTGTAGCCCAATATTTGAATTTTAGAAGTTTTATAGATTTAAAATCTGTTAAGACTAACTTTGTCTACTACCAACTCATGGCTCTTTAGTATTTTTCCAACGTTTTATGTTTATTTTTAATGAGAAATTTAACAGCCCTCCACTTCCTTATCCCCAAGTAAATTACCTTTCTGTATAATACTGAATGTGTACTGTATGCAATGCTTTTCTCCAGCTTCTCGTTCTGGTCCCATTCACTTTCAAGTCCTGGAAGCAGTGCTGTGGATGACCAGGATGGCTTTTGAGCACGAATACTGTACTTTCTCTTTCTAGGGTGCTCTTCCTCACTCTTTTTGATAGTCTCCTGAGCTTCCTATTTTTCTACTCTGAGTAAACAGAGTCGTAGTAATGAGTCCAAAGTCAGAGATTGTTTGGAATATATTTTTCCTATTCATGGGTAAATTGAATGTTGCATTATATTCTGTCTTCTAGGAATGCTAAATTCATGGGCCATGTATGATTTTTCTCTTCATTCATAGATAGATAGATAGATAGATAGATAGATAGATAGATAGATAGAATAGACATTCTTCTTATTTTGCGGAAGAATGTGGGAGATTTTCACAATTAAGCAGCTACTATTATTTTCCCAAACTACAAGGTTAAAAAAAGTAACTAGAGTTTTAAAATAGAGAAATATTTTAGGTAGAGTGTTTAGTTATTGCAATTTTAATTTTTAAATAATAGGATGGTAAATAGCAGTAGAGAGAGAGAGATAGTAATGACTGTGAGAGCTATTTTGGAGGTGATTGATGGATTTCATGATGGATTAACTAAGAGGAATTAGATAGAAAGTGGTGGTAATATGGGTTAGTCACAGATAACTTACAAAATACAATAGACAGTAAAACCACTTACTAAGAGGTAACTCAAAACAAAAGACCAGATTGTAGGAAGATATTTGTTAGTTTTTAATATATTTAATAATAAGTGTTAACAAATTATTTGAATGTATTAATATTTTATAATGAACCCCTACCAATAAATATCCATAATTTATCTGCCCGAGCATGGTTTTTAAATCTGTGGGTACATATGAGCTTTCCAAGTCTCTGCAAAATTTTTTGCTAAAATTATTCCTCAAATATTAACATAGTTAATAACGAAGATTTTTTTTAAATATGCATTTCTATAAAGTATCATAGAGTAAATATAAGTCAGGGTGTGAAAAGCAGATAATTATTGAAACTAGAAAAAAAATTGATACCAAAATAAGTACTGAGACCATAAAAATTAAAAATTAAATTTAATTAGTGAAGAAAAATGATTAGATTATATATATTTTTTCTCTGTATAGATAATGATAATATGCAAACTACTGACGTATGAATGGGCAATCCAAAACTATAAAGAAACAAATTTAGGAAAAAAAATACATTATATGATGGGGAGTCTGGGTGGTTTAGCCAGTTGTAGCCGGTTGACCGTCCAACTTTGGCTCTGGTCGTGACCTCACAGTTTTTGAGTTTGAGCCCTGCATTGGGCTCATTGCTGTCAGCTCAGAGCCCGCCCCCCCTCCCCCCACTTTATCTGCCCCTCCCACCTCCACTGTTCATTCCCTCCCTCTCTTTCTCTCTTTCTCAAAAATAAATAAACACTAAATAATACAATATATGATACATGAGGTAGTTTATATTAGAAGATTTTTGCTGTTTTTCTGATTTTGTGATACTGGCAGTATTGTGTACTTTTAAAATATTGTATATAATTTCTTGGCAATCCATTCTCGTTCTAAATAAAATTTTGTATCAAATTTCATATTATGTTCCTGTAAACATAGTTCAAAAATTCATAAATTCTAGGCCTCTCTATACTTTTTTTATTTTTTTTTTTCTTAAATGGTTTATTGTCAAGTTGGTATCCATATAACACCCGGTGCTCATCCCAACAAGTGCCCTCCTCCATCACCCCTCTTCCCCTCTCCCCCACTCCCATCAGCCCTCAGTTCTCAGCATTCAAGAGGCTCTCATGGTTTGCCTCTATACTTTTTTTTTAAGTTTATTTATTTGAAAGAGAGAGAACCAGTAGGGGAAGGGCAGAGAGGGAGGGAGCAGAGGACATGAAGGGGGCTGCGTGCTGACAGCAGAGAGCCCAGTGCAGGGCTTGAACTCATGAACCTTGAAATCATGACCTAAGCCAAAGTTAGATGCTTAACTGAGTGAGCCACTGAGGTTCCCCAGGCCTCTCTATACTTATTGGAGTCTCTGAATAAGTGCTAGTAGATGATAAGTAAATAAGATGTAACAAGACCTAATCCAAGCCCTTTTATATTCATTACCTCATTTATTATATCCAAGAACCCAGAAAGACTATTAATATCATTTGTCAAAGCCACCTATCCTCAGTTTATTCTCTATATTTAAGAGTTTCTTATGGTTTGCCTCTCTCCCTCTCTGTTTGCAACTATTTTTCCCCCTTCCCTTCCCCCATGGTTTTCTGTTAAGTTTCTCAAGATCCACATATGATTGAAAACATATGATATCTGTCTTTCTAGGACAGACATCTGAGTCTTTAAAACAGACTTTAAGGAGATGCAATGCCAACTTATATGTTACAGTAGTTAACAAGACAAAATGGAAATTATATTTTATAAAATATTACATAATTATGAACATTTAGTAATTTTTATCTAATCTTGAAAAATCTGAGTACCTGTGCCAAATATAATAAACAGGCAAACCTCATGTTTTGGTGTTTTGGTAAATGGAGTTTCATAAAAGGTATGTCCTATAGAAAAGTATTTACCTGGATTGTGTTTCTCTAAATAAAGATACTAATCCATAAATAATTAAAACTTAAAAGCAAATCACCAATGTGAAACAAGATTCTGGCTTCCCCCTCTGAATTTTTTTTATGATGGAGATATTGTGTAGTGTAATCAAATAAAACTTTATCAGTAATCTAGTTCAAAGTAAGCAAAAATATATTTTAATATATTATTTTATAAAGACTAAATTCTTACATAATATCCTAATTTCGCTGTTCACTGTTCCTTTTTCTGCCCATTGATACTTAGTATATGTGGAACAAGAATCATTTATAAAAGTCTAATTGTTGTTTGACTTCTGTGTTCTTTAATCTATTCTTCTTCCTGTGAGATGATATTTAGCATTGGTTCAACCAAAAGAAATTGTAGATTCTTCAATTTTCCTCTTAAACATAGTTTTTCAGAGTAATACATAAACATTTTTACAGCTGCAATTTTCCTTTCATTTTTCATGGTCTGAGGACACTCACTAGTTTCTCAAATGTTATGGTTTTTCAACATCTTATGTTTGCCTTGCTTGGAAGCAAGTTCTTTATAGAGAATATAACTTATTTATTAGGTAGGAATAGGGAGTGGTGCATCTTCCCGAATATTCGTTATATCAATTTGCTTTATAACTTTGGACAAGAATTGGGAAAAATTTCAAAGGGAAAAATTTTGAAGTTGATTTAAATAGCCTGACATACCAAACTGTGTACTGCTCATTTTTCTTTCCAAATAGCTCAGTTTATGACTCAGCTGCTCAAAATATCCTTCTTAATTAAATCAATGTTCGCATCCTCTATATATCCAAAGTGCATATGGAAAGAAGAAATAGAAACAATATGCTTCAAATGAAATATTTTAAATAAAGCCCTATGCTAAATTTTATGTTAAGTATTTAAATATGCCTTTGTACTTGGCTAATTTTGCAAAGACCTCAGTTTAGCACTTAGAGTAATATGCGATATTGTTAAAGGGATAGTTCTGCATTATTTTTGTAATTAATTTGAAGTTTATAGATCCTACTTGAGATATTTACTGTTACAAGAAGTACATATTATTTTCTCTGTTGTCTGAACTGAAGTCGCATCACATTGATACAGACCAAAAAATATATGGCTGGAGAATCTGCATATGAAGTTATATATGTATGATATGTCTCTCTGGTGAATTCAATAAGCTATTTAGTTTTCAGGCATATATCTAACCTAACTTAGATGGCCATGATTCTTCACTTAATTATTAATATAATAAAATACATAGCTCAGTCGAACAGAAGTCCACACCAATAAGATGGAATACAATATTCAACAAAATGGAAGCTAAAGGATGAAATGCATAGGAGACGAAATGAGAAACCATGGCTCTCAAAATCATTAAATTGACATATTTCTAAAATATAAAATCTTACTCTGATTTGGATTGCTGTTCTGAGAATGTCTGACCTATTTTTCACATTTTGAAAGCTCCAAATGTCAGAGATATATTCAATATTTGAAAATGCTAATTTTTACTCCTTAGAATGTTTGAATATTTGTTGAGTGCTTGTTATATACCAAGGTAAATCCAATTTACTCTGCTGAGACTGTGCCTTTCATATTTGGCAATGTTATTCATATACCAAGTGCTCTATTTTTCAACAAAATGAAACTTAATGGGGAATTATTTTTTAAAAAGAGAAAAGTGGGGTAAAAAATGTAAAAACATGATGTCAAAAGTAAAAAGAATAAACTTATTTTAGAATAAATTTGCAGGTGCCAGACAACATAATGTTATAGATTCATAAAATAAATATATTTTATGATACTTATGCCTCTAAAGCTTTTATATTTCAAATGATTTTTTTTGGCATTATAAAAAGGGGACATAAGATAAGTCAATTATTTACCTTTCACATGAGTAAAATCAGAAGTGCATTTTTTCATATATTGCAGACAAAATAAATGAATATTGAGAACTTCTGTTTGGTTTTATCATTAGAGACTTAGTTATAAAGTCTCTATTTATTTTTAGTATAAATTAGGATAGATAAAATGGAAATAATAATGATGATAATAATAATAATAAATATGGTAAAATCCTATAAGGCAATGCATATATGTTCTTGATGCAGCACTTATTGCATAATAAACATTTAACAATTGTTCTCATTGACATTGTTATTGAAGAGCCTAAGTAATGTCATTTTGAAATTAAGGCCCCCATTAAAAGCATCCTCGGGCTGCAAGTAGCCCCAGTTCCAGGAAAAGCCTCATATTGCTCAAGGCTGAAGCCACCCTCGGACCACTCTCAGATCATCCAGTCAAAAGCAGTTAAAAACATTCCTGTGGTCTGAGTCAGGGACTGAGGATTATAGATAGTTACTTTGTACAAAATAGCAAATCACTCACCTCTTGCCTGAACCCCTGGTGGGCCCTTTGAACTCACCTCATAATTGGTCATTTTCAAAGGATTCTCAAAGATTATGATTGTGTCCCACCAAAAGTAATGAACACCTCACAGATAATGAATGGTCAAAGCTGTTACCATGGGTGCTTTACAATTGTAGTTGGTGCTTATGTGATGATGCTATACGTACAACGTGTGCACTGTAACACCCCCATCACTTACCCCATAAAAACCTACTCGCTATTGTTCAGGGCTTCACCCTGCTGCCGCTGCACCAGTTGATGGGTGAACCCCTGCTCGAGCTTGTAATAAAGACCCTTATGTACTCTCATCGGTATCGGCTCCTTGGAGGTCTCAGAGGACTTGAGATTCAGGCATAACATTATCAATGATGTGACATTAGGAAACAAACCCAAGTAGTGGCAGTTCTGTACTCATGTCTTCTGCAGTTGTTCGCATTGTCTGTTTTGTCTGTAATTTATTGCTGTTTTCTCCACCTACCCAGAGACACTTTATTTATTATTTTTGGAAATATAAAATTTAGTATGAGCATAATAAGATTTTTAAAAATATATAGTGGTTGATTTAGAAGTCAGACAATTTAGAGATTCGAATATTGTCTCTGACATTCACCACCCTTTAATTGTACAATTGCTTTAACTCTCTAATTATTTACATTTTCATCCATAAAACAGCCTAATAAAGTAAAATTCAAAGATTTATGGGCACTAGACTGTTTACTAGATGCCTTCATTTGGTTGCCCTATTGTTACCAAAACTAGACAGTACCACCAATGCATATACCATCTTTCTCTATGTCTTCTATTAACTCTTTTAGAGGACACACACACACACACATGCACACCTGAAAATATGAATATATAGCACAGTATATACAAGTAATCTCATAAAATAAAGTTTTATATAATAGTAAATGATTCTAATATATCATAGATATTCAACAAAATACTATTATGAACTTTAATCTTGTACATCTTTATTTACTGGTGTGTAAATGCATATTTTGAAAGACAAAATTAATAAAACATTTTTAAATTTTTTTATTGTTTTATTTATTTCTGAGAGAGAGAGAGAGAGAGAGACTGTGTGAGCAGGGGAGGGTCAGAGAGAGAGGGAGATACAGAATCTGAAGCAGGCTCCAGGCTCTGAGCTAGCTGTCAGCACAGAGCCTGATGCGGGGCTCGAACCCACGAACTGTGAAATCATGACCAGAGCCAAAGTCTAATGATTAACTGACTGAGCCACCCAGGCACCCCAATAAAAATGATTTTTAAAAATACTGTATGTATTTATTTATTTTTCTATTTCAGATGTATCTGTACAAGACACTTTTAAGGCAAGGTTTTCTCCCTTTTTGTTCCTCTAAATAGAAGATCCAAATCAAAACAAACAAGCAAGAAACAAAAAAAAAACAAAAACAAAAAACAGAAGTTAGAAAGTAAAAAAGCCAAGGGTATTGCATGCACACCAAGTAATTAAAGCAGATACTAAGTATAACCCTATATGTGCCAAAACGGTGCCTATGGCTGATTGCTTTTAGTACTACAGGTGCAACTGTCAGATATTTACTTACAATATTAAGTCTATTAAATTAGTTTGCACATGTATCATTTAGTCAATGCAATACTAAACAACACGCTTTAAGGAAATGTACTAAATTAATTATATATTTTATACTTTTTTTTAATTAAAAAATGCATCCAGACTTTTTATCTTTCTCTTCAATCTTTATATTATTGTAAACAATGAAGTTTTTTGTTATATAGTATAATTATCCTGAGAAGTTCACCTTCACTTTTGCTGCTATTTGAAATAAAGAGAGTTTTATTTATTTTTATGTTTTTGAACGAGAGAGAGAGATTGCAAACGAGGAGCATCAGAGAGAGAGGAAGAGAGAGAATCTTAAGCAGACTCCACACCTAGTGCAGAGCCTGACATAGGGCTCCATCTCACAGCTGTTGATTTCATGGCCTGAGCCAAAATCAAGAGCCTGATGCTTAACTGACTGAGCCACCCAGGCACCCCTCAAATATAGAAGTTTTAAAAACATGTGGGGGTGCCTGGGTGGCTCAGTCAGTTGAGGGTCCGACTTCGGCTCAGATCATGACCTCACGGTTTGTGGGTTCAAGCCCCGCGTTGGGCTCTGTGCTGACAGCTAGCTCAGAGCCTGGAACCTGTTTCAGATTCTGTATCTCCCTCTTTCTCTGACCCTCCCCTGCTCACGCTGTCTCTCCCTCTCTTTCATAAAAAATAAAACATTAAAAATTTTTAAAAAATCAAAAACCTTGTGTGATATCTTAATGGAGATATGAGCTGAAGCTTCAGATAATTATTCACTTAAAATTAAAGTAATTGTGGCTTTTCTTACCTCTAATTCTTTATCTTCAATATTCATAAGTTAACTACTTAGTGAATTGCTTTCTAAGTTGATTATGATAGATTTGTTTATGAAATATCCAATAGTGGCCTTATGTGGCCACTATTTGGTTATATGCAAAACAACATTTTAATGTTTAAGTAAAACCATTGAGAGAACACTCAAAAAGGATACTGTGAAGGAACACAAATGCAAAAAGCCTCTCTCCTTTCTGAATGACAATTTTAGGGAAAATGTTTCCTTATAGCCAGTCATGCGTAAAATATATACGTTTAATAGTTGAAGATGCACATGTCTAAAGCAGGGATATATTATGATAGGCACTTTAACATAGTATAAGAGTGGAATTTGGGAATCAAATTACCTGGGTCAAATTCTGCCCCAAGTATGTGGCCCAGGGACAGTTAACCTCAATGTGCTGCTTTTCTCTTGCATGTAATGGATGCAATAATTGTACATGTGCCATAGAATGACTGTGAAGATTGAATGACTTAAATTAATACTGTTAAAACCTATGGAAGAAAACCAATAAGCATGCGATCCATATTTCCTGTGGCTATACTTTTCTGCTCCTGATTTCCAGTAGTTAATAAAATCCAGGTGGAACACAGTGATTTTGGAATAAAGTGAATCATTCTACAAGAAAATGAAAAACCTATTGACCTCAAAGACAGTGGATGAAAAGATGCTACATTCTTGGAAAATGGTCTAAAACAGAATTTTTGTTAACAAATTGCTTTAATATGTATATGCTATTTGAATAATAACGTTCTACACTTTCAGATTATTTCATAAGTTTTTACTATATATATATATATACATATATATATATATATACACACACACACACACATATACATAACATATGTTATAGATAAGCTTTCACTATATATATATATAACACATGTTATAGATAAGCTTTCTATATATATATGTAACATATGTTATAGATAAGCTTTCACTGTATATATATTTATCCATATACCTATACATATATGTAGATATTCATATATACCGTGTATTGTATGCCTGTTGTCTCAACTTGTCTTCTGTGACACCTGTGGTCAGATGTGAGTAAGGAAGTTGAATTTTGCTCATCTTGGAATGGACTCTTTCCGTGGTGTACACATCAGGTGGGCCAATTGGGATGTCTGAGTTCTGCTACATGTGATCTCTCATCCTTCAAATAGTGCCATCTGATTCACATGGTGGAAGGAAAGATTCTGAAAGTGAAAATATGCAGTGCTTGAGGTCTAGGATTAGAACTGACACCCTTTAGTACCACTATTTTACTACTTAAACCAAGTCTCAAGGCAAGTGAGATTCAAGGTGTAGGGAAACAGGTATCACTTTATGAGGGGCAGACGTTTAAGATAATGTTGTAAAGGATACAGATAAGAGAGAGAATGAGGCAATAATTTTGCCCCATTTCCACACCACACTCAAATAGAAAATTTCCATATTCTCCTACCTCTTGACATATTGTTCATTTGTCTATTGTATTTATTTATCATCTCTCTTCTTATAAGAAAAGCCACCTCAGGCCAGGGATCTTTGTTTCATTCACTGATGCATTCCAAGTGCTTTTGACACTGACTGGCACCGAATAGGCACTCAAATTCCTGTTAATTGAATAATTTAATACAAGATGGGGTTCCTGTGGACTCCAAATTATCTTTTATTATTAAATATTAATGAATGGAGTCAACCATTCTTTATAAATGACAAATTTATCTCAAGTGAACATACTATTTCTGCTAGGAAAATATATAGCAATGTTTTGGACTGAATATTTGTATCCCCCCAAAATTCACATTTTTAAGCTCTAAGTCCTAATGTGATCATATTTGGAGATGGGGCCCTAGGGAGGCAATTAGGATTAAATGATGTTGTTATTGTGGGGCCTTCATAAATTGATTAGTGCATTGATTAGTGCCCACATAAGAAAAGACATCAGAGCACTCTCTCCCTCCCTCTCTTTCTGTTTTATACACACACACACACACACACACACACACACACACACACACACACACAAGAAAGACAATGTGAGAATACAGTAAGAAGGCAGCTATCTGCAAGCCAGAAGGAGAACTCTCTAGGAATCAAATTGGCTGTCACCCTGATCTTAAATTTCCCAACCTCCAGAACTGTGAGAAAATAAATTTCTATTTATTTTCACTCTGTGGTATTTTGTTATGGTAGCCAGGTTGAATAAGACAGTATGCCACAGGCATCTCCAAATCCAAATGTGCCAAACTAAACATATGTTTTCCCTCAACAGTTTATTTTGCATTCTTCACTGTGGTAGATGTACCATCATCCACCCAATTAACTAGACGAGAAAACGGGAGTCATTACTGTTTCTTCACCTTGTTAACACCCTTTTAGGGTGTTAGGTTTTAGTTAACCTGTTGGTTACAGACAACCAATTCTACTGCACTAGTAATAGTCGTTATTTAAGGTTGATCTATAGTTTTGGACTGTAGATTACTTCTCTGCTGTCAGAGTATTGCCTCATGTGGTTTATAATTTTTTTTTACTGTGAACACATTTTTAGCTGAAGCTCTTTTCAAAGAAGACCTTTAGACACTTGGCTATTAAAAATTCTTAAGAATTGCTTCCCTTTCGCTTCAGGTTGAAACACAGAAGTTTAACCAGAGATACAGTATTCTGTCAAGAAGGTGTGTATGTGGGTGGGAGGAGAGACAACATGATGTTTTCCTTTTCTTTTCTTTCTTTTTTCTTTCTTTTTTTTTTTTTATCTTATACTCCTTCACAGATGACTACTCACACTTTTATGCTTAGCTCCAGCTCCCAGCTATTAAAAAGAGTAATCACCCATTCCTGTTTGGAATTATAACTCCAGACCCTAAATCCCACGTTAAGTTTCTATCCACTGATTGACCATTTAGATGTAGCTTGTCTTGACACTGTAGCTTTAATTTCTGAAATGTGTCTAATTTGTGTTTATCTCGGATAAATATGTGTGTTGCATTTTATTCAGTACATTTTGTGTGTGAAATGAGAAAATACATGTTTCTTGTTAATTCATGCTACCACACTGTACAGTTAGTTGTCTAGTTTCCCCACCCCACCTTGGGCAAATCATCACAACTATATTCTATATATTCTCTCTTTGATTATATTTGGTAATAGTTATTTATGAATAAAGCCAGCCCATTCTCATTTGTAAGCAAAGGTCACTCTTCTGTAAGTATTCTTCAAAGGCCAAGGATTAAATAAAAATATTAGTCTGGCGTCCATGCTGCATCACTTAACAAAGGGACTTTGACCAATTTTTAAACTTTTGTTTATTGTTATAAGGAAGTTTAAAGTGAGATAGACCCTCTTAAATTTGTCACTGCACCAAAATTATTGTTGACTATGGGTACACCGTTGTACAGGATATCTCTAGAGCCTATTCAACTTGCTTAACTCAAATGCCATGTATCTTTTTATTCATAATACCCCGCAGCCCTTATAATTACTATCCCACTTTTTGATTCTATGAATCTAACCATTTTAGATACCTCATATAAATAATATCTTGCAGTAGTGTCTGTGTGTGTGTGTGTTTATGTGTGTGTGTGATCACCTTATTTCACTTAGCATCATGGCTGATGGTAAGCCATATATGGCGTGATTTGTCATTTTAATTACTTTCATCAATTTCTTTAGTTCTCCATATATAAATCTTTACCTCCTTAGTTAAAATTTTTCTAAGTGTTCTATTCTTTTTGTGATACTGTAAATGAGATCATTTTCTAATTTTTTTCAGAGAGTTATTAGTGTATAGAAACACAACTGATTTTTGTATGTTGATTTTGTATCCCACAACTTTATTGAATCTGTTTATTCATTCTTTTGAGTTTTGTTTTTGTTTTGCTTGTTTGTTTCAAAGTTTTTAGGGTTTTCTGTTTATAGTACTATGGTCAACTCACTTAACATTTTAGTTGCTTCATTGTTGAAATGGTAGTAGTTAAGTTTATTGATAATCTCAGACTTTTTGTGAGTAGTGAATAAGATAATTAATGCCTGTCATATACTCACTTCAGTGCCTACCTTAGAACAGATATTCAAAAATGCTGCCAAATATCATTATGGTTTTTATCACTGTCAAATATTCTTAACAGATATATCAGACACATGCCCATACCACCAAATTCATACTCCAACAACTCTCTCCTAGTGAAAACAGATTGCAGGGATTCAAGCAGAAGGTTGGTATGATTATATTTGTGTTTTATTAAGGTTACATCATCTCTAATACTAAGAGCAGTTGAAGTAGAATCTGGAGGTTGAATGCATGTGGAGATATTAGTTAGAAAGTGATAATAGCAATTCTAATAGGAGAAGGTGAAATTTTGAAATATGAAAGTACATCAGAGATTAAGAAAAAATGAGTATATTTAAAAAGCATTTATGTGTTTAAATCTAAAAGTTTGATGAATGTGTATAGAAAGATGAAGAGTAGGAAGGGTCAACAATAACTACTCTATAAATGCTCTGTGCAGTAGGATGAATGGTAAAGACCTTGACATAGGAATGCTAGTATAAATCAAGTTTTATAAAAATATTCTAATTTATTTTTATCTTAGAAACCAACACTGAGCTGTACTGAAATATCTCTATAATTATATTACATAATCATTTGGAAATATTGATGAAGTTTGGAGTAATAATATGAAGTTTAAGTTTATTTTAAATCAATCATAAATATAGAGAAATTAAATGTACACATATGTGGATATGATTGTCAAAGGGAAAGATATACAATGAGAATGAAAAAAAGAAAAAAAAGTCAAGATTTGAGAAAACGCATTATTTAGTGACTGATGGGAAGACAGTGTGGATACAAGGGGACTGAAAATAATGATAAAAGAGGAAAAATTACAGTATTATAATTAAGGTTAACTTTTATGGTATAATTAATTTGTTGATATGCATTCTGTGGGTTTTATCTCATTAATGTGTTATAATCTCATCAATCTAGGACACAATTTTAAGCAGTAGCTCCTATTATATGATGAATCCTTCCTTTAACAGTGATGACATTGTGGTGTAAAGAGATTAAGAAAATGCTCCAGGGCATTGTATTCATAAATGCCAGAAAAAGAATGAAAATGAAAACCGAAGACAAAGACCAAGTTCACTGTAATAGTTTTGAATCATCAGAAGATATTATATAAATGGGATTAAGTAGGTATATTTAAATTATATATTACATTTTAATTTTATGGTTTTTGTTAAATACAGTCTACCCAACCAAAATAACAGCATCCGTATTATTTTGTTTCATTATAACATTGCTTGTATCCAAATTCTTAAAGGAATTAGTTGAAATATAAGTAGGCCAGTAAAATGAATCAAACTCAACAAGACAAGTTATAGCTTTGTGCTTAACAGTCTCTTAACTGTTGACATAATTAAGTGAGCAAAACCATTAAAGTCACTATTTTGTAAATTGTGATATAAGAGATAAAAATAAAATACTCTTTTCCTAATTAAGTGACTATAAAGTGCCAATTCATTCTTTATTGGAACCATTTAATGCAAAGAAGCAGTCAGCATTCTTCTTTAAATATGTGTGCTCCAGTCTTTTTTTTTTCTTCCATTTTGATTTTATAACTCATATTTGAGTAATTATAAGAACTAAGGAACTAAGAATACTATGGTAAAATTGATTATCAGATATAAACTTTCAAAAAGAAATTTCTAAGGGGATCTTGATCCAAATAATATACTTTACTATTAATAATATATTTAATCATCTCTGAGGAAAAAAAATTTTTGAAAAGTTGCTGTGGAATTAAAGCAAGGCTGATACTAAACAGCCTGACATAGCACCTAGCCTGAAAACTAAAATATTCTTATTTATATTACCCAAACCACTTCTTGTTCCCCTAAGTCTTTACTATCATCATGGCTTTTGAGAAGACACTAAGAAGGAATCGGCACTTTACTCCAAAAGGATTAATATACTTAGTAGTAATTAGTATAGTCTTAATAAAAATAAGACTATATTTTTTATTAAGATTTTCCCTCCAAATTTATACTGTTAAGGGAAACTTCTCATCTTCAGTGGGCTTAATTAAGGTTGTAGAAATCAAAACCCTTGTGATACATAGGTAGTTAGGTCATTTAAGCATCTATCTGACTCTTGATCTCAGCTTACGTCTTGATCTCAGGGTCATGAGCCCAAGCCCCATGTTGACCTCCATGCTGGGCATGAAGCCTACTTAAATAATTTAAAACCTCAAAACCCTTAGCCTTGTCATGTGTCTTCCCTGAGCTTATAAACTAATAATGAATCACATAAAATACATATAACTTAATATGAAAAATTAAAACAATCTGTAGCCAAAGTGAAAATACTGTGCAATGCAGTTTATTAGAGAGAAAATGCTCAAGGTTTTTATTGGAGACTGATCATGTCCTCTTTCTTTGCCTAGCATACACCAAAAATCTAGTCTCTCAGAAGGAAAGCACACACCCTATTATTTTCACACAAAGTTTAAGCACAGTGAGCCTGCTTAGGGAATATTCATAGAACAAAATGTTATACAGAATAATTAGTGAATATTATAACTCTCCAGTAAAAATCAACCACCGTGGAATGACATCAGCAAGATGACAGGGTAGGAAGCCCCAGACCTCATTCCCTCACTGAGACACGGGTGTGACAGTGGCATAAAGATATAATTTGGGAGTATGTTGGTAGATGCTTCCAGAGGTGATTTGCTTTCTCTCCTGTTCAGCACCTCAGCCACAGATTATGACAATTTTAAACTTAATTCTTCACTGAGGCTTTTTAAAATGTACCTAGTTACTTTGAATTTAGGCCACAATCTGTGTGAGGCCAAGCTGGTCACAACTTAGGCTTTATTTTCGTTTTTGCTTCTCCTGTGCTTAGTGTTGAATAATGCAATTACTCGTGTAGTTTAATGAGCTTGTAGAAGTGGGAAATATTCCCTTCTGGTTTACTGTTAAACTTAAAGGGGGGTAACTTAATCCCATGGTCCCAACTTTACTGTTGGGTATTTCCTGCTTAATCCTCCGCTGTCAGTGGCAAAAGGCTGGACTATGTCAGTTTGGAAAATTCTCCTTGTTTAAAATCAGCTTTAGAATTCCATTTATATTTTGTATTATCTAGATTTTTAAATACTGATTAATCTACATTTGCTTTCCAACTCTTTAATACAAAACTGGCATTGTTTTTGCTGCTGTTTTTAGAAAATTTCAATCCAGCAGTTTTAGTTCTTTTCAGAAGGAACTTAAATTTATCTGCCTGACTATTCATAGTACAGAAATGGCTCGATCCCTCTGATATTTATCCTTGTTCATTACCTGCTCATGCTTTTATGCTTGACATAAAATATAAATCTATCACTACTGAGGATTGTGGATCCTCTTCGATAAAATTCATCTTCTAAACTCTTGAATGTTAAAACCTGCTTATAGTTTATGTCCCTTCCTCATTTTATCCTTCTCTCTTCTCTTTAATTCGACGTAAACATATTTAAATGTATTCCCCCCCCCAAATACTATATGGATACCTAAGTTTTTGTCTCTAGATTTGAAACCACTACTTCTGACAACAGTTACAAAAGTAAAATGAGTGTGTTGTTTACATGTAAATCTCCAATGACAAACAAATCACCTAGAATAAAATGAAATAAAGTTAAGAATTCAGTTCATTGACTAGCTGAGTAATCTTGGGTAATTTACTTTCATTTCTGAGTGCTCAGAGTTTCTCACTAAAATAAAAATGTTCCTTCCTTGCCCTAACGTGCTGACTGCTTCTGCATATATTTTTATAATGTTCATTTTTTTTTTTTTTTGAGAGAGAGAAGGGCAGAGTGTGAGGGGGGAAAGGGCAGGGAGAGAGGGATCCACAGAATCCAAAGCAGGCCCCAGGCTTTGAACTGTCAGCACAGAGTCCGAAACAGAACTCAAACCTACAAATGGCAGATCAGGACCTGAGCTGAAGTCAGATGCTCAACCAACTGAGCCACCCAGGTGCCCTGCTTCTGTGTATTTCTTACTGCTTTCTAAGTCATGCTATTCTCCAGGTAAAATGGAGGGCCCCATTCCTTGAAAAAGGTTAGTTCAATACATAAAAGTGTCCAGAAGATCTCTATGAGATAAAGATGCCTTTCACTCAGAAGTGAATTAAGGAGAAATTTCTCTGCTTCTTGCCATTGTTACCCTTCTGTAAGTCTTTGACAGCCCTGCTCAACTCAGTGCCTTTGCACCTCAGCTACCTCTGCTATTCACATTCTTCATCTGGATATCAGCAGAGCTAGTTCTCACAACTTTTTTTCATGTCTTAATTAAGTGCTACCTGTAGAGGCTGCTTTAAGGCAACACTTGATCAATGGAAAGCTGATTAAGACAAAGGTGACCACCACACTGAATGCAACAAACCCTTTAGGCAACCGCCTCAAAATATTCTTAAGCCCGAGCTGACCAATGGACTACTTACAACCAGGTGCAGGCATCGAAAAAGGAAATTTCCATGTGTTCCCATATCTCCTCACCTTCCCCCCTTAATTACAAACCCCACCACTGCCTGCTGGCACACAGTCTTTCCTTCGCTGTCCTTCCTGCTCTCCCTTGCCCTGTATTAAGTAAACTTCTTCTATCTCTTTTGTTCTACCTTGGGTAACTTCTTTCACCGCCGGTGGGGTGCCCCCACCCCAACCACAATTGGGTTGCCCCACACTACCAAGATCAATCTGTTTAGAATTTCAGTAATCTCCCACAGATTTTCTAATCTCTTAACTAATTCAAATTTTTATATTATTTTTTGAAGCTATATAATTCTCATACTTATTATTTATTATGCCTGCCTGTTTCCCTCCCCCATGGAATGATAAATCCAAGAGAACACTTTTTTTTTCCTGTGTTGTTTACTATCATTTTCCAATATCTGGGAATATATCTTGCATATGGCCAGTGCTCAGTCAATTCAAGCTCCTTCTGACTTACCAGATGTTTAAAATGTTAAATGTTTTTGAGCATAATACTTAAAATTATGAATTTTAGCCAAATTCTGCCAAAATAATTAAAGTCATAAAGCAATAAAATACTTTACATAAATACTTTTAAAATATATGTACTTTTGAGGACTTTTCTAGGTGGCGAACATGCTGATACTTGATTATCAAAAAGGTTCATAATCAAAATATCTTAAGTATAATCAAAACAAGTTCAACTCCTACTCCTTTGGCTATCTTAATGTCAACTTTAAAAGAACTAAATATTCACCTTCCAGTCATGGTTTATTACTTTGGATTTTTATCAGAATATATCATTTAATCATACTGTTAGAATCAAAATCACTAATATATTGATCCTTTTATTTTTACTTTAAGATTGCAAGATAGGCTTTATTCTTTTTCTGTCTGGAAGGTATATATTCAGAGAATTTAAGTAATTTTCTATTAGGGAAACAGCTGTTAAATGGAAAGGGCATGAATAGAATAATTATTTTAAATACAAATATTTTATGTTATAGCTTAATGGTTATTTTGAAATTTTCAAACACATTAAATTTTGGGCTGGGAAATATTTAAGGTAGCAGATGTAATTTTAAAATAATTTGTTCTCCTGCATGCCCCCAAATACTCATCTCAACTATTATGATTATTCATTTACCCAAGGATTTTTACATAACTAAATTAGTTTATGTATATTATATTTTATATACATTTTAAAATCATAATTATCTATAATGTTATAATTATTCTCCATTTATATTGCACTTAGATTGTATATTACAATAACAAAATATGTTTAGTAGACATACTGTAAAGTTCTATGTATTAGAAGTATGAGTGTGTGTGTGTGTGTGATAGCAAACACTGCACAGTGTGTATGGGGTGGGGATCATAGTAGGTACCTCCTGATCTTACTGTGGAAAAAAAAAAACCCTTGAATGGTTACAGCTCCTCACATTTCCATTAGGGAAATAACTTTCATTTCCATTTAATCTGTTTCTGAAAGAGATCTTAATCGGGGTGGTCAAGGGATTTTAGTTTAAGCTAGACTAATATTTCTGCTGGGAATTGAATCTTCAATAAAATATTTTATGGGCAGAAAGAAGTTCATACTAAAGTTTTTGCTTTGTTTTTGTGTATATATATGTTTTCTACTATCAGCTCAAAAATGACAAACTATCAGCCCCTGACAGCACAGAAGTTACTGTATTTTATACCTATGTCTACTTTTCCTTCAATCTTAAAAACTACCCTGTATCTAACCAGTAATTTCATTTTGTTTAAGGTTTCTAAAATAGTATATGTGACAACCAATGTATTCTGATAAATGAATGCCTATATTCATCTGTATTTTTGTCTTACAAATTTATATTTTTAATCAACTTTATATACTTGAAATTTATAGAATCATTTTATTCCTTTTTATAGTTTATTCATTTTGAGAGAGAGAGAGAGAGAACATGAGCAGAGGAGGGGCGGAGAAAGAGGGAGACAGAGAATCACAAGCAAGCTCCTTACTGTCAGCACAGAGCCCAGTGTGCAGCTCAAACCCATGAACTGTGAGATTATGTCCTGAACTGAAACTACGTGTTGGATGCTTAATGGACTGAGGCACCCAAGCACCCCTAGAATCGTTTAACTCTTAAATTAATTCCAAATATAGAATACTTAACTGCCACTTTTTAATTCTAGATGCAATAGGAAACATTCTTGCAACTCTGACCTGACTTTCAAGTATTTAAATTGCTAAATATTATCTTCTCTCATTTTTATTGCTATTGTTATATGCTAGATGAATAGAATCACTATTAGCCTAAGTTCATGAGTTCACAGTCCCTACTGTAGAATGAGGTCTGTTCTAGGCTATACTTGTAGATGAATGTGCAGGAGTATCAGTGGTTTACAGAAAGGCAGAACAGGGGAAGTTCTTCTACTTCTGATGAAAGGAATCCTTAGCTCTTAGAGAATTTTTTGGAAACCTGCATGTCTTGAACTAATCTTTTCAAAGGATGGGGGCCCTTCAGTCTAAGACCATGTTGGCAAAAAGGGGGGGGGGGACTGAAAGAAATTAACAATTGAAAGGAAGGACAAAGGGAAGGAAGAGGTAGGAGGAATGGAAGAAAAAGGAAAAAAAAAGGTAAGGAAGGAAAGAAAGAAGTAAAAAATAAAAGGAGCAAAGAAAAGAAAAAAAAGAAAAGGACTCAAAGAAAACATCTTCTTGCTTAATAAAAGCTCCATGTCAACCTTTCTCAAGCTCTACAAAAAGGAACACACAAACATAAAGATTTCACTTGACTTTCCAAACCAGGAAAGGAAATCTCCTAAGGCAGCAGACTTGAGTTTACTTTGATAGGATTATTTTAAAAGAAGCAGCAGCAGAGCTGCCAGGCAAAGAGCAGTCATTAGTTAACAGCAAATCACAAGGCACGGGCCATAAAGTGTGTGCCTTTAACCTGCACATCTTACACCGTCAGCTGCTAGCACACAGATGAGAGTTTCCTCTGCCTAAAGTCATGTCTCAACAAAGAAATCTTCAGAAAAGTTCATCTTGGCAGAGTTCCCTAAAAAAGTGCACAGTCTTTGGGTTCTTTAAACAAAATTGGCTATGTATTGGATTCCTTTTGGGCTTTTTCATATTATGCCTTTTGTATTTTATATCCAAATTGTAAGAGAGAAAGAAAGGAAGGAAGGAAGGAAGGAAGGAAGGAAAGAAGGAAGGAAGGAAGGAAGGAAGGAAGGAAGGAAGGAAGGAAGGAAGGAAGGAAGGAAGGAAGAAATTAAAACATTGAAAATAATACAGTTGGTAGCACAGCCATAGAACTGAAGTTTATCTTTAGAAATATTGTATATGCTTTAGTAATCATATACCTTAATAATACAATAAAAACTCTATGTATTTTTGAAAAGGTAACATTTTTAAGCTAACATTTTTGATACATTAATTTATATATGGCTGATATATTTCCTTACATAAATGTGAATTGTTAAAACCCATATTCAAATCTGAATAATTTATGAAACGAAGAGTAACCATGTTTTCCCATTTGACCTTAAAATGTTGAAATTGTGGAAATATATGTTAATTAAACCTCTGGCACCTCTGATGAATATCAAAAAAATTTGGCCTCTTTTAAAAATGAAGATTGTTACCATTTTGGAAAGATAAGCATAGAGGGTAAAAAGTTCTTAATGTTACTGTTGTCTAGTTTATAGCCTTCTGCTGATGAAGAAAGAATATAACCCTTCTAATTTATTTCTTTGCGAACCATAATCAGGCACCAAATTATCTTATTCCATTATTGTTAAAAATCTCGTATCCAGTACATTTCCATTTGTAGCCCTGTAAATCAATCAATTAAATCCCAACCGCATGATAATATGTCCTCCTAATTAATTAATTATATAAAGCCCCGACTATCATATCTGAAATTTATATGTGAATATCAGGGTAGTTTCCCTAAGCCTTGCTTTACTTGTACCTCTGGTCAGCTCAAGAAGCATCACAGTTGAATTTACTCCAATATTGCTCTTTAAAATTGGCATGCCAATTATAATTCTCACAAAGGGTGTGTGAGAGTAAATATGTAACATCACACTCCAAAGAAGTTAATTCCAGATTATTATACCCCAGAGTGATTCTTTATAACTGAATAGTGAAAGTGATGTTGTTGATTTTTACTTTATTTACTTGAATACTGATCATCTTAAATATCTTTATGTTTTAATGTTTAATTTTGAGAGAGACAGAGAGGAAGCGGGAGAGGAGCAGAGAGAGCGGGAGACCCAAAATCCAGAGTAGGTCTAGGCTCTTAGCTATCAGCACAGAGCATGGCATGGGGCTTGAACTCCTGAACTATGAGATCATAATGCCAAAGTCAGACACTTGACTGATTCACCCAGACTCCTCATCATCTTAAATATCTTTAAAAATGAATTTAATGAATTTTAGATTATGCCTTCTGTAAAATATCTGTGTAAAGGCAATGTCTTTTTCTATTAGATATCTATCTTTCTCATATAGATGTGTCGGAATTCTTCATATTTTCTAGATATTAAAACTTAATTTTATATGTCCTAGAAATGTCATCTTTACTCTATGTTTGGTGTTATTTTATGCAAAGAGTTTTATTCTTCAGAAAGTCTTAATTTCACTCTATTGGTATCAGTTTTCATACTACAGTTTTCTATTTGGACTATAAATTTTTAGTGTTTTGTTGTTATGTTTTGCGGGTTGCTTTGAGGTAAAAAAAAAAGTGCTTTCCTATATTTTAACACAATAATGTTTTGCTTCTCATATCTAGCTTTTTTTTAATTTTTATTTATTTCTAGGAGAAAGAGAGACAGCGTGAGCAGGGAAGGGTCAGAGAGAGAGGGAGACACAGACTCTGAAACAGGCTCCAGGCTCTGAGCTGGCAGTCAGCACAGAGCCCGACGCGGGGCTCGAACCCACGAACTAGGAGATCATGACCTAAGCAAAACTCGGACGCTTAACCGACTAAGCCACCCAGGCGCCCCTCTCATTCTAGCTTTTTGATTTGATGCTGATTTATTTTGAATTTAGTTTTTCATATGGTTTGAAATAAAAATAATTTTATATTTTGAACATATTTGCTTCTGTGATCCAGCATTACTCTTATTGTTCTGTATTTCCCCATTGATATGAAATGCCAACTGTCTTACATGCCAACTTTTCATAGATACATAGCTATATTCATGATCTATTGAATCTATGTCTATATTTTGTTGAATTATTTCTATAACAATATTTCTCTTAGTTATTACTTACTTGTAATATATGTTGGCATCTTGTAGAACCAGGTAGAATTTCTTCTTCTGATTCTTTTTCATAGCTGCTTTTCTTTATTTTTACACTATGAATTTTCATGTGAACTTTTGACTACTTTCATAAGTAATCCTATTGGGGTTTTGGTGAGAATTGGATTCAATATATAAATTAATTTGAGAAGTATTCAAATTTTCTTGTTCATCACAGTTTATTTATGACTTCTTTTATTTCTTTGAATAATGTTTTAGTATTATAACACAGGTCTTCCACATTTTCTTAGATATTATCCATTATCAATATACATTGTGTACTTTTATTTTATTTCTTTACTTTGTGTATTTTCTTAAATTAAGATTTCTAACTTGATTTCTCCAAAAAACAAGTCAGCGAAGTCCTGTACTTGTATTGTAGCAAATAAATGTACTTAAAAAAGTTACAAATGTATGGAAGACCCCATTTTTAAATTAGAACTAAAAATGTGTTAAATGAATTTAATGACAATATTATCTTTATCTCATAATACAAATGAAACCCATGGCCTTCTTTTAAATGTTTATTTATTTTGAGAGAAAGGAAATGTACACACAAGCAGGGGGAGGGGCAGAGAGAGAGGAGAGAGAGAATCCTAAGCAGGCTCCATGCTGTCAGGTCAGAACCCAACACAGGGCTCAATCTCACCAACTTTGAGATCATGACCTAAGCCAAAAGCAAGAGTAGGATGCTTAACCATCTCAGCCACTCAGGCGCTCCTGAAGCTCATGTCTTAGTGGTTCTTCTTATTTCATTCTTCCAATTATTTTAGCATTGTTATTTCATTATTGCATATACAGTGAACAGCAAAAGAACGTGACGGTAGTGGTCAGTGATTTATTTCAATGCAAATACTGTTGTAACCCAGATTAAGACATAGAACAGTATAAGCACTTCAAACATTGATCATTTCTTCTTCTTCACCTACAAATTAACCAAACATTTAACTCATTTATAGTAATAAATGTCACTTTTCTTTAAGATTTTGCCACCTAAAATGCATCACATGTAAGTATAATTTTTACATTTTTTATACTTTGACTTTAATTGATCATTTAAATTTTTCTTTTTTTTTTTTCTGTTTTGATGAAATGTATGTCCATCAGATGATTTCCTTCTTTCTGGTAGCTGTATTTTAATAATTATTATTGCTCAGTAATAGGAGAATGCCACACTTTATTTAGTCTGAGGTAAGGTAATTTGGATGATTTTCATTTTCAGGAAATAATAAATGCTCCTCTATGAACATAGCCATATTTATATATCTCTTGGTGTACATGTCCACATCACCATTTTTGTAGGATACTCATGTATAAGCATTGATATGATAGACTATATTGATATCTTCACTATTAATAGATAACAACAAACTATTTCTCAAAATAATTCTTCTGACACTCTCCCTTCAAAGTATCATATTTCCTGTTGCTTCATATCCTTTTTAACACATGCATCATTTTTTTTAATTTTAGTCATTCTGATGAATGCATAGCAGTGTCATAGTGTGCTTTTAACATGCACTTAGTTGAGTACCCTCTTTTCAGTAATTTTGAAATATCTGTTAAGAAGAGCCTGTTCTCATTTCTTGCTCATACTTCTACTTCTGTTTCTATCATTTCCTTATTGATTTGTAGATATTAATTTATATTTTGGTAATAAGATCCTCATCAGTATATTTGGCAAGTATCATCTCCAACACTATGACTTGGTTTTCAGTCTCTTAATGGTATCTTAATTTTAATGCAATGCAATTTATTTTTTTTTTCTTTTACAGTTTATCTTTTTATGCCCTGGCCTGTAAGTGTTTTCAACCCCAAGATTATGAACCTATCTCTATATATCTATCTATAGATAGTTTTTCTAGGAATTTTCATATATATTTTTCTATATTTCTATATATTTTCAAATATTAAATAATCTTTCAGATAGATAGACAGATAGATAGATTTTTTTCTAGGGATTTTATTGTTCACCTTTCACATTTAGATCTGCAGTTCTCCTGAGATGATTTTTATGTATCCTGTAATATACAGGCTACATTTTTTTTCCTTATCAAAATATCAATTTGACTTCACAAACATTTTAAAAAGAACATCATTTTCTTCATTGCTCTGTACAAAGTTATCTTTTACTATGTCTCATGCCAGTTTTGGTGGGTTTTGATGTTTGGATTCCCAATTTCTTTTGTTTGGCCTATTTATCAAGTCTTTCACAAAACCATGATCTCCTAATTAAATGAGGTTCTATAATAAGACTTTATACCTTATCTAGCAATATTTTTTATTTTGTCCTTTTTCACTAAGGTTAATTTTAGAAGGTCTAAGAACTTGGCATGTTTATATAATTTTAAAGATCAGCCATGTCAAGTTGTAATGGGGAAAAAAAAACACTGACACTGACAAAATGATATGGTTATCATTTCTTTTTTTTTTTAATGTTTTATTTATTTCTAGGAGAGAGAGACAGTGTGAGCAGGGGAGGGTCAGAGAGAGAGGGAGACACAGAATCGGAAACAGGCTCCAGGCTCTGAGCTGGCAGTCAGCACAGAGCCCGACGTGGGGCTCGAACCCACGAACCGCGAGATCATGACCTAAGAGAAAGTCGGACGCTTAACCGACTAAGCTACCCAGGCGCCCCATTTCTAAGGTGAATTGATATCTAAGAAAATGTGCATAGGTTCTGGGAAATTAACATCATTAAAATATTGATTTGTTTAATCAATGAATATCATGTATTACTTTATTGAGGCTTTTTACAATTATAAATAGTAATACTTCATATTTTTCCTTATAAAACTATTGACCTTCATTTGTTAAACTTATTCTTAAAGGATTGAAAATATCTTTTTCTTTAATGTGATTAATGTCTGAGAAAGGCATACATAATTGATTGTGTAAATTACATTGTATTCAGAAATGGTGCTAATTTCAGTTACTTATTCTTACATAGAGTCCAGACTCTTGTAACTTCTGTGAACACAGAATTACCATCTCTATAAAGTTTTGTTTTTCCTTTTTAATTCTTATAGATTTTATTTTATAGATTTATTTCATGGACTAGAACTCCTGGTAGGCTTGTAGTAGAATCGAAGACAGAAATACTGTGTCTATTCCAATCTTAAAAGTATATTATTTGTGTGGTGCTGACAGTTCAGTGCCTGGAGCCCACTTTAGATTCTGCATTTCCCTCTCTCTCTGCCCTAATGCGACTCGTGCTCTCTCTTTCAAAAATAATAAACATTAAAAAATTTAAAGTATCTTATTTGTAACATTATTCATCAGGTCAACATACTTTTGAAAACATACTTAATCAGTTTAATCAGTTGGGCTATCTATGTTCCTAGATAAAATTTCTTTGCCAAGAATGTATATAAAATGAAATAGTATGCTATATTTATTGAAATGATTATATGATATTCTTTTATTATACATGTTATCATTAATTTCCAAATATTAAATCAACTCTGTATTTATTAAAGTAAATTTATAATGGTAAATAAGTATTATTGTTTTATATATACTCTGCTCATCTGTATATCAATTACCTTTTCGAATTTTTGTATCTATGTAAAATTAGCTATACATTTCCCTTATATTTTATTTTATGAATTTTTCTACTTTTTGTAATTCATCCCTGAGCTTAAATCTTACAACATGTTCCTTTTGTTTGAAAATACCAATTTGCAGTCTTTTAGTGCAGAATTTTGTGGCTAATTAATTGGTTTTTATTTGTCTTAAACATCTTTACTTCATTTTCATCTCAGAATGATGTTTTCATTTGGTGAATAATTCTAGGTTGGCAATGTTTTTCTTTCATTGGTTTGAATTTTCTTACCTTCTAGAATCCCGTTTGATCAAAAAACCTTGTTTCACCTTCTCCTCTCTCTCATGAAGTTTTTTCATTTCCTGCTCTAAACAACTGTGTGTTTGTGTGTGTGTGTATGTGTGCATGCACACATTTATTTATTTATTTTTTAAAAGTTTTCTTTTATTTTTTATTTTTTAAATGTTTTATTTATTTCTGAGAGAAAGTGAGAGAGACAGTGTGAGCAGGGGAGGGTCAGCGAGAGAGGGAGACACAGAGTCTGAAACAGGATCTGTCAGCCAGCACAGAGCCTGATGTGGGGCTCGAACCCACGAATCCTGAGATCATGACCTGAGCGGAAGTCAGACGCTTAACCGACTGAACCACCCAGGAGGCCCATAAAGTTTAGTTATTTTTTTAGAGAGACAGAGAGCACAAGCAGAGGAGGGGCAGAGAGAGAGGGACAAATGATCCAAAGTCCAATGTGGGCTTGAACTCACAAATGGCAAGATCATGACCTGAGCTAAAGTTGAATGCTTAACCAGCTGAGCCATCCAGGCACCCCTATTGAGAATTCTTTACTCTGTCACCTGAATTATTTACTCAATTGAGAATTCTTTACTCAATTTTGGGAGTTTATTAGCACTGTTTCATCAATATCTCACATATTAGATCTTCATGTTGTACCCTCCAATCTCTTTTGTATATTTATTTCTTTTGTCTTTTCTTACTTAAGTCAGAATGTTTTCCTCTGGCACTCACCTCCAAATTCTCTTTTCAGTTGTTTTTAATCTGCCAAATTGCCCATCATGTTGCTATCATAAGAAGAATTTATATTGCATTTATTGCATTGGCATTTTTAAATCTTTTCATCAATATTAATTTTATAATATCTAAATGTAAGATTATGTTTTTCTTTTATTAGATGTCTCCTCCAGTACCTTTCTGCAGAATACATATTCTAGCAATACAATAAACTTACTTTTTTGATTAATGACTCCTATTACATAAAATATTAATCTCATATAAGATGTTATGCAACTTCATTTTTGTTAAATTTATTTAAATAATGTAGGTGATATAATCAAATGAACTTTGGACTCAGAGGTTCACACTAATATTATTTCTATCCTTACTTTGTATATTAGCTATGACAACCGAAAGTCTCCCTTAGCATTATATTTCTCACCTGGTATTAGAAAATGACATTTGACACCCATACCGTTATTGTGCAGGTTTTTTTTTTTTTAATGTGTTTTATTTTTCAAATTTATTGCCAAGTCAGCTAACATACAGTGTAGTCTTGGCTTCAGGGGTAGATTCCCGTGATTCATCACTTACATACAACACCCAGTGTCATCCCAAAGGTGCCCATCACCTCCCCAACCCCCCATCCCCATTAACCTTCTGTTTGTTCTCTGTATTTAAGAGTCTTTTACGGTTTGCCTCCCTCTCTGTTTGTAACTTCTTTTTCCTTCTCTTTCCCTATGGTCTTCTGTTAAGTTTCTCAAATTCTACATATGAGTGAAATCATGATATCTGTCTTTCTCTGACTGACTTATTTCACTGATAGTACCCTCGGTTCCATTCTTGTTGTTTGTGCAGGTTACTTGAAATAGTAGCATATTGATAAATATTTTATAAAAGGCCCAATAATGGGAAGTTTGTTATTTTAAATTATTTAACTGTAAATATATGATATCAAAATGTATGTAAAAATGACATTTTATAAATAGTTTGATTATTGCATTCTTTGTAGGAAAAATGTACGTGCCCATAAAGTGATACACAAAAACATAATGTCACACACATAATCAGGAATCTTAAGTGCGAACTGAAGATTGATTTTCAATTCAAAGACCCATGAAATTCCAATAATCTCACCAAATCAACATCCTGTAGAAAACTAAATTGTCCCTGATAATTGTCTACATTTAACCAGGATTAAATATTTAATGTCACCTCTGTTTCTGGACTCCTGTCCATATTCTTTGGTCACTTTTATCCACATATAAAAATGTAAACAAATACACACAACACATGGACACTTGGTACACCTTCACTCTCTCCCTAATTGCCCTACCACTTGATACTTATTAATGTCCCTCTACATGTTTGAGTTGTAGAAATGGAAAAATGTAAAGGAAATAGAAGCAAAGGAAGACAGGCTGATGAGATGTTTTATTTGAGTAGTTAGATTATAACATTTTTAGAAGTCATCTTTTGCTTGTTTTGATTGCTTTTAATTGTTCTGAGTACTATTTTTTCACATGAATAACACAATAGAAACAATATAATCCTTACCAAGTAAACCCCATAAAACTCTTCCAGCTACAGTGTTTTTATAGTTATTGCCAACCCTCTTGTTCTGATGAGTCTTTCGAGCATTTCACAGACAGAACAAAATAAATAAAGACAGAGAAGGAGAGAGACAGGGCAGTTCTAAATAATAAAATATCTTGAGATTATTTTTAAATGTCTTTTTAAAAACACAAGTTCCATGGAACTTTTAATGAAACCTATGTTAATAATACCTGCTGTTTTTTCACTAAACACTTGTATTATTATTTCAGTTAATACTTTCAAAACATGGATATAGATGTGGGGTGTGTGTGTGTGTGTGTGTGTGTGTGTGTGTGTGTGTGTATGTGTGTGTAAAGTATGCTGTGGGTTAGGTAAATTGTCCAAAATTGCTCACTTACTATGTGTCAGAACCTATGGTTTAAACCTACTAATACAAATATAAAGTTGTCCAAAAATTTAAAAGACTTGCATTGGCAACAGCTTCTTGTTGTTTGCTATGTTTTTTGTCAGAATTTCAAAATTCCTTATTTGACATTAACCCTGCCAGAATTAGGTTTTACTACTTCCAAAAAGATAACTTCAAATGAGCCTGACCTGTCTTTTTATTGTTATCCTTCAGCCTAGGGTCACCTCTTTCTTATATTCCTGTTTTTCTATAGTCTGAATGTGATTTTTAGTCCTTTTTTTTTTAATGTTTTATTTATTTCTGGGAGAGAGAGAGAGACAGTGTGAGTAGGGGAGGGTCGGAGAGAGAGGGAGACACAGAATCTGAAGCAGGCTCCAGGCTCTGAGCTAGCTGTCAGCACAGAGCCCGACACAGGACTCGAATCCACAAGCTCTGAGATCATGACCTGAGCCGAAGTTGGACACTTAACTGACTGAGCCACCCAGGCACCCCGACTTTTAGTCCTGTAATGCACATATTCTTTCTCTCAAAATTCTGTTCACACACAACATTCTCTGTAGTTTTTAATAACTGTTCTGGCTCACATATACATTCTTCCTATTTAAATGTCTCTCAGCTGATTAATACTGAGTGTCTCTACGAGAAATATTGAGCACTTATACTTGTTGCTACATGGCAATAAATTACTAATTTGGTATTTGCTATATTTTTGTTTCACAACCATGTATAGTTAATTGTTCCTTAGAATCCCCCACTAATCTACAAAGTACTGAAAGGATGCCTGGATGGCTCAGTCATTAAGCATCTGACTTTGCTCAGGTTATAATCTCACAGTTCATGTGTTCAGGTCCCATATCGGGTAAGCTCAAGGCCTGCTTCAGGTGAGCCCCAATTTGGGTAGGCTTTGCCTCTGTCTCTCTCACTTTCTCTTTCTCTTTCTCTCTCTATCACTGTCCCTCCTAGGATTTATGATTATAGAAATTAATTTCAAGTTTGTTATGTGAAGACATTGAATTATCTTCAATTACACTCATATAAATATAATATTTATGAATTTCAAAATACTTGTAAATTAGGAAATTAGGATTTTGTCAAGAAAAAGTAAAAATGGAAGTAAGCACATAGTTTACTGATTTGTTTTAATCTTATAACATTTAATAAAATCAAGTTTTTAATATTTTTTAAAACATTTCAAGTTTTATTATTTTATTCTGTATGGCTTCTAGTTGTCGACAGTGCATTTTAGAAATTGTTTTAGTCTTATTCAGAGAACATGATGATGCAAATCCATGAAAAGAGTGTAAAATGAAGCAAGGCAGTTTGGAGTCACACTACACAGTTTCAAATACTGCTTCTGCCATGTGTTAGCTGAGTGTCAAAAGGGAGTTAATCCCTTGTAAGGGAATTTTTTCTTCAGTAAAACAGAATGATAAGACTCCCTGCCTCACAGTTTGCTGTGTATATATTAAAAATTAATAAATATAAACTAAAATATATTAGTAAATATCATGTTTTTGTTACTTTTATTATGTTTTTAGAGTTCATTAGAATATGAGAGATGATGGATATGTTTTAGAGTTACCTCATTTATAAAATAATAGAGAACATTTTTTCAACACAACCCACTATTTCTAGTTTCAGTGGAGCATAATAAATATTCAGTTATAACTATTTCCAATGATTAAAAAAAAGAGACTTTTGGTTTGTTTGTTTTAGAAAGAGAGAGCACACAATGGGAGAGACAGGCAGAAGGAGAGAGAAAGAATCTTAAGCAGGCTCTATGCTAAGTGTGGAGCCCAACACAGGGCTCTCTCTCAAAACTCTGAGATCATGACCTGAGCCCAAATCAAGAGTCAGACGCTCAACCAGCTGAGCCACCCAGACCTCCCAGAAAAAAGATGTTTTTTAAATGACACTTGCAAGAGACTCAGAGTTAAAATAACTGTTTTCTGTGCATATTGTTCAAAGTTTCCTGACATTTGTTAATTTTGTATGTAATATTTCATTAGCAAAACTTAGATTTGCTGTACCAAGTCTGATATTTAAGAAAAATTAAAAGAAAAGGATCAGAGAAATATGAGGCTCTTTGATAAATAGAGCAGAGGAAAAATATTTCTCTTGAAGACATGTTTTGTTTGCCTAGAGAATAATACCATTATCATAGTGTTTTGTCATTTCTTCTTTCCTATGAGTCTGTATCAATGACCTGTGGGGCCCAAATAAAGAACAGGGCAAGCACTTGGTGGTAGATCCTGTGAGTTTTTGAAGACAAATGGTAAGATAAAAACTTAAGTGTTACATTTTAAAGGTAGGAAGTAGGAGAGAGCATTTTCAAAAATTAGGTGTCTCCTAAGGGATTTGTATGCCTTCCTCTAAAGTCAAATATGTATTTAGAGCAATAATTTGACTTGAGGATGAAATGAGATAAATAGCCTGGTTAATCTGTAGCCAGGATGTGTGTTGGTAGGTTTGAACGTATTTGTGCAGGTGGGTTCTAGAAAAGCTGAGAGCTTTAGGTAATAAAAATTAAAACAGCATAGCCTTTGCTTCTGCGTGACTTCCCACAGATGGCATAAAATGTAAAACTTTGGGAGCGCCTGGGTGACTCAGTCAAAGCATCTGACTCTTGATGTCAGCTCAAGTCATGATCTGACGATTTATGAGTTCAAACCCTGCATTGGGCTCTATGCTGACAGTAAGGAGCCTGTTTGGGATCCTCTCTCTCCTTATCTGCTCCTCTTCCACTTGTTCTCCCTCTCTCTCAAAATAGTGAATAAACCTTAAAAAAAAAAAAGTAAAGCATTGCACAGGTATGGACATTTAGAGATTAGTATCACCAAGATTCTTGCTGACATAGTATTAATAGATAATATTTTTGCATTACTCTGATACTAAATCATTTCTCTTAATCTTCATGACAGTCCTAGAAAGTAGAATCCTTCCTAATACCCATTACCAAATAAAGAAACACAGCACAGACTTGCTCTCTAAAAGATATGTAGTTATTGAGTAGTGGGCTATGTGTTACATTTGTATATTACGTTTAAATTGATCTTTAATCTTGATAAATTTAAAAGTAACCAGTTCCTAAATATTAGAATTATGAAATTTATAATTTTATGCAAAATAAAGGTCAAGTGCCAATTATTGTCAGATCAATGTCTTACATTAGTTCATAGAATCATATTGTATTTAAACATCCAAGTTTTAAAATTCTTTATTTTTTTAATTTTTACTATTTTTATTTTAATTAAATTCCAGTAGAGTTAACATACATTCTTACCTTAGTTTCAGATGTACAATAGAGTGCTTCACCAATTCTATTCAATTCTTACTTAGTGCTCATGAAGATAAATATTATTCTTTTTTTTTTCTTTTATTTTTGAGAGACAGAGTGAGACAGAGCTCAAGTGGAGGAGGGACACAGAACCTGAAGCAGGCTCCAGGCTCTGAGCAGGCGTTCAGCACAGAGCCTGATGCGGGGCTTGAACCCATGACCTGTTAGATCATGACTTGAGCTGAAGTCAGACACTTAATGGACTGAGCTACCCAGGCACCCCTAAATGTTACTTAATCCCTTTCACCTATTTCACCCATCCTCCCACCTACCTCCTCTCTAATAACTAACTATTCTCTATAGTTAAAAGTTTGTTTTTAGGTTTGTCTGTCTGTCTCTTTTTTATTTGTTTATTTGTTTTGCTTCTTATATTCCACATATGAGTGAAATCATATGGTAGTTGTCTTTCTCTGACTTATTTAATTTAGCATGATACACTCTAGCTCCATCCATGCCGTTGCAAATGACAAGGTTGTAGGTTTTTGTGTGTGTGTGTGTTTTGTTTTTTGTTTTTTGTTTTTTTTCTGAAAATACTCCATTGTTTATATATAACACCTCTTCTTTATCCATTCCTCTATCAATGGGCACTTAGGGTACTTCCATAATTTCACTATTGTAAATAATGCTGCAATAAACATAGGGGTGCATATATTCTTTTGAAACAGTATTTTATACTCTTTGTGTAAATACCCAGTAGTGTGATCACTGGATCATAGGGTAGTATTAATTTTAACTTTATCCAGGACATTTATACTATCTTTCATAGTGACTGTACCAGTTTGCATTCTCACCAACAGGGCAAGAGAGTTGCCTTTTTCCACATCATCACCAATACTTGATATTTTTGCATTTTTTATTTTAGCCACTGGGACAGGTGTGAGGTGATATCTCATTGTAGTTTTAATTTGCATTTCCCTGATGTTGAATGCTGTTGAACATCTCTTCATATGTCTGTTAGTCATCTATATGTCTTCTTTGTAGAATTATCTGTTCATGTCTTCTGCCCATTTTTAATTGGATTATTATTTTTTGACTGCTGAATTGTAAAAGTTCTTTATATATTTTAGATACTAAGCCTTCATCAGATATGTCATTTGCAAATATCTTCTTCTGTTCTGATGGTTGCCTTAAAGTTTTTCTTGCTATTATTATTGTTGTTGTTTTCCTGTGTAGAAGCTTTTTATTTTGATGCAGTCTCAATAGTTTATTTTTACTTACCTAGGTGGCTCATTGTGTCTGACTTCGCTTTAGATCATGATCTCACAGTTCATGACTTCTAACTCTGCATCGGGCTCTCTGCTGTCAGCACAGAGCCCACTTTAGATCCTCGGTCTCCCTCTCTCTCTCTGCCCCTTCCCTGTTTGCACTCTCTCTGTGTCTCTCCCAAAATAAATAAATAAGCTTTCAAAAAAAGAGAGGTGTAGAAAAATGTTGTTACAGCTGATGTCAGAAATTGCTGTCTGTACTCTCTTCGAGGAATTTTACTGTTTCAGGTCTCACATTTAACTCTTTAATCGATTTTGATTATTTTTGTGTATGGTGAAAGAAAATGGTGCAGTTTCATTCTTTTCTATGTATGTATCTAGTATTCCAACACCACTTGTTAAAAAGGCTGTCTTTCTCCCATTGCATATTTCTGATTTCTTTGTAAAAGATTAATTTACATAATTGTGGGTTATTTCTGGGCTTTCTATTCTGTCCATTGATATTTTTTTAGTGCCAGTACCATAATGTTTTGAGTACTATAGCTTTGTAGCATAATGTGAATTGTCATACTTCTAACTATGTTTTTCTTTTTCAAGATTGTTTTGACTATTTGGGTTCTTTTACAGTTCCATATAAATTTTAGTATTCTTTGTTCTAGTTCTGTGAAAAATATTGTTGGTAATTTGATGGGGATTTCATTGAGTCTGTAAATTCCTTTGGGTAGAACTTTGGATATACTTCTCCCTGAAGTCTTCTATTCTTTTCTCAAGCCCAGAAAATATCCTTATGCTTGTTGCTTTAAATTCTCCTTCAAGCATGTTGTTTATATCTATTTCAATTAGATCTCTGGTCGTGACCTTATCTTGATCTTTCATTTAGGATGAATTCCTTCATCTTGACATTTGTTTAAGTTTCTGTCATCTTCTCTGTGTTAGAAAAGCCTTTATGTTTCCTGCTCCTGAAAGTAATGGCTTTATGAAGAAGAAGTTATATTATGTCCAAAGTCTTACATTTCATGGAATGTCTCTGGTGTGTTCTGTGTGCAATATACTTCGGTGTTTTGGCTGCTCTATCCTTCAGGACAGCCACCTGCAGAGGCTCTCCATGGTTGCAATGGACAGTGTTTGGTCCTTGGCCAGAGTGTGGTGAGTTTTAACTAGGTGTGCTCTGATCAGCTTGTTAAATGAGACCTGATGCTACTTCCACTATAATGGAAGCCCTGCAGAACTCTAATTGGGAGACGTGTTATGGACAGAAGTTTCTGCTAGCCTTCTGGGGAAAGGGCCCTCTACACTGGGACTGAGGCAAACTTGGCCCAGAAGGGCAGTACTTACAGAGTGCAAAAGTGAGGGACATGGTGTAAACAGGGTAGGCAGCCAGTGTCAGTGCTGTGAAACCAAAGATGGTTCTGGGTTTATGCTCAGGGATGGTGGAGGGAAATGGTGCCAGCCAGCCCCTTTCTTCCTGGATAGGGGTCTCCAAGCCACCTGAGATCGAACAATCTCGCCCCTGTGTGTCCTAGGTGTCCCCCAGATCCCTTCCTTAACACTGTCTGCCAATGGCCCATTGCCTACCTTCTCTCCAGGACCAGTGCAGTACCATCTGGGCTCTATTGAAGCCATGCCTGCTGACCTTTAAAACTCCAGTCTTCAAACACACACACACACACACACACATGCACACGCACACGCACACGCACACACGCACACACAAATCAGCTCCTCTCATTTTGCCAGCCAATGGCTTTGGGAGTGTTTTCTTTATGCATTTTTCTGTGTGCTCCCCTCTCCTCTCCTCTCTCTCTCTCTCAATCTCTCTCTGTCTCTCTCACCCTCTTTCTCTCTCTCTTTCTTTACAACCAAGGTTTTCTCTCTTCCACAGCACCCCTAGTTCCTTTCTCCCCTAACCCATGACTTCTTCCTCAGCATGGCTTCTTCTCTCCCTCTAGTTGTGGCGTTTGTTCTGTCAGTCTTCAGGTTGGTTTCTTTGGTATTCAAAATGATTGATAGTTACCTGGTTGTGTTCAAAAGACAAGACAAGCCTAACATCCTCCTACTACACTGCCATCTTGGGCTTCCCCCTGCAAAATTTTTTAGAATGGAGATAGTGTGTAGTGTTTTTACTCTTCTGATGCAGATTTCCTACTCATTGTTAAATATGTCTCATGTAATCTCTTCAAAAGTAAAGTGTATTTTGGCTTAATCAGTGGGAATAATGGAGTAAGGACCTTGGGGAAAATCTCCATAAAACAATGAAAGTAATGACAAAAGTTGTTAGAATCAGTATTTTCAGAACTGTAGAAAGTAACAAGAGTATGGTAGCGTTTATTTTATTTTATTTTTTTAATCTTCACTAAGAAGTGAGTTATCTTTATACTCTTATTTCAGTTATGACACATGATCTGTTCTTTATCATTATTACTCATTACTTATGATAATATTTTTGTAACTTATGAATAATCACTTATTATACATCAATGGTTTAGTCAGAAGTTTGAAACAATGATAAAAGAGGCACTTGTATACTGTTCACCTAGATTCATCAGATGTTTTTGGTTTAATTATTTTCCAGTTAATTTTATATATTCTCCTATACATTTTCTATTTTTCTAAAGAGATGCCATAATCATCCATTTCTAAGATTCTGCAATACCTTATTAATTTTTTCTGTAATATCTTACTAATTTTCAACTTCCATATATTTTAAAATGTAATGAATATTTTCATGATTTAACTTTTGTCTTTTTCAATGACATCTTCATGGTATAAATCAGGAATATATTCTGAGCAAAATGGGGTTGAATATTTTTGCAGCTTCTTTTCCCCTCTTTTTCTTTATTATTTTTCCATCATGATTAGTGCACTCTTTATCCATTTCAGCCATCCCCCCACCCAACTACCTTCTGGTAACCATCAGTTTGTTCTCCATAGTTAAGAGTCTGTTTCTTGGTTTATCTCTCTCATTCTCTCTCTCTTTCTTTTTCTTTTTTTTTTCCCATTCCTAATTTGTTTCATTTCTTAAATTCAGCATATGAGTGTGATTATATGGTATTTGTTTTTCTCTCACTGACTCATTTCATTTAGCATATACTCTCCAGCTCCATCTCTGTTATTACCAGTGTTGAGATTTCATTCGTTTTTATGGCTGAATAATATTCCACTGCATACACACACACACACACACAGCCTCTTCTTTATCCATTCCTCTGTCAGTAAACAATTGGGAGGCACCTGCCTGGCTCATAAAAGCATGCAATTGTTGATTGTGGGGTCATGAGTTCAAAACCCATATAGGATATGGAGATTACGTAAATAATTTTTTTTTAAATGAACACGGGTTGCTTCCATAATGGGGGTACTGTAAATAATGCTGCAATAAACATAAAGAGGCATGTAACCCTTATAATTAGTGTTTTTATGCTTTTCAGTTATAAACCTAGTGGCATAATTATTGAATCATAGGGTAGTTCTATTTTTTTAATTTTAAAAAAAATCTCCATATTGTTTTCCACATTGGTTGCATCACTTTGCATTCTCACCAACAGTCCAAGAGGGTTCCTTTTTCTCCCCATCCTCACCAACACTTATAGTTTTTGTGTTGTTGATTTTAGATACTCTGACAGGTGTGAAGTAATATCTCATTGGAGTTTTGATTTTCATTTCTCTGATGATGAGTGATATTGAGTATTTTTTCCTGTGTCTATTGGCCATCTGGATATTGTAGAAATGTCTGTTCATGTTTATAAACCACATAATCATGGGTTTATTTCTGGGTTTTCTGTTCTTTTTAATCATTCCATTTGTCTATTTTTTATGCCAGTAATACAATAACATACTGTTTTAATTAGTGTCACTTTGTAGTGTAACTTGAAATCTGGAATTATGATACCTATTTTGTTTTCTTTTTTTTCCCTCCAAGATTCCTTTGACTATTTGAGGTCTTTTAGAATTGCTTGTTCTAGTTCTGTTAAAAAATGCTATTAGTATTTCAATAGTACTTGCATTAAATCTGTAGATTGCCTTGGGTAGTAGAGACATAACAATATTTGTTATTCTAACACATGAACATGGAATGCCTTTCCAGTTCTTTGTGTTGTCCTGAATTTTTTTAGTCAGTGCCTTATAGTTTTCAGAGTACCTGTCTTGGTTAAGTTTATTCCCATATATTTCATTATTTGGTACAATTGTAAATGGAATATTTTTCAATGTTTTAATGTTTATTTTTGAGAGATAGAGACAGGCAGAGCATGAGTGGGGAAGGAAAGAGAGAGGGAGACACAGAATCTGAAGCAGACTCTAGGCTCTGAACTGTCAGCACAGAGCCCTATTCAGGACTCAAATTCATGAACTATGAGATCATGACCTGAGCCAAACTCAGATCCTTCACCAAGTGAGCCACCCAGGTGCCCCTGGAATTGTTTTCTTAATTTCACCTTCAGTTGCTTCACTATTAGTTTATAGTTGATAGGAATGCAACAGATTTCTATACATTGATTTTATATTCTGCAGCTTTCCTGAATTAATTTATCATTTATTGTAGTTTTTTGATGCAGGTTTTTCTCTTTAGAGCATCATGTTAATCTGCAAATAGTGAGAGTTTTACTTCTTCCTTACCAGTTTGAATGCCTTTTATTTATTTATGTTTTTCTTTTCCTTTTTTTTTCTTTTCTTTATTTCTTTTCTTTTCTTTCTTTTCTTTTCTTTCTTTTCCTTTCTTTTCTTCTTTCCGTTCCTATCCTTTTCTCTCTTTTTGAGAGGGAAAGAGAGAGAAACCGAACATAAGCAGGGAAGAGACAGAGAGAGGGGGAGAGAGAATCTTAAGCAGGCTGTGTGCTCAGTGCAGAACCTGATGTGGGGCTCAATCTCATGACCCTGGCACCATGACCTGAAATGAAATCAAGGGTCAGTTGCTCAATTGACTGAAACACCCAGGAGCTCCTATTTCTCTTTGCTTTCTTATTGCTGTTGCTAGGACTTCCAGTACTATGTTGAATAGAAGTGGTGAGAGGTGACATCCTTGTCCTGTCCTGACCTTAGGGGAGGCTTTGCAACATTTTATAATTTTATTATGACAATGTAAAGATAAAGTCAATATATCAAGATGATATAAAATTATTAAAATATGTGCACCTAATAATAGATCCTCAAATATATGAAACAGTGCGCTAGGATTAGCAGCCTGAGGGGATGGGGGAGAAATATATATGAAGGAACAACATAGTATTGAAGGGAGACAATGACAAAATAATGGTTGGAGATTTTGAGACCCTGTTTTCCATTAATAATATAGCAGCTAGACAAAAGATCAACAATAGATATGTGAACAATACTGTATACTTAATAGATGTGTGTGTGTATATATACAAGATATCTGTACCTTCTACCCAAAAACAGCAGAATACACATTCTTCTCAAGTGCACATGAAAGATTCTTCAGGGGGGTGCCTGGGTGGCTTAGTTGGTTAAGCGTCCGACTTTTGCTTAGGTCATGATCTCGCAGTTCGTGGGTTCGGGCCCCGCATCGGGCTCTGTGCTGACTGCCAGCTCAGAGTCTGGAGCCTGTTTCAGTCTGTGACTCCCACTCTCTCTGACCCTCCCCTGCTCACGCTGTCTCTCTCTCTCTCTCTCTCTCCTAGAAATAAATAAAAAATGTTAAAAAAAAAAAAGAAAGAAAGATTCTTCAGGAAAGACTGATGTGTTAGGCCATAAATCATATAAAACAAGCTTTACTATATGTAAAGATTTGCAAAGAAAAGTATATTCTCTGAGACATGCATGGAGTTAACAGAAGGAAATTTTGGAAAACCACAAATATGTAAACATTATGCATTGAAAGTCTAAACAAGATCAAAGAAGAAATAAAAATGAAAGTTGAAAATACTTCAAGATGAATATAAATGACATAAAACTTTAGGGATAGAGTAAAAATAGTGCTTAAATTTCTATTTTTAAAAAATAAGAAAGATCTAAATCAACAGCTTACCTTTCCATCTTAAAAATCTATAAAAAGAAAGACTAAGCTGAGGCAGGAGGAAGTAAAAAAGGAAGTAAAAAATGAGGTAGGGGGGATAAAAAAAAATAGAAGAATGAATGAAATAAAAAGTTGTCATTTTGAAACTGTCAACACAATTTACAAATATTTGTCTAGACCAAGATGAAAGCAGAAGAAACTCAAATAACTAAACCTAAAATTGAGAGAGTGAACCATAACTATCTTACAGAAAAAAATGAGTATAATTAACATTATTATAAACATACAACTACCAATACATTGGTTAGCCTAAAGAAATTTACAAATTACTGGAAGCAAACTACTGAAACTGGCTTAAGATTAAATTTGAATAGACATAACAATGAGAGAAAATGAACTATTATTCACAAAATTTTTGATAAAGCAAAAATAGACAAGACCCAAATAGTTTAACTCAGTAATTCTCACCAATTATTTAAAGCAGATTTAACAACAATCTTTTACAATTGCATCTAAAGCCATAGAAAAATATACATCTATGACGTTAGTGTCACAAAAACCAAAGACGTTACATGGGAAACAACTACAGACTAATATCCCTTGTTAATATATAAGCAGAAATCTTCACCAAAATACTAGTTAAAATGAATAAATTAATTTAAAATTATGTCATGACCAAGTGTCATGTATGTAAATTGTTTCAGCATATGGAAAGCAATCTAATATACCATTTTAATAAAATAAAATACACAACCCACATGTCATCTGTATTGATATAATAAAAACATTGGACAAGATTGAATATATTTACATGATTGAAAACATTCAACAAACTAGTAATAGAAGAAAACTTGATAAAGGGTGTCTTCCAAAACTTCACAGAAAAAATCCTATCAAATGGTAAAAGAATGAAAGCTTTCCCCTTTTCTGCCTAGCTTAGTTGTAAGCTTAGGTTGTATACTTGAGACATTTCTTGCTTTTTGAGTTGGGCCTCTATTGCAATATACTTACTTCCCTCTTAGAACTGCCTTTGCTGCATCACAAAGGTTTTGGACATTTTTGTATTTGTTTTGATTTGCTTCCATGCACTTTTTACTTTATTTATTTATTTATTTATTTATCTATTTATTTATTTAATTTATTTCAAGGAGAGAGAGAGACAGCGTGAGCAGGGGAGGGTCAGAGAGAGAGGGAGTCACAGACTGAAACAGGCTCCAGGCTCTGAGCTGGCAGTCAGCACAGAGCCCGACGCGGGGCCCGAACCCACGAACCGCGAGATCATGTCCTAAGCGAAAGTCGGACGCTTAACCGACTAAGCCACCCAGGCGCCCCATTCCATGCACTTTTTAAAATTTTATTTATTTCCTGGTTAACCCACTTATTCTTTAATAGGATGTTCTTTAACCTCCATGTATTTGTATTCTTTCCAAAATTTTTCTTGTGGTTCAGTTCAGATTTCACACTATTGTGGTCTGAAAATATGCATGATATGATCCTAATCTTTTTGTACCTGTTGAGAGCTGATTTATGACCCAGTATGTGATCTATTCTGGAAGATGTTCCGTGTGGCCTCAAAGAGAATGTATATTCTGCTGCTTTAGGAAGTCGATCCAGTCCCATGTAGCATTCAAAGCCATTGTTTCATTGTTGATTTTCTGCTTAGATTATCTGTCCATTGCTGTAAATGGAGTGTTAAAGTCCCCTACTATTATTATATGATTATCAATGAATTTCTTTATGCTTATTATTAATTGTTTCTCTATTTGGGTGCTTATTAGTTGAGAATATAAATATTTACTTTGCAAATATTAGTTCTTCTTGATGGATAGACCCCTTAATTATGAGGTAATGCTTTCTTCATCTCTTGTTACAGTCTTTGGTTGAAAATCTAGTTTATCTGCCATAAGTATGACTACTCTTTCTTTCTTATGATGTCCATTAGCATGATAGATGGCTCTCCATCCCCTTACTTTCAATCTGCAGGTGTCATTAGGGCTAAAATGACTTTCTTATAGGCAACATATAGAGGGGTCTTGATTTTTTTTTTTTTGTATCCATTCTGAAACCCTTATATTTTGATTGGAGCATTTAGCCCATTTATTCAGAATGATTGTTGATAGATATGAAATAATGCCATTATGTTACCTGTAAAGTTGGTGTTTCTGGTGATGTTCTCTGCTCCTTTCTATTCTTTATTGCTTTTAGTCTTTTATTCTCATACTCAGAGAGTGCCCTTTAGTATTTCTTGCAGGGCTGGTTTAGTGGTCATGAACTCCTTTAGTTTTTGCTTATCTGGGAAACTCTTTATCTTTTCTTCTATTCTAAATGATAGTCTAAAATCAAGAATAATACAAGAATGTCCACGCTTACCACTATTTGACATTTTATTGGAAGTACTCGCTAAGAGAGTTACATGTGAAAAAGAAATAAAAGGAATCCAGATTGGTTAGGAAGATGTAAAGCAATCTCTATTTACATATGACATGATTTTATATACAGAAAATCCAAAAATTTAACAAAAATATTTTTGAACTAATATACAGATTTAGTCAAATATCAGGATACAAGATCAATATGAAAATTTATTGAATTATATACACTGCTATATGAATTACAATCCATATACTATACATCAATGTAAATTCTTTATGTTTATTTTACTTTTGAGAGAGAGAGAGAAAGCATGAGTTGAAGAGGGGCACAGAGAGGAGACACAGAATCTGAAGCAGGCTTCAGGCTCTGAGCTGTCAGCACAGAGCCCGATGTGGGGCTCAGACTCATGAACCATAAGATCATGACCTGAGCAAAAGTCAGACGCTTAACCTACTAAGCTACCCAAGGGCTCCCATAACATCAATATAAACAAAATATTAGGGGAAAGTTCACAAAAAGAAATGCAAATTCTATAGGTGGAAAGATACAAAACATTGTTAAAAGATATTAGGAAGATCTGAATAAATTAAAAAGGATCCTAGTTTCAGTTGGAAGACTTAAAATTATCTAATAGCCAATTGTTTCTCAACAGTGGTGTCAAAATAACAGAATGCAAAAATGGTAGTTTTTTTTCAATAAATGTTCCTGTGGCCATTTGTATTCCTTCTTTGGAGAAATGTCTATTCTAGTCCTTCCTCTATTTTTTAATCATATAGTATTTATTTATTTAGTTAGTTAGTTATTTTTAATTTCATTTTGCTGTTGATCTATATGAGTTCCTTATATTAACTTCTTTTCAGATACAGAGTATGCTAATATTTTCTCCCATTTTGCAAGTTGACCTTTCATTTTGTAGGTCATTTTCTTTGCCGTGTAGGGGATTTTTACTTTGATGTAGTTCCACTACCTATTTTTACTGTTGTTATCATAACAAATAAATAAATATATAAAAATATTTAGTGCTATACAGCTAAATATCAATATACAAAATAAATAAGCTAAACTCCTTTTTTATGTAGTAACACAAATTAATTGAAATGGATCATCAGCCTAAGTTTGTAGAAATCTCTTAAGATATATGTAAGATTATATTTTTGTTCCTTTGGGTTAGGAAAAATATTCTTTAATATAAAAACAAAATCATAATCATCAAAAGAAAAAAATGATATATTGAACATAAAAGTTAATAATAATCTTTGTGCTCCAAAGATACCAAGAAAGTGGTAACACAAACCAAAGGATGGGAACAAACATGAGTTTTATATTAATAAAATATATTTATCAGTATGAGAATATTTTCTTTCTAGATTTTTTTAGAAATACATCAAGATAAATATATTGAAGTTGACTTCAAATATTAGATACCACATATATCATTTCTCCTTTTGTTTTAGGTGAAAAAAATGACCTATCCTATGTAATGCTACCAATTCTGGTATCTAAATACAGTTTTTCTATTAAAATGCCTGGGTCCACATTCTGCACTGACTTTTGCTGTCTCTCCTTTAAGTGAATTGTAACTGCAACACAAGGACTATTGGCATGCTTCCCATGTTTGACCCTTGACCCACCCATTCCTGTACAGGAATTAGGTTTTCAAACTGTATTAGGAAGGGCCATACCTGGGCAGGAAAGAACAAATTGGGAACATCTCCTTTCTAATGAAACTATAAACCAAACAGGTGTGAAAACAGAGGTTTCCCTGTGAAAGATAAATGACTCAAACAGCAAGAAAATTGAAAAGATTAATCAAACACTTGTAATCATACCTGGGACTTTAGTGCTCAGAGACATGACTATGTCTTATCTTCATGTATTAAATAAAACCTTTATATTTATATATTTATTATTTAGTTTCTTTATTGATCAGCTTTTTAATAATACATAACCTGAAATACATAGTTTTCATGATAACCCAATTTTCCCATATGTTAACTATTGAGTATTAAATTCATTTCCTAAATGATATTTTTGCCCACTCATACATTATTGGAATTTATGATGTTTCTTTTTTTAAAAATGCTGTGAATATGGCTGCTATAAATATTCCTTCACATATTTTCTGTTTTAAATATTAAATAAAATTTTTAAATATGTTCTTAGGAGTAGAATTATTAAGCCCCAGAATAGGTGAATATTCAAATTTAAGTCATAATATAAAACAAATTTCCAAAGTGCTTTCATCATTTTTCATGCTAACTGGAAGTGTACAGAATATGCAGTAGTTCCACATCACTACAACCTGAAACCAACAGGTTTTATTTGTGAAGTTTCAATATAAGTCAGTTTCTCATTCCCATCTTGATTTGGCATTACCTAAACATAATTTATGATAGTTTTTAGGCACACGTTAAGTAAACGATAAGCAATAATTAGATATCCTCACAATGCTATTTTGATACTTATTATAATGCTTGGCTAGTGTAAGTGAGAAGATTTATGATGAGAATATTTATTTAGTATCATTCCAATACTTCTTGAATTTGGCCCTTCTTGTATACTCAGTTGTCATTACCTATTACTGTAATATGACAAATTAATATTAAATTAAGTATTTCTCTTTTATAATGTTAAATTTCTGTGTGCATATACATAGGTTTTATATATGTTTTATGTATAATTATATATTTTTAATTATATATGTATATATATGTAAGTTTCTTTAAAACTTCTTTAACAATATACTTCACATTTTTGCGGCAGGTATAAGTTTTTCACACTTTCCTGATTTTACCCAGATACCAGATATTTTACACAACATTATTATATCTTCCTTCCAAAATTATTTTCCCTTTAGTTCTGCAAATGAATCTAGGAGGGCATTAAGTTACTTCCTGGGAAAGTAAAAAATTGCCCAAATTATAAAAGACACAAGTAAAACCAGTTGAAAAGTCGTCAAGGAATAGTATTTCCCTGAAGGACACTCTGTATCTGAATAACAGCATTACAATCTCTCTGATAGAGACCATTGCTTTCTGATTCACTGAGGAAACTTGTTCTCTAAATCCTCTGTAGATTCTAAGAAACTTTGCCATTTGAAATTATATCAGTAAGAATGAACTGTTTCCTGCCTGAAGAATCCAAGTCCCTTTGACATAATTTAACAGTTTTGATTTACAACCCAAAATATTTCTAGCTTTCTGGTCACAACACTCCCTCCACATCAACCTAAATTTAAGTCTTCAAGGAAACAGGGCCCAAGGGCTAAGTTGCAGTCCATATGTAATGGTATCCCCTTTACTCACTTCCCTGCTTTGTTTGAGTCTATCGAATTACTGTTTCATTCAAGTGTCCACTAAATGACTCTCCCTCCAAATCTCATAAGATCTCTATTTTTCCTACACTATGGTTCCCTGATGTAGCCTCACTCATTGTAATGATTCAGTAAATAGCTGATGAGTTCATGGCTTTAGGAAAATATGGAAGCTTCAAAGAAAATTGACTGTGATTACTGTAGACTGGAGCCCTCAATCTAGTGATAATGCATACAACTTGAGACAGACATAACAGGAACTGCATTTGAAAAATAGAAAACCAGAATGAAAATATATATACTCAGTCATAACAAACTTGGATTAAGTAGCATTAATTAAAATAAATAGCATTAAATAAACATTTACATTTGTGAAAAATTACTCATGTTTATTTAAAAACTCAGACAGAAATAACTAGACAAATATAGAAAGTTGGGGAATAAAAGTAGATCAAACTCTATCAAGAAATTGAGAGAAAAGACAATTCTTTCAGAAATGTTAGGCGATTGCAAGGTATTCATTGAAGAGTGAATATAATTCAAAATGTAGTAAGGGAAGTATACAAATGATTTTCTATGATTTTAGGAAAAGGTGATTCATGTATTTATTTTGGCAACAGAAAAATCATCACTACTATGATATTTGTGAATCAGTTTATACAATTGTATTAGCTAGGGTTCTGCAGAGAAACAAGATAATGAGGGATCTATCCAATAAATGTATCTACATCTATATATACTGATATTGATTATTTATGCAAGCACTTAGCTCTTTTCTTTCTATCCTTCTTCTTTCCTTGCTTCCATTTCCCTTTGTCCTTCCTTCTTCTTCCTCCTCCTTCACCTTCTTCTTCTTTATCTATCTGGATTTATTTATTTGTTTGTTTAAAGGATTTGGCTCATGTGATATATCGTGAGACGGGCAAGTCAAAAATTTATTGACCAGGCTGGCAGGCTTATTTTTGAGTAAAAGTTAATGTTGCAGTTCAGAGTCAGAATTCTATAAGACAGCAGGAGGATTGGGCAGGGTTTTTATGTTGCAGTCTTGATTCTTGATTAGAATTTCTTTTTCTTTGGGAAACCTCAGTCTTTGTAAGTTTTTTCTGATATATTCTTTTTTATTTTTCTGAGAGAGAGAGAGAGAGACAGCGTGAGCAGGGGAGGGTCAGAGAGAGAGGGAGACACAGAATCCGAAGCAGGCTCCAGGCTCTGAGCTGTCAGCACAGAGCCCAACGCAGGGATTAAACCCACGAACAGTAAGATCATGACCTGAGCCGAAGTTGGACGCTCAACCGACTGAGCCACCCAGGTGCCCCGATATATTCTTTAAAACGCAAAATTTATATATGCAGTTAGATTAGTCAACATGTTCAGTTTTTTAATACAGAGAGGTCTATTTGAGAATTCCATACTTTGTTAAAATAATTATTTATAAATATATATACTCCTGATTTTTTAATAATGTCTTTAATGAATTATCTTTAATGGATAAATATGGTTTTGGTTTCTTCATATTTACTTCATATTATTTTCTCACTTATATTTAATGATAGTTCAATTTTGAAAAGAAAGAAAACCCAAGTAGCCCAAAAGATAGATTTGATTACATCAGCAAGTCTAAGTATTTTCCATTTCTTAGGAATCAATACAATGATTTTTAAAAATGTCTGCTTTTATCATTACACTTCATGTTTCCTTTTGATAACTGAATTCCTTCTTGCTCTCCAATCTGCAAATTAAAAATCAGGACTCCCAATCAGTCTCTGACAATGGTATTCAATTCAGAAATGATAACTGTGTCAACTGAAAATCTCCTAGAGTAGTTGAAATATACATATATATTACAGTCCACTGAATTTTCATTCTCTACATAATTTGCTGGAAAAAATCATTAAAATTCAAGAAACTGAAATTTTCTCAGAAGATTACATTCTCTTTAATGTCAGAATTTGTTATAGTTATTTTTTCTGTCTCACAGAATGCTTGGGTGGCTCAGTCAGTTAAGTGTTCAACTCAGGATTTTGACTCAGGTCATGATCTCATGGCTCTTGAGATCAAGATCTGTGTCAGGCTCTAACAGTATAGAGCTTGCTTGGGATTCTCTCTCTCTCACACACTCTCTGCCCTCCTCTAATTGTGCTTGCTCGCTCTCTCTCTCTCTCTCTCTCAAAATAAATAAGCATTAAAAAAAACTTAGTGGCAAAAACTGAATATATGTTCAAAACTAATTTGATTAAATAAAATACCTTTTAAGGGAAATCTTTAGTAAAGTAACAAGCTAATATCTTTTTCCAGGAGATTTTTTGTCTCTAAATGTCTATATGTATAAGTGGCATGAAGGCGTGGGATGGTAACTAATTATGGTATTAACATAAGCATGTAATAAATGTGACAAAAGAAATGTCTCAATCCAACTTTTCTAAAACAAACAGGAACAGAGATCTTCCTTTCTATTACCTTGCCATATGTTTTTAACACTTAAATATTTTCTTCTCCAAGTTAATTGGCTGTGATATGTATCACTAAAATATTTTTATTTTTTTTAATGTTTTATTTATTTCTAGGAGAGAGAGAGAGAGAGAGAGAGACAGCGTGAGCAGGGGAGGGTCAGAGAGAGGAGTCACAGATCTGAAACAGGCTCCAGGCTCTGAGCTGGCAGTCAGCACAGAGCCCGACGCGGGGCTCGAACCCACGAACCGCGAGATCATGACCTAAGTGAAAGTCGGACGCTTAACCGACTAAGCCACCCAGGCGCCCCTAAAATAGTTTTAATATACATATCATGTTAAATATGTTTTATATTGTGTCTTATTGAATTCAATTTACTATAAGTAACAAAAAATATTCCCAATTTTCAGACTCAACTTTTGTGAGAGAGAGAGAGAGATGATGCAAGTGAATGAGGAGCAGAGAAAGAGAGAGAGACTTCCGGAAGGGGTAGAAAGATAGAGAGAGAGAATTGTCGGGCCCACCTGAAGCAGGGCTTGAGCTCACCCAATGTGGACTTGAACTCATAAACCATGAGATCATAACCTACCCCAAAGTCAGATGATGCTAAACAATAGCCACCCAGGCACCCTCAAACTTGACATTTTAAAAATCTAATCTTATGAAGGAAGCACATTATATTTAACCATACATGTGTATAGTATAATATTTAACAGTATCTAACCTACCTATAGGCATATAAATTTCATACGATGCACTCGTGAATAAGTTTTTTTACATAAAACTTACAAATGAAAGTATAAAGAGATATTTCTTTAATTTCTACATTTGAAATATCTTTTAATTGTAGGTGTTATCAGCTTTTCTTCTTTGTAATAAATTGATTCAATGAGTTTCGTGTTTATATTTGTATATACCTTTTGCCCAACATCAAACCAAGTGAACGTAGTTATTAATGTCATTTCAGTAGTTCACTTATCAAGGAAACAGGCTCTGTAATTCTCTCAGCCTTTCTCTCATAGAAGTAAGATGATTTCTGCTGTTCCAACCATTATTGTTATGTTCCAGAAAGAAAAAAAAAATAGGTGGAAACTACATATATAAAAGTTTTGAAATCTATTTCAGAAAAGTAAACTTTTGTATAAACCACTAGAAGAGATCCATTTGTGTTTATTGTTATTGATTTACTCGTTGAAAATGTTGGACATCATTATTTGTACTGTAGACAATTTTTTTTAATGTTTTATCTATTTCTAGCAGAGAGAGAGAGACAGCGTGAACAGGGGAGGGTCAGAGAGAGAGGGAGTCACAGACTGAAACAGGCTCCAGGCTCTGAGCTGGCAGTCAGCACAGAGCCCGACTCGGGGCTCGAACCCGCGAACCGCGAGATCATGACCTAAGCGAAAGTCGGACGCTTAACCGTCTAAGCCACCCAGGCGCCCCATGTACTATAGACAATTTTTAAGACTAGGAGAAGCAGATTTATAACTGGTTATATTTCACAATCAAGCAAATTTAGGATCACTTAAAATAGGATAAGGAGTGAATGGATGCTATAAATAATAGATTATTCCATGCCTATACCATACACATGCTAAAATTTTTAACCATCTATACTGTAAACATACATTTTAAAATAAACATTACCTGGAGCACCTGAGTGGTTCAGCCAGTTGAGCGTCCTATTCATACTCCGGCTCTGTGAGTAGACAGCTGATAGCTCAGAGCTTGGAGCCTGCTTCAGATTCTGTGTCTCCCTCTCTCTGCTCCTCCTTCCCCCTCCCTCTCTCTCTCAAAATAACTTTTAAAAATACTTTAAAAAATAAAGTAAACGTTATCTATTTCACTAATTAATTTACATACAATATTCTAAAGTTCGATTATTAAGAAAACAAGGACTAATTTACTAGAAATATAAACAAAAAAAAGAATCAGGTTTTATATGCAAGAACAAACTTGTACTGAAACAAAGTTATGAAAATTTATTGCCAGTCATAAAATAAGAAGAATAAATGAATAAAAATAACATGTGATGTTGAAAAGTCTATGAAATTAAATGCCCAGACAATGTGCAGTGAATATGATCATCTAATCACTGCATACATCTAAAACTTACACAATTATATATGCCAATCATATCTCAATAAAGCTGAAAAATTAACTTTAAAAATTATACGGAATTTTCCTTGGCAATATCAGAGTTAATAAAAATAACAACATCACAAACTAATAATAATGTTATATTAGTGGCAATCAAGAGTACTGTGGCAAGTCATGACAAGGTAAATCAAAGGTACAAGGTAATTTCTATTCTGAGAAATAATATTATTCTTTCAATTATCACCCTTCTTGTAGATTCAGATTCAGTGTTTTGCTTACTGGAAATTAATTTTTAAAAATCCTCCTGAAATATTTATAAAACAAATGCTTTAAACAAAAATTAAGATGCATTTTAATGTCCTCAATTTTAGTGACAACTGAGAACAAGATTAAATGACATATTCTCTGTGTAGGCAGAGCAAATTATTACAAACATCCATTCTCAACCATTTTTGTTTTTAATTTATAGTAAGCTGTGACTATTAAGCATGCAGATTGGGATTTTCACAAGTTTAATATCTATTGAGTTGAAACCTTCTTATTACATTTTAATATTTAAAAGCACCAATAAATCTTAAACTTAATTTCATGGCCCTCTTAAATTTGCATATGTTTTAATTATATTGATATGTATGACTTAAAAATAACTAATGAAAAAAATAAGTATTTTATGACCCTCTTAAATTTACATTTGGGTTTTCATTATATTGATATGTAGGACTTAAAAATAACTAAAGAACAAAATAAATACATACTGTAAGCAGGACTATTTCTATTATTAAAACAATTCATCTAACAAAAAAATTAGAAAATAAATATTTTCCATAGTTCCATCTGCTATGAAAATAAAATCAATTTTTAGTTATAGGCTTTGGCTTACTTGGGAATGCTTATCATGCTTTAATTACAGAAAGAAAATGAAGATTATTTTTCTTTTTTTTAATATTTTGTTTTATTTTGTGAGAGAGAGAGATGCATGCATGTGCATGGGAAAGAGAGAATCTCAAGTGGGGTCTATGCTGAGCAGGCTCAGCGCTATCAGTGCAGAGCCTGACAGTGGGCTTGAACTCACCTAAATGTGAAATCATGACCCAAGTGGAAATCAAGTTGGATGCTTAACAGACTGAGCCATCCAGGCATCCCGTGAAGACTATATATCAGTTAGGGACATGTTATATACAAAATAGAGGTCAAATATTATTATATTTTTAGTACTTTTGCCTTAGCATTAATAACTGTTTAAAGAATTTAGTCTATAATTGATGTCTCAACTAACAATGAATGATTCATGTTACATAAAGAAGTGACTTGGAAATTATCCATTCTAATTGCAAACTAATAAAAGTTGATTAGTGATATATTTGCTAACTTTTTCAATCATAGGTTTGTTTTCTGTAATGTTTTCTTTAAGAGACTCTTCTATCAATAAACTAAATTTTAAAACATAACTGTAGCAACTAGAATGACAGTTTGTCTTTCCATCAGGATATGCCCAGTAGTGCAAAGGAACTTTTTTCTATTTATGGAAAAGAGCAATTGCTGTCCAAATGTAAAGACTTAAACATTTTAGGCTAGTTATCACACAATAATAATCTAAAAAAAGAATAATAGTTTCTCTTCTGTTTAATTGGATATTGGTGACTTTGTTCTAAATACTTTTGTGGAAGTTTACTTTTCCATGCTTGATGATTAATGAAACAATAAAAAATTGTCAGTGAAATAATTTGGCTTAGAATTTCCACTTTTCAAGATAATCTATAATTAAAAATAAGTAAACCATCTTATATTTTAAAATTTATTTTTATGGATTTATTTTATTTTTTGTTTTGCATTTTTTTAAAGAATCTAACAGACATGTAATGATATCTTAATGTACTTTTTTATTGAGATATAATGTGCATAATAATCATTCACTATATTAAAGTGGATAAATCATTTTAGTATATTTACAAGTACAATTATTGCCACTTTGTGGTTATAGGAAATGATCACCACCAGAAAAGAAAATTCAGACTTCTTAGAAGTCAGTCTCTAGACCCCTTACACTTACCCCTGGAAACCACTATTTCCTGTCTCTGTGAATTGGCCTATTCTAAACATTTTATATATTGCAGTTGTATAGTATGTGGACTTTGGTTTGGCTTCTTTCACTTTAATGTTTTCAAGGTTCATCAATGTTGTAACATATATCATTCTTTTATTCACTGGATTAAGATCCCATTGTCTTGTCAGTTACAAGGTTAGATTATCCAGTCATCATTTTATGAATTTGCTTTCCTTCTCCACTTTGTTACCATAATGTTGTTATAAACATGTCTTTACAGGTTTTTGCTTGAACATGTTTGCAATGAGCTTGGTCTCATAACCACGAATGAAATTACATGGTCAAATTGTAACCCTATATTTAATTTATTGAGGAATTTATATGTTTTTCAAGTAGATATACCATATTAAATATCCATTAGCAGAGGAGGGATCTAATTAATCTCTGTCTTTCTCCAAAGTTGCTGTTGCCGATCTTCCTGATTATAACTCTCCTAATGTATATAATAAGACATCTCACTATGCTTTTGTTTTGTATTACTATTTTCCTATCCTTGAAGAACTTCTATTTGCATTTCTTACAGTGCAAGTCTGCTGTTAGTGAATTCTCTCAATTTGTGCTTATCTGAAAAAGTAACCCTTCATCACTTTTGAAGGATAATTTCACTAGTTATAAAATTCCAGTCTGGTGGAGTTTTCAAAAAATATGTTTTTCTCAGGGCACGTGGGTGACTCATTCGGTTAAACATCTGATTTTGGCTCAGGTCATGATCTCACGGTTTGTGGGTTCAAGCCCCGCGTCGGGCTCTGTGCTAACAGCTAGTTCAGATTCTGCTTCAGATTCTGTATCTCCCTCTTTTCTATGACCCTCCCCTACTCATGCTGTCTCTCTCTCTCTCAGAAATAAATTTTAAAAAGTTAAAAAAATGTTTTTAATGTTTTTTCTTTAACTCTAATGTTTCACTTTACTGTTTCTTGCATGGTGTCTGTTGAGAGATCTGATGTAACTCTTATCCTTGTTCCTCTAAAATTATGATTCTATTTTTACTGCTTGTCTGCTTAAATACTTTTCTCATTGTTTTTGTTTTTCTGCTGCTTGAATATGACACACCTAGATTTAGATTTTTACCTTTGTTTCTGATTTCTTGAGCTTGGTGAATTTATTTCATGTGCATATCACAACCTTTATAAAATTATTTCCCATTATTTTCCTGTAAATCTCCTATGTTGTTTCTCATTTTTCTTCCTGATAGTTCTATTACATGTGTTACAGCTTTTCAAGTTGCACCATAGAGCAGCTTGGATATTTCATTGTTTTGTTTAATTATTTTTTCCTTTATTTTCCAGGTTAAGTAATATTGACTTGTTTCAAAGTTCATTGAAGCTTATTGATTCCTTTCTTGGCTGTATCCAGTCTGCTGAGAAGCCTATCATCAACATTCTCCTACGTATGTTTCATGACTTGTGTGCTTTCACATGTCTATTTTTTTTCTATAGACTCTTGATGTATTAATCATAGTTACTTTAACTTCTCTATGTGATATTTACAAAAGCTGTGTCATATCTGGTTCCAGTCTTTGTCTCTTCAGACTTGTTTTTACTTGCTTTTAGCACATCTTGTAATTATTTTTGTTAAAAACTAGACATGGTGTACCAGTTAATAGGGACTAAGACAAATAGTCGTTTAGTGGTTTTATGTGAATCTGGAGAGAACTCCAGCTGTGATTCACATGTACTCTAGCTTTTGATGTCACAAGCTTCTGCTTTCTCTAGTGTCCTTATTTGTGTCTCACCAGTTGTCTTTTGGTTTCCCTAAAAACTTCTTCTTAAATAATATCTGCACCTCGTTGTTTCAGCTGTGATTACTGTTATGATACTGCAGCTGTGTTGATGTGGTAGTAAGGTACAGAGAGAAGTGAAACCCTGTTTTCTTATCTTATGATTAAATATCATAGGCCTATGTTCCTAGGCTGTGAACTTCACAAGGATTCCTCAGCTTCCTCTTCTCCCTTTGGTGAAACAGAAATGCTGAAACCGTTCAAGTTGGTCAAAGCTGTGGTAAATTCTCTTCTCCTGCTGAGATTGCCTTTCTTATGGAAAGAGTTCTGGGTACATTTCCATTTGGTCACATATCCCCTGCCCTTGTCAATGAGGTTACATATCTCCTCCTCCTGAGGGTTTTTCTTGACTCTTCAGTAAGAGAACTGAGTGTAATTCCTGGAGGTAAAAGCAACAAAATTGTGGGTATGTCACAAGTTTGCAGGCCTCCATCTGTCACTCACTTTAATGCTAGTCAATTTGCTGCCTCCGGCAATGTCTAAAGTTACTATTTGGGTGTTTCTGCTAGTTTCTGAGCAGCTGTTCTGTCCCAAAGTAAACTCACCTTACTTTGTGAGTCTATGTTTGCACATGTCTCTCCAGACTTGGGGATGGCAGTTTGCCCTGCTACCTCAATTTTTGATGAATATTTTCCCTTTGTATCTGCTTTTGCTGTTGTCTTTGTTGTTGTTTTGAGGATATGAATGATAACTTCCAAGCTCTTTAAATATCAGAACCGAAATCAGAAGTCACTAAATTTTTTGTAAGTTTATTATATAATTATGTGACATCTTATCACATAGATTCATATAAACACTACAGTTCAGTTTAAAAACTATTTCATAAACACAAAGAAGTTTAGTTTAAAAAACTTAGTTAAAAAACTAAAGAAAAGAAGCGTCAAATAGTAGACAAGTTTTATGACACATATTTGGTGATTTGCTTCATAACGGATGAAAACAAAATACTTACCTTGCAAATCTCTAAATAACCTTGCTCTAGTATTATCAATGAGGGAAGACAGGACAAATGTAATTCGATATAATGCATTTTGTTAATTAATTGAAAAATGCATTTTGGTATTTAAATTTAAATATTTAAATACAGAAACATAATGGTAGGAAAAAATTTAAAACTGATGATAAAATACATAGAAATGTCATTTGTTTGGCTTTCTTACTTTATTTTGATCATACTGATGATTTCATAAGTGTAAGCAGCAGTACCTCTGACATTTTCTTCTGTTTGTCATGAATCAGTATAAATCTAAAGTCATTGTCTGTGATAATATAAATCATATAAACAGAAACTTAAACATTAAGTATATAGGTTTGTTTCAGATAGAATATTATATGTGAGTAATGACCATTTCAAGGTCCCTAAATTTATAATTGAATTATCATTTCTTTACTTATTAGGTTGTCCACCATTACCTCTTTTTTTTTTTTTTTTAACCTCCATTTGCCATTTTGCTGCCATTAAATAAATAGGTATGTTCAGGAATAAGATTGATAACTGGATTGGGAATTACCTCATTACATATGACATTGTATATCCAACAGATGATTGACAATAATAGTTTCTTATATTCTGATTCTTTTGTTTCCTTAATATTAGATATATTCAGCAATATAGAGGAAAAACATTTTTCTTTTATGTTAATCTCTCACTCTCCCTGCAGAAAAGGCAACCTGGGAAATAATTTTGTTATAGAAAAGGAAAAAAGGATATAAACGAGTCAGAAATATTATACAACCATCAATCAAATAATTTCTGTAGAATGCATATGATGGGCAGATTTAATGTAAAATTAGGAACAAATAATTTTGTAAAATAATTTTATCATGACACTGATATAAAGATGTTTTAGACTTATTTTCTGGGAATTCTTAGACATAATATAAAATACATTTTTGATGGTATTTATTTTTCTTGCCGATTTTGCAGTACTGTAACATGATAAGTAGCTCATGGGCCTCCTTTAACATTTTATTTTTTAATGCCATGATAATCTGTTAGCAGTCTACTTTTGGAGCTAAAATGTATTAACTTTATTAGAAAAAAATTAAAATAGAAAAAAGGCAACGTTAAGTAACTTTAATTTTCCTTACTGACACTATTTTGTTCAAGGAATTTGGTACTACTGTTTTTGGTGATAGTTGATTGAAGACATTGTTTAATGTACAGAATTAAAGGCTTAATTTTAAAAGTGCACAGCATTTTTACTTAAAACATAAATTTAAGATTTTTTATTTTAAATTGACACAAAGTATTTTTTATATATTTATGACTGGATTTTATCATATTTTTTTAAGTTTTCATTCTAATTACAGAGGGCTAACATACAGTATTATATTAGTTATACTAGTGATTCAACAATTTTGTACGTCACCTGGCACTCAACACAAGTGCATTCCCCAATCCTCACCCCTTATTTAATGCATCTCCTCCTCTCTGATAACCTTCAGTTTCTTCTCTATATTTAATAGTCTGGTTTCCTGGTTTCTCTCTCTTTCTTTTTTCCCTTTCCTGATTTGTTTTGTTTCTTACATTCCACACAGGGGTGGAATTATCTGTAGTATCTTTCTCTGACTGACTTATTTCACTTAGCATTATACTAACTCCATCCGTGTCATTGCAAATTGCAAGATTTTATTACTTTTTTCACTGAATTTATTCCATCGTATGTAGACATATATACATACCACCTCTTCTTTTTCCATGCATCAGTCAATGCACACTGGGGCTGCATCCATAATTTGGTTGTTATAAATAATGTTGCTATAAACATGATGGCGTACATATCCTTAGAATTAGTGTTTTTGAATTCTTTGGGTAAATACATAGTAGTGCGATTATTGGATCTTAGGGTAGATTTCTAACTTTTTGAGGAACCTCCATGTTTTCCACAGTGCCTGCATCAGTTTGCATTCCCAAAACAGTGAACAAGAGTTCATTTTCTTCTACATCCTTCCCAGCACCAGTCATTTCTTCTATTGTTGATTTTAGTCATTCTAAGCCATGAGGTGATAATTTCTTTGTAGTTTTGATTTGCATTTCCCTAACGGTGATGATGAATATCATTTCATGTGTCTGTTGGTCATCTGTATCCTTTTTTTGGAGAAATATCTGTTCTTGTTTTCTACCCACTTATTAATTAGATTATTTGCTTTTTGGATATGGAGTTTTATAAATCCTTTATGTATTTTTGGATACTAACTCTTCTATTAGATATGTCCTTTGATAATATCTTCTCCCATTCTGTTGCCTTTAGTTGGTTGATTGTTTCTTTTGTCCTGCAGAAACTTTTTATTTTGATGTAGTCCCAATAGTTTATTTTTACTTTTGTTCCCTTGCCTCAAGAGATATATCTAGAAAAAGCTGCTATGGTTGATATCAAAGACAGTACTGCCTTTATTTTCTAGGATTTTCATGGCTTCTTGTCTCACATTTAGGTGTTTAATCCATTTTGAATTTCTTTCTGTGTATCGTTGTGAAAGTGGTCCAGTATTTTTTTTTCTTTTTTTCTTTCCTTTTTTTTTTTTTTTTTTGGATGTTGCTATCCATTTTTCCCAACAGTAATGGTTGTAAATACAGTCTTTTTTTCCATTGGATATTCTTTTCTGGTTTTTGAAGATTAATTGACCATATAGTTATCGGTTTTCTATTATTTTCTATTATTTTACATGCCTGTTTTTGTACCAGTACCATATTTGTTTGATTATTACAGGTTTGCATTATAACTTGAAGTCCAGAATTGTGATGCCTCCAACTTTGCTTTTCTTTTTTAAGCTTGCTTTGGCTATTGGAGTTCTTTTGTGGTTACATACAAATTTTAGGATTGTTCATGTGAAAAATGAAAAATGCTGTTCTGTGAAAAATGCTGTTGGTATTTTGGTAAGGGTGGCATTAAATGTGTAGATGCATTTGGGTATTATAGACATTTTAATAATATTTATTCTTTCAGTCCATGAGCATGGAATATCTTTCTATTTCTTTGTGTACTCTTCAGTTTCTTTAATCAATGTTTTATACTTTTCAGAGTATAGATCTTTCACCTCTTTGGTTAGATTTATTCCTAGGAATTGTTCTTCCTAGTGTAATTATAAATGGAGTATTCTTCTTAATATCTCTTTCTGCTGCTTCACTATTGTTGTATGGAGATGCAACATTTTTCTTTACATTGATTTTATATACTCTGCCTTTCCTGAATTTGTTTATTAGCTCTGGCTTTTTTATTCCTTATCTCTGTCTGCATGGTCTCACCCATGTCTCCCACTCTTTTCTTCAGTCTATTGAGTATTCTTATGATCATTGCTTAAATTATTTATAAGTCATATTACTTATATCTGTTTTACTTGGATCTATGGTTGTGGTCTTATCCTCTTCTTTCATTTGGCATAAATTTCTCTGTCTCTTCGTTTTGTCTGCCTCTGTCTGTTTCTCTGTGTTAAGAAAGTCAGCCACGTCTTCTGTTCTTAAAAGTAGTGATTTTGTGAAGAAGAGATCCTGCAGTGTTCTGCAATGTAGTTTTCCCTATTCATTAGAACCTGGCACTTCAGGAGAGTATTGTATGTGTTTTGCTGCTACACTGCTGTTGTGTGAGTCACATTTCCTTTCAGTGCACTCACCCGCACTGACTCTCTGCCTGTTGTGGGTCGTGCTTGCTCTATGTGGTGTTAGTGGGATCCAGCAGGCCACCTCTGAGAGGCTGTGCCAGGGGAAGAGCAGGGCATCAGTGTTAGCAAAATTTGCATCGAGCCACTAGTCGTATGCCTGATCTCGCAGAGCTCTTCAGTTGCTGTGCGCTGGGCAGCCAGGGATGTGAGGCTGAGTGTGGCATGAAGCTGAGCCCAGCAACAGTGGTTCAGTGCTGCCTGACAGATGGGTGGTGCCTAACAGCTGGACACTGCATGGCTAGACACAGTGTGAGGTGGTATCTGTGTACCTGGCAGCTCAGTGTGACCATAAGGATTTAACTAAATTTTCCTGCATCCAGGGCCAAGGCTAGCAGGCTTGGAGTTGGGAATCTTCAGGAGAACTTGTGAGCATGATTACTAGCAGATTAGGTAGCAAGTGTCTATGCAGGCTCTCCAGCAGGTAGCTCTGCAGTTTTGCTGGGGTGGAGGGAGGAAATGGCACCTGCCAGCTCTCCCTTTTTGGAGAAGTCCCCCAACACACTTCAGTATGAACAGGTCTTTCTCCAACTTACCCCTGGCATTGTGTTAACTACCATTTTTATGTTGCCTGACCATGCAGCCTGCTATCTCTTTAAAGGCAGTGTCTCAGCTATCATCGACCCTCCAGGCTGACCCAGTTCTGAGTCAGCTGACTTTTAAAGTTCCAGACTCCAAATCCCACTGTTTTTACAAACTCACAGAATTCAGCCCCTCTGATTTAAAGGCCAGACATTCTGAGGATTAGTCTTCTCCATATGAGCTCCCTGATGCAAGAGCCCATTTCTCTGCACTCTCTGCACATGTTATCTCCCTCCTCCTGCAGACAGCTTCTCTCTGACTTTCTGACTTTCTTCACCTTTCAGATAAAGCTTCTTCTCTGTATCTAGTTGTGGAGTTGTACTACCAGTCTTTGGATTGCTCTCCAGTTTATTGACTTGAATGTGGATGATGTAAACATGAGACAGGGTGTCTCAGAGTCCTCCACTTCGTCATCTTCCCAAGCTCTTTGATGATGTTTTTCCAAAATATATATTATTTTTCTATAAATGTGGTTATTTATATTAATATTTTGTAAATCAAATAACAAGTACAACTGTATTAAATAAATTTGGAATAAACCACCAACAATTCTTGACAGGTGCATAAATATATATATAGAAATATATATAAATATGCTAGATATTTACCTATTAACCATGAGTATTTAGCAGGTTCCAAAGGGTTTAGCATATACATAGTTTATCTACTGATTATATGCAAAGTTTAAAAAGAATGAAAAGAACACTTACTTTAGTAAGTAACATATTGAGCAGCTATAATTTTGCAGAACTTATTGGAGACAAAAAGTCTTTGCATTACTACAATATAGCAAACACATAAGTATATGAATATGCATATGCAGTATGCAGCAAATACTGTTTATCTGTTCAGATAAGACTAAGATTTCATGTAGACATGAAACCTTCTTTAAAAACACATAAACCAAGAAACATTGAAGAGTCAAGATAATTTCTCATTTACACTTTGTAGATGCTCCATGATACTTCAGTAGTTATATTAACACAAAGTAATTAAGGATAATCAAAAGAGATATTTTGTGATAAAATGAATTTTTGTCTAAACTTGCAAAATTTAAATACATTGATGCTTACATGGTTAAATATATTAAAAAAGTAAAATTTACACATTTTATTCAGAGTTCAAGGTAGTATTTGATACATTCTATGAAATGCTAAGGGAATAATTTAATAATTGGCCTCTTTCTTTATCATACTCATAGTTGTATGTTCACTCTCTATTTAATTCTGAAAGGCTAACCTGAAATAATTTGTAAATTAATTCTCATAAAACTGGACCCTGTGAGCCAAAGATTTTCTCTGATAATAGAATAAAGTACATTTGGAAGAACTGAGTTCTTCCTAAATTTATTGTAGCATTTTGAACAATACCCAATACCACAGTACGGGAGAGTAGGATCCTGGGATATTCAGATAAAACCCATTGAAACAGCTAAATCAGCTGAGTTCATGGATAGAGCATGCTATCAAGATGAAAAGCCTTTTGAATTGGTCAAATGTACATTTTTTCTAGATATGAGGAAGTTGGGGAATAAGATGAAACATATCACATCAAAAAACTTGACTTTGTTCTTTTTCTTTTATTTATTTATTTATTCCTCTTTCCCTCCTTCCATCCTTCCTTCTTTATCTATATTCTTCAGCTTTTTAAAAACGATTCTTACATTCTTCATAGAAGATAAAGAAACTGTATTACTTTGAACAGCATGGAACCTTCAACTAAATTACTCAGGCATGGCATAGTCTAGAGTACTAAGATCAAACAATCAGTTAATATTTAATAACCTTGCACGATTTATACTGTATGATTAAGAAATATAATAATTTAATTAATAAAAAGACACCAGTGTATAGGAAACTTAGACACATTTCTCTGCAAAGGATTATTCCAGATAAAATGATTAAATATTCACTAATACTGCCCAGCTTTTTATGATAATTAAAACAACTTATGGTTTGAATGAATAAAATTGCAATAATGCAGGGAATACATTATAAAACAAGTGAAAACTTATGGAAGAATTTTCAATGAAGAAAATTCCACTCTTATGAGTTGTAAATTTTACTTTTTTACTAAGTAACTTATATATGTAAATATTCATGATATAAACCATTTTCAAAAGGTAGACAAAATGCCATGGGATATTTCTTGTTCCAGTTTTATCCGAATACAAACTAGATCTACCAAGGTTATTTTATTGAGATTTCTCGTAGTAAAGTTGTCAGATTTAGCAAACAAAAATACAGAGACCCACATAGATTTTAATTTCACTCATTTAACTAGTCTTTCTTTCTCTCTCTCTCCCTTCCTTCCTTCCTTCCCTTCTCTCTCCCTTTATATTATTATAAATATACTCATGTAATAGTTGGAGTTACTTATCTAAAAATGTATATATTGTTTATTTGAACTTCAAATTTAATTTGGCTCCTCATATTTTATCCAGCAACCCTACTTTAAAGACCCTATATCAGATTTGTTCAGATAGTGTTTAATTGACATTTAGGCATATTGTAATGCCTTTTAGTTTCTCTAAAGATGAAGAATGTTTTGTTCAGGAGATTCTCGGGTGTTACCAATTGTTCTAGTATGGTTAATAACAGTATTCTTTTATTCTCAGAAATGCCCTAAAGTCAACATAAGTTGTAAATTTTATGTATTTGATACAAGGCAAGAATATTTTGAAGTTCTCCTGCTCTTAAAAACATTGTTTCTTTTCCTAGTTTTATGACTAGAAATATGGACATTAACACAAAACAGATATACGAACCTCTGTGCTCTTCAGAGTATATTTATGTAAAATAAAAATTACAAATATAAAACTGGAAACATAATTTTTAGTAGAAGTTGTCTGTTACTCGAGGGAAAAAGAAAAAAATATAGGTATTTGTGAGCAGGAGAATCACTGCAGTGTTACCAGCAGGATCAGTTCACACCCTGTTGAGTTCCCAGTCAATAACAAGAAATCCACATTAGTATTTTTCTTCCAAAAATCGACTCATGAAAATGAGATACTAGTAAAAAGTAAAATAAAAACAATTTTAATTGCCACAGCAAAATGGAATAATTGTCTGGCCTTTTATATTTGAACTGTGAAGACTTTAATTATGTTTTTAATTTTTTTCCCTCAGCACCTCATTATTCTGTCTGAATTGTATTCATGCAAATCTTGATTGCATTTCTGATTTGACTACCCCAATGTTTAGGTCCTGGTTCTTCAGCATGACTCTTTGTTTTCCTTATTGAGGGATTATGCTTGCTGGAATGGATAGAAAACAGCCAACAGCTTGAAGGAGAGAATGGAGGGAAAAAAAAAAACACAGGAGTAGTAGGGGTGGGAGCTAGGAGGGAGACAGAGAGAGAGAAAAGGAGAGAGAAAATTTTCCCTATACCGATTCTTGTTATATTTAACTCTCTTCTCACCTTTAATATATAACATTCTCTGTGGTAATAACTATATTTAAGTTACTCTCTCCCCCAATTATCTGATCTTTCTCTTTCTCTCTCTCCTGAACTTCTCATATAGAAATGCAGACTTATCAAGTATCTGTCACCTGAAACAACTCTCTCCCATATCTCTTCTAGCCTTCGTTTCATCTGAGTATTGCTAAACGTCTTCCTCCAATTTACTCATCATCTACCCCTACTTCTGTCAGTAATTGTCACCACAAACAGTCATTAAACCTGATGAGTACCGCCATGATGATTCCCTCACTAATTTACATCCAAACTAGTATCATCGTGCACATTCTCCTTCCTCTTTCCTTTTTCTCCTTGTGACCTTCTCTTTCCTGTACCACTCACGTTGCTTTCCATCTGGTCTATCTTGTTTTCCTCATTTCATCCTCCTTTGTTGTTGTCTGTTTTGTTTTTTCAAAATATTTACCTGTTGCATCTCTCCTGGACACAATAAAAGGCATGGAAATACTCTAAATCTGGATTAACTTAACTACTATCTGAACAAGTTTGCTATGCTTACTGAAGGAACTTCTGGTTTCTTGGATTTTTCTCCTCCTTTGCATCAGACGATCATGATGAAATATGTATATCTGACCTTTGGTAATTAAGTGGCAGAAAGAAGTACAGGAGAAGAACTGAATGAAAATGGTGTCGGGCTGGAAGGGGAGATTTAAGGAAAGGTGAAGAAAGAAGTGCAATCAATATCCACCCATAATGAAGAGGGAGGGAAAGGAAAGTGTGCTCCTCATATTGTATCTAAGAAACACAGATTAACAAGTAGAATTTGTTTCAATTTGCTTTTTAAAAAAATTAATGCTTATTTATTTCAGATGGAGGTGGGGGAGGGCAGAGAGAGAGAGAGAGAGAGAGAGGCTTTGTACAGTCAGCACAGAGTCCTACAAGAGACTTGATCCAATGACTCTGAGATCATGACCTGAGCCGAAGTCAACAGTCTGATGAAGAAGTGACTGAGCCACCCTGGTGCCCCTCAATTTACTTTCAATCATTGCATGACTCCCTTAGCTGTAAATTTGGTATTAATTATATATATTATGCAAATAACAGGTTGGCTCAAAGCGGACTAAATGCAACATATATTATGTCTAGTTTGTCTGAAATTTTATATTTTCACTGAATAATTTGCAAACTAGATTTAATGCCTTTATTTATTATTTGATGTTGATCCTATTGAGAGTCAAGTGGTAAGTCAGTTTTTCCAGAAGAATCTTGTTTCTAATAGATGAAAATCAGTCATTTCACAGTGCTTTCTTTTCAAATAAACAACTTTTGATGTATGTTTTGAGATGGATTTCTCAATATTATTGTGGTTTTGAATTATATGATACTATATAGTCAATAACAACAAAGTTATGTATTCCTCTTTTTTTATTTTTGAACTAAAAAAAAAAACAAAAACAAAAAAAACAGGGGTGCCTGGATGGCCCAGTTGGTTTAGCATTCAGTTATTGATTTCAGCTCATGGTCATGGGATCAAGCCCCACATGGAGCTCGGGACTGAGTGTGGAGCCTTCTTGGGATTCTCTCTCTCTCTTCCCCAGCCCCTCTCCTGCTCATGCTCTCTTTCTCTCTAAAATACAAAATAAAAAATAAATTAAACAGAAAAGACCCACAACTTTTCTTACATATTTTGTGAGACCTATATTTCTTTAAGCTTCTCTGAGATAAACTTCTCTTAGCCAGTTTTTTAAAATATATATTGTTTACCCTATTTGCAACTGTTCTGTTTGTCCTTAATTTGTTATTTCTTATTGTTTTACTTCTCAGTTCATCCTTGCCTTTTGTAATGTCACTTGACTTACATTCACATGAGTTTTCTGATTTTACAATTGCTAAGACTTAATGGGAAACCTATTATTCTTTAGACTGTATTTTTTAAGTTAAAAAACAAATTTTAATAATAGTAACAAATGTAGATAAAGACAAGTCTACTGGAGATTTTCAAATGGAAACTATCCACAAATATGAAAACTAATTATCCACCACATATTTCCTAACATATGGTCTAATAAATAGAAGTTTTCTTACTGGTAAAAAAAATAGGGGTGATGATTGTTTTAATCAGTTAATTATTTTAAGGACTCTCCATGTTCTTTGCTTTTAGACATTAACCTCTTACATAATTTTTGCTTCAATCTTGTAAAGAATCACTTTCATTTTTACATTAACCTTGGGGACAAGATTTAGAATATCTTTGATATAGATATGAAATCCACCTTCAAAATCAGACTACTGTGAGTTTGAGAAAACATGGCTTAGAATACTACAACTTTAGAATCATTCAGACATTGCATTCCAAATTAAATGTTTTACATATATAAAAATGTGCTAAATACAGTTATGGAAATTGTCAAGATCGCTGGATTAGTTATCAGAAAATGAAATGCAATTAAATTCGATTTTAGAAAAACAGTCAATTATTTTTTAAGAAAATAATGGTCCTGGGGCAGCAGGGTGGCTCAGTCAGTTAGGTGGCCAGTGTCTGCTCAAGTCATGATCTCACGTTCCATGGGTTCAAGTTCAACATCGGGCTCTGTGCTGACAACTTAGCACCTGGAGCCTGCTTCAGGTTCCGTGTCTCCCTCTCTCTCTGCGCCTCCTGTGCTCACACTCTGTCTCTCTCAAAAAATAAACATTAAAAAAAATTATTTTAAAAATAAAGAAATTAATTTCTCAGAAATGAAATAGAAAGGATTTACTTACTAAATCTTTGTAAAATAATCACTGAAAGCCATCTTCCAAATGAGATTTAAAAAGAAAGAGGTTAGGGGCGCCTAGGTGGCTTAGTCGGTTAAGCTTCCGACTTTCGCTTAGGTCATGATCTCGCGGTTCGTGGGTTCCAGCCCCGCGTCGGGCTGTGTGCTGACTGCCAGCTCAGAGCCTGGAGCCTGTTTCAGTCTGTGACTCCCTCTGTCTCTGACCTTCCCCTGCTCGCGCTGTCTCTCTCTCTCCTAGAAATAAAATATTAAATAAATAAATAAATAAATAAATAAATAAATAAATAAATAAATAAAATAAAATAAAATAAAATAAAATAAAATAAAAAGAAAGATGTTGGAGGGGCCTGGGTATCTCAGTTGGTCAGGTAGACTGACTTCAGCTCAGGTCCTGATATCACAGCTCTGACTCCCAGCCCCACCTCAGGCTCTGTGCTGACAGTTTGGCACCTGGGGCCTGCTTTGGATCCTGTGTCTCCCTCTTTTCTCTTCCCTCCCCTGCTCACACTCTGTATCTCTCTGTCTCTTCAAAATAAATAAACATTAAACAAAATTTAAAAAAAAGAGGTAGGTTACATATATCACTTCTTTTTTCATTACAATATACTTCATTAAAATTCCCACATATAACTATTAATCAGTACGTAGCTTTATAATCAATCAACCATGTAAATTTCATCTTTTAGAAACAGTTTCTATTATTGACAAAGTCTTACACAGAAACATGAAAATAATGACATATGCAGAAGTTAGTTTATCTCAGATTTCTTGGCCTGTGAGTGACAAAGTCATGGCTAGAATGCAGGTCTTTCCATTTCTATGTTGCTGTATTTACATATAGAATTTACTCCATTCAAGCAAAATATTTTATTGTCTGTATTGTCTATCTTATGGGTTCAAATAATTTTCTTTCAGTTACTTTTAACAAAATGACAGAAGTTTGAGCAGCCAGTATTGCATTGAATATTAGTATTTCCATAAATACAAGAAATTCATTTGGTTTCAGACTTTTATATAAAATCGGTGGGTACTGTCAAACCACTTTTAGACAGTCAAGACAATGAAATATTGACTAAACTATATTCAGAATTAATAGAGTAAACTATTGAACATATAGGATCCTAAATACTTCTCAAACTTATTCGAATTTTTTTTATTTCTCCAATGCAGGTTAACATTCTACCTTATGGATACAAAGTATGTATCTCTTAGTCAGTGACAATAATTGCAAATAAACCAAGTAACACATGCTATTTATAAAATGAATATATTTTATATCAGAAATTATTAAAATAATTTCTTGTGGTTTGTACTATATTATTTATGGATTGTGGAATGACATTAATTACATTCAGCATCAATTGCTACTATATTTCAGATCCAGCAGTTATTTCTTTTTTTTTACAAATAGTTTATTATCATATTAGTTTCCACATAACACCCAGTGCTCATCCCCACAAGTGTCCTCCTCCATGCCCATCCCCCCTCCCCCCCACATCCATCAGTCCCCAGTTTGTTTCTCAGCATTCAAGACTCTCTCATGGTTTGCCTCTCTCCCTTTCCCCCAACAACATTTCCCCCCTTCTTCTCCGCCTTGTTTCTCAGTTAAGTTCCTCCTAATCCTCCTATACGTGCAAACCTATGATATTTGTCCTTCTCTACCTGACTTATTTCGCTCAGCATAACACCCTCAAGGTCCATCCATGTTGCTACACATGGCCAGATTTCATTCTTTCTCATTGCCATGGAGTATTCCATGGTATAGATAAACCACATCTTCTGGATCCATCCGTCTGTTGATGGACACTTAGGCTCTTTCCATGTTTTAGCTATTGTGGAGACTGCTGCTATGAACATTGGGGTACACGTGCTCCTATGCCTCAGCATTTCTGTATCCCTGGGGTAAATTCCTAGCAGTGCTATTGCTGGGTCCTAGGGGAGTTCTATTGTTAGTTTCCTGAGGAACCTCCACACTGTTTTCCAGAAGGGCTGCACCAGTTTACATTCCCACCAACAGTGTAGGAGGGTGCCCATTTCTCCAAATCCTCGCCAGCATCTAGAGTTCTCTGATTTCCTCATTTTAACCACTCTGACTGGCATGAGGAGGTATCTCAGTGTGGTTTTGATTTGTATTTCCCTGATGAGGAGCGATGCTGAGCATCGTTTCATGTTTCTGTTGGCCATCTGGATGTCCTCTTTGGAGAAGTGTCTGTTCATATCTTCTGCCCATTTCTTCACTGGGTTGTTTGTTTTTCGGGCGTGTAGTTTGGTGAGTTCCTTGTAGATTCTGGATATCAACCCTTTATCTGATATGTCATTTGCAATTATCTTTTCCCATTCCGTTGGTTGCCTATTAATTTTCTGGGTTGTTTCCTTTGCTGTGTAGAAGCATTTAATCTTGATGAGGTCCCAACAGTTTATTTTTTGCTCTTGATTCCCTTGCTTTTGGGGATGTGTCAAGTAAGAAGTTGCTGCGGTGGAGGTCAAGGAGGTTGTTTCCTGCTTTCTCCTCTAGGGTGTTGATAGTTTCCTGTCTCACGTTCAGGTCCTTTATCCATTTTGAGTTTATTTTTGTGCATGGTGTGAGAAAATGATCTAGTTTCATTATTGTGCTTGTTGCTGTCCAGTTCTCCCAACACCATCTGTTAAAAAGGCTGTCTTTTTTCCATTGGAGATTCTTTCCTGCTTTGTCAAAGATCAGTTGGCTGTATACTTTTGGGTCCACTTCTGAGTTCTCAATTCTGTTCCATTGGTCTATGTGTCTGTTTTTGTGCCAATACCATACTGTCTTGATGATGACAGCTTTGTAGTAGAGGCTAAAGTCTGGGATGGTGACCCCTCCCTTTTTGGTTTCATTTTTCAGTATTACTTTGGCTATTCGGGGTCTTTTGTGGCTCCATACAAATTTTAGGATAGTTTGCTCTAGCTTTGAGAAGTATGCTGGTGCAATTTTGACTGGAATTGCATTGAATGTGTAGAGTGCCTTAGGTAGTAATGACATCTTAACTATATTTATTCTTCCTATCCATGAGCATGGAATGTTTTTCCATTTCTTTGTGTCTTCTTCATAAGTTTTCCTTCATAAGTTTTCTATAGTTTTCATCATACAGATCTCTTGTCTCCTTGATTAGGTTTATTCCTAGGTATTTTATGGTTTTTTTGTGCAATTGTGAGTGGATTCAGTTTCTTGATTTCTCTTTCTGTAGCTTCATTGTTGGTGTATAAAAATGCCACTGATTTCTGTACATTGATTTTGTACCCTGCAACTTGGCTGAATTCTTGGATCAGTTCTAGTAGGCTTCTGGTGGAGTCTGTCAGGTTTTCGATGTAGAGTATCATGTCATCTGTGAAGAGTGAAAGTTTGATTTCCTCTTTGCCAATTCTGATGCCTTTGATTTCCTTTTGGTGTCTGATGGCTGATGCTAGGACTTCTAGCACTATATTAAACCACAGTGGTGAGAGTGGACATCCCTGTCGTGTTCCTGATCTCAGGGGGAAAGCTCTGAGTTTTTCCCCGTTGAGGATGATGTTAGCTGAAGGCTTCTCATAGATGGCTTTGATGATGTATAAGTAGGTTCCTTCTATCCCGACTTTCTCTAGAGTCTTTATTAAGAAGGGATGCTGTATTTTGTCAAATGCTTTTTTCTGTATCTATTGACAGGATCATATGGTTTTTATCTTTTCTTTTATTGATGTGATGTATCGCATTGATTGATTTGCGAATGTTGAACCAGCCCTGTAACCCAGAAATGAATCCCACTTGATCTTGGTGGATGATTCTTTTTATGTGCTGCTGGATTCGATTGATAAGGATCTTGTTGAGGATTTTTGCATCCGTATTCATCAAGGATATTGGCCCGTAGTTTTCTTTTTTTGCTGGATCTCCGTCTGGCTTGGGAATCAGAGTGATGCTGGCTTCATAAAATGAGTCCGGGAGTTTTCTGTCAATTTCTGTTTTTTGGAATTGCTTAAGAAGAATTGGGATTAATTCTGTTTTAAATGTCTGGTAGAATTCTCCAGGGAAGCCATCAGGTCCAGGGACTTATTTGTTGGGAGATTTTTGATCACTGATTCGATTTCTTCACTCGTTATGGGTCTGTTCAGGTTCTCTATTTCTTCCCATGTGAATTTTAGTAGTGTGTGTTTAGGAATTTGTCCATTTCTTCTAAGTTGTCCAATTTGTTGGCATATAATTTTTCATAGTATTCCCTGATAATTGCTTGTATTTCTGAGGAGTTGGTTGTAATAAGTCCATTTTCATTCATAATTTTGTCTATTTGGGTGCTCTCTCTTTTCTTTTTTTTTTTTAATGTTTTATTTATTTCTAGGAGAGAGAGAGAGAGAGACACCGTGAGCAGGGAAGGGTCAGAGAGAGAGGGAGATACAGACTCTGAAATAGGCTCCAGGCTCTGAGCCGGCAGAGAGCACAGAACCCGACGTGGGGCTCGAACCCACGAACCGTGAGATCATGACCTAAGCGAAAGTTGGATGCTTAACCGACTAAGCCACCCAGGCACCCCTGTCTCTTTTCTTTTTGATAAGTCTGGCTAGAGGCTTGTCAATTTTGTTTATTTTTTCAAAAAACCAACTCTTGGTTTCATTGATGTGTTCAATTGTTTCTTTGGACTCTATGTTGTTTATTTCAGCTCTAAGGTATACTATTTCTCTTCTTCTTCTGGGTTTAGGGCGTTCTTGTTGCTCTGCCACCAGTTCCTTTAGGTGAGCTGTTAGATTTTGGACTTGCACTTTTTCTAATCTCTTGAAATAGGCCTGGAGAGCAATGTACTTTCCTCTTAGGACTGCCTTTGCCGCATCCCATAGATTTTGAATGGTTGTGTTTTCATTTTCATTTGTTTCCATATATTTTTAAATTCCATCTCGAATTGCCTGATTGGCGCATTCATTCTTTAGAAGGGTGTTCTTTAACCTCCATGTTTTTGGAGGTTTTCCAGACTTCTTCCTGTCATTGATTTCAAGTTTCAAAGCATTATGATCTGACAGTGTGCATGGTATGATCTCAATTCTTTTATATCTATTGAGGGCTGCTTTATGTCCTAGTATGTGATCTATCTTGGAGAATGTACCATGCGCACTTGAGAAGAAAGTAAATTCCCTGGCCTCAGGATGTAAAGTTCTAAATATATCTGTCAGATCCATCTGGTCCAAAGTGTCTTTCAAGTCCATTATTTCTTTAATGATTTTCTCTCTGGTTGACCTATCCATTGCTGTAAGTGTAGTATTAAAGTCCCCTGCTATTAGCATATTCTTATCTATAAGCTTGTTTCTGTTTTTGATTAATTGTTTTAGATATTTAGGTGCTCCCATATTCGGTATGTAGACATTTATGATTGTTAGTTCTTCCTGATGGATGGACCGTGTAATTATTATGTAATGCCCTTCTTCATCTTTTGTGATTGTCTTTAATTTAAAGTCCAGTTTATCTAATATTAAGTATAGCTACTCCGGCTTTCTTTTGATTTCCTGTAGCATGATATATATTTCTCCATCCCCTTACTTTTAATCTGAAGGTATCTTCCAGTCTAAAATGAGTTTCTTGTAGACAGCATATAGATGGATTTTGTTTTTTTATCCATTCTGCTACCCTATGTCTTTTGATTGGAGCATTCAGCCCATTTACATTCAGGGTTATTATTGAAATACGTGGGTTTAGAGTCTTTGTATCTTTTGTAGGGTTCATGTTTGTGGTGGTGTCTCTGGTATCTTTGATCCTTGCAATCTTTCCTTCAGAGCGCCCCCCTCAGGATTTCTTGTAGGGCTGGCTTAGTGGTGACAAATTCTTTCAATTTCTGTTTATTTGGAAAGGTTTTTATCTCCTCTTCTATTTTGAAGGACCGGCTTGCTGGATAGAGGATTCTTGGCTGCATATTTTTACTGTTCATCACACTGAAGATCTCCTGCCATTCCTTTCTGGCCTGCCACGTTTCAGTAGATAGGTCTGTCACCACTTTGATAGGTTTCCCTTTGTATGTTAGGGCCCATTTCTCCCTAGCTGCTTTCAGAATTTTCTCTTTGTCCTTGTATTTTGCCATTTTTACTATGATATGTCATGCAGAAAATCGATTCAAGGTACGTCTGAGGGGAGTCCTCTAAGCCTCTTCTATTTCAACTTTTATTTCCTTCCCTAGGTCGGGAAAGTTCTCTGTTACAATTTGTTCCAGGACTCCTTCAGCACCTTTCCCTCTCTCTTCCTCTTCTGGGATTCCTATGATACAGATATTGTTGCGTTTGACCATATCACTGAGCTCTGGAATTCTTCTTTCCTGTTCCTGGATCAGTTTGTCTCTTTTTTTGTCAGCTTCTTGTTTTTCTATAATGGTGTCTTCTAATTCACTTATTCTCCTTTCTGCCTCTTCAATCTGTGCATTGGAGGCCTCTAATTTATTATGGATCTCATTTATCGCATTTTTTAATTCTTCATGCCTATATTTATTTTCCATTTTGTCTGTAGCCATAGTTTCTTTGATATCCCCTATGTTTTTTTAAAGCCCAGCTACTAATTTTACGATTATTATTCTAAAATCTTGTTCAGTTATGCTGCTGATATCTGTTTTGAGCAGTTCATTAGCTGTCATTTCTTCTTGGAGTTTCTTTGGAGGAGAGCTCTTTTGCTTCGTCATTTTAGTTAGCTTTCTGGCTCTTGTTGGTTTTAAAGACCTGTTATGCTCTCTGTATCTATAAGCGCTGCTGTATCCAAGAAGTCTCTTTGACTTTCCAGGGCCTATCCTTTCAGAGAGTGTTTTTTGAATGGTATCTCTTCGTCTCTCTTGTTGGGACCTTGGTTATTTTTTTTTCCTATTCGTAGTGATATTTGAGACTTTCCACCTTGTGTACTCTGGCTTGTTTCTTGAGGTAGCCCTGGAAAAGAAAACAGACAGACAAACACACAGGGTGCAGGAGCACACAAACCCACAGGCTAAATCAACTAAAATGCAAAGCGAGTGGGAAAACGAAAAAGTTAAGAGAAAAGACGGAGGAAGGAGGGTGAATAATAGGGAGTATAAAATACATAAAAGGGTTAAAAAGGAGAAAAGAAAAGGAAAAAAGAAGAAAACCGATGGACAAAGAACTTTTTAAAGCATATAACCGGATTTCCCAGCTACAGATAAATAGCTGTGTGTATGCAGTGCTAGTTGAAGAGCATAGAGAAAGAGAGAGAAGACAGGGCGGGGATGAGGCACAATTGGAAATAGAATGAATAGGCAGAAGGGATAAGAAGCTTTTTTAAAGAGGTAAAGGGTAGAATATGGTTGGATCGGTGAGAGAAGGATGCTGGAATTATACAGAGAAACTACATAGTCTAATTACTCCTGAGAGAAATAGCTGAAAATGTCAGTAGGTGTAGAATTTACATCTACAGAATGGACTCGTTGTGATTGTTTAAGCAATCTGGCGACCAGAGTTAATCAGGTCAGTGTTTTGGGGAAAAAAGAGAGAAAAGAGAAAGAAGAAGAAAAAAGAAAGAGGATAAAAACGGGGAAAAAAAGAAAAAAAAAGAAAGAAAAAAAAGAAAAAAACAAAGGAAAAAAAAGAAAAAAAAAGGTAGGAGGGCACCTCTCAGGCAGGGATGGGCGTGGCGTGATCCAGTGCCTCAGGCGGGAGCTCTGTTTTGGCGGTTGTGGGGAGGAGAGTGACGGTGCTCCAGTCCCTTCTTGAACCAAGCACTGCACCTCGCTTTTTTGGGTGTGTAAATTCCCTGTACCAGGGGCGCAGCCAAAGTTGGTTGCACTCTTCAACCAAGGCCAGTCCCAATCTCCAAATCCCAGTCCGCGCGTCCCGCTGAAATTGCCTTAGACACAGCTTCCCAGGCAACCCCCTCGGGGCAATTGCAGGCCCTCTGCAGAGCTCTGGGGGCGGAGTCAGAATCGCTGCTTCCTTCTCTGGGTCAGGCTGGTGCGCATGTGCGGGGGCTTGCCTGCCGGGTGCACGGAGCCCGCTGGAGTGAGGAAAACCAGGTCCCTCTATAGCTCGTCACCCGAAACACAAACTCACAGGCAAATTTCCCAGTTTTTAGTTCTTTGCCTTTCCTCTCAAGTCCCAGCCAGCCAGGAGCGCGGATGCACGGTGTCCGCGTACGCGGCTCTTTCAGGGGCCCCTGACGCCCGGGAGCTACAATGGCGGCAGGCTCGCCACCACTCTGAAGTCCAGCACCAGGAGCAGCTCAAAGAAGCAATCTGTGCACTCAGCCCCCCGGGACCAGTTGGTGCGAGGGGACCTGGTGTGCAGGTATTTGGCAAGTAAGGTCTTTCTATGCCCTGAGCGGCGGTTTTTCCCCCTGAGCGGAGGTTTTTCTGTTTCAGTCTTTCTCTTTTCCCCCTCTCACTCCCCGTAGAGGGTAGAGGGGGATCGCCTCCCACCCTGGAGTCTCAGATCCCGGCCCGATTTTATCTTCTCCGGTTCGCACTCACGTTAGAAGGCTTTCTCAGTGGATTCTGCGTCCTTTTTCTCCGAGTCTCTCAGGTTTTGTAAGGTGTCCAATGGCTTCAGATCTTTTCTGTGTGATGTATGGGCGCGAGTGCAAGTACGGAGCTCCTTACTTCTCTGCCATCTTGCTCCCTCTCCCGGCAGTTATTTCTTTCAGGTTGAAACTCAAGACATATTTTTGCTGAACTTCTGAATATATTGTCATTATACCTCTTTTTTCTTTCTATTTTGAAATGACTTCAAACACTTCATAAATTAACTCTTAAAACAAGAAAAATAAAAGGAAAAATGATAATTGTGTTTTATCTTCTTTCTTTTTCCTCATATATGATGCCCTATGTTATTTCAGAAACAAAATGAATCGTATCTTTAAAACGTTTAAAGAATAAAAATAGATAAGGAAACTGTATAAATTTAATAAAGAATAAAAAAGTATAATAAAATCTTTTCATTAGTTATAATAATAAAATTGACAAAACATTTTATTACCCTATACAGTGATATACATTGATATTTGATTCACAATATTTACAAAATAATAAATTTAGTTTGAATGATAAAAATATAACTATTTTTGTTATTGTGTACTGAGATAAATCTCTCAAGTTTGTCTCTCTCTTGCCTTGTAATTTTTATAATTCTTGAGATCTTTCTGTTTCTGTCTCTCACATACATGCACACACATACACACACAAATATTCAATATATGAATGAATGGTGAATGTTGAAAAACATGGTGAATGAGAAAAAAGATAAGTAAATATGAAGAATTTGAGAAAGAAGAAAGGCAAAGAGTGAAGACCATGTAATATTTTAAGATTAGTGGAGGAAGAATGCCAGATTTTCTGAGAAATAAATTTTTATCATGATGGCATTCAAAAAATGAATTTGAATGGTCAGAGATACAAAAAAAAAGTCTTTTTTTTTTTTTTTAAAGAGAAAAAGGAGTGAAAAAAAGATTCCTGTTAATGGTGGATGAAGATGAAAAGGCTGACATGGTTGCTACAGGAAAAGAGAAGGTAAGAGACTAAGCATATGATGCTGAGAAATCATGAGGGGTCATTTTATGCTGGGATTGTGTATCATGTAAGGACTTCCATCTGAACAGTATTTGCAGGTTATACACATGGGAGATGCAGTTTCACTCTGCTGTGCTGTGGAGAAATGGCTGACAAGGAAATAACAAGTGTTATAGAAGCTGGGTGGTCTAACTTTGCAATAGACTGACTAGAATTGGACCTTCATTCATTCCATTTTGTAACAGATATTTGTGGCACATATGTTGAACCTAAGACTCTTTGCTCATCCATTATAATGGGTTTACACATTTTAGCTTTTGTATCATTATTTTTGCCTTAAGGTTATAATGATACATTTTAATTATGTATTTTAACTGATATGAAATGCATAAGGCATTTTCTTACTGAAAAATGCAAATACATTGTAGAAATAACTACCATATTGAATGATTGAACATAAAAAATTGCAACAGGAATAAGAAATTAAGTAGTATTTTGTCACATGGAGTACAGTGGAATTTGAGTATTACAAAGTAGTAAGCAGCCCCATAGCAACTCTACTAAGTGTGATTTATATAGGCATTCTGATAATAAGGTAAGTAATATATCTTCCACCATTCTCTATGGAATAAAATAGCCCTCCTAGTAATGTTATCTGATTTTGTATTGATAGTGGATATATCTATTTATTTTTAAATCAAATAAATTGATACATAATCCATCTCATTTCTATACAAAAATTATTTCACAAACATTTTTATGAGAAAAGATATTGATGGTGGTAATGAAGAGAAAAGTACTAGAGGGACCCCTCAGGGAAATAAAAAGTGATGTAGAATTTAAAAATTAAAAAGGTAGGAACTGGGATTATTATATTTAAAAGATAAAAATAAAAAAATATATATAATAACAAAATATCTTTCTCCACCTCAAAATGTAGTGCATAATTAAGTAGACATTGCTTCATTAGTACCACAGGATTGAAAGTTGGATTTTTTTCCCCATTGTCCTAATATTCAGTACCTCTATTTCTAAGGTGTTTCTTGTAGCATACTTTTGACTTAGTGTGTTTATTTTACAGTGAAAAGGAAATATGGCTTTGTATAAGTTTATTTCTCATTTATACCCAGTGAAAAGTTTGGATGGTTCTCTCATACTTCTCAGGGAGAGGTTCCTCTTGTTATGTAACTTTGCTTCCATTTCATAGACTGGCAGAGAGACAGAATACAGAGTAGGCACACAGGCTCTAACTACCCAGGCCTGTAAATGACTTAAGCCACTCTGCTCTTATTCTTTTGGCCAATCTCAATTATATGGATTTTCTAAACTATGTGAGAGGCTGTAGAATATTTTTATTAGCTTAAGAAGAGGCACATGAAAGTGAATCTAACATTTAGCAATGCTTTTTTCACTCAATGCTAAACAATGTTTTATATATAAGCTTCCACCGATATAGTATGTTAAAATATGTACATATTATTGAAATACAAGTGTAGTTAACATTGTAAAGAACTTCAGTGTAAAGCAGTCTTATGTCTTCATCTTCACAACCTATCCTGAGATATCTTCTTCTATCTTCTCTTTCTGGACCATTAGTGTGTGTGATGGTAATCGGAACCTACTTAATATTCCTTAGGTCTAAATTTGTTACACTTGTTGATCTTTGTATTTCACCTAGCACAAAAAGCTTAAAAGTAAATCTTGAGAAAAAAGTAGATCCTGTGTATCAGGTAGAGAAGTGGGGAAAAATACATTCAGAGGTAATGGAATCGGAGGTTCTTCCTACGTTATTAAGTGCAAAATGACAGAAGAGCAAAACAAGGTAGTCAAAACTGCCAGATATAGGGACGGCGTCTAATTCTGTAACAACTTTACTTTGGACTCCTGATTGCTAAGTAAAGTATCTAAATCATCGTTCAACCTGAGATTCCATTGGGACATTAGCAGTATGTTTTAGCCCTTACATCAGAAAGTGCTTATTATCATTCTTTCACCTGTATGTCATGCACGTTTTCCCTTTCTAAATTAACACTTTTACAGCAACATTCTATCTGCACCATTGTTAAATTTTAAGATGATATGGGAACCCATTTTGAAATGTGTAGCTGTAAGAACAAACTCTATGATGACTGCATTTTATATTTGTGAAACAGTAGATACTCAAGGTAGTCACACTTTCTGGTTTGGGTGAAAGCTTAGAAGATTGAGTCTCATCACAATTAAATGCATACTAAAGGTCATGAAAATAAATAGTAAACATGGACTTAGAGGATATTTTTTCCACAGTCTAAGTCCAAAGATTTTTCTTCAATATCATTATGTTTCTATACACATATATTTTTATGTGGAAGATTTTAAGATTGCATTTAGTTTTTCTAATAAATACACATATTGTATGTTTGTGCATTCAATCTTAAAATCTACTAATATTTAAATATCAATGTTTCTCAAATAAACAGGAGACTCATAATAACTGGGATGGTGTCATTTCTATAGCATATAAACTTCTGTGGTTCATTGCTAATAAGTAGCATAATTGAGAAATCCTTTCTTAAGTATTTTATAAGCAATCATATATGTAAGTGGTCAGGAAATTAGCAATGGCATCATAATGTTAGGAATAAACAAAGGTGAACTGACCAGCCAGCTTAAATTAATATCCTCTAATATTTTCATCAAATATATGAGGTATATATGTATAAGCATGAATGAATAAGAGAGGAAAAGTGAAAGAAGCAAAGGTCAACAGAAGAATATTTAATTAAAAACATTATGACAAACAAAAATGATACATACATGCACACACATACACATGATTTTTACTATTCATGACTCCTCTAGTTGCAAGATTATTTTTGCAATACTTTATCGGGCATTTCTGAAGGATTTTCATTTTTACATTTAGAATTGGCATGGAAGTTCTGATACATGAATTGAAATGACTTTTAAATATTTCCAAACACAAAGATTCATTCTTATTCTTGAAATTTCCTAAAATATGTGTTTTGAGGGAATTTGAAGAGGAAAACAATAATAGGATCATGTTTTCCTTAAACTATGCTAATAAGACCTAGAGTTAAAATTATGCTCATTGTAAAAATGAATCAACATTCTATCTTTAGATATTTCCTTTTCACTTCACAGGACAATGCCTTTAAAAGAATTATCTGTAGCATTCAGTGATTCTGTCACTCAATCTGATGTAATCTTTTTATAAGCATTTCAAATTATAGCCATCAATCTTGTAGGTTTTTAAATATGTAATCGTTTTCATTTATAACTACAATCCAGACATAATTTGGGGCCAAAAAATGAATTAAAAATGTGCATCTGCCCTCAATTCTTCGCACTTCTATATTTTATGTAAACTTTTTATATTTTAATTTCAGGTTGCCTGCTTTTTCACTGTTTGTTTCCTCCCTAGATGTCCCTCTATCTTGATTATAATAGGGCTGTAGTTCTATGGATGATGTAAAAAGACATTGTCCTGAATTTAATTTAAACCAAGAATTAGAATCTCAGATAACACATAATAATTAGAGGACCTAATCAGCTTAGTTAACTAATCTGAGGTAGAACAGCTTAATTTTGATATTATGAACATGATATGTAATATTTATTTATTATACAGTTGGTACTGATAGAGTGATGTATAAATAGCCAAGGCTATTACCATCCATGTAATTACAGTCTAATATTATACTAAACATGTATTAACCTTAGTAAACATAATCATTACAAATATAGGTTGTTTTGATTGATCTGAAGAAGATTTGCAGAGTTATGAAAAAGTGAAATAAAGGAATAAAGTGTTAATTGAGTAATGGCTGAAATGTAGAAGTGAAGCTATGATATCAAGTTGTAAACACCAAAAGAGGAAACTTTAATGAAGGAAAGATAATAATTGTTTCAAATAGTGGTAAAACATCAGACTTTATGAGAATTAAAAAGTTCCCTTTGTACTAAAACCTGGAGGTCACGGTGACCATACAGGAGGAATATTTCATTGGAACAGTAGGCCACAGGTACACATCAGATTGGACTGAGAGGAAGAGAATTCCAGTTTCCCATAAGGGAGAATTTAAAACAATGAAAAGAGTGGATAAAATATATATCAACTACAAAAACAAAACATCATTTAAAAAAATACTACTGAGGGGCGCCTGGGTGGCTTAGTCGGTTAAGCGTCGACTTTCGCTTAGGTCATGATCTCGCGGTTCGTGGGTTCGGGCCCCGCGTCGGGCTCTGTGCTGACTGCCAGCTCAGAGCTGGGAGCCTGTTTCAGTCTGTGACTCCCTCTCTCTCTGACCCTCCCCTGCTCACGCTGTCTCTCCCTCTATCCTAGAAATAAATAAAACATTAAAAAAAAAATTTTAAAAAAATACTACTGAATGAAGTGTGTCAAAAATATAGTTTTTTATTGAGATGCTATAAGTGGAAAGGCACTTACAATACCACACTAAAACCCTGATACAAGGATAGAGAAATGTTGAAAGTAACAGGAAGAAAAAATATATATACAAATGAAACTTACCCAACGCAAACTGGTATAGCTATAGTAATATATGGAAAAAAGCATATATTTGCATTTATATATTAATGTATAAATATATATTTAATATATTAATATATAATATAAATATATATAGTTGGTATAGCTATAGTAATTTCTGGAAAATATAATATATATTTATATTTAATATATTAATATATAAATAATATATATTAATATTTATACATGATTATTAAAATAAAAGGGTATAACAGACAAAATGTAGATTTTATTTATTTATTTTTTAATTTTTTTTAATGTTTTATTTATTTTTAGGAGAGAGAGAGAGAGAGAGACAGCGTGAGCAGGGGAAGGTCAGAGAGAGAGGGAGTCACAGACTGAAACAGGCTCCAGGCTCTGAGCTGGCAGTCAGCACAGAGCCAGACGCGGGGCTCTAACCCATGAACTGCGAGATCATGACCTAAGCGAAAGTCGGATGCTTAACCGACTAAGCCACCCAGGCGCCCCAAAATGTAGATTTTATGATAGTCTAAAATCCAATTGATATATCCAACAATGATACAATCCTATAAACATATGGACCTAATTAACATACCTAAATTAAAAAAGAAAAATTGAAAGAAGTAGGAAGAAAAAGACAAGTTCATATGCACCACTGTGAGATTGTAATAAATTTCACCCAGTAAGTAATCGTACATGTAAACAGATAACCACAAAGCACACAGATTTGAAACACACGATTAACAAAATTGATCTAAAGGATGCATATTCAGAATTACACCAAAGAAAGCAAGATAACATGTTCACAGAAGTTCATATGGAACAGTTCACAAATTGATTTTTCTTTGGACTATAAAATAAGTCTTAACAAATACCAAAGGACAGACTGAAATAATGAAAATATTTTCTCTCAGCAGAGTGGAATTAAGTGAGAAATCAAGACTAAACAGATACTTAATATCCCCATTTGAACTCCCAGACCAGCATTTCAATAACAACTTTAAGACAATGAGCTCCCATAATAATATTTCATGAACATTATGATAATAAATTTGAAATTTTAGATGAAATGGAAGTCATTTCAATGAAAAAACTGATAAAAATAGAAAATATAGTCCCATATCTATTAAATAAATTAACATTTTAATTGAAATTATTCCCACAATGGAAACTCCAGGCCCTTTTTGAATTTTCCAGTGAACTATCACATACATTTAAGAAGGAAATAGCATCATGATCACAAAAAAATTACCAGGACATAAAAAAATATGACAGAAACTTTATTTTACAAAGCTGACATTATCATAATACTAATATGTAACAAAGCCATTACAAAAATTAATTTTAGGTCAATCCTTATCATTTGGGGTTCCTGCTATTCATTTATAGAAACATAGTGCTATCAGTGTGGTTTTCATGTTGGACTACCTTTTAAATTCGTCATAATGCTGGGATATGCAAAGTAGTAAATGGCCCGATTCTGTGACTTTGTCTTTGTATGCCTTTTAATGAAATATGGAAGAACAATTTCACATAGATGACATTATGTACCTGTAAAAACTATCTGACAAAATACTTTTTTTGTTATTTGCTGAAATTGAATCATGTTGAATATAGTGTTACAAAAAATGTTCTGGTAACTTACTGACATTGACAATTTTATGAAATTCAATTATCCTTGAATTTTATATGCAATTATATTGCAAATGAAAAAAAAAACTATTTTTCTTTCCTGAAAGGAGTGTTAAGTACAAATTAGTTGCAGCAGGGATTCTGTTTTACAACTCATTACAATCTGCTCAACTCATTTCCTGGAGAAGTGCCTAAACTGTTGCTTAAGAATTACACACTTGGAAAACTCTTGTTTGTTATAATAGATACACAAAAGTGTTATAAACCAACAGTGCTGAAAATTATTACAGTGTATTATCTTGTTCCTTTGTCACCTACAGTTTAATTGATGCCTATCATTTGTTTAATTACTGTATTTAAAACATATTTGTAGTTGTCTGTAACCTACATATTATACTATCATTTCACTTTTCTGTTTCCACATAATGATAATGCTGCTAATAAGAAGTTGTCTATTTAGCATGAGTATATTTAGGAAGAAAAATTAGACTATAGGTAGATCTGTGTATACACCAGAGTTGATCTTAGTGCAATGACTAAATAAATATATATAGATCTCGTATATAGACTGTAAATGAATATATAAAGTTTCCATTTATGTCCACTATAAAAATATATCAAACCCTTTTCCTGTTTGAGTATTTACCAAATAAACTAGCAAACAAAAATACACTTATTTGAAAGGCTAGGGCCTCTATAAAAATAAGCAAAATTGCCCTTTTGGCTCCCTGAGCAGCACCATGACGGTTGGCAAGAACAAGCACCTTACAAAAGGTGGCACAGAAAGAACCAAGAAAAATGTGGTTGGTCCATTTTCAAAGAAAGATTGATATGATGTAAAAGCACCAACAATGTTTAATGTAAGAAATATTGGAAAAGCACTAGTCATGAGAACTCAAGGGTCCAAAATCGCATCCGATGGCTCAATGGTTGTGTGTTTGAATGAAGTAAGCCTTCCTGATCTGAAGAATGATGAAGTTGCATTTAGGAAATTCAAGCTGATTACTGAAGATGTTTAGGGAAAAAACTGCCTTACGTATCCCATGGCATGGATCTTATCCAGGACAAAATGTGCTCCATGGTCAAAAAATGGCAGACCGTGACTGAGGCTTATGTTGATGTCAAGACTACCGATGTGTATTTGCTTCATCTCTTTTATGTCAGTTTTACTAAAAAATGCAACAATCAGATTTGGAAGACCATTTATGCTCAGCATCATCAGATCCACTAAATTCAGAAAAAGATGATGGAAATCATTACCCAAGAGGAGCAGACAAATGACTTGAAAGAAGTGGTCAATAAATTGATTCCAGATGCATCAGAAAAGAAATAGAGAAGGCTTGTCATTCTATTTATCTACTCTATGATGTCTTTGTTAGAAAAGTAAAAATGCTGAAGAAGCCCAAGTTTGCATTGGGAAAGCTCATGGAGCTTCATGATGAAGGTAGTAGTTCTGGAACAGCTACTGGGGATGAGACCAGTGTTAAAGTTGAACAATCTGATGGATATGAGCCACCAGTCCAAGAATCTGTTTAAAATTCAAACATTTAGGGGCGCCTGGGTGGCTTAGTCGGTTAAGCGTCCGACTTTCGCTTGGGTCATGATCTCGCGGTTCGTGGGTTCGAGCCCCGCGTCGGCTCTGTGCTGACTGCCAGCTCAGAGCCTGGAGCCTGTTTCAGCCTGTGACTCCCTCTCTCTCTGACCCTCCCCTGCTCACGCTGTCTCTCTCTCCTAAAAATAAATAAAACATTAAAAAAAAATTAAAATTCAAACATTTAATAGTGACAAATAAAAAATCTTATTTGTGATGTTTAAAAATAAATAAATAAAAATAATCAAAATTAAGTTGTCCAGTTTGATGTTATTTGAATTCATTCATATATTGTTCTCATAACTACATTTTGAGATCAGTGTCTATACAGCAGGCTGTGATAATAGCAGCACAAAATAGTATGCATATTTGTATTCTCTAAAAAATAATTCCCATATTTCACTCTCATTTCATTATCATTACAAGACGAAGAATAAACCTCATAATCTGTAGACTCAATGATTTATAATTTATACTCTGAGTAGCCCAGTATACTATACTGATCGTTATAAACCCAGCCTTACATAACAGTAGAGTAGTAAATATGAGATTATTTAATTGCTACACAATAATAATTACTCCTAAAACAGAGGTAAATCAAACCTGAAGATTACATACAGCACATGTTTGAAAAATTAAACTCTGAGAATAAAAGTAAAAGAAATATATGTGACTATGTGTGTACAGCATACACACATACACAAGTCACAGCATTTAGTTTCCGTCTTGTGAGAATCTTTCACTATTCATAAGAAGGGGGAGGGAGTACTTTGTATTAATCATGGAGCAGGATGTAAAAACAGTAAGACTTCAATCAAAATTTAGCAGAGTTTGTTTAGAAAATTAATGCATAGTAAGGGAGTAAAGGGAATAGTTTGGAGATAAGATTTGGAAAGATCACCATGCAGAATATTTAGTACTTAAGGGTCTTCAATAAGAAGTATGGCCTGACTTTTCTATATGTGCTGAGATTGTGTTTTAGGAAATTTTAATTGGATAATGCTTCAACTTTTCTCTCTTTCTGTCTCTCTTTAAGTCCTATTATATATTAATATACCAATACATTTCATTTGTATAGATATATCAATTGATTTATATTGATACATTGATACTGATATGTATATTTCAATAAACCTTCAAATTCTCTAGTAAACTGAAAAGACATGAATTCTTTATCAAATAGTTTCTTAATAGCTGAGCAAGACTTTGCAGCCCCTGGAACGGAACCATCTCTATTTGTTTTCTTAACTGAAGTCTGCAACCCAGATACTGCTGGAAAAATATCCATGGAAACAATGATACATTGGCTTCCTTGATTTTAATACTCAAATAGCATTAAAGTTATTCAGTACAGGAGAACAGTTTGGTTATATTGAATCAAGCAAATCTTCTTTCTAAAATACTCAAATATACTTCAAGTATGAAGGCACAAGAAACTGTTACTGGGAAAGTCTTCTGGAAATTTTTTAACTGCTGAACTGATCTTATCTGCTAAGATCAAACCAACATTGTATATTATTTTAACATTCCATCAGACTTCATTATCTAATATTTGATTTAATATTTTAAGATCTATTTTCTTAAGTGAATGTTTAACTTCTATGATATTCTTGCTCAAATATAGTTTCAGGCTATATGGCCACCTCAGAATAAGTTATAAATATTTACATTGCCTCTTAAAATGTAATAATTTCTATAATTATTTAGCTTTTGCTTCCTCTTTTTTTTTCTTTATATATGTATTTCAGCCATAGAACTCTTGTGGTTTAATTATAGCTTGGGTGAATAATTTTTTTCTAATTATCTATAATTTTTCTCTTTAATTTATGGTTGATTCTTTTTCTCAAAATCTGTTATAAACATCTGCTATCTCTATTATACTAGACCAGAGGCTAGCAATTGTTTTCTATAAAGGTCTAAAGAGTAACTATGTTAGGCTTTCTGGGTTTTACCTTCTGTGTCATTACCACTCAGCTCTGCTCTTTTAGCATAAATGTAGCCATATGTGAATGATCATGACTGTGCTTCAGTATAACTTGATTAACAAAGACATGCAGTGAGCTGGACTTGGGCTGTGGTCCCTAATATGCCCACCCTTGTGTTAGATATACATGCATTATAAAGCTTGTCATATGAACTGCTCTAATGTTCACACTAACTCAGTTTTACATTTCCTTCATTTTCCTTTCCACCGTTGCTAGTATATTTCAGACTTATGCATTTTTATAGTTTTTTTAATGTTTATTTAAAAATTTTTATAGTTTTTTTTTCTTTTTTTTTGAGACAGAGAGAGACAGAGCATGAGTGGGGGAGGGGCAGAGAGAGAGGGAGCCACAGAATCCGAAATAGGCTCCAGGCTCTGAGCGGTCAGCACAGAGCCTAACACGGGGCTCGAACTCACAAACTGTGAGATCGTGACCTGAGCCAAAGTCAGACGCTTAACCACCTGAGCCACTCAGGCACCTCTAATGTTTATTTTTGAGAGAGAGAGAGAGAGAGAGAAAGAGAGAGAGAGAGCGAGCTTGAGTGGGAGAGGGGCAGAGAGAGACAGAGAAGGCAGAGAGAGACAGAGAAGGCTGGGGCAGGCTCCAGGCTCTAAGCTATCAGCACTCGTGGGGCTTGAACCCATGAACACTACTGTGAGATCATGACCTGAGCTGAAGTCAGAGGCTCAATTGATTGAGCCACCCAGGTGCCCGCATTTTTTTAAAAAAATCATACCAACTGGGGCACCTGGGTGACTCAGTCAGTTAAGCATCTGACTTTGGCTCAAGTCATGATCTCGTGCTTTGTAAGTTTGAGTCCCATATCAGGCTCTGTGCTGACAGCTCAGAGCCTGGACCTTCCCCAGAATCTGTGACCCCCTCACTCTCTGTCCCAACCCTCCCATGCTCTGTCTCTCTGTCTCTCAAAAAATGAACGTTAATTTTTTTAAATAAAAATCATTCCTACCTAAAATTCGCCTGTTTTATACATACGTATACCTGGATCCCACAGCTTTCATAAAATCACTTTTGTCCTATGAGTGGAGGCCAAATTATTGTTGTTTAGGGAGGGATTCATGTGAGGGACATCTTTATTTAGTCGTTGTTAAACTACCTCCCAAGTGTTTTTCTTTTATAGAGAAAAGAATACAATGTTATAAAGATCCAGGTGTGAGAAAGTGGGGAGAAATCTGTGTGAACAGAGAGTAGATTTGAGAATGTTTTACCCTGAGCCCAGACCATTTTTCAGGAGAGTTCCTTAAGGAGAATGCATGCAGGTCTAGGCTAACAGTGGGCTGGTAGACGAAAGATGATGTCTGAGAAGGACAGAATCCCAGTCAGAGTTTGGTTACCAAACATTTTTTTTTTCCCACTTGATCAGTGGGAATCTATTTGGTTCCTGTTGATCAGTGGAAACAAGTGGTGAAGCTAATCATTTATGAGGCGAAGAATTAGAATCTGGAGGGCCTGTGTTTGGCCTTGTCATAGGGAACAAGGAGTCATATGTCAGCCCTGTCTAATCCACATAAGAATGGTGGTTCTCTGTATAAGCCATCTTCTGTAACACTGTGAGTGGAGGGATTTCCTAACCTTCACTGTTTTCCAGGATCACAGTGTTCAAGTAAAGTTCAACAAACTGTATATCTGAACAAATACAAAATGCCCTATACTCATTGGAATCTAATCTTTTTTAAAAAAGTTTATTTTTGAGAGAGACAGAGAGAGGGAAAGGGAGAGAGGGAGAGAGAGAGAGAGAGAGAGAGACTGCACAAGTTGGGCAGGGGCAGAGAGGGCGGAGGTCAGAGGATCTGAAGTGAGCTCTGCACGACAGCACAAAGCCTGATGCAGGGCTCGAACTCATGACTGTGAGATCATCTCCCACGCCAAACTCCGATGCCTAACCAACTGAGCCATACAAGCACCCCTGGAATCTAATCTTAAAATCAATTTTTGGATAAAGATGTTTCTAACTATACTGATTTGTAACACAAAGAATCATATAATTTTCAAAATTTAATGTCTAGGTCTCTAGAAGTGATCTATATTTACATCAATAGCTGTTTTATATATGTCGATACTTCAGTAACTGAAGAGGCTTATGTACACTGACCTACTTATTCTTTAAAGAACTGCTCATTTCTTACTTGACATTTTAGTTACAATTCAGGTTTCTATAATCATGCTATTTTTTCCAGCTTACTTTTAGGGCAATCACCTTGTGGTTTTACTTGATGTAGAAAAAAAATATATTTCCATTTATTTAGATTAAATTATTTAATCATAACACACATACCAAAACCTATCATAATATTTAACATTCCACCTATGTTTAAATGACAAAAATATTGGAGAAAAAGTTTTTGTTAATTCTGTAGTTAAATATAAATTTTCCTTGAACTATCTGCAAAAACTATCAATCTTTAATGTTCTGTTTTCATCATAGATCTAAATAACCTTTTTGGTAAAAAGAAAATAACATAAGATTTCTCAGGATACTGTGGTTAACTACAGTTTCTTAAAATTTGGTGTTTGTTTTCAATACAGCTATAATACCACTACTGATTATTTAGAATCTGTGTATACTCTTCATCATATCAAAGGTTGACCTTTTATTACTTTTAATTAGTCCTGTTCTGAACACAGTAATATAGCCATTTAATTCTTATTTGGCAAATTAGGAACTCTGTAAGAGAATTGAAATACCTAATTAGGGACAGAGCTTAAATTTAAGCATAGGTCTTTTAAAAACTAATGTTGGTACATTATCCATAGCATTAGTTGAAAATAGTTCTGGTGATTTTTTTTTTTCTCCAGCCTGATGCAAAGAATAGGTTTATAATTGTATCTAGCCTGCTTATAAGTTCAGTGAGAGGATCCTAGCATGTTTGGAAAAAAACAAGAATAGTCAAAAAAAAGTCAATTATACAGAGGTAATGTGCTAGGTATTTGAGAGTTATATAATTGAATATTATGTATGCATTGGGATTTTGTGAACTAGTAAAGGAGGTAGAAGTGTGTAAGGCAATTATGGCACAAGAAGGTATTTATTATAAAACTGACATAACCAATGTATGTGGATGAGTCTGTATCCATCATCTTAGTTGATTGATGGTAGAGAATATAAGCACATGTTTTAATATTTCAAATTTATATATTAGGACACAGCTTCTCAAAGTTTTAAAATGAATTGCCTAAGGTTACACAGCTAAAAACATGCATAGACATCACTCAAATCGATAATGTCTGTTGCAGAATTCCAGTGTTCTCTATGTTGAGTTGTCACTTCACACAGATTTGCAGGATGTGACAATCATTATTTTTTCTATCATGTTGTTCACCTAAAGATGTGGATTAATTATTTCACAAATAATTGAAATTATACATTCAATACTAATCATTACTTAGAGTTAAGGAATAGGTTAATGTTAGTTTTAAACATTTCCATTCTAGAAATTTGATTTATTTCTAAAGGTTATGAGCATATAATTTCTTTGGATAAAGAAAGTGGTTTTTAAACATCAACATCTACTTTTTTTAAAAAATGCTTATTAATTTATTTTAGAGAGAGAGAGAAAACATTAAAGTATGTGAACAGTAGACAGGGAGAGATAAAATCCCAAGAGACTTCACACTGGCAGCACAGAGCCAGACACATGACTATTTCATGAATTGTGAGACCACTACCGTAGGTGAAATCAAGAGTAGGATGCTAAACCAACTGAGATCCCTTGGTGCCTTTCAGTGGGCTACTTTTTTTTTTTTAATGTTTTATTTATTTTTGAGAGAGAGACACACAGAGAGACAGAGAGAGAGAGACAGACAGAGGATCCAAAACAGGCTCCGTGCTGACAGCAGAGAGCCCAAACCAGGTTCGATCTCACGAACCATGAATGAGATCATGATCTGAGCTGAATTTGGATGCCTAACCAACTGAGCCACTCAGGAGCCCCAAAAGGCTACTTTCTAAACATTATTTATTACTAAATGTTTAGTTAATGCCATATATTTACACTTAGCAAAGTCTTATTTTTAGTAACTCAGTTTTAGACCAAAATCTTGGCATTTCTTTATACCTGTAATGCTGCTGCTCTGTTTCTTCTAGTGTAAAAACAGTAAGTGCAGAATTTCTATGTACCAAAATACTCTTCTATATGAGTTCAATGGAATGAGAGCTTTTGTTTAATTGTCATTCAGTAATTCCAAATATTTGACTTAATATAGTTAGTTCCCAACCTATTTCCAATAATTTATATGATGTCTTACAGTCTAAACACTTTTGGTTTCTCCATTTTCCTTCAAACATGTGTTATACATGTTCTTACACAGCTAGATAGAAGTTGGAAAAATAAAACCATGTTCGTCATAAAGAATACTAAAAATGCTTTTGAATAAAACCAGAAAATGGGTTTTGAGTTATCCTTTTTGATTTTTTTAGCTCTTATTTTAACAAAGGATTATTAAAGCTTTCCTTTGCTTATAAAAAACCTTCAAATTCAATAATCACTTTCTCTATTGTAATGGCATAATCAGGCTTGTTTCTAGGCCATGGACAAGGATGAAAGTCAGAAATACATTTAATAGACAGGTATGTGAGATTTCACCCTCTTTTGAAGTTAGTAAGTGAACCTGTCATAATTTCATAGATTCTGACAGAAGACAGAAGACTCTTGATTCAGAGACAAAGGATTCTATTATAGTATAGAAAGAAGTTTGATCCCTTCTATAATACTCCCTGTGCCCTCTCAGAGTCCCCTAGTAGTTATGCAGAGGCAGACCTAGTTGGATATTGAAAATTCAATGTTTTGTTTTGTTTTTATCATAGTGAGGAAGCTTGATTAGGAAACACCAGTGTTATGAGAGACTGCTAGCATACATAACCTTTGTTTAAGAGAAGGATAATACCTTTATTATCCTGGTCAGGTAAAAATAAATTCATAGTTCCAGTATTATCAGGACCCAAAAGATTTTGTTTTGCTTTATGTATGGTCATCCACTTTGTATTTAAAATTCATCAGTAAAGATATGTATGGAATCATATACATATCTAAATAGTTTGGCTTATTGGCCAGTAATCAAAAATGAGAGAAATTAGGAGATAGATGGTTTTCAGAGTACTAGGAAAGATATATATGGGCAGACCTATAGTAGTAGTAATAAAGGGTGTACTTTTTGTGTCAAAGAATTTCCTGCCCCCCAAAAAAAAAAAAAGCATTTGCTGCTGAACACTAGTGAATGACATAATCAAGATGACTTTCCCAGACACTGTCCCTGACATTGAAGCTTCTGTGCAATATACCTATGAATGAGGTAATCACTGAAGTAGAAGTGGTGGCTATGTGTGGGCTTAAACTTGAGCGATTTTATTCTTTAAGGCACTCAATTTATAAAAATAAAAAAATAAATCTACCAATTTATTCCCACTAATGAAAATCCGGACTCTTAGAAGAAGACACTGAAGCTAAGAAGTCAATATTATACAATGCCTCAAGGAAAATAAACAGCCATTTGGTGGCAACTTGATTATGTCCAATTCATTCAAATCTAGAAAGGGCATCAGTATTTTGACTAGGAATGACAGATATTCTTGGTAAGAATTTGCCTTTTCCCTGAAATGCCTATATCAGCACTAATTTCCAATGGCTTAGTGTATCTCATTTGTTGATTTGAGATTCTTTATAATATAACCTCATACCAAGGGACATTGTTGATAGGAAAAACTTTGTCAATGGGTCCATGGCTATAAACACATTTGTTATAAGATGTACAACATCACTCCACATACTGGATCATCCTTACCTTGAGTCTCCTTTCTGTGTATATGTATGTGTGTGTGTGTGTGTGTGTGTGTGTGTGTGTGTGTGTGTATTAATTTTTTCCTGGTGAGAGTAATTACCCAAATAAAACCAAGCATAGCCTAACATTTACTGTCTCCACCCTTAACAAATAAAATTTAATTACTTTTTATAGTATCTTATAATACAGTCTGGGATATCAAAAGTCTTGTACACATAATTCTGTCAGCTTTTTTATTAATGTTTTCTTAAATATGAATGGATCACCAAAATTAAAGAGCTATTTGAAGAAAATATAAAACATGAAAATAATAATCAAGAAAATGCATTTTGAGGAATAAAACTATATTTCTATATTTAAAATAATAAACTAAATATTATAATGAACTATAATTTTCATTTTACAAAGATTTTGTAATATAAAATCACACATAAGGAGAGTGTGGTAATAGAAAACAAAAACTAAACACTATTAGAAGTTAAAACATGATTGTTTAAAAAGAAACAAAAATATTCCACATAATGTTGGAAGACACAGTCAATGCTATTTCACAAATCGAGATGAAGCCTCCTCAACAGAAAAAGAAAACTAAAAAGTAAATTAACAGATGAGAGAAAGGAAAGAATTGAAAGGAAGGGTGAGTTTTCTATCATCTAATAGGAATTGCTGGTAGATAGAAAGGAGAAATTGTGTGAGAAGAAATTATTAAAGAAACAAAGGGAAGATAATAAAGTCTCATTAAAAATACACACACAGGGACACCTGGGTGGCTCAGTTGCTTAGGACTCAGGCTCTTGATTTCACCTCAGATCATGATCTCAGTTTGTGAAATTGGGCCCCATATCAGGCTCCACGCTGAAAGTGCACAGAGCCTGCTTGGGATTCTCTCTCCTTCTCTCTCTCTGCCCCTCCCCCACTTGTGTGCTCACTCTCTCTCTCAAAATGAATTAATAAACATTATTAAAATTTTAAAATATACATACACACAGAAATAAAATATTAAATATAGGTCACTGATTTCACATGCCTTTTTTTAAAATGTTTTATTTATTTATGACAGAGACCACAAGGAAGGGAGGGACAGAGAGAGCAGGGGACGGAGGATCTGAAACAGGCTCCATGTTGACAGCAGTGAACCTAATACTGGGCTTGAACTCACAAACCACAAGATCATGAACTGAGCTGAAGTTGGAGGCTCTACTGATGGAGCCATTCAGGAGCCCATTCCACATGTCTCTGAGGAAAGTTCTGCTTTACTTACATTTGTTTTATTAGAGTATAATTGATATACAATATAATATCCTATTAGTCTCAGGTATACATCATAGTGTTCAATATGTTTTATATATTGTGAAATGATTTCCACAACAAGTCTAGTTGCCATTTGTTATTCGAGTATTATTGACCATATTCCCTAAACTGTATGTTACATCCCATGATTTATTTATTTTATAACTGGTAGTTGTACCTCTTAATCCCCTTCACCTATGATATCTGCCCCATGCCATCACCTTCTGGTAACCAACAGTTTTCTTCTTGTATCTATGAGTCTGTTCCTGTTTTGTTTGTTTGGGTGTTTTTTAGATTCTACTTATGAGTGGTATTTGTCTTTCTCTTTCTTATTTCACTTATAATACTCTGTAGGTCCATCTGCGGTTGCTGCAAATGTCAAGATTTAATTCTTTTTTATGGTAAATTGTATGCATTTACCGCATTTTTTTTTTATCCATTCATCTATCAGTCGACACTTGAGTTTCTTCTATATGGTGGCTATTATAAATAATGCTTCAATGGACATGGGATATATATATATATCCTTGAATTATTTTTATTTTCCTTGGATAAATACTCAGAATTAGAATTGCTTGATGATATGGTAATTCTATTTTTAATTTTGGTAAGGAGAATAATTTTACAAAACAACTAGACATATTATGAAGGAAACTGTCAAAAAGAGGCAAGGGTACTCGAAGTAGTGAAATCAATGAATTATAAGCTAAGAACTATGACTTCAGGCAAATAATATTTTAGAATAAAAAATAAGTGTAAATTCTTAAACTAACTACATTTAAACTATTATACTTCTATTTTTAATTTTTTTTAATTTTTAATTTTTAATTTTTCTAAATATGATGGACATTTTTTCATTCGTTTCTTAAAGCAGATTTTAAACAAAGGTTGCATATTACAATACATGAAAGATGAAAAATGTTTTATTATTTTTTAATGTAATTTATTGTCAAATTGGCCTACATACAACACCCAGTGCTCATCCCAACAGGTGCCCTCCTCAATGCTCATCCCCCACTTCCCCCTCCACTTGACACTCCCACTCCACCCTCAGTTTATCTGTTTTTAAGAGTCTCTTGTAGTTTACCTCCCTCCCCCTCTGTAACTATTTTTCCCCTTCCCTTCCACCATGGACTCTTGTTAGTTTCTCAAGATCCACATATGAATGAAAAGATATGAAATCTCTCCTTCTCTGATTAATTTATTTCAGTCAGCATAATACCTTCCAGTTCCATCCACGTTGCTGCAAATGGCATGATTTTATTCTTTCTCATTGCTAATTATATATAAACCACATCTTCTTTATCCATTCATCAGTTGATGGTCATTTAGGCTCATTCCATAATTTGGCTAATTTTTGAAAGCACTACTATAAACATTGGAGTGCATGTGCCCCTATGCATCAGCACTCCTGTATCCCTTGGGTAAATTCCTAGCAGTGCTATTGCTGGGTCCTAGGGGAGTTCTATTTTTAATTTTTTGAGGCACCTCCACACTGTTTTCCAGAGTGGCTACACCAGTTTACATTCCCACCAACAGTGCAGGAAGATTCCTGTCTCTCCACATACTCATCAGCATCTATAGTTTTCTGATCTGTTCATTTTAGCCACTCTGACCAGTGTGAGGTGGTATCTCAGTGTAGCTTTGATTAGTATTTTCCTGATGATGTTAAGCATCTTTTTATGTGTCTGTTGGCCATCTGGATGGCTTCCTTGGAAAATTGTCTATTCATGTCATCTGCCCATTTTTTAACTGGATTATTTGTTTTTGGGGGTGGAGTTTGGTAAGTTCTTTATAGATTTTGGATACCAGCCCCTTATCTGATATGTCATTTGCAAATATCTTTTCCCATTCTGTTGGTTGCCTTTTAGTTTTATTTATTGTTTCCTTTGCAGTGCAGAAGCTTTTTATCTTGATGAGGTCCCAGTAGTTTGTTTTAATGCAAAAATGTTTCGAAAATCCGAATCTGTTCCATTACTTAAGAATTATGATTATTTGATTAACATTAATTTGGCACACAGGTATTTATGAATATTCTTCATTAAGTGATTGTCTTTGGTATTGTTTTTAAGAAATGTTGATTTTAATTTTTTAATTTTTAAATTAAAAAATGTATATTTAGAGAAAAAGAGAGAGAAAGCATGCATGTGTGGAGGAGGGGCAGAGAGAAAGGGAGAGAGAGAATCCCAAACAGCCTCTGCTTTGAGCTAGATCCACAAACCCTGATATCATGACCTAAGCCAAAATCAAGAGTTGGAGGACTGAGCCATCCTGGCGCCCTTAGACAACATTGATTTTAAATTATTATGCCTTTTTTCAACCATCCCACCAAATACAAACTGATGATGGCTGCTGGCTTAATTATAGCCTAGTGATTAGAGTCCATTCATCATATTTTAATTCAAGATGATCATAAATATATTACATAACTCTTGGGAAAATTCTACCCAAAATAACAGTAATCCTTAATTTTCTGCATTGGTTATTTTCTGTTAACATTCTTGGTATATTATTCCTAAATACTCTCAAGATATTTCTCCCTTTACTTATGCATTATATGGGTGAAAATACTATTTCCAGAGCTAAATTGTAACTGGTGTTTATTTTCTTTTCCTAAAGTCAAGTGCAAAGTAGCTGCTGTTAATGAAACTATGGACACATATAATTTGCTGCCCAAATTGAAACAATACAAAACAAACAAACAAACAAAAAAAACACTTAAAACAACCCAGAGAAACAAAAATTTATTTAACTGAATCATTCCATGTACAAAAAGTTGACTTGATTAATTTTTTTTTTCTTAAGGGAGCAATAATTTTTTTTTAATTGCTATTAAGAAATGTAGTTGGCTATTTTCTCACCCAAAATTATTTTAAAGAGCATGGTAATGTATTTTCCTTAAGTGATTTTTTGTATGTATAAAAGAAAAACAACTTTTAATGACTAACAAAAAGCATGAGGAGCTGAAACACAAATGGGAAAAAAACATACTTTGGAAGCTAGTATAGTTTATCAAGTAGGAGTAACAATAAATATAGAATTGTTGTAGGAGGATAGCTGGGAACAGTTAAAGAAAAATGAGTTAGGATTTTGAAAATAAAAACGAATAACATGCATTTGAAATACTTAAATTACCAAAGAAGGATAAACACATTTGGTTTTACTTTTTTGAATGAGGACAAAATTTTGATAACATCTGTTCCTTTTCTGACATTAGCAGTTTTTTTTTTCTTTTCCCTTTTCTAATGTGCAAAGAATCTTATTTGGTATTGTGACTCAATGATATTAAAAAAGTGCTTGAAAATTTCTTTTTCCTTTTCCTCTTGCTCTTTTTTTTCCAGTCTCTGCCTCTCTCCCTCCCTTCCTTTCCGTTTCTACTCCTCTCTCCCCTTTTTAATGGTATAAAACACTTTGTTTTTATATATTTAAGCATTACTCCAAATGTTGGATATCATTAAATATTTCTTAATGACTTACATAGTAACTAATCTGATTATTGTTAGATTACTCAATTACTCTAAATAATGCTAAGAAGGAATATTTTTAATGTTCAATATGCATTTTGACTTAAACTGATGGGATTAATCTTATAAAAACATACTGAAAATCAAAAAGTTCTAAGTTTTTAATTATGCAAATGGCCTGATTTATTTTTTCACTTTTATTTAAATATCTACAGAATTATATTTGTTGTTTTGCAGACATGAATTTAATAAAGTATATATGACATAATTTATGAAACAACAGAGGATATGACTCCCATGGCAATTAGCAAAACTCACTACTATCACCTTTATGTTTTTCTTCATTTAACACAAAAATACTTATTTGAGGCTCCCATATATAAATAGATGTTTTGTCCTATTTTAAAATAGTATTTTGAAAATATGTAAATACATATATCTATTTTAAAATCAGTGATGTTTTAAAATATGTATTTTTTGCTATATTAAATAGGATTTTTTTTCTGTTTTAGGTAAATAGCATTTTAAATATCAGAAATGATAAAAAAAAATAAAATAAAAACTACCAGGTCTATTACTAAGGTTATTGGAATTCTGACCTTGTTTTTCTTACTATTCACTATTTTTATCAATTTTTTGAATATTTATTTATTTCGAGAGAGACAGAGACAGAAATAGCATGTGCATGAGCAGAGGAGGGGAAGAGAGAACGGAGGGAGTTTCCCTCACTGTCAGCCCAGAGCCTTATTTGGGGCTCAATCCCATGAACTGTGAGATCATAACATGAGATCATGACCTGAGCCAAAATAGAGAGTGAGCCGCTAAACCTACTGAGCCACCCAGGAGCCCCCATAACTCTTTTTTTAAATAAATGTAAAACTTCATGATCCTGAGTACATAAAAATATCTCTTTAAAATTTGGAGACAGATGTGATTTTTATTAAAATATCATTAAAATTAATATATCCATAATACTCAATAAACTAATTTTTAGATTATTTCTAACTAGTAAAAATTTAAATGATATAATTTGGTCAAAATAATGACAAAGATACTGAGTTATCTTTTTTTATAATACTATGATGAATCTACATACATAAACTTACTTTACCTCTCCAAACTCCTTAAGAAGGTTGTTTTCTTCATAATTTCATAAAATTAAAAAAAAAATCACACTGAAAACTGCAGATGATTTATAAAGTAGGTATAGATATAAAACCAACTTGTTTGAAAACTCAGAATGCCATGAAAGCAACAATATTTTGAGAGTCCTGCATCCTAAACTATAGGGAAGTTCCATAAAACTCTAGTAAAACTATGCAAAAAACTGTTACAGCAGATGGAGAAAAATATTCATGAACTTCAAAGAAGTCACATGCAGATTATTACTTGACTTTTGATATAATGATGGTCTAAAAGCAATTGAATGTTATCTAATATGCTGAAATTAAAAAAAAAAAAACTGCCAATTTAGAATTACCAGCCTTTGACAATCAGATAAAATATATTACAAACATAAAGGAAAAGTAATTTGTCTTTATTTATATTCTAACACATTTGAAAATGTGTTGTTCAGAAATAAGAATAGTTCCTTTGAGTAGACCACAAATTCAATAAAATGAAAATGAAATTAAACTTAAAAAAAAGACTCTTAAAAAAGCAATGAGATGCACAGTGAAGGAAACAACCCACAAAACTAATAGGCAACTAACGGAATGGGAAAAGATAGTTGCAAATGACATATCAGATAAAGGGTTAATATCCAAAATCTATAAAGAACTCACTAAACTCCACACCCGAAAAACAAACAACCCAGTGAAGAAATGGGCAGAAGATATGAACAGACACTTCTCCAAAGAGGACATCCAGATGGCCAACAGACACATGAAACGATGCTCAGCATCCCTCCTCATCAGGGAAATACAAATCAAAACCACACTGAGATACCACCTCACGCCAGTCAGAGTGGCTAAAATGAGCAAATCAGAGAACTCTAGATGCTGGCGAGGATGTGGAGAAACGGGCACCCTCCTTCACTGTTGGTGGGAATGTAAACTGGTACAGCCCCTCTGGAAAACAGTGTGGAGGTTCCTCAGGAAACTAACAATAGAACTCCCCTATGACCCAGCAATAGCACTGTTAGGAATTTACCCAAGGGATACAGAAATGCTGATGCATAGGAGCACATGTACCCCAATGTTCATAGCAGCACTCTCCACAATAGCTAAAACATGGAAAGAGCCTAAGTGTCCATCAACGTACGGATGGATCCAGAAGATGTGGTTTTTCTATACCATGGAATACTCCATGGCAATGAGAAAGAATGAAATCTGGCCATGTGTAGCAACATGGATGGACCTTGAGGGTGTTATACTGAGTGAAATAAGTCAGGCAGAAAAGGACAAATATCATATGTTTGCACAAATAGGAGGATTAGGAGGAACTTAACAGAGGACCACAGGGGAGAAGAAGGGGAGAAATGGTGGGGGAAAGGGAGAGAGGTAAACCATGAGAGACTCTTGAATGCTGAGAACAAACTGAGGATTCATGGGTGTGTGGGGGAGGGGGAGATGGGCATGGAGGAGGGCACTTGTGTGGATGAGCACTGGGTGTTATATGGAAACCAACTTGACAATAAACTATTTGTAAAAAAATAAATAAATAAATTCAATATACTTAAAAAAAGCAATGAGAATATTTTTGTAAATTTAAATGAATATTGATCAATATAATAATACTAAAGTAAATATTATATGATTTAAAATGTTTGTCAAATAAAAATGCAAGGCGAAAATAGTCTTTTATGGCAGAAGAAATGTTGATATGAGTTAAAGTGTTCTATTTTAATAGAAGTAACAGATAAAGAGCTCTAAGTCTGATAGAACTATAAAGTGACAAAAAATCCACAATTATATTGAAGGCCACTAACAAACATATCTAACAACTGATAGAGCAATGGTTTAAAAAAATAATAAGAACAAGGTGCCCAAAGTGACAAAATGATAATCATTTTCAAGGCCATATGGAATATTTACCCAAATTGATCATATTGACCCATCAAGTCATCACCAAAATTCAAAGTACTTATATCAATGAATATATGTTCTTTAACTATAATGAGACTGAGCTATATAGCAATAACAAAAATTAGAATAAATAAATCCTCTCTGAAAAATATTCACCCAAAATATTCCATAGGTAAAGAATAAATGGCACTCAAATTGAAAAACAAACTGAGTGATGATTAAGATATGCCATGTAAAAATTGTAGGAAGCACCTGAAGTCACACAGAGAGTGACTTTTAAATTTAAATGCATATTACAGAAAACAAAACCTTAAAATCAATGGTCTAAAAATATGGTTTTTGAAGTTAAAAATATATTAAATTCAAAAAAAAGTAATGAGTAAATTAATAAATATAGGGGAAGAAATTAAAGTGATATAATGCATATACAATGGAGAAAAAAACCTAACTTGGTTTTCTGAAAAGACTAGTGTGATTCATCAACCACTGTGAAATTCATCTAGGACAAAAAAAGGAAACGTAGAATATACAAAGATCAATATTAGAAATGAAAATTTCATATCACTACAGATTAAGAATAAATTTAAAATTAATAAAACATACCAATTACTGTAGAGCGCAACCTATGAAAGCAGACATAAGAAACAGAAAAAAATAAGCAGTTGCAGAATCAGTGAAGAATTCAAATCCTATAAAAAGTCAAAATTCCGGGACACGTAGGAGGCTCAGTCAATTAAGCATTGGACTCTTGATTTCAGTTCAGGTCATGATCTCAACAGCTGGTGGGTTTGAGCCCCATGTGTGACCCTGCACTAATGGTGCAGAGCCTACTTAGGATTTTCTCTTTCCCCTCCTCTCTACCCCACCCCTGCACTCCTCTTTCTCTCACTCTATCTCTCAAAATAAATAAGTAAACTTGAAAAAAGTAAAAATTCCATGCCTTCAGGTATCACTAATTAATTCATCCATACAATTATAGAATAAATTGTATCAGTATTATGTAAATATTGCATAATTTGTTTTATGGGGTCATAGAATATACATACCAGAACCTGATAGGACCACTATAAGAAAGGCAAATTGAAGTCCAATATCTCTTTGCATATTGATGCAGATAACACACACATGTACATATACGCACACACACACACACACACCTATAACTAATGATTTATAAAAAAAGAAAACATCAATACCATGTGCATTCATGTCAGGACTAAAATTTTAATTCAACATTTGTACCAAGCAGTGTTGTCTATGAAGTTCATGTAATATAAAATGTATGTTCCTTGGATATAAAAGGTGGAAAAGACCCTTACCAAGCTAGGAGAAGGTAACCTCTTTACACGATAAAGATAGTTTCAAATTATCTATGGCAAAACTTATGCTGTTGGGTGAAATATTGAAAGCTTGAGAGTCAGACTGAGAGGTCAATACATACTATCACAATATGTAATTCAACATTGTAATAGAGACCTGGATCTGCTTAATAAGATATGGAAAAGAAAGTTAAGTTATAAGCATTTAAATATGATTCAGTAAAATTGCTCTTATTCATAGGTAATATGAGTGTGCATTAATACAAAACTGTGGAGATACAGATTCAGCAAGGACACAAGAATATTAGGTAAATATGCAAACATAATTTGTATTACCATAGTCCAGCCCAAAAGAGAATAGGAATTAAAGAATATCATTTATAATTATATCAAAGGCATCAAATGCATAGGAATATATTTATGGTAAATGTGTGAAATAAGTCAACACTACACTCACTACAAGCCATGATTAAAAAAAATTAAGAAAATCTAATTTGTTGGAACACTATGTTATACTCATATACTGGATGAAGTTAACATTTAAAGGTGTCAGTTAAGTTGACCAATACAGCTGTATTAGGATTCAATACATTCCTAATAAAAAATGCTAGCTGTTTTTAGGGGGACTAAAACATCTTTCTAGAAATTATATAGAAATGTAGATAGCTAATTATAATGCTCTCAGAAGGAAAACAAAGTAGGAGGTCTTAGCTAATATATATTAAGACTTACCAGACCACATTAATTAAAGATAATGTTAAGCAAGAAGACTGATGTGAAATTCTTCATGCTCTGTGTTATCTATATACCAAGTTCAATGTTAGGAAAAGTTAATCTAATGTGTCATAAGCCATTATAGTGACTACATTGTGGGGAGAGGGGATTAAGGGCTTGTCAGGGGCCTGAGGTGGCTACTAGGGTGCTGCCAATATTCTCCATTTCTCTACCTGAATCATGGTTGTATCATTGAATTCACATTATAGATATGCACGGATCCAAACACTTATGATTTATGCATTTTCCATAGGTATATTATACTTCAATAAACATCTGTTTTAAAGTGTATATTAGATATGTCTGAATTCACTTTACACATGAGAAAAATGAATCAAGCTAAATAACTTTGCAAGTTTACAGTTTTTCACTGTCAAGACTAGTATTCAATTATTTTAATTCGATCCAATGTCTGTGTTCTTACACAAAAATTATACTTTCTCTGGTGAAAACTTTTTCAATGAAAAAAATTAAATTACTTATTTGGTGAAAAAGAAAAGAAAGATTAGAATTACTGGAAAGCACTAAACGAAATTCAAGAAAGATAAAGTGGCATGGATTGAGGATATATCTTTCATTGATCCCCATGTTAAGTCTTACGTGATAAAGGTTGAGAAGACACATTTACAAAAGTTTCCAAAGAAAGATGATTGATGGGTTTAACATTGATCTAATGTCAGAGCCGGCTGTTACTTTAGGCTAAGATGAAATTCTTTTGACTTTTCATACAAGAATATCATCATTTTTCTAAGCTTTCTATTTAAATGTGTGTGTGTGTGTGTGTGTGTGTGTGTGTGTGTTTGTGTGTGTGTGTGAAGATAGTTTATAACTACTGCATATGGCTGTCAGTTTTACATGTTTATGATTATCTGTATTCTTGCTTACTACCTGTCTATATCGGGTGGATTATTTTATGCAACAGTCCACTTGAAATAGTCTAAGAATATATATGCTTATAACTGACTGAACTTCAAAACCTTAAATAAGCAAACAGAAAATCATGCTGAAAAACCTGATCTAGTGACTCACAATTTGCTGTGTTTCACTATGAGTAGAATGGCTTTCTCAGAGGGTGGATATTAAGATCAGGGGGTGTTTTATACAAATTGCTACTTTTAATTCCTCCTACATACAGTGTGACTAAGTGGTGTTACCTTCCATATATTGGTTCTAAAAGAGCATAATGAATTAGTCTACTCAATTAATGAGATGGTGTCCTCCTCTCTCCTCTCCTTAAAGTTTTCCATGGAAACTTAAGAACAGCATCTAAAACTGATTTTGAGACTTAAATCTAAATATTTATCAATATTTGTATAATAGAACACTGTAATAAAGATTAGAAGACTCCAATTCTACTAGTAGCCCAAGATTATGCATTTGACCTCAAATAGAATATATTAATAATGATAATGATTTAAATAGCATCTAAATTTTGTGCTTTTCAATGCAGTGTTTGTTTTATAATTTGGTGTAGCATCTATTGGAAATTTAGTTTTCTCATACCACCTCTTCCAGACATGAATTATTTGAAAATGAATAAGAGATACTATTTTTCTCTTCCTAGGAGTTAGACTGGGAAACCTTTGTTAAGACCTCTTCTTTCCTTCCTCATGATACCAGATCTTTAAAAGAAACTATGGCAATGGATGAGGGATAAAATTTAGATTACTTCCATACAGGGCTTTCAGTTTAGAAATCTAGGGCTATATGGATGTTTTAACATATTACCCCAGAGGGTTTTGGATGGTGTAAATTGATGATTAGGTAATTGCAACTGATCAATAGATAAGAATTAGAAAGGAGATCTGGAACTTCTGGATGAGATTTGTAATATTGCTTTGGAGGTACAAAGGGAAAGATCAATACAAACCATCAATTTTGTCAGAAACACAAATTCTCACCTCAAGTAACTTTTAAGTGCCAAATGTGTTTTTCTTAATAAATGATACTTTAATAATTGGATATGAGTCAATTCTATCAATATTCCATATATTAACTAATTATTAAATATTTACTGAATATCTGCATTATTTTCCATTGCACCATTATAGACAGTTGATAGATAACTAGATAGATAGATAGATAGATAGATAGATAGATAGATAGATAGATAGGTGATATATTAACATCTTTGTTCATATATTCTCAACAGAACTATTTGATTAGATAATGAAACAATATAGCAAAAGGGTTTTAACATTTTTATTCTCTAATTTTGCTAAACATGAACAACATATTAGACAAAGTATAAATGGCAGAAGTAAAATTTAAATCTAAATATAATAATTAGAGTAGCAGATGAGAATAGAGTGTAGACTGATTTGAAAATAAACTCAATACCAGTATGTAACAATTTTCATTATTATACAATAAGAAATGTATTGAAAATAAATATGTAAATATTAGTAATCATTATTTTATCCATCATGGTATAATTTCCATTTCTACTTAATAGAGGTAATTTGCCTAAAATTTTTCCAACAATGTTTCACATTATTTTTTTTTCCATTTTTAGTATTTTTTATTAACTACCATGAAACATCCAAAATATATTAATATAACAAATCTACTAATTTCTTTAGGTAAGTAAAATTCAGATTTTCCTCCAAACAAAAAATAGTATGTTTTTCTCTTTCAAACTATTGTGACCATATATGCCTTACATTTTTCATAATATTGCCATTGTTACTTATTTAATAATTAGACATTGATGAGAGTGTGTTTTAAGTTTTATAATGCTAACACAAGCCAATTGTATAGAAGACAACAAAATTAAAAGAGATTATTCCATTTGATGATGGCAAATTAAGACGATCATGAACTCACCTGCTCCCATGGACAAACTGTCTACAGCTATATATGGAAAAACCTCCCATTTAAATATATATATATGGGGCGCCTGGGTGGCTTAGTTGGTTAAGCATCCGACTTTCACTTAGGTCATGATCTCACGGTTCGTGGGTTCGTGCCCCGCGTCGGGCTCTGTGCTGACTGCCAGCTCAGAGCCTGGAGCCAATTTCAGAATCTGTATCTCCCTCTCACTCTGACCCTCCCCTGCTCACGCTGTCTCTCTCTCTCCTAGAAATAAATAAAAAATTTAAAAAAAAATGTTAAAAAATATATATATATAAAACATGAAGACTGGCTAAGTAATGACTCTCTATTGGGCAGACAAGAAGAAAACCACATCAAAGTGAGTAAGAGAAACTGAAGCACAATCTTGCAATAAAACAACCCCCAGTATTGACCCACATTTGGGAGAAAACTCAAAACCCAAAGCATCTCCTGAAGGAGCAAAGGATTCAGACCTCGAGTCAGGCACCTCAACTTTTAAGACCTGTACCTGAGAGATAAGTGCTCCCCCAAACATTTTACTTTGAAAACCAAGAGAGCTCATGTCCTGAGACCCACAAGATGGTAGCATTCAGAGAACCAGCTCTTAAAGCCCCTCTCTTCCACCCCTATCCCTGATACACACATACTTATCCACCCCAGGGCTCAGTTCAGAGGTAGCTGATCATGTCCAGATTTAAAGTGAAGGAGGCTCACTTGCTTATATCTAATCTCATATATATATCGGGGAGCCTGCCCCAACACTCTCTGAGGCATGGCAAACTAGCATGCCATTTTTGCACTTTATCTTTGCCATGTTTCAGAACACCAGTATCTTCTAGAAGGAAGATTTTGCATGCAAATGGTACCTTAATCTTTGTGGCTGCCGCTGGCAAGACACTTCTTGGCTGCCTGGCTCTGAAGGCTACTGGAGCTTCTGTTCCTTGTCCAACGGGATACTAATAATGGGTATCATGAAGAAAGGAGTTCATACCCATCTGGCAATTTTTGTGGCTGCTGCCAAGGGACACCTCTACATCACCTGACTCTGGCAGCCAGTGGAGTCTATGCTTGTAGGTCCCAGAGGACTGTAACCAACAGACAAAGAGTTCTTTAATATCTAGCTCCCTCCCCCCGCTCCCCCGCCAGAGTGCAGCAAGAGGCAACAGACCAAGCAGTTTAGTCATTCTGTGAAGGAGACCTATTAGTTAATCACCATGGCTGTGACCTGAGGGCCAGGCTTCCAATTAAACACACATCTAGGAGCTGACTGTAATCCTTTCCAGAGAACTCAGAGGGTAGACCATTTTCCCACTCTTTTACCTCACTCCATAGCACTGTTGTCTCCTAGAGGAAAATTTTACCATATGGCTGCTATCTTGATTTTAATCTGGTGGCCACATTTTTTTTTTTTAAGTTGACACACAGCGGATGCCCCTTGACTGCGTACCTAGCTGTGGTGACTAGAGGAGATTGCATTCCTGAGTCCTATGGGACTGTGTCAATCAAAGAAGTGGTTCTTGGCAGATTTCCATTCCCAGAGCACTGCCCAGACAGCAAACTGAGGCACACACCGTCTTTCTGTGCAGGAAGCCTCTTGGCTTATTCTGGATTTTCTGCCTGAGAGTCAGGCTTCAGGTTTGGCACACACCTAGTGACCTACAGAGTTTTTCTGAAGGCGTATAGGCTGTGGACACCATCCTGGAATTTCTGTCTGCTTTGCTTTGACTTGCTGACATCTCCCAAAAAAAAAAATGTAGCCACTAAAGCTCCGGTTTTGTCATTGCCACCCATGGAGCACTGCCAGATTGCCTGGAAGGCAAGGCTTATACTTACAGTCCCACAGGACTATATATATTTTCATACTTTTAAAAGCTGCTGCCTGAGAGTCTGGATATTGGAGCTAAAGTAAGCATTTCTATAATAACTTCAACCTTTCACCATTAAATGATCTATGCACACAATTCCTCTTGCACAACGAACATACATATACTTCCTAAAGAAAACTCAACTATATCTACTTCCAACTCTACAACCACTTGGTCCTACATAATGCTCTCTATATTGTTTAGAAAGAAAAAAATATAGATAACTTTTACACACATATATGAATAAATACATTCATACAAACATATTCACACATATAGACATAAAGGGCTTTCATAGGTCAATATATATAATATATCATAGACTGAATTGTATAATTTATTAGAAAGAAACCTAGGCAAGTTAACTGCCCACAAAATAACCAATGATTTGAAGTATATCTAATAACATGAACTTCTTCAAGGAAGGAACATCTTCAAATCCACCAGGCAAAGGTCTTTGCATTGCAACAACATTAGATTTGTCAAACTAACATTGTCAAATTGAAAATAACACTCATCAGGGCGCCTGGGTGGCTTAGTCGGTTAAGCGTCCGACTTTCTCTTAGGTCATGATCTCGCGGTTCGTGGGTCCGAGCCCCGCATCGGGCTCTGTGCTGACTGCCAGCTCAGAGCCTGGAGCCTATTTCAGAGTCTGTATCTCCCTCTCTCTCTGACCCTCCCCTGCTCACGCTCTCTCTCTCTCCTAGAAATAAATAAAAATTAAAAAAAAAAAGAAAATAACACTCATTGCTAGCTTCTTTTAGATTTCCCAAACCCAAGACTCCAAAAGGCTACACTCTCAGAAATTGCAGCTCATCAGCCACAGGCAGAAAACTCTTCCCTTATTTGGACTTGAAGCTGTCCTTTTCTCTGGTCACATTCTGGAGAGATGTAGCCCAAATTTATCTTCTTTCAGAGAATTAAGCTAAAAGTACCCAATGTATAAGCATTAAACATTTTTTTAATAATTTTACCATAACAGTAGCTTTGGTTGAAATATAAGCTGGCTCTTATAATAGAACAAGAAGAAAAAGTCATTCTTCCATACACATGTTTTCTTTTGTTTCTGTTTTGTTTTGTTTTAGCTCATACAAAGAATCATCTGTTTCCCTGTCCCAGTATCTCCAAATCTTTGCAGCCTATAGGCTGTCCACTTCTCTTAAGCCATTGCCCAAATTTTCAGGTTTTGTTACATACAACAATATATTTTCTGATACAAAATTTTCTGTTGGCAGAAATTAAGTGGAACCGGCCATGATACAAAATACTATATAGGAGTATATTTATTGCTAGCAGAAAAGCTGTGTAAGGAGTCTGTAACACCAAGATTGTCAAAGAAAAAGGCTTTTTCTGCCTTGTTCCCAACCAAGCTCAACTGTGACTTTTGACTCCTTGCCCAAAATTGTTCTTTAATCCCAAAATAGCACGTCTGTATCCCAAATAGTAGGAATGAGGATGGAAAATAAAAAGTAAGGGACAGCTCTACTTCAGGGTCTGCATTCACAACGCAGAGCCTGCTTGGGATTTTCTTTGCCTCTCCCCTGCTGGTGTATGCCTTCTCTCTCTCTTTATCTCTCTCTTTCAAAATAAATAAACACACTTCAAAAAAAGAAAAAAGTAAGCGACCAAATGGAACATACCAGATGTTCTTAGGAAAGTTTTCCAGAAGTAATATTTCTGTACCGTTACCTGAAATTTCACTCTGTGGACTGAGATGACACAAAGGAGGACTGGAAATGATTCATTAGTCCAGCTATTCATGCACCCCTATGATATTAGGATTTCCGTTGCAATGGAATAAGAGGGAATAGATACTAGTGGTTGACAAATAGCCTTTGGAGAAATGAACAACATAATACTATGAAGATAAGATATGGTTTCTGACTTAAGAATGAATGTACTTATTGTGGGTGAAGTAGTAGTAACCTGTCCAACCTAGGCTGGTCTTAAATAGTGTTCAGCCTTCCCATGATGTCTAACTGCCTTCCCACCAATAATTCTGTTTTCTACCATTCACACAGAAAATACATAAAATGTATGTTGGATTGCTCCATTACCTGCAAAATAAAGCACTGGGATTAAATGGCCTATAAATTACTCTAATATTTACTATCCTATGAATTTCTTTTCTAGGAACAATGTACTTCTGTTATTCTAATATTCTCTGAAGACCTTGCAAATTGGAATACAGTTGTTTTTGTTGTTGTTGTTGTTGTTACTCTTTCATCTTTAACTAAATTACACACTGGTGACCCTACCTGGAAACTTTTATGGGTTTAATAAATTTTTATGAACAAAAAATTTATATCACATCTTGTCATAGCTAGACCAAGCCTCAAGTAGAGTTTGAGTTACAGAATCTAAGATGGCATAGCTATTGGTGGACAGAGGGAAAGCAGATAGTGGTACTGGACTTATAAAAATAATCTCTTTTCATAGATAAGTTTCTAATCAGTGATTTTTGGTAAAATGATTTTTGGTAAAATGCACCTAGAAAATATGAGAGCAAAATAGGTCAAGGAAGAATTGGACTTTCTGTGAAGGGTAGTAAAAGTGAATTTAAAACTAAGTGCTAATAGCACTTATTATTATAGAATTTATAGAAATAGAGAGGGGGAGACAGAACACAAGTAGAGGAGGAGTAGAGAGAGGGAGACACAGATTCTGAAACAAACTCAGACTCTGAGCTGTTAGCACAGAGCCTGATGCAGGGCTTGAACTCTCAAACTGTGAGATCATGACTTGAGGTGAAGTACGACACTTAAATGACTGAGCCAACCAGACGCCCCTCAAAAGTTTTTTTTTCTACAAATGAAGAAAAATATTAACCAAATACACCTTACTGGCCAATGCAATATACTGCATACATTATCACATTAACAAAAGGATAAAACAGTTTATACTTTCAGAAAAATAGGTAGTGCTAACTCCGATCCCAAACCGACAGCAAGACACATGGTCTAACAGTCTGAGAACTAGAGAGAAGAGCACAACATCTGGAATTATGTTAGTGAGACACAGTGAAGATGAGGTATCACACATTATTTTGGCTTTTAAACTAAATTTATGATAATTGTCATTACCAGTGGACTGCAGTATAAATAAATCCCTTTAGGAAAGTGTGTGTGTGTGTGTGTGTGTGTGTGTGTGTGTGTGTGTGTGTGTGTGTGTGTGTGTGTTTGTGAGTGAGTGAGAGAGAGAGAGAGAAAAGGAGACAGAGAGAGAAAGTGAGATGGAGAGAGAGGGAGAGAGAAGGTGATATTGAATGATTTTATTTTCTTTCAGGATAACTGATGTGGTTTGGGGGCCAGGGGGGTTGGAGCTGACAGCCAAGAAAGAATTCTTGAAGAGGTTTTTGATGCCAAAAGGTGATTTTATTAAAGCACTGGACAAGACCTGTGGGCAGAAAGAACTGTGCTGGGGTTGTGAAGAGTGAACTGACTATATACCCTCAGGTTGGGAGGGGTTTAGGGAAGCAAGGTTTCCAGGACCTTGAGGGGCTAGCTGTTGTCATTTATTACTGTTTAGTAAAACCTCAGTCATGAATGAGACCTTTCAGATGTATCTCAGGGTGTCAGAAGCTGGAGTATGATTGTCAGTATATATCCTGGGGGAGTTTAAATAAAGGAAGTAGATTTATAGGATCCTGTGGGGTCAGGACAATGTTAAACCAGGATTCCCTTTCGCCCCTAGCAAAGTGTCATCATCGAGGCAGCTGAGATCCTAAAGAAAGGTCACTCTGCCTGTTTCAAGGATTTGCCAATGGGCTGTAGGTTAAGGGAATTTGATATCTCATTTGCCTTAGTTTTCCACATCACCACGGCAAGCACTTTAACCTCTTTCCTTTGTTTTTGGGTAGCCAGTAGTGTCCAAGGAATATCACACATATTTCACGTGGGGGTGGGGCTGGTGTTAATTTGTACTTTGCCCTCAGTTTGTGTTATGCTCCCTCATCAATAACTATTTTAGATCATCTAGTGTTCCTGGAATGACAAGAGTTTGATAATCATTTATACCGGCAGAAAGCAGGACATCCTAAAGAGAAAAAAAGATGACTTTATTTGATTTTTTTTTCCAGAGGAAAAAAATGCAACAGTTTCAAGTGCTAGTTGGCATTAAATAAAGTATTTTAGTAATTTTGGATCTATTATTTCTTGATTGAGCGACTTTGGAAATAAAATGTCTATTCGACTTAAATTATCTAGCAGGATTTTTTCTTTCAAATGAAGTAGGAGTAGGAGTTTTTCTTTCTTTCACATGGCCCATTTTGAAAGCTCACATCCTATGAATGTTGATATTATTATTCGCATTCACTTTCCAAATATAGCACCTTTTATCTAAAGTGGATAATACATATTAAAATTCTTAACAGCTGTGTGAATTTTAGCAAAAGCAGCCATAATGTGACAATCAAACAATATAGTGTACAATCCAGTCTTTTAAATTCATTTTCTTGTCAAACACTGGGTGACATATGTGTCATATATGCACATTTCGTTTTAAGAAATGTTTGGGATTTGTCATATAAGCACTGGATTTACTATGTGTAGACTCAAGGAATTTGAGGTTATACTCTCAGCTGCTATGAATTTGATTAAATTTTATTGTATTTCTTTCTTTTTTTAACTGTAATAATTGAATGAGAAAGTCACTTCTTCAAGATCCTTCAGAAAATTCTTTAAAATATGTTTGCTCCATTTTTAAAAGATAATACTTTTGTTGTTGTTGTTGCTGTTACCTTAACATTTTTCCACTCAGGGACCATTTACTAAACCTTGCTATAAAAGAAAAGTCAGCGGAGGTGATTGATATATGTCAGGTGAATTAGGTTTTCTTTTCTTTTTCTTTTTTAATGTTTTATTTATTTCTGAGAGAGAGAGAGAGAGAGAGAGAGACAGCGTGAGCAGGGGAGGTTCAGAGATAGAGGGAGACACAGAATCCTGAAACAGGCTCCATGCTCTGAGCTGTCAGCACAGAGCCCGATGTGGGGCTGGAACCCACGAACCATGAGATCATGACCTGAGCCGAAGTCAGGCGCTTAACCGACTGAGCCAGCCAGGTGCCCCAGGTTTTATTTTCTACAAAGTAGTGCTTCTTTAACCAGTGGCAGATCTTGCTAATATGCCCATTCCTGTTTAATAATTCAAAGATGGGATCTAAAATTCTTCATTTCTAACAAACTGTCAATCCCATGGTCTTGGTGCTATAGATCTTATATTTACTAAGAGTATTTTAAAAATTAATTCTTATGACAATATGTCTACAGTGATCCCTGTGGGATACTAACATATGTGACACTTAAGGAATTACAAACAATGGTCATTTGTAGAAAGTTTTTTTTTTACTTAATAATAAAACTAAAAATAAAATTGTTAAAAGACAACTTCTCTTAGAGTTTTGGAAGAAATGTTCATGTGTATCTTATTAATTTTGGTGACAGAACCCACTAGACCTCTTCAACATGTAGGCAAAGACAGATGGAAAGGATTTTGTCCACTTGCCTAACCAAGTTATTACTTCAGAGGGAACCCAGATTTTAACTCAGTAGATGGAAGTTTGTTGTTCTGAATTCTTTCTTCATTCCTTTAATAATATATTTGCCTCATCTAATACTTATATTCAGGCTATGTTATTATCTCCTAATCTGCCAGTTTGGGGTTCTCTCATGTAACTGGAGAATGTGGTAGAAATTTTGTTTCTTGGGCATATGTTAAGTTGAAAAATATTTGTCATGTGTGTACCTCATGTCATTTACTTATTAGGAATGTATTTGTCATTTTCCATTAATTAACATTGATATAGATTTTCCCTTCATTTGTCAAGAACTAGAGACTTTACCTTTGAAGATTCTAATTCCCCAATCTTACAAGGATGGGGCTCCCTGTTCTTATCAGGTGATCATGAATGTCTGCTTCAATCTGCTTTATACTGAACCACCTTTAAAGATTAACTGCCCAGAGTTTTCTATTTATACTGGGTAAAATTTCAGCGTGGAAAGTGAGTCATGATTGCTTACATATTACTGCTGATGACTCAAAGTTTCATCTATTTTTAAAGGCTATGTGTGCATAGACAGTATGTTAAATACTATGTTCCTTTATTTAACTTGGTGCTAGTCACCCAGTGGAAGTGAACTCACTCAGGCTAGTTCTCTTGAGTGTTATGTTATGTAAATAAAGTGCCATATATCTGTTGCTGCAAGAATGTAAACAAGTAGGTTCTACAGATTATTCTACACAAATAAGATAAAAGGAATGACAGTGTTTTTCTGAGCATATTAAATGTGTTTTCTATGGAATTTTGGTTTTATAAGCAGAAAGAGAGTAGGGGTAATTATAGAGAATATCTGTATCTTTTAAAGCATAAAAAATGCTGTTGAAAATAAGTGTCATATTGCAATAATAAAATTTTTATAATTAAACATGTTATTTAAATGGATTGAAGTTATTTCCCCAATCTCTACTTTACATTTTTTATACGTCATAACTAAAATGGTTTTTAGTTGTTTTTTTTTTTTTTTTTTTTAATATTTTTATTTATTTCTAAGAGAGAGAGAGAGAGAGAGACAGCGTGAGCAGGGCAGGGTCAGAGAGAGAGGGAGTCTCAGACTGAAACAGGCTCCAGGCTCCGAGCTGGCCGTCAGCACAGAGCCCGACGCGGGGCTCGAACCCACGAACCGTGAGATCATGACCTGAGCGAAAGTCGGACGCTTAACCGACTAAGCCACCCAGGCGCCCCAAAATGGTTTTTAGTTTTAGAGGAAATAATATCAGAGACAGAGAATAAGGCTTAATGAAGGAAAATTGGTCTAGAAAAAAATATGACTGTCATACAAAATACAAAACAAATTTGGTAAAAATGAAATACCTAGTTCAATTAGTTTTGTTATAATGTATAAACATATTGTTACAGATTATTAAAGTGAGGTCTCAATACTCAAAGACACACCAGCTTATGAGTGAAAAGAAGAAAATATTATAAAACACAGTAATGCAATCTAGCCTTAGACAAGGACTATAATTATCTATTTTGCCCTCAGTTTCTGTACTTCATTTTCAAATATTTTTGTAGCTTTCTATCATTTACCATGAGGCAACTCTTGATAGAGTTGACTCCTGAAAAATGTGGGGATGAGGAATGTCAACCCCCTATGCAGTTGAGAATCTAGTTATAAATTTTGATTCCCTGAAAACTTAATTATTAATAGTCTCCTGTTAACTAGGAGCCTTACTGATAACATACACTGTCAATTAACACATATTTTATGTTATATTTATTATACATAATATTATTACAATAAGGTATGCCAGAGGAAAGAAAATGTGAATAAGAAATCATAAGGGAGAGAAAATGCACTTGCAGAATTGTACTATATTTATCAAGAAAAAGTCCTCATATTAATGGACCTGCACAGTTCAAACCCATGTTGTTCAAGAGTAAACTATAACTTTCTCCATTTGAATATAAGTAATATTGATTAGTATCTTATTAATAACTATAAACAAATGATGATTATTAAGGCCTATGTATTATGTGTATGTATTAAGGCATGTAAAGAAGATTGGCAACTCCTCATAGAAGTGTTGCTCATATGCTCAAATCTCAATTATGCACATATTTAATTTAAATTTTCATGGTAGTGTACCCTTAGGTCTGATTTTAGGCATTTATTCTCATGTTTATTAAACACTGTTTTCTCTTGCATTGATTAGACATTTCCTATATTCAAATGTAGGGATTGATGTTAATGTTGGTACATAGCTATATCCCTAGAATTTAAAATAAATCAATATTTGGCTATTATAATATAACTAATAGAAATGCTGTGGGTTTTTATATCCTTTAGTGTTACTTCCCTTAAAAGAGAATGATAGTATTCAGTACTTGCAAATAAAATTAATTGCTTTTCACAAATTTCAGAACCAAAGAATAGTATACAAGATCCGCTAGTATTTCACTTCACTTGCAGATTATTCTGCCCTCAGGTATACTCATAATTGCTTCCATGCTTCCTTTCAGTCTTTACTCAAAGCTCAGCTTTTCAGGAAGAGTTTCCAGGCCATTCTAAAATTTTATGCCTATTTCCATTTCCATAGCTTATGTTCCTCTTTATTGATATATTTTTAACAGGTCATGAAATTTACTTACATATGTTGTCTATTGTCTACTTGCTCCTATAAAATGAAATTGCTACAAAGGAAATAGTTGTTTTCTTTATTTTAGATACTCCTTTTGTATTTACTGCAATGTCCAACAGAGTATCTTCTCAAAAGTATTTGTTAAATGGATGAACAGTTGAAATATTAAATAAATATATGAGTGAAACTGAATATCATTCAAGCAAACATGAGATAAGCTTCTCACCTATTTCTTTTAAAGTTTAACTAATTTGTGTCAGATTGAACTATAATAATATGCAACATACAAACAACTTCAGCAACTTATTTTATAAGAATTCAACTTATATTGTTTCTGAAATATTGGACTATTCTATTAAAATACAAATAAATTATTATACAAATAAATGTTCATATTTCACTAATTTTGTTTTCATAAAATAATCACAACTTAAAACAGATCAGGTTAGATTTTTCTTTCCCTTATTTTGACTGCCACTGAAAGTTGACCTTAGGTGACTGAACATACCGTAAGGACCTTACCTTAAGAATAAAGGATCGGGGGTGTTGGGTTACTCAGTCTGATAAGCATCTGACTTTGGCTCAGGTTATAATCTCATGGTTTGTGAGTTCGAGCCCCCTCCTGCGCTCTGTGCTGACAGCTCAGAGCATGGAGACTGCTTTGGATTCTGTGTCTCCCTCTTTTTCTGAACCCTGCCCCTTGTGCTGTGTCTCTTTCCTTCTCAAAAACAAATAAACATTTTTTTAATAAAAACAAATTTTAAAGAGAATAAAGGGTAATTTATTTCTGATAAAATATTTTTGATCTCAGAATAGTTGCACACACATATAAATGCATGCACACACGCACACAAACACCAGTCAAGTTTCTTGCAGGAATGAATTTGTCAAATCATGGCATTCTACTACTATTATAAAAGAATTAAAGAATCCATCACATTGACATATGGCTCTATCACCATGTATGGTTGGTTGTTGATGTAAAGCAAGATCACTTATTTTTGGATAGAATAAATCTTGTTTAGTATGCCCAGTGAAGCAGAAGCTTTAAGAAAAGCAACTAGTAAAGTTCTTCCAAAACAGAAGTCTAGGGGTGTCTGGGTGGCTCAGTCGGCTAAGCGTCCAACTTCAGCTCAGGTCATGATCTTACAGTTCATGGGTTTGAGCCCCACATCCGGCTCTGTGCTGACAGCTCAGAGCCTGGAGCTTGTCTTCAGATTCTGTGTCTCCCTCTCTCTCTGGCCCTCCCCTGCTCATGCTGTCTCTATCTCTGTCTCAAAAGTAAATAAAACATTAAAAAGTTTAAAAAAAACAGAAGTCTAGCAAAGTAGAAACTGTATGCAATGTTTAAGAATTTAAAAAATAGAGTACTGAATTCAGTTAATCTTTTAAAATTTTATGGGTTTTTTTTTGTACTTCCAGACATTTTATTTGTTTGTTTATTTATTGTTATTTGAATATAGCTGACACACAGTGTTACATTAGTTTCAAGTGTATAACAGTTATTCAACTACTGTACACCTTATGCTATATTCATCAAAAATGTAGCTACCATCTGTCACTATACAATGCTAGTAGAATATTATTGACTATATATTCCCTCTGCTGTGCCTTTTATTTCTGTGACTCATTCATTTCAGATCAATTAATGATTTTGATAACAATTGCCCAGCAATAATTTTTGCCAAGTTATGTAATTTATTTTATGTGAAATGTTTAATAAATATGTATTTATATGTATGTTATATATGATTATATATAATTATTTAATTAAAAAAATAGTTTCCTAGGGCTGCTGTAACCAATTGCCATAAACATGGTGGCTCACACAACAGAAATTTATTTTTTATACCCCAGGAGGGCAGAAGTAGGAAATGAAAGTGTTGACCTACTCTGGAGGCTCTTGGGGAGAATATTGTGTTCCCCTAGCTTCTGTTAGACTCAGGCATTCCTTGGCTTGTGGCTGCACCATTGCAATCTCAGCCTTCATCATCACATGACCTTACCTTGCTCTGTATGTCTGATCTCTTTCTGCCTCTCTCTTATAAAGATATTTGTGAAGGTATTTAGGTCCACCTCGAAAGCCCACTATAGAAAAGGAGGGCATGCAAATATGGACAAGCCCTGACAAGACCAGAGCCTGAGCTAGATAAGAAAGGTGTCCCTGCAGAAGCAAGGCCTGGTATTCAGTTTCACAGCCTTAATACTTGAGGTAACTGTTGAGTGAGCTAGTCTACCATGGACTCAGAGCTGTACAGCACATTTTTCCTGAGTATGCCAGACTAAAAGTCCTATCCATCTCCTGATAATGAATCATTTTTGTAGTTGCTGATATAGGACCAAATAACTCAAGCAGGCCATAGCCTGACTACCTTCTAACTAACTTATAACTTCCTAAGACAAAGGGGTGCTTGATTATTCACTGCCTTCTATAAAGGTTGCTGCTTGATCAATAAAGGACCATTCCTGGAGCCCTTGTTTTCTCTCCTGTAAAGTAACCCACCAAATGTGCATTTGCTGTCTGTTCTTATGTGTAACCAAGGGGAAGTGGGGGTTAGAAAACTATAGCATATATGTTGACACTCTGGATACTGAATTGCTATGTCTAAAATCTCTCACCTTATATCCAGGAGTCTTATGTCTTCTCTCAGCTTCCATGAAACTGTGGCAGGTTAATTTTGTTAGCTGCAAGTGGAGTAAATTATCCGGCCCTTCACACTTATCAGTTTTCACATGTGGATTGCCTCATCATGAGGGGTCTGAGTCCAAGCTGAATGGTGTCTGGAATGGCATGACAGAGTGAGGAAGACATCAGTGAGCGCAGAAATCATAGCACAGAGTATTGATGTCACTTGTAAGCCTGGGTATACAAGTGGCAGAGAGAGAGATTATTCAAGGGGTGCTAGCAGTTGCTCATATGAGTGTCAAAAGGGGAGTTATATGGGGGAGAGAGTGACAGCAGTAATAACAGACTGATTAAATATAGGGCCATTTATCAGATAATTAAACTGAAGCCAATCTGGTCATTGTTGTGGTACAGTGTTAAAATTATGAAAATGGTAAAAGTGAAAATGTGTGATATTAGATTGGAGTGGGAAGTATCATTGTTATATCATGGTAATTAGGGCATATAGACAATTATAGAAATGAATACGTTCACAAGTATATGCTGATACATGTACATTTGTCTTCCTGTGTGTCTCCATGCATTCTCTGTTTCTGTGGAGACTGGGATCAGTGGTCTCTAAATTAATAACTGCAGACACAACCAGTACCATGATTCCTTGGGAAAAAGTCTGATTATCTAGGGTTTGATTACCTAGGGATAGATAAGGAGCAATATAAGATGACCCTGTAACTCTTTGTAGTGTCAAAAATAATTACTCAACATATCAAAGCCCGAAGACACTCCCATTGGCCAGACCTGTATAATTTAAACCTCAAAGAAAAAATGATTACATAGATTAGAATCCATTAAACAAATAAGATATAATGAGCCCATACTGAATAAATAATGAATATACTGAAGTTAGAAAAGAGGATACAATATTAAGTGACCTACTGTAAAACAGCTCATTAAAAATGGGATCAAAAATAACTTTATATTGGGGAAGTCTGGCAGACATCTTCTTAATCAAACATTCAAAGTGAATATTTGTTGGCTGGGTGGCTCAGTCAGTTGAGCATCCAAATCTCGATTTTGTCTCAGGTCAGCTCTCACGTTGTTCTCCACACTAGGCTAGACTCTGCTTATGATTCTCTCTCTTCCTCTCCCTCTGTGCCTCCCCCACTCAGTCTTGTATGCATTTTCTCTCAAAAACACAAAACCAAAAGCACAGTGAATGTTATCAATAATGGTACAAATAAAAATTCTAGATTCTATAGGAGCACATAATCTGAGGAACACAGCACTATTTCTATAAATTTCTAAAGATGCACAACTTGTACTAGTCATGAACAATCATCTAATAAACCCAATTTGAAGATCCTGCTACTAAATCATTGGCCTCTAAAATTCAAATGTAACAAGACTCTGAAACTTAAAGAAAGTCAAAACTGTTCCTGACTAAAGTAGACTAAAGGTTGACATTAAATTGCATATTTAATAAGTTATATAACTATTTGTTCGATGTCTGTATCTCCCATCATAAAGTAAGCTTAGTAAGGGTAGGAGCATTGCCTCATTCACTCCTATCTTCCCAATGCGTCGAAAGGTATTAGGTACATAGAGTCTCAATAAATGTTTCCCGAATGAAAACATAAAATAAAATAAAAATTAAATATTCAAATAAAATAAAGAAGAGACAAAACAGACCAAAGAACTAACAACACAATGCAGCAATTATTCTGGTCTAGGTCATCTTTCTATTAAGAATATCTTTAGGATGATTACTGAAAATTGAACGGTCTCTATGGATTAAAAGGTAATAATATGTTGGAGCACCTGGGTGGCTCAGTTGGTTAAGCATCTGACTTCAGCTCAGATTATGATCTCACGGCTTGCCAGTTCGAGCCCTGTGTCCGGCTCTGTGCTGACATCCCAGAACCCGGAGCCTGCTTCGGATTCTGTCTCCATCTCTCTCTGCCCCGCCTCCACTTGCGCTCTGTCTCTCTCTCTCAAATATAAATAAACGTTAAATATTAAAAAAATAATAATAAAAGGTAATAATAAACAAATAGTAATTTCCTCAGCGCTGCCATCCACCTCATGGTTTCTAGGAGAGTATTTGTTAGAAGGAAATGCAGGGTAGCTTCAGTGTACCAGAGATTATGTTGCTCCTGAAGCTAAAGGTGAAAACATAAGTATATTTATTCAAATAATTTGTTAAAATGTTTTTTGAAAATATACTCATCCCTTAAACATTTAATATTTTAAATATGGAAAAGAAATAACTTGAAAATTTCAGATTTATATTTATAAACATTTATTATTAAATATTGCATTATGCAATACTGTATTTTTGAGAAATAAAATTTTGTCTGGAAAATGACTGTATTCTCAGCAGGAGTCATTCTGGTCCTCTAAATTTGGCTTTTCAATCCTACTATCTTGTGCTGAGTCACAAACGATTCTATGATTATTTCTTCATTATTATTCATTCCTACATATATCTTTTTATTTATCAGTTAAAGCCTTCTTTTCTCTACATATTGTTTTCAAGCATATCAACCTACTAGTATCTAACTAGACTGTATCTACATTAACTGTTAAAAGCAAATAATGTACATCAAATGAAATTGTTTAAGATGCCTAGCCCTCTTTTCTCCTTTTTTTTTATTATTTTTTAAAATGTTTTATTTATTTCTAGGAAAGAGAGAGAGACAGCGTGAACAGGGGAGGGTCAGAGAGAGAGGGAGTCACAGACTGAAACAGGCTCCAAGCTCTGAGCCGGCAGTCAGCACAGAGCCTGACGCGGGGCTCGAACCCACTAACCACGAGATCATGACCTAAGTGAAAGTCGGACGCTTAACCGACTAAGCCACCCAGGTGCCCCTTCTCTTTTCTCCTTTTAATTGAATTTGTTCTGAGTCACAGAAAAGGGAAAAATGAATTTTAATAATTTTTTGTTATTTTACACAACTGATTTATACTTTAAAAAAATATGGGTGAAAATTCATCCAAATAAATATATTGCAGTTGAGAAACAGTGTGAATAGAAAATTACTTTTACCCATGAATATTTATTTATAACATTGAAAAGAGTGACAATTGGCTCTGTAGATGATATTTGGAAATGTTTGCTACCTAGCAGTGTTACATGATGGTAAATGAATATAGGATATTGGAGCTTACCTAAAGAACAGGCATTATGAAAGTATTAATTTGAACAAAGTGAACAGTGCTTATAGAAATCTTCAGTCTGCCTGGTTATATACGTTTCTTTTTAGCTGTGATATTAAGGCTTTAAGGATAACATTTTCCTAAGGTTGTTTTATTCTTTAATCCCCATCACCTATTTCATCCATTTCCCCGACTCTCCTCCAGAAGGTAACCTTAAGTTTCTTCTGTATAGTTAAAAGTCTGTTTCTTGATTTGTCTTTTGCTCTCTCTCTCTCTTCCCTTTTTTTGTTTCTTAAATCCCACATATGAGTAAAATAATATGGTATTTGTCTTTCTCTGACTAGCTTATTTTGCTTAGCAATATACTCTTTAGTTCCATCCATGGTTTTGCAAAAGGCAAGATTGCATTCTTTTTTACGACTGAATAATATTATGGTGTGTGTGTGTGTGCGTGTGTGTGTGTGTGCGCACGCACACACACGCATACATACAAATACACCACCTCTTTTTTATCCATTCCTCTATCAGTGGACACTTGGGTTGCCTCCATAATTTGGCTATTATAAATAATGCTGAAGTAACCAGAGCCATGCATGTCCATGTGAATTACTCTTTTTGTATTTTTTGAGTAAATACTTTTTTCTTTTCTGATTGCTATTGCTAGGATGTCCAGTACTGTTAAATATGGGGTGTGAGAATGAACATCCTTGTCTTTTTCCTCATCTCAGAGAAAGAACTCTCAGTTTCTCACTATTGAGTATAATTAATGTTAGCTGTGGGTTTTTCATATACAGCCTTTATCACATTGAGTTATGTTCCCTCTAAACCTACTTTTTGAGGCCTAAATCTTTTTCTTAATGTTTATTTATTTTTGAGAGAGAGAGAGTGGGTGAGGGGCAGAGAGAGAGGGAGACACAGAATATGAAGCAGGTGCCAGGCTCTGAGCTGTCAGCACAGAGCCTGATGGCAGACTCAAACTCATGAACTGCAAGATCATGAACTGAGCTGAAGTCAGAAGCTTAACTGACTGAGCCACCTAGGGACCCGCGAGGCCTAAATCGTAATAGGTCAAATAATCCTTATGTTTCACAAACTGAGATACCGAATGGAAAAATAATTTGGAAAAAGAAACATAGCTTTTTGAAAGATGCCTTAATCTTGACAATATTTTGCAAACAGTAGGGACAATGGTCATATTAGCTTCTCACATGCAGTTCAGTCTGGAACTGCATGTTCATTTTATCTTTGGGAGGAAGGGATACCCTTTTAATAATATGGAAATGGGATGAAAAGGGAGTCCTTAAATAAATTATTTAAAACCTAAGAAGAGTCATAAGAAATATCTATAGACAGTAAACTCTGAGATTTAGATGTATTCTTCATAACTTATAATATACTCTACTTTCTGTGAAAAAAATCTAGAGCCATACGTTTATTTTGTTTTAGTCGATTATAACTTTAGCATTAAATTTAGCATTTTAGAGGGGCGCCTGGCTGGCTCAGTCAATTAAGCCTTTGACTTTGGCTCAGGTCATGATCTCACGGTTCGTGGGTTCGAGCCCCACATCGGGCTCTGTGCTGACAGCTAGCTCATAGCCTGGAGCCTGCTTCAGGTTCTGTGTCTCCCTCTCTCTCTGACCCTCCCCTGCTCATTCTGTCTCTATCTCTCTCTCAAAAAAATAAATAAAAAAATTTAGCATTTTGGAACTATGTTTTTCTTTCCTTATAGGGAAATATAATAATGACGTAATGGGGGAAATATAATAATGACGTAATGGGTCAGATGGTATTGATACTTATCATGAACATGGCATAATATGTAAACTTTGCCAAATCACTAAGCTAACATAACATTGTGTGTCAGTTATACATAAATTTAAAAAAAGAAGAAAAATACTCCATATCTGAGCCTATCCATCATTTTATGTATATTATCAGTCTTTCATTAAGTTGAGAGAAAATATGTTCAGTTTGTGTTTTGCATGACACTGTGTGTGTGTGTGTGACTATTAATGTGTTTTGTATTAAAGACTCTCTGTTATTTTTATTTCCTTCAAGGATATGTCCTATTTATAAACATCCTTTTCAAACTGTGGTTCCTTAAAAAAGTATAGCATTGTATACTCTGTGTAATCAGTGCAGGACAGTGCTAGTGCCATAAACCTCCTTGTTTTATTTCTACCTGCATTAATATAGCAATAACATGAGTTAGGTTTTTATAATAGCCATATTACAATTGGAAATTGCTATCCACTTGTTTTGTTTATAGATAAGGCTATGCTGTTATGAAAACATATTTATTATTCTTATAACATTATTTGAGGTGTATTAATTTCTATTATATATTGTCTTTTTTGTTGTTGTTTTGGTTTCATTTTGTTTCTGTTTTTGTTTTTTTTGGACATCACCTAGCATCTTTTAAAATCCCAAGTCCATTATTAAGGACATTTAAAATAAAAATATTTTTAAACTCTCTATTCTATTACAACCATTATGCACTCAAATCCTTTTACAAAATACCTTATTCAAGTTTTATTTCTAAAGGAACAATTTCTTTGGAATACTAACTAAAATATAAATTAAATAACACCTTCAAAAGTTTGGAAAGTAACCTTGACAAATTAATATCTCTTTTACTTGTTATTGGAAACCAAAGCCATGGACAGAATATTTAATTTCTATTCTGGCAATCTCAAGATCCCAAAGAAATTTTACTCCAAAATGCAATGTGAAACAGTGTGTCAAATTGCATCATGTGAAGATGGCTACTACTTCAACCCTTTATTTTCCCTTTGGCTTAAAAATTTCCCCCATAAAGAAGAGGGATCCCTGTCCTCTCATAGAATCTGTGGTGCCACTTGTTAGCAATAGATCGTGATCCATATGACATTGTATAAGTCTAGGACTAGGTCAGAAAATGTGATGTCACATCTCCAGTGTTCACTGGGACATATGTATTTGGAGACCTTTTAATATGATCAACTATTCTAAGCTCATCATGGTGAGGAAACACACCAAGGCTTGGAGTAGGTTCTCTGGCAGTCATTCTGAGCTAAAATCCCAGCCAGTAACTGGCATCACCTGCTGGGTGTGTAAGTGAAGAAGCCCTCAGATTGTTCGTTCCTCAGTTCTTGAGGGGCCAAGTGTTGCCAGCTTACACTCCTGAATATCAAGCAGCAAACACACGTTATTCCAACTCTGTCCTGTCTGAATTACTAGTCCATAGAAATGTGAGTATTAAAAAGTCTTTGTTTTAAGCTGATAAATAATTTGTTATGTGGCAATGGTAAGTGGAACACATCTTAAAACTATCCAAAGTCTAAAGGCAGATATGAAATATGACTTAGGGGCAGATAAAATTAAATCTCACATGATACTACATTCCAAAGGAAAATAAGTAATGTTACACACACACACACACACAACACGTACATATATATAAACACACAGACTCATATATATATATATATATACATATATATGAGTGTGTGTATAACATTTTTCCCCACTGCTCTCTTGGCCTAATGGCATTAAAATTGAAATGATAGTCTACTACATTATATAAAGATACAGTAAAGGATTTTCATAATGAATACTTATATGTAATAATTCCAGGCGTATTGAATAAAATGACAATATTATGTTGATTTTATATGCAGTTTTATTCTCTAGAAAACAATCTAAATGAACAAATATTATTATCATTAAAGTTATTTTGTCTTAATATCTGGTCTCTGAATATGCTTTCAAAAGGCCTTTATTATAACTCCATAGGTATACTCCTGATTAAATATATTTTTATCCTTTTTGTAATTAGTTACAAGAATCTAAGATTGCAGTCAAAAAACATTCTGTTGTGCAGTTTGGTTTGTGTGTGTGTGTTTATGCAGCATTCTAGAAAGTCTTCAAGTTGCACTGGTTAATTTTGTTGAGCATTTCACTGAAAGTTGAATTAAACAAACTTCACAAATTTATGTTTCAGATTTAGCATATGCTTATTTAGTTTATTTTTTCTATCTTTTTTCCTAATCATTAATTTTATGAAATCTCATGGATTTCATAAAATAATCTCTGAATTGCTTCTGTATATTAGAATTTTCAGAACCTGGCCTAGCCCAAATTCTTTGGTATGCATGATATTGTCATATTATAAAAAGACATATGATTCCAATACATATATTCAGTACTCACATTATCATGTGCTTCGCATTTGCGGGGACCTCCAATTCCTTAACCCTTTTTTTTTTTTTTTTTTTTGCTATTTTATTTTATTTTATTTTATTTTTATTATTTTAACAAATAGTTTATTGTCAAGTTGGTTTCCATATAACACCCAGTGCTCATCCCCACAAGTGCCCCTCTCCATGCCCATACCCCCTCCCCCCCCACATCCATCAGTCCTCAGTTTTTGTCAGCATTCAAGACTCTCTCATGGTTTGCCTCTCTCCCTTTCCCCCACCATTTCCGCCCTTCTTCTCCCCCTTGGTCCTCTGTTAAGTTCCTCCTAATCCTCCTATACGTGCACACATATGATATTTGTCCTTCTCTGCCTGACTTATTTCGCTCAGCATAACACCCTCAAGGTCCATCCATGTTGCTACACATGGCCAGATTTCATTGTTTCTCATTGCCATGTAGTATTCCATGGTATAGATAAACCACATCTTCTTGATCCATTTGTCCATTGATGGACACTTAGGCTCTTTCCATGTTTTAGCTATTGTGGAGAGTGCTGCTATGAACATTGGGGTACATGTGCTCCTATGCATCAGCATTTCTGTATCCTTTGGGTAAATTCCTAGCAGTGCTATTGCTGGGTCATAGGGGAGTTCTATTGTCAGTTTCCTTAGGAACCTCCACACTGTTTTCCAGAGGGGCTGCACCAGTTTACATTCCCACCAACAGTGTAGGAGGGTGCCCATTTCTCCACATCCTCGCCAGCATCTAGAGTTCTCTGATTTGCTCATTTTAGCCACTCTGACTGGCGTGAGGTGGTATCTCAGTGTGGTTTTGATTTGTATTTCCCTGATGAGGAGGGATGCTGAGCATCGTTTCATGTGTCTGTTGGCCATCTGGATGTCCTCTTTGGAGAAGTGTCTGTTCATATCTTCTGCCCATTTCTTCACTGGGTTGTTTGTTTTTCAGGTGTGGAGTTTGGTGAGTTCCTTGTAGATTCTGGATATCAACCCTTTATCTGATATGTCATTTGCAACTATCTTTTCCCTTTCCGTTGGTTGCCTATTAGTTTTGTGGGTTGTTTCCGTCCTTAACCCTTTTAATCTGCCACTCTACCTCTTCTTTAGTCTTCCTTTACTATTAATCATAGATCCCATCCTTCATTTTTTCAACCTTTCCAGACTACTGTTTGTTAGTCCTACTATCCTACTATCCTACTATCCTCCCAAAGCACATTTCTGATTATAAATGAAATTATTTAAGGACATTTTTATTTTCTCTTTACCCAATAAAGTGGAAATGATGTATTTTCTTATTAAAACTAGCCAGTGCCACAAACATTTAATTAGTGTTGAAGAATCTAAAATACTCACCATATTTTTGTGTGTTTGTGTGCGTCTCTGTGTGTGTGTGCACGCACGCACACATTGGGGATGGTGTATTGTGCAAACCAAATTATTAGTTAAAAAATTTAGACATATCACATTATAATGTTTAAAGCTTTTCATTTATAATTTTAAAAAATATATTGAGACCTTTTATTGACTTATAATTTACTTATATAAAGTTCAGAAAGAAAGTAGGAACCTATTTATGTTACTGGTGACAACTCATATACCTGAGGACAGTAGTGGGAGGAAGCAGTGTGAGTGGGGATAAAAGGGTTTTCTTCATACTTTTTCTCTATATGATCTATACAAACTCATAAATTCAATATTTAGTTGCATATCTTGCATTTAATTCATAAAATACTTCTTATGGAGTCTTTCTCCCACATCAGGAATTTTTAGTACATTTAATTTTTTTAGATATTGTGATAACTGTTTCGATCAACACTCAAGAAGAAGAAAATACCACCTCCAAAATTAGGGAGTTTGTTTTTAGAGAAACATTAGGTAAATTCAATTCAGGCTTATGTAACACTTTAAAATATAAAAATGATAATAATAATAATAATAATATCCTGCTTACATCACTAGTACTACCACAATAATGATAGAAATTCAATGAAGAGACATTAAGTTTAGCATAAAATCTCTGTAAAGGAAAGACTGTGTGTCACAGTTAGTAGTAGAAATTTATACTAATTGACTTGTTTTTACGTATATCTCCTGTATTGAAATAAATAGAAAAATGCTCCTGCAATCTACACTCAGAATGCCATACATAATAAGGACGGAGGTTTGGAAAAATTGCAGCAACTGTTGGTGTCTCCCCAACTATTTCCGGACAAAGCTTTACATGCTAACTGCAAATATTAAACAACCAAAATCATTAGCAGATAACATGATGTCTTCAAAACACCAAGAGAGAATTCCCTGTTGAACTCTAGAGTACTTTAATTCAGTAAGTTCAAAAGTTAATGGGTTCATCCTTTTTTAACAAAAGAAGGTACAGAAACTTGCCATTTCTGTATACTCTAGTGCCTCAGAATCCACAAATGTAATTTTTTAATTGCTAACCTGAAAATTGTTAACCTGAAAAATTATAGATTCGTAAAACATTTTTGCCATGTGTCTTTTTTGAGTACACAAAATATTTATGCTCTAATTTGACCTTTAGTAATACACATGTGATTTTTTTCTTAACATAAACTGTTGAAAATAATTCCCATAATATGCCTCTTTTTTCTCTTTTAATAATTAAACTACTAAAAGGTGATTAACTTAATGAAAATCAGAGTAAAATATAGTCAAGGTAGTAAATCTTCTTCGAAAATATATTGTAATATTGGGATCTAAAATCAAAATATACATCACCTCGAATATACTCTTCTAGTACAGATAGTTGAGCTGACTTCTCACGTAGATGAATGAATGAATAAAATAGCCCTACTACTGAAATCACTATGATTTGTGACTAATGACAACTCTGACTAATATTCATCTTACTTTTCCCAATGCTAATAATGCTAATTACGATTATTTTTGAAAATTTCTAGAATAAAAATTCATTAGTAATATTTTTACTCTGTAAATGTGAAATTATATTTATAATAATATCTCATCAAAAAAATAAAATGATCCACTCATATAAATGGTTTGGTCTTGGTGTTTATTTGGCTAATCCAGACTTTTGGATCCTTCACAGAATCATCAAATAAGCAAAAATCTGGTCAAATAAGAAAGAAAACTAAACTTTACATTCAGATATATATTTAGATAGCTTCTTTGTTTCAATATACTCAAGAAATGTTTCATAGATTCTGCCTCATGTAGAGAAGATATTTAAGATATTTTAAATAACAATGAACTGTATGAAGAATATATAATAAATCACAGTTTACATTTTCGCATCCATATACTGAAGATTATTTTTATTTACCTTATATGTCATTGGATGTGATGTAGCAGAGATTCACTTTATATCATGAAGCGGACTGTGTTAATGAATAAAGAAATAGTTATTTGTGGACAAATGTATATTTTTAAAAATTATTTAAAACATTAAATTAAATTAAAAATTATCATAGCTTGGACCTGAGTAAAATATTTGATAAGACTTTATAAATATATTTTCAATCATTTTTACCAAAGAACAAATCTGAAAAAAAAGAGTAGTTCTAAGTGATGTTTGAGATAAAGTAAGTGATCCTATTGCAGTTGTCAAAAAGGAGTTTGCAAATTAGTTTAATAAAATTATTAAGCTATGCAAAAATAGGTTTAAAACTATGTAAGGATGTGTGATATAACATACTCAAAGATTAATCAATTTATGCATAATATTGAAAACACACACAATGAATTTAAAGAAGAGAAAATGATAATGTGGAATTGTTATTCAGCTAGATATTGCAATAATCACCTCACTTTAATTCCACTTCCCGAATGACTCATTCCCAACAATTAAAGGCATGATGACAGGAGAGAGATCGGTTTCACAACAATATGTCTTCAATAACACAGTACTTTTTTTTACAATGAGGAAAAGATCATCCAGGGAGATGATAACTGTGCTTCAGGCAGTTTTGGGCAATACAAAAGAGAGACTAGTGATTGTTAGAAAGTAAAAAAGTTTCCCCAAAACAAATTGTCCCCCAGTGAAACATTGAGTTACTTGTTAGATTTGGTTTTGACTAGGAGAAGCTGGCCTTGACATCTGCTATTTTACTGAGCTTATTATTACTCCAGATGGCAACTTCAAACTGTTCTCCAGTGTTTCACTTCTGGTGAATAACAATTCTGTGCTTTCTGAACATAAGACCCTTATCTTCATGCCACTGTTTCTATTTTTGTTTCTTAAAAATTTTTATCAAGAAGATTTAAGGATACAAATATAATAGAAGTGTTGAGAAAACTTCTGCTAAATTACATAAGTAATCTCATGAAGGAAGTGGTTAAATACGAAAAAACTTGTTTCGCAATAAATGGAATAAAATCACCTTTCACCTCTTCTTCTAAGATAAATAACTACAATTTCCCACCAAATGAAAGAAAACAAAACATAGAAGTCTAAAGCAGAGACCATTAGTGTAAAGGGTAGTTCATAAATTCAACAGAAGTCAAATAGAGCATCAAGAAGATGACTTCTCAAGGTAAAAGTGGGACCATGACTAATATCTTAGATATACTCAGTTGATCACAATTTTCCAAGTAGTTTCATTAGCTAGTTACTCATTCTGAGAAATTATGTGGTGCAGCTACTGCATAGGAACTTTGTTTGGAAAGGAAGGTAATCATGGAATGGGGAGATTAAATGAAAGATATGACAAGTAAGGTACATGTGCCTGAAGTGGCCTACTGATGAGTCATGGTAAAGAAAGAAAGACTGCAGTATCAGTTGGTTGGAGATAAGTAATTTAAGTTTAGTAAAGTTTTTTGTTTGTTTGTTTGTGTTCTTTTTTTTTTTTTAACATTTGGACTACACTGCACTGTAGGAGTAATTGTTGTTAAGCTTGATCATGAAACTCTCATGAAATTCCTTAAAGTGCTTGTTTCCAATGAACTATCTCATTCACAGATGAGTAATAGTCAGAAAAGGAAACAAAAAAATCAGCAAATAAAAATGAGTGAAAGACTGTTTCAGCCTGTGACTCCCTCTCTCTCTGACCCTCCCCTGCTCACGCTGTCTCTCTCTCTCCTAAAAATAAATAAAACATTAAAAAAAAAAAAAGAAAGAAAGAAAGGGGCCTGGGTGGCTTAGTCGGTTAAGCATCCGACTTTCGCTTGGGTCATGATCTCGCGGTTCGTGGGTTCGAGCCCCGCGTCGGGCTCTGCGCTGACTGCCAGCTCAGAGCCTGGAGCCTGTTTCAGCCTGTGACTCCCTCTCTCTCTGACCCTCCCCTGCTCACGCTGTCTCTCTCTCTCTCCTAAAAATAAATAAAACATTAAAAAAAAAATGAGTGAAAGAAAAACAACTTATATTGAAGAACTGAAACTCTAGACACAGAAAACCAGAGCAGGGGAAGGGGGGATGCAAAGACAGACAGTGGCCCAGAAATTTGCAAAAACTTTATGCAAATTGAGCCTATTGTTGAATAAAAATATGTGCACCTGCAAGGGGAAGCTCCATAAGGCTACGAAAATTACTACTAAGGAAATATAAGGTAAACATTCCCAGAGTTCACAGCAGGACTTGAGACACTCAAATTCCTACCCACCAAAGTGGACAGACCTCATTGAAAACCTGTGATATTCAGTGAAGACTTTAGAAAATCACACATTAATAGTTGATCTAATCTATCCCAAGCATTAAAGCAACTCTAAACAGATCATAACATATGTTACAGTAAAAACATCAAATGTGCTAATCCACAGCTTAATGACATTCAAACAAATGTCAATAATATTTTATACAAAGAAAGATGACAAAATCCACAATCACTAGAGAATGTTGAGCATTTTTGGCATTCAATCAAAAATTACTAGACAATTTCTCCTTACAGCCTTGTAAATGACTGGTATATGTTTTTCTATGCAGCACAAAAGAGTAGTTAAATAAAAAGAAAAGTGGGGATGCCTGGGTGGCTCAGTCAGTTGAGCAACCAACTCTTGATTTTGACTCAGATCATGATGTCATGGTTAGTGGGTTCAGGCCCGGCCTCACTCCGGCTGTCAGCATGGAGTCTGCTTGGGATTCTCTCTCTTTCCTTCCATCTCTGCTCCCTTCCCTGCTCACACTCTTTCTCTCAAAATAAATAAATAAACTTTAACAAAAGAGAGAAAACTGGACAAAATTCATAAAAACAATTAAAAAAAACACCTCTGTTTCTGACATTGAAAAGCACGCAGCACAGGAGTTATTAAAAACAACAACAACAACAAAAAAAACGACATCAGCTCTATGAGTGACCTAAATGTTTGTTTGCATGGAGTCAATTTCCAGCACAGGAGTTGGGAACCCATTAACACCCAATGGTATTTTTGAATTGAAGAAAAAGAGAAAAATGGGAAGCCACAACAATTGAAATCTCTGAAGAAGACTTTCAGAGGGAAGAGGGAAACCCAGTGAGCTTCAGAAATATGCAAATGTAATCCACTGAAATTGACTGACTCTTTGGTTTTCTTTTTTATTTTATTTTTTTTAATATTTATTAATATTTGAGACAGGGAGAGACAGAGTATGAGTGAGGGAGGGACAGAGGAGGAGACAGAATCTGAACCAGGCTCCAGGTTCTGAGCTGTTAGCACAAAGACCAGTGCAGGGCTCAAACTCATGAACTGTTAAGATCATGATCTGAGCTGAAGTCAGACACTTAACCAACTGAGCCACCCACGGGCCCCTGAAATTGACTGAATCTTAACCTGCTCACGAATAGATTGACACTTCTGAGTCCGGGCAATGAAAAAGTGATTGGGAGTAATAAAATAAAATAAAAATGAATAAAATTCATGAAGATCTGGGAACCATTCAGTTTTCTACAAATACCAGTGGGAATTTTTTTTAATAGCTAATGGCACTTAATAGAGATCCCAGAAAGGTCATACCTTAATAATAGATCAAGTCTAAATATATAATAAAGCTACTCTGAACTAATAAAGCTTATGAATGAGGATTGATTAAAAGTATTTATCTCAACCTTGAGATTTTTTTTTTCAACAGAAACTTATTTTAATCTTTATTTTTGTTCTACACAACTTAACAGATTTACAAAGTAAGTATATGCAAGATCTTAGGTAAACACTGGTGATTCAAAGGTGATTCAAATGCTAATAAGATTTCAGTCTTGTAGGATATTTTGCATGGATACAACTAAATATAGACAGAGACAGAGTAAAATAGGTTGTCTAAAATAGGATTTGGGTAAAAAACATCAAGTGATTATTTTTTTCTTATGTGATCTTAGAAGATATTAAATTGATATTAATGGAAAACATGGCATTAATCTTATTTCACAAGATTGTTTTATTTTGGTGCTTATTATATATATTTATAAAAGTATGTACATGTTTAATTAACATTGTTGTACTACCAAAGTAGGGCTACCCACCTAAAACATTAATGGAATAGATGGTCTATATGTGTATATCATGTCTCTGACCATACCCTAAACTCTGCAAATCTGTAACCAAATCACACCCCTGATCACATTTTTGAAGCCTCTGTTAAAATATAAACATTCCAAGGGAGAAAAAAAAATATTTCACAATTTAAAAAATGATTTTATTAATGATGAGAGATCAGAGGTATATAGTATGATTTATTTGATTTACATATTAAGGATAAATGGTAGTCTAGATATGTGTTAATATTATCCTTGGAAAGCAACGTTTTGGAGAGGAGATTGTGAGGTACTTGAAATGTTTTTGATACTTGGATTTTATAATCAGATTAGGAGAGGGTTGTCATATTTCTACATCAAACATTTCCTAATTAACTAACTGCATTACCTCAGACTGATCATGTATTTAAACATTCATATAATGGAAATCTTTCAGAATAAAATAGGAGGGTCTTGAATTCAAGATTATTTTTTAAAATTTATTCATTCTATTCTATTCTATGATACCCACCTAGAAGTAATCTTTTTTGAATGCTATTAGGCAGTATCATTAGAATGACAATGCTGAGGAAAAGATATGATATTGTTAGAAACTTTTGAAAAAACAACTTTAGGAAGTAGGTCTGAGATTAAAGATTAATGGAGAAGATTACAAAAAATATTTAGAATATAAATGTACATTCTTAAAATTCAAGAAAGGACACTATTTAGTTAATTATGTGTCACAATTGTCCTAGGTCAGATAATATATACCAGTAAACTTAAATTATTATTATCATGTTTTAATTACTTAATATTAATTCACTTATAGCCCTGAATTTCAAGGTCAAATCTTTATTTTCTAATCTCTCAGAAATTTATTTCCCTCCAATAAAAACATAGGAAAATGTAAAAGAGTCACTACTCTCTGATCCCCATCATAAAAATATGAAGGCCTACAAAAATCTTAAAATAAAATTTCTCTTATGTGATTAGTATTATGACTCCTCTATTTCCTTAATTAATTAATTGTATATCTTAATTAGTTATATATCTTACCTCTCAAATCCCACCACTTACTTTAACTTTGCAGTACTTCTTTTCCTAATGTTGAATAAATGTTTAATTCAACACAGAATTAAAGTAGATAATGGTAAATTTCCTACTACCTGAAGAGAAAATTAAATAACTGTAATAATTAAGATAACAATCATTTAAATAATATTTGATATTAATATCTAATATTAATATTAAATTTAACTTAATATTAAGATAATAATTAAGATTTCTATGAACTACAGAGGAATCAGTGTTTTGAGATACAGTATAATTAAACTGGTCATGTTTACATGTTGTGGGTAATAGACCTTCTAAGCAAAATAAATTATCCAATAAGTGAAAATCAATCTATACCATCAATTCACAGAAATCATGTGGAAGAAAAGAAACTTTACTACCTTTATACATTGTACTGGATAAGTGACTGAGGAAGAAGATTGTTTTAGAAATAATATGAATGGGATTCCATGTGAATTAAAACTGTAAGAGTTACTAAATTTGAATGAAGTTCTTTTCCAGTTATACTTAATTTTTAAATATATAACAATGTGTGGTTTAGGTTGATTAAACTGGCTACTCTTTAAGCAAATATAATTATCCAGTATGAATGTGAGTCTATTCCTGTATTTGAATGGTAGGAATAATTTTCACAAAAGAAAAAATAGTCAACTCTCATCTTGAGAAATAAAAAGTTTCTAAGAAGTTTTTCATTTTACTCCTTTGATACTATTCATTCTGTACATTACTTTTTCAGACATTGTCTCTTATTAATATCAGCTCTGTTATATCTTTTTAAGCATTTAATGTATGACTCTTTCCACCTTTTCACCTTATTTTATTTACCTCTCACATTTGAACTCCTAGACATTCTATTAATATCATTTTTCTGTGAATCAAACAAATTGGCTAAAGCTCACTGAACTGGATCTCTTTTGCTTTTCTATTATCCACTTTTTCCATGTTTCTCTGCTGTTAGACACCCATGTGTTTGAGCTATATCAGTAGGACTTCTGGAAGTCAGAGGAAGGGAAAGAATGGTTATCATTCTAACAGTTCATTTTCTGTTGCATTATCTTGTAATAATTGCTAATGCCTTCTCTTGAGATTGTCCTCTCCATTCAACTCTCCCTCCACTTCTGCTAACCCTTACTGCATCTAGCCCATTTCATTGAAGTGTACTAATAGAACCTGCTATCATTACCTCTGTTATACTGTGACATATCTTTTAGGAGGGGGTCACAATTTTCAAATGGTCCCTTTGTTAGACACTCTGTGAATTATCTTAATTTTAGTTCTTACTGGGAACTAGATACTCACATTATATTACATTGATCCAATAAACTAAGACCTGAATGGGAATTTATAAGAGAGATAACTATTCATATTCTGGTGATGGTACAAGAAAAAAAAAATCTATGACTTGACAGGTTAATGTCTCACTTGAGTTATATGTAAGTCATTGGTTGGAAAGTTGACTTCTCTTAAGATAGTCTCTAAGGGACACTGTAAGTTCCATAGAAATATAATTCCAAGATTGCATAGGCAAGGAGAAAGAAAGTAGAAGAACTGGAAGTTGGTTGTAAAAGGTTTTGCCTAGACAGTATCTTCAGTCACATTTAGTTGGCTAAGTCTGAATGAATAGCATAATATTCCTAAAGGGACGAGTGGCACATATGTTTGAACACTAAGAGACTAAGGCAGTCTTCCATTCTGGTCACCATCTATAAGGCTTTTTTTTCCCTTTTCTTTATTTCCTATATGGAACATCCCCACCCAATCCCCACCTAGTACTTCCAGGACTACATTTGAGACCTCTTGTGTTATGCTATTGTTTTATCTATTTCAGGTCAGTTTCCTTCTTTTGTTCTGAAGAGCTATGAACTCAAAAGAAAAATTATCTTTCCTTCAAACTTGCAATATAAAATGATGGAATTGAGGAGAACAATAATAATAAAAGATGTTTCAAGGAAGAAACATTGTAGTTACAAAGTATAGAACAAAAATAGACAAGGACTAAAAAAAAAAATTAGTCCCATAAAAACAATAGACTACAAGGGTATAAAAGTCAAAATTAGACATAGGTACATAGGAAATGTATATCATGTATATTAGTTATCTTATTAATTTAAAATGAATTTCATTAATTAAATAATTATCTTTGCAGTTAAGAGGTTTATAGTATATAGTCAATAAAACTAGATATATGGCTTTACTGGGAGGTAAGTAATCGGGTAGATTTTTATGCCTCATTATTAACAACCTGAAACATTAAAAAAATAATTTTGGGCCATTGGATACTTACTAGTTTGAATAATTCTATTTTTATATTAGTCCCAGTATTATATTAAACCTAATCTTTCCCTGTTGAATAATTCCAATTTATGGAAAATTATTAAAGACTTAAATAATTAGAATGCCAATAAAAAATATTAACTAGTGATAGTGTTTCCAATGGTGACAAAGTAATTCAGGGAAGTATAATTTCAGTGTCAAATCCAGATATATTTACTTACTTTCAAATCTACTTTTGGGGCACCTGGGTGGCTTAGTCAGTGAAGCGTCTGACTTTTCGCTTAGGTCATGATCTTGCGGTTTGTGGGTTCGAGCCCCGCGTCGGGCTCTGTGAGCCTGGAGCCTGTTTCAGAGTCTGTGTCTCCCTCTCTCTCTGATCCTGCCCTGCTCACGCTGTCTCTCCCTCTCTCTCCTAGAAATAAATAAAAATTAAAAATAATTTAAAAAAATAAAAAATAAAAAAACTACTTTTTCTATTTCATCAACTAGTCAAAAGACATACATAAAGTGAAGATAGTTTATTTAATTATTTCATGGAATAAATATGAACCAAAATATTGTGACATTTTATAAGCATTTGGTTTCATAACAGCTAAAGAACCATGGTTATGTTCAATACGTCTATAAGGAAAATAGATTAAAAAAACCATAATGAGAGTAATGATTATCTTTATCAAATCCTAAAAACAAAGATGCCTTCATCCAGTCTGTACATTTGTGGCAGAAGTGCTAATATGACATGGCAACATTTACATTTGCATGTTTCTTCTCATTTAAAAAACTTAAACATTTTATCGTTTTTTGTTTTTTTTAAATTTTTTATGTTTATTTTTGAGAGACAGAGAGAGAGTGAACTGGAGAGGGGCAGATAGAGAGTCTGAAGTACAGATACACAGTCTGAAGCAGGGTCCAGGCTCTGAGCTCTCAGTGCAGAGCCCAATGCGGGGCTTAAACTTATGAACCACAAAATCATGACCTGAGCTGAAGTCAGAAGCTTAACCAACTGAGCCACCCAGGAGCCCCCAAACTTAAACAGTTTAAATGCATTGTACTACAATTTCTAAATTAATGCCAGAAATGTATAGCTAACAGTTCTCAAAGTTTTTAGTCATAAAATCCCTTTATAGTCTTGTTATTAATAATTGCATAGTATTTTTTTTTGGTTTATAGTTATTAAAATTTATAATATTAGAAATTAAGAGTGAGAAACTGATCATTTTTTTCATTTGAAATATAGTTAATAAAGCTATTACTGCTGCTATAAGAATTTTAATGAAAAAAATAACTGTTTTCTGAAAACCTTATGAAAAGAGTGATATTCTATATTTTGCAAGTCTTTTTAATATATTGCTAAGTATTAAGTAAGTTGTTTTTCATATTTGCTTCTATATGAAATCTTCTGCAATTGCTGTTTTGGTTTATGTAAGTCCAGAAAACCATCCCTCACATAGATGGGACTATGTCACATTTAGCTGGGACTATGAGAAATATTTAATAGTTTTTCTAAGTATGTGTAGATATTCTTTATTGTGCCTCACTACACAGTAATATGTTATTGTTTCACAGAGACTAGTTGCACTGTGGACCATGAATTATACCCTTTGGATTCTGTCTCATGAAGGCTTACTGTCTTATCTTCCAACTTGAATGTATCTTCAACACATGAGTGATTAGATAACAATTAGACTTTCATCATTTGGTAAAAAATTTAAATTTAAAATCTAAAATTATATTATTTGTGAAATGTCCCGAATTCCATTATTTGTGAAAATTTACACAAATCAAAGCAAAATCAAGCAAATTAAAAAAGACAGTTTAACAAGATTTGAACAAGTAAACAGATACACATATACACAGTCCTGAAATATTTTGATGAATAAGGAAAAATTATTCCAGCCAAACATTATCTTCATAATTTTGTCACTTATCTAACTTCATATGCAGACATGGCCATAATCGACATTATAATCCACACTCATTACATAAATACATGACTAAATAGAACAAAGAATCTCTTTTATTTTTTCCTTTTTTCTTACCATCATATTTTCTGATGTTGCCCATTATGTATTAGATTAAGGTTTATTATGCTACTTACCTGTTGAATATGTGACTCATAATTTCATACCAATTTAAAGCTGCAAAGAAAGAGTGAATCGAAAATTTCCCATGTAGTGGCGGAGCCACAGGGGAGACTAAAAGGGCAATGAATGATCATAGTTTTTTTACACTGTTGTGTACAGGTTCTCCAGAGAATATTTTGTCAGAGATATTTGGAAAGCACTGCTAAGTCAGTGTAACATTGTTCTAATCAGAATATTTCTAACCAATACTGCCAAGGAACAGAACATAGGATCCCAGCTGAGCCTTATAAAAACTCAATATTTGGTAAAATATAAAGAACTTGAGAAATGAACCGGCCAGGGCTTTGAGAACATTCTCTCTTGATTTTGTTTTATTTTGCCATTTCAACAGCAGCGAATGCCAGAAATTATTGTGCTTAGTCCTTGGTGATTTTAGCTTCTCTCCCTAGATTTTGCTACATTAATTTAGGCTGAAATTATCTCAACATGGTTTATAACTATAACATACAACTTTATTTAAAGTTTATTCTCCCAATTTTTTTTTTCTATTTTATTAGTGTAGTCTGGTAGCAAGGAAGATAAACTTTTATGAACATGGCTGGGAGACAGCCATGGGTGTGATCTTTCTTTCAAACTTGAATCATCATCAGTGGAATATAGCCTTAAACCTTGAAACTGAATGGACAAACAGAAGTGTTTTGGTTTAAAGTGATGTTATTTGATACTGGTTTGCCAGTTTCCAGCATTTCATATGCCATGAGACTTTCTATCTTGAAATGAAATCAGTAAGGGCTGCTGGGCCTTTTACAGCTTAGGAGCTCAAGCATATGCCACAATTGTTCTTTTGACAATCTCCACTAGCCTAAAACCATAGCATTCAGAAATTTGTGGAATAATAGAAGTCACAATTCTCAATATGACTATTAGTCATACTCATGGATATAATATTACATTTGAAAGTATGATGCATCCTTATATTTAGTATTTCTTCCCTTAAATAATATCTTAGGGTTTAATTCACACTGTAACAATTGATAACACTAAATATTTATACTCCGATAATAGATTACCAGCGTAATATCTGATAATATCAGAAGCTCTTCTCTCTCTGGTATCCTACGGAGCTCCAATTATGCTCCATACCAATTAAAAAGGAGAGCATATCCTTTGACCTTCTCAATTTTTCGCCCCGAATAATTTTGGATTTATTTGAACCATAGCCAAGCATTAAGTTTAAGTTCTGCATTGTCCAGATGCAGCAGGTTCTTTTCCTAGGGGTAATTTGTGTAAATATTTCCTTATCAATTCGTTCAGCAAACATTCAGTGCCAGATTTGTGCTGAGTTTAAAGGGCACAAAGCATAAGAACAGTTTCTGTTCTCAAATCACTTAAAATATGGAAAAAGAGTCAGAATGAAATGGTTTGAAAATTACTGTAAAACATTCTGCAGGTTAGTATAGGGACATAAAAGAGAAATTAGACATCAATCAATAGTTTGGAAAACCCTCCATAGAAGAAAAATTAGCTATAATTTGTCTCTTGAAGAGCAGGTATAGAGAGAAGGAAATTTCAGACAAAAGAAGCATTGTATCACAAAGAAGATGGCCTGTATTAGCTAGACATTTGAGAACTGAGTAGGTTTCACATGCTGAAAAATAGTAGAAAAGGAATGTATTGTAAAACATAAGATCACAAGAATAAAAAATCAAAGACATATGGTATCTATTGCTGTAACAGGTTTAGTTAAACAATATTCTATTTTGTTCGTGGGTAAATTGCTATGATTTGTAGGACTGTTTATCAATAAATACTAAAATTAGTGATCCATATATATTTTAGTACAGAAATTCTGCTTTAAGTAATAAATATATGAGAAAGACATAAAACAGTTATTTTAGCATTATTTGTACCTTAAAATGAAAAAAAATATAAAGGAGTATTTTGGAAATCCATAAATATTTTGCTATGAAATATAAATGCAATTCAACACAAAGGAGTAATTTAAAAAGTTAAGATATATTATCATATATTACATGTGCATGTCATAAAATGTTTCCAATTGTAGAATGATAAAACATGTGCATGAATATTTTTATAAACTGGGTCTCACCGTAGTGCATTTCTATCCAGTTAAATAATGAAGGATTCTAGGGACCTTTCCTCTGTTTGAGAAAAGCAGTGACACAAAAAACAAAGTGAGTCCACAATGGATCTGTCCACCTGAAGCAATAAGGATTGGCCTATTCAGAGTGCAAATTCTGCTAGATCATGCACTAAGAGTTAGGCTGCTGTCACAGAAAAGATATCACCAGATAAAGAGGTTACTTCTCTGCGCTCATGATGTGCACTTTTAATTTGAAGATGAGGCATTACCTTGTCTTGATTCCCACATAGATTTCATTCAGTTCATAGCCTGGAATTTACCACAAAGTCCCACCAACTTACTAGCAAAACAGAATGTTTCCTTATGGAAAGCAGGAAGTGAAAACCTGTCTTGTGCTTAAAAGAGAGCAAATATAATATTTGTTATGTAGCATATTAAATATCACAAATTTACTATTGCCAGATTATTATACAGTGCCTCCCCTCTTGCCTGATTCTAAATAGAGTCCTCTTCTTCCCACTAACCAACAGAAAAGCAAACAAAACCAAAACAAAAAGCTATACCCCTTACAAGTTAAAAAGACTGGGTTTTTAATTTTTTTATCTGTTGAAGGATTTGAGACTTAGTTTTGAATTAAAGCATAAAACAGGCCAAATCAGCATTGACTGCTTTCTTTAAAAAAATTCTGCTATAATTGATCTCTTTATAATATGAATGCCTTAAATATGGGGGAGGGTGGAGGGCATATATAAGAATTTATGGAAAATAAATAACTAGCACTAATATTTCAAGGTTTTTTTTCACTGCATTTACAAAAGCAGTGTTCTTTTTTTAATGTTTTTATTTATTTCTGAGACAGAGACAGAGACAGAGAGAGAAAGAGAGAGAGAGAGAGTGTGAGAAGGGGAGGGTCAGAGAGAGAGGGAGACACAGAACCCAAAACAGACTCCAGGCTCTGAGCTGTCAGCACAGAGCCTGATGTGATGGGGCTTGAACCCACAAACTTTGAGATAATGAGCTGAGCTGAAGTCGGATGCCCAACCAACTGAGCCACACAGGCACCCCATAAAGGCAGTGTTCAGAAGGACAATATAACAAATTCATAGTGTTGAGCTCCTGGGGAGAATAGAAATGGCAGTGTGAGAAGAAAGAAGCTTTCAGAAATATTTTCCAGCGTTATCATTGTTTACATACTTGACAACAATTTCCGATGTATTTAAATTCAAAAGAAAGAAAAAAGGAAAGAGAAGAAAAAGGGAAGGAACAGGGAAAAGAAAGAATGAATAAGTAAAAAGTAGAAATATGACTAAATAAACTTACATGGGCTAAATAGCAAATAGTATGAAACTCAAAACTCAGATATTTGGATTTTATTCCATAGTCAGTGGAAAACTTTTTAGTTCTTCAGATGGCTGGTAATATGGTCAGATGTATTTGGTTTAAGAAAAATATAATAAATATATACATTAATTATGTATGATTTATATGTATATCTTACATAATAAAATTAGATAATACATAGTTTATATATTACCATGTATTTATAATATACTATGTAACCTGAAGTTTATGTTATATATTAATATAATAACTTAATAATATAATAAATATATTATACATTATTCATTTTAACAACTACTACTATTAAATCATAGTTCTCATTCAGCTACTCTGTGAGCAAAGAAATATTTATGTCTTTATGAGTCTCGGCTTATATATGTCTAATTATTAGTCAATACGTTGAAATTAGGCAATAAGAAGATTCTCAAACCCTGTTATCTACCATTACCTAGCTCACTTTGTCCAGGTATTAAACTGTGTAAACAGTAACAATGGAATATTAATCATATTAAATAGTGTTTATTAGCATTAAATCTCTTAGGTGTTTTGCCAAGAAAGTTCTGTACCTAAAATGTAGATATTATTAGTAGCCCTATAATGGATGAGAAAAATAAAATTCAAAATAATTAAATAGCTTGCCAAAGGTCACTACCTCAAATTGAGGTAGTTCATAATCAAACCTAAGTCTGTCTGTCTTCAGAATACATGATCTTCCCACTATGCTTCTATTTCTCCCTTTTTGTTTGATAATAAACCCAAGTGTATTTTTTTCTCACATAAATCTATACAATGGGAAAAAGATAATCAGACGAGATTGATCATAATGATTAAAATGTGCATAGAAAACACATGAGACCACTAGTGTGTGTCTTTTCCTTATATTCAATTTGTTCCAGCAACTGTATAAGCCAATACACTCTACTTTATTTTCAGTTTGGATGTGGAGCAGTGAAATGTTATTTTCTGATGCCAATGTTTTTATTTTCTTTTGAAGAGAGAATTTAATTTCCCCCTATAGAGACAACAGGTCTCATAAATTGCTGCAATTTACATTGCTCCTGTATGTGGAAGGACATGCGAGCTAGAGAAAAACAGTCAGGAAAATAGAGATGAGTACTGTGCAGCTACAGAGTTCCTTGTGTTTTTCCGAGCATCGAGTCACATTAAGAGTGGTTGTTCATTTGTTGTCCAGTGCAGAAAGCCACTTTGGAGCTGAAATTTGTATCCATTAGAAATCATACAATTCTTGGGGCGCCTGGGTGGCTTAGTCGGTTAAGCGTCCGACTTTCGCTTAGGTCACGATCTCATGGTTTGTGGGTTCGAGCCCCGCGTCGAGCTCTGTGCTGACTGCCAGCTCAGAGCCTGGAGCCTGTTTCACAGTCTGTGTCTCCCTCTCTCTCTGACCCTCCCCTGTTCACGCTGTCTCTCTCTCTCTCCTAGAAATAAATAAAAAGAAAAAGAAAAAGAAATCATACAATTCTTGTTTTAATGTACGTATCAGTACCCAGAAGGTTTTATGTATTCACTAGGATAAATATCCAATGCTCAATATTGAGTCGGGTTATTTAATTAACATTAAAACCCTAAAATGAACATAAAGTCTATATGTTATTTTTTTAAAAAAGTCTAACAAATTCCAGTTTTCTCTAGATATATAATATAAAATATCTAACATGTTTAGTGTTCACAAGTCAGTTACCATGGTAAATATTTTATCATACATTAATTTTTCACATTTCTGTGACATGAATACAATTTGGGGACCAATTTTATAAATGAAGAACCTGAAGCCCAAGAGGTAGTAACTTGCCAAAAGTCATACAATAAATGAGTTTTCAGACCAGCATTTGTGCTCACTTATTTGACTACAGAGGCTGACTATATAAGATTGTGTTAGATGAGTTTCCAAATGTGAAGAGGCCAGATAAGAACAATGAAACAAGAAGGCAAAAATGTGGGAACTATGTAAATTAGCCTGTTATTAGAGCTGGAAGCCATTCCATCCTTTGTTTATTTGTCCGTTCAATAATTATTTACTTTTTTCCTTGCATGAGCCACCTCTCACACAATGATGGCTGAGAGATAAGAATTCACAGCTCTAAATTAGGTGTTCCTTGATCTAGTTGTTACCTTTTTAATTAGGTGTCTAGATTCATGACAGTATCATTAGCTACCAAAAGCCTTTTTTAAGTGAAAATCTAGCTCACCTGTTAGGCATAGATAGTGAAGTATAAATGAAAAGAACTGTGAATAAGCCAAGGAAGGTGTACAATCCTAACAAGCATTAAAGGGGGAACAGATAGAAATACAAAAGATATAATATATATGAGGACCAGAATTTGAACTCTTGAAAGAAGGCTACCTTGAAGAAGTAGGTCTTTTTTTAAAGGGATGAAATAGGTCAGGTTTTCTTAAATAATAGGTGCATTGTTTTAGAATAGAAACCCAGTGAATCCTAGCCGTCGCTAAGAGCACTGTACAAATCTGGAGGCATATACCTAGAAATAAATGTATATGCTAGTGAAAAGTAGGAAGGTATTAGAGGTAAGATGTCTGGTATTGTAAAAACGTCTATGTTTCAAACAATGTTATTGTAAAAACGTCTATGTTTCAAACAATGTTGAAATTACCGGTCAGTATAGGAAACCCAAGTTCATAGTCTTTGATTAAGGTTAACTGTAGGGTACCCTGCTCACAGGAGGAAAGAGAGTTGTTGGTGCACGCATGACTCCCACTCATTTCAGTATTTTTTTTTTTTTTGCACCAGAAATGCAGAGGTCAAAGGAAAATGTATATTGGAGTAGGTACAGCAATAGTCAAAGAAGAACAAAGGACTAAATAATTAATTGTTACAAATTTCCAGATTTGTAAGGGGGCATTTTTGTTTGAGATAGCTCAATCAGTGAAACAAGGAAATATTTAATTTGGATTCCCAATATTAGTCTCTCACCCTCTGATTCTGTAAAGGTAGCAATGCCACAATTAAACTTGAGGAAATAATAATTCTCCCAAATGATGTGAGTCTTTCAGTTGTTCTCCCAGAATAGCCTGAATGAAATGATTGTATGCCTGTTTTGCAAATGAAAATTTGAGGGGCACTTGGGTGGGTCAGTTGAGCGTCTGACTTCAGCTCAGTCATGATCTCAGAGTTCTTGAGTTTGAGCCCTGCGTTGGGCACTGCGCTGGCAGCTCAGAGCCTGGAGTCTGCTTCAGATTTTGTGTCTCCCTCTCCTCCCTTCTTGCTCACTCTCTCTCACTCTGTCTCTCTCTCTCTCTCTCTCTCTCATTCTCTCCTTCTCAAAAATAAATAAGCATTAAATTTTTGTAAAAAGAAAATGAAATTTTGAAATGTTTTTCTTAACATTTTTCTTCATTTACTAACTTTGCACATGAAGGAATAGCAATGTAAATATATTTTTACTTCAGCTAAATTAAAAGAGATGGTAAACTATTCCTATTATATCTTGTTCAATCCTTATATTTCTGAAAAAGTCAGATACATAAAAGTCTTAGATTATTAAAATAATCTACATTTAGAAGTGCTAGAAGAACTATTTCTGTTTAATTGGCAAGTGGTGCAGGCTATTCTTGTTAAAGAGGAAAATCTAACTGTAATTAGGCAAAATAGTAATACCCACTGAGAACAAATAATTGTAGGTGTTTTTCCTACAGCATTGCTCTGTGGTCTATAGCAATAACAGTAATAATATTATATAAAACTGGAACACTTCATGCTAGTTTCCCAATAAAGCCTATGCATAGAAAAATATCACTTGGGGCATTTCCTAGTAATATTGTGTCTGCCCAGATCCACTAAATCAGACTAGAGAGAAGGAACCTAGGTAGAAATATATGTTTTTAGAAGTACCTTATTTGATTTTTATGCAGCGAGCCTGGTATCTTTATTCAGATTAGCTCCTGAGAAATATGATTATTCAGAATTTTAATTTCCTTGTGGTTGGAAAGAGGAGTTTCCCTTTAAATATTCTAATTAAATGTTCTTATAGGAAATCAATAATAGTTTGAATTCATAGTTGTTTAATATACAACATCTTATAACATTTACTGTGGGTTACTTGAGCGATGCTACAGTGTTATGTCAGCAAATTATTATTTTTGTGTGTGTGTGAATTTGATTGGAAGATGTAGCTGGCATAAATGAATACAGACACTAAGGGATAAATTGTAGCCTAGTTTATCATATACCTTTGCTTTTATAATCTGTCTTAAACTTTTTCAGAAACATTTTTGTACACATGAAAAAATAATTACTCTATGGGCTTATGTATGCAAATTCCAGGTCTGAGGAATATATATTTGACTTTGGCTAGCAAGCATAGGTAATTACAATGTTGGAATTCTTTAATACTTTCTTGATATTCTCCCTGAGTGTACAGTCACCACATACACAGAGTAAGTTATTAATTGTAAATTTTTATTAATAGAAAGAACAAAACACAGGTAAGTATAGATCTCTAGTTCTCCAACCCTCTATGGGGTCAAGTTTCAAGACTCTTTATATTTCATAACACTAATTGGGGGATATTTATTAGAGTATGGTTTTCTGTGCACTATCAAGCACAGCATAATAATAAAAAAACGGGAATAAAAATTAATGAAATCTGTACAAGTTCACTAGGGAGGAAACTATAAAATATTGCTGAAAAAGGAATTTGTTATATTTATATAAATAGAAAGGTAACTATTGCATGCATATAGGTTGAAAAACAAATATAAATATGATGTTTCTCCCCAAATATCTCTACCTTTAATGAAGTATCAATCAAATCTCAGGTTTTTTAAATAAGCTGACAAGTTAATTCTAAAATTTATATGAAAAGAGAAATAGCTAAAATCTATAGGGCACACTTAAAGAAAAAGAAAAGAATCTGGAGGATTTATACCACCAGATATCAAGATCTTTAACAAAGCTGAACAATGATCATTTCTGACATATGTATAATTAATGAAATATTTAACAATTTTTAAAAGTGCTATAAAGTATTCTTACCATAGAAATATATTATTCTTGGGGCACCTGGGTAGCTCCTTTGATTAAGCATCTGACTTCGACTCATGTCCTGATCTCACAGTTCTTGAATTCAAGCCCAGCATCTGGCTCTGTGCTGACAGCTCAGAACCTAGAGCCTACCTCAGATTCTGTGTCTCCCTCTCTCTCTGCATCTCCCCCACTCATACTCTGTCTGTCTCTCAAAAATTAATAAACATTAATTTTTTAAAAGTTTAAAATAAAACATATTTAAATGAAATATATTATTCTTTCCTGTAATTTTTACTGTTGTTATTATAAGGTCATTACCAGGATCTTGAGCATCATTATTGAAGAGAATTATTCTGCCTCATACTATTGTAGAGAGGCAGAAAATAAAAATATATATCCTCTCAATGGTATTCTATATGTCCTATTAATAGGAATGGAATATTTTGGTTATTCAGTGTGATAATGGATTTTCACTTATTTGCTAATACTCCAAGTACTTCATACTTATAAGAAAGATAATTTATAAATTAGGAAACTTCTGGGAATATTAAAATTACTGTGTTCTGTCATAGAACAGTCATAGCTTATTTATCTGCAAAGAAATTAAATTAAGAAGAAATCTGTTGTATTCCATGTTCCAGATATAATGCCTAAAACTTATAAAACATTTTATAACCAACAGATATATTCCCACAGTGAATTAGAATTATCACAAATTTAGTGGCATTAAAATATTTCAGTTTGTTATCTCATTGTGTCCGTAAATCTGAAGTCTGACATGGTATACTATATTATCTTCTCAGGAACTCATCAGACCAAAATCAAAGTTTCAGTGTGCTTGACTAGGATCTGGAGGCTTTGGGGAAGAATCTATTTTCAAGATTATTCAGATTTGTGACAGAATCCAGTTCCTTGCAGATATAGGACCTATTTTCCCATTTCTTTGATTACTATCAGTCTAGTGTCTTCCTCAGCACCTTAAGGCCAACTGAATCCCTTCTCAAGTAACCACTTCCATCTTCAAAGCAACAAGAACACATTGAATTCTTCTGCTTCAAATATCTACTTCTGCTAGTGCCAGGAGGGGAGAAAAAAAGAGTCTTTGATTAATCTCTCATGTAATTAAATCAGACCTATCAAATAATCTTGTTTTGTAAGGTCAGCTTGTTATCTAATGAAACAGAATCATGAGAGTGATTTCTCATATTCATGGATTCCAGTGATCAGAGCACGTTATCTTAGAGGTTGGAGATGCGGGAAGTGAAAGCTCTGCATACCACACATAGATAACTTGTGAAATTACTATAATTACGACTTGGTTACAAATGAGATTTCTGAGGCTCAGAGATTGAAGTAATTTGTATAAATTCTAGTAATTTGCAAGGAAGTTAACTATCTCTAGAATTAAAGACCTTTCAATAAATGCATTTCCCAAATGAATTGTATCCTTTCAACAACTGAGCTAACTAGACATAAAAGTGGACATAACACCTCCAACGGTTTAATACAGTGCTTTTGTGTTTTGGTTTTTGTTAAAACATAATATGGAAGAGTAGAAGAAAATAAAGTTGGTGTCACATTATCTGAGTGGTAGGTGCTCAATACTATATTAATGATATGGATCATATGACATAGCAGTCCATGAATATGTTGCAGACACATGAAAAATTGAAGCACATGATGAAAAGTAAATTCAAGAGATTATTTCCAGTCATCACTGGAACAGTCTATTTCTCTAGACCCCCACTATCCAATATAGTAGCTCCTCACTACATATGATTATCGAGTGCTTGAAGTAAGTCAAGTCCAAATTGGCTTGTGTCATCAAGTATAAATGCATATCCACTTAGGAAGGCCTAATATGAAAAATAAAAATATAATATATGCAATTAATAATTTTATATTCATTATCTTTGCAATATTATTTCAAATATTTTGAGTTAACTACATGATAATAAAACTAAGTTTACCTCTCTTTAAAAATTATTTTTAATGTGTTTTCTTGGAAAGTTTTAATTATATATGTGTCTCACTTTATGTTTCTATTGAACAGGACTACTTTAAAACACTGTAGCAAGAAATATTTTTTCCTTAGGATGCACTTTACCCATATCAATATTCTCATATCAGGAAATTGTTTATTTTCCTGTTATCTGCAGATCACCTAAGGAGTTATTTATGAATAGATAAGTATTTCTTCCTTCACATATGTTCAATCAGTGTACCGTTAAAAAATCAAAATAAACATGGGGCGCCTGGGTGGCTTAGTCGGTTAAGCGTCCGACTTTCGCTTAGGTCATGATCTCGCGGTTCGTGGGTTCGAGCCCCGCGTCGGGCTCTGTGCTGACTGCCAGCTCAGAGCCTGGAGCCTGTTTCAGTCTGTGACTCCCTCTCTCTCTGACCCTCCCCTGTTCACGCTGTCTCTCTCTCTCCTAGAAATAAATAAAACATTAAAAAAAATCAAAATAAACAAAGCAAAGATTTAAGATTGGAAAAGCTTTATTTCACTATTAGAATAAAAAGAGAATATGAGGCAGTGTGCCTGGTATAAATCTGATTTTGCTCTTGTCCTTGTTTGTACTTCAGATTGTTCCTCTGCTTGTTGAACTCATTTCTTCTCTCCATCCAGGTCGGACAAATTGACCTCAGTGTTCATCTTCTATTAATTCAATAGAAACTTTGTGCTTGAATCAGCTCTGCTTGACACAGGGAAAAATGAGAAATGGGGCCATTGATATGCAAAGAAGGGTGATGTGGTAGACTAAAGGGGGTAGGCTTTTGGCCAGCCGTTTCCAACATGGCTCATTTAAAATTCCCACTCGTTTAAAACAAAAAATTAATGAGTCTGCTAAAGAGATCTTATGAATGCTGAAGAATTAAAAGGATGAAGTCTGAAGGGCATAAGAATAATTTTTCAATGAATTCTCTCTGACCACTCATGCTCAGGTGTGATATGTAACCTCTTACTTTTTTTGAGTCCTTCTATTGTTGTAAATGGACTCACTACGACCTTTCCCATAAGGAAAAAAAGAAGTGATTTTGATAAAATATCTTGGAAAGTTGCCTTTGCTTTCAAAAAGTAATAAAAAGTGACTAAAAGACTAAGCAAGTTTAGGTAACATACAGAGATTTGAGAAAACGCTGCATTAGCAGACAAATTATTTGATTTCGAAGTAAATTCACTCTAAGAACTAACTGAATATAGGTAGCTAACTCTAAAAAGGCTAATGATTTTTTTTTTTACTTTTAGTATAAAAGGTTTACTTCCTTGAGGAGAAAACACTTGGTTACCTAATTTGTAAAATAGTTTAGTTTCTCGGTATTCATATGTACTAAAAACATAATTGAATACACTTTCGTGGGTGGTTGCTATCTTTACCTCTCAAGTGCACATTATTCACATAAATAGTATTTGGGACATGTTTACATGTATAAAAAGGAATAAAAGTGTAAATTAATACTTGTATATCTTTTGGTAGCTGCAAAATAGCTCATTCTAAGTAGCATGCAGACCTATACCTACATTATCTATTCATGGTTTCCATGAAGATAAGATAATTTACAATATGGTGTCCATCCCTCAAAAAATATACACAGTAAGCCCTTCAGAAGATTTGTAATGTTGGGGCGCCTGGGTGGCTTAGTCGGTTAAGCGTCCGACTTTCGCTCGGGTCATGATCTCGCGGTTCGTGGGTTCGAGCCCCGCGTTGGGTTCTGTGCTGACTGCCAGCTCGGAGCCTGGAGCCTGTTTCAGTCTGTGACTCCCTCTCTCTCTGACCCTCCCCTGTTCATGCTGTCTCTCTCTCTCTCTCCTAGAAATAAATAAATAAAAAAAAACATTAAAAAAAAAAGATTTGTAATGCAACAGATTTATGAAGAAAGAAAAATGCATGATTTTAAACACTTGCATTAAGTAGTAACATTTTAAATGGATAATAAAACATTCAACTAAAATTTTTTTGCAAACTAACATGGTAAATACTAACCAATGAAGATAATAAATATAAAAGCAGAGACTTATTTTAAAAAGAGAGAAGCAGTAAATTTGATAAAATCAAGATTTAGTTCTTCAGAGAATAACAAGCTTGATAACAGTGTTATTTAGTCAAATTAAAGAAAAGAAAACACAAATACTAAAAGCATAATTTAGACCAGGAAATCTATTGGTATGAAATTTAAATTGTAGAATATGGGTTGACAATTTGTGTGTTAATAAATGTGAACATTTCATCACTATGTTGGATTTTCTAGAAAAATGAAAATAATTCAAATTATATTAAACAAAAGTATAAAATTTAAATGAACAGTTTGTGAGAAAAGAAATTTGGTCAATGTTAGAAAAACACTTTAGAAAATAGCACACTTCAAAACCATGTGCTTTACATATAAGGATATACGATTATTGTGTAATTTGCAATCTTTAATAACAAAGGAAGCATTAAGCTTTTTCAGTTATTTTAAAAAGAAAAAGTAAACTTGATGCAAAAACACTTAAAAATACACAAAATATAAATGAAAACAAACATAAATCACATTTATGCTTATAGTGGCCAAAATTTTATTGTCAACTATAATGCAGTATAATATTTAAAATATAACACACTACATTTTATTCTAATCTCCATTGTATCTGTGGTCAAATGTCTATGTACCAGTGAAGGAAATGCCAGTTGTATGTTGTGTGGAAATTATGGCTACATAGTGAAGTGTTCCTTCCTACTGTCTGATAAGTACATGTAATGGCAGGTGCTCCAGTAGTCAGTTTGGAGCATGAGGTTCCCTTATATATGGAAATCACATGGCTTGAGACTAATAGGAAAAAGCTGGCCAATGCTCCCTTAATATAGCTGACACTTTAGCCTATTCTCCGTTCCTTTGTGCCCCTTCCATTGAAAAAATCAATTTCTGCTTAAGCCAGTTTTGCTCAATATTGAAATTATTTTTACAAATAAATTATTCTGATATCTAAAATTTGTTTGTTTTTAAGCATGACATGAAGCTATAATAGGAGTAATGTGTAGGGAAGAAATAATAAATTTAAAATAGGGCTCAATGCTAAAAATATAAAATGTGAAGAAAATGAGTGATTAAAAAAAATTTTTTTTGATGTTTATTTATTTTTGAGAGAGTGTGAGGAGGGGAGGAACAGAGAGAGGGAGACAAAAAATCCAAAGCAGACTCTAGGCTCAGAGCTGACAGCCTGTGCTGATACTTCAGAGTCTGATGCGGGACTTGAACTCATGAATTGTAATATCATGACCTGAGTCGAAGTCGGACACTTAACCAACTAAGCTACCCAAGTGCCCCAAGAATGAGTGATAAGACCAAACTATGTAGATATTGGATTTATTTTCTATGTAATAAAAATTTGCTAGAGATGAGCAAGAGATTCAGAACTACATTTTTAAATAAAAATATTAATGCATAACTTTTTTTCAAGGAAGGACCTATTAATATTATTAACATTTTTTCCATCATATCAAGTACACTCTTTAATCCCCATCCCTCATCTCAGCACAAATGTCCTCTCTGATAACCATTAGTTTGTTCTCTATAGTTAAGAGTCAGCTTCTTGGTTGGTCTCTCTTTTTTCCTTTGCTTGTTTTGTTTCTTAAATTTCACATGAGTAAAATCATATGGTACTTGTCTTTCTCTGACAATTTCTCTTAACACTGTACTGTCTAGATCCATCCATGTTGTTGAAAATGACAAGATTTCATTCTTTTTATGGTTGAATAATAGCCTACTGTGTGTGTGTGTGTGTGTGTGTGTGTGTGTGTGTGTGTGTGTGTGCGCACTTGCATGTGCGCATTTAGATAGGTGTGGAGAGAGAGAGAGACCACATCTTTATCCATTCATCTACCTATGGGCAGCTGAGCTGCTTCTATAGTTTAACTATTGTAAATAAAATAATGCTGCACTAGGCATAGGCATGGATATATCCCTCTGAACTTGTATTTTTGTATTTTGAAAGTAAAAACCCAGTAGTGTGATTACTGGATATGTAGGGTAGTTCTGTTTTTCATTTTTTGAGTTTTCCACAGTGGGTGCACCAGTTAATATTCCCACCAGCAGTGCAAGAGGATTCCTTTTCTCTACATCCTCACCAACACGTAGTTTCTTCTGTTGCTAATTTTAGCTACTCTGATAGATGTAAGGTGATATCTCATTGTAGTTTGGATTTGCATTTTCCTGATAATGAGTGACATTAGACATCTTTTTGTCTGTCTATTAGCCATCTGTATATTTTCTTTGGTAAAATATCTGTTCATGTCTTCTGTCCATAATTATTTGGATTATTTGTTTTTGGGTATTGAGTTGTATTAGTTCTTCATATATTTTGGATACTAACTCTTTATCAGATATGCCATTTCTAAATGTCTTCTCCCATTCAGTAGGTTGCCATAATTTTGTTGTACAGTAACCTTTTATTTTTATGTAGTCCCTATAGTTTATTTTTGCTTTTATTTCCCTTGCATCAAAGAACATCTCTAGAAAAGTATTGCTATGGCCAATGTTAGAGAGTTTACTATCTGTGGTCTCTTCAAGGACTGTTATGTTTTCAAATCTTCCATTAGGCCTTTAATCCATTTTTGTATTATTTTTGGTTTGTTTTTGTCTATGGTGAAAGAAGGTGGTCCAGTTCTATTCTTTGTCATGTGATTGTCCAGTTTTCCCAAAACCATTTGTTGAAGAGATTGTCTTTTTCCATTAGATATTCATTCCTCTGTAGAAGATTAATTGGCCATGTAATCGGGCGTTTATTTCTGGTCATTCTATTTTATTCTGTTCATCTCGGTGTCTGTTTTTATGCCAGTACCATCATGTTTTAATTACTACGACTTCATAATATAACTTGAAATCTGGAATTGGGGAACCTCCAATTTTGTTTTTCTTTTTCAAGATGCCTTTGGCTATTTGAGGTCTTTTGTGGTTCCATAAAATTTTAGGATTCTTTTTTCTTGTTCTGTGAAAAATGTTGTTTGTATTTTGATAGGGAATGTATTGAATCAGTAAATTACTTTGGGTAATATAGATATTTTAGCAATTTTATTCTTCCAGCTCATAAGCATGGAATATCTTTTATTTTTTTTTTGCATCATCTTGAATTTCCTTCATCATTGTTTCTATAGTTTTCAGAATATGGGTATTTCACCTCTTTTGTTAAATTTATTCTTAGATATTTTATCAGTTTTGGGAGAATTGTAATTGGGACCGTTTTTTAATTTCTTAATGTAAAGTAATGCATCAGATTTCTGTATACTGGTTTTGTATCCAGGGTTTTACTGATTTCATTCATTTTTAGCAGTATTTTGGTGGAGTCTTTAGGGTTTTCTATATATAATATCATGGCTTCTGCAAAGAGGTAGAGTTTTACATCTTCCTTACCAATTAGGATGTCTTCTATTCCTTTTTCTTGTCTGATTGGGTGGCTAAGCCTTCCAGTACTATGTTGAATAAAAATGGTAGTGTGGACATCCTTGTCTTGTTCCTGACCTAGAAGAAAAGCTCAGGTTTTCATCATTGAGTATGACATTGGCTTTGAATTTTTGAGATAATGGCCTTTATTATGTTGAAGTAAGTCTCCTCTAGACTTACTGTCACACGGTTTTTATCAAGAATGGATGCTATACTTTCTCAAATGCTTTTGCTGCATCCATTGAAATATCATATGGTTTTTATTCTTTCTCTTATTTTTAAAAAATCTTTAATGTTTATTTATTTTGACAGAGAGAGAGGGAGAGAGAGAGAGAGAGAGAGAGAAAGAAAGCATGAGTGGAAGAGGGCCAGAAAGAGGATCTGAAGCAGGCTTCATGCAGTGAGCACAGAGCCTGATGCAGGGCTTGAACTGATGAAGCATGAGATCATGACTTGAGCAGAATCAAGAGTTGGCCGCCTAACCAACCAAGCCACCAGACACCTCCATTCTTTTTCTTACTGATGTGACTTATCATGTTGATAGATTTGTGAATAATGAACTACCCTTGCATCCCAGGAATAAATCCCACTTGATTATGGTGAATGATTTTTTAAACATATTTTTGGATTTGATTTCCTAGTATTTGGTTGAGGATTTTTTCATCTATATTCATTAGAGATATTGGCCTGTGGTTCTCTTTTTCTGTGGTTATTTATCTGGTTTTATGACCAGGGTGATACTGGCTTCACATAATAAATTTGGAAGATTTCCTTTTTGTATTTTTGGAATAGTTTGACAAGAATCAGTATTAACTCTTCTTTAAATGTTTTGTAGAATTCACCTGTAAAGCCATCTGGTTGTGGACTTAAAAATAATTATTAATGATTCAATTTCTTTGTCAGTAATTTTCTATTTCTTACTATTATAGTTTTGGTAGTTAACATTTCTAGGAATTTATCCATTTTTTTCTAAATAGTCCACTTTTTGCCATACAATTTTTCATAATATTCCTTTATAATCATTTGTATTTCTGTTATATTGGTTGCTATTTCTACTCCTTCATTTGTGATTTTGTTCATTTGGGTCCTTTCTGGTTTTGTTTTGTTTTGTTATGGGTTTTGCTAGAGTTTTATCAATTTTATTGGTCTTTTCTAAGAACCAGTTTCTGGTTTCATTGATCTGTTCTATGGTTCTTTTAGTTTCTATATGATTTATTTCTGCCCTAATCTTAATTATTTCCTTCTAGTTTCTACATTTCAGCTTTTTCTCTTTTTCTACCTTTGTTAGGTATAAAGTTAGGTTTTTCATTTGAGATTTTTCTTGTTTCTTGAGGCATATCTCTATGCTACATACTTTCCTTTTAAAATCACTTTTGCTTCGTCCCAAAGATTTAGGACTGTTGTGTTTACATTTTCATTTGCTTCATGTAATTTTTTATTTCCTCTTTGGCCTCTGGGGGGACCCATTAATTATTTAGAAACAATTTTAACCCCCATGTATTTATGCTCTTTATAGAGTTTTATTCATGGTTAACTTCTAGTTTCATAGCACTGAGGTCAGAAAAGATACACGGCATGACTTTGATTTTTTTTTTTAATGTGCTGAGTTGTGTGTGTGTGCGTGTGTGTGTGCGTGTGTGTGTGTGTGAGCGTGTGACCTATTATTTGATCAGTTCTGGAGAATGGAGCACTTGAAAAGAATATGCATTCTGCTATTTTAGGATAGAATGTTCTGAAGATATCTATTGATTCCATCTGGTCCAGTGTTCTTTCAAAGTCATTGTTTCTTTGTTTATTCTCTTTTGATGTAAGTTCACTGATGTAAGTAGGGTGTTAAAGTCCATTACTATTACTGTTTTATTATCGATTAGCTCCTTCATGTATGTTATTAACTGTTTTATCTATGTGTCTATTTCTATCCTGGGTGCATAAACATTTACAATAGTTACATCTTCTCTTGGATTGTCCCTTTATTATTATATTTTGTCCTTCTTTGTCTCTTGTCATAGTCTTTGTTTTAAGGTCTATTTTGTCCTATATAAGTATTGCTACCCCAGCTTTTTTTTTGACATCTATTTGCATGATAAATATTTCTCCATCCCCTCACTTTCAATATGTAGGTGTTTGTACGTCTGAAATGAGTCTCCGCAGGCAATGTACTATCTTGCTTCTCTGTGTCTCTTTATTTTTTTTTAACAATTTTTTTTAATGTTTTATTTATTTCTAGGAGAGAGAGAGAGAGAGATAGCATGAGCAGGGGAGAGTCAGAGAGAGAGGGAGTCACAGACTGAAACAGGCTCCAGGCTCTGAGCTGGCAGTCAGCACAGAGCCCGACGCGAGGCTCGAACCCACGAACAGCGAGATCATGACCTAAGCGAAAGTCGGACGCTTAACCGACTAAGCCACCCAGGCGCCCCATTCTCTGTGTCTCTTTAGTTGTTGTCATTATTTTGTTGTTGTTTGATTCACCTCATGATTTAATTTGTGATTGTTCAGATTAGGATACTTTAGGTATATGAATTGAAGTATAAATATTCATGGTGTGTTTCATTTTTAAGTATCAAACATAGATATAGGGATATAGTAATCTTTAAACATATGTAAAATAATAAAATTGTGAGATAAATAAAATGTTTCATCTATTTGAAAGGAATAATTAGAGCAATTTTACATTGAAAAGAGTTAACAGAAGGTCAAGAGGGAGATGCAATAATTTTCTCCAAATAATAATCCTTGTCAAACAGATAAAGTGATCTCCAGTATTTACAAAATGTCAAATGTTTATGCTTAATATTAATGCGGGGCTCAACACAAGAAAGGAATAAATTTGGGGCTCAACACAAGAAAGGAATTTTCTGATAGTTTAGTCTGGAGAACTAACTGCACTTCACAAAGTTAGAGTTCAGTCAAGTCAATTATATTAAGACAGACAGTTTGTGAAGATAGTTTGGAAGGCACTCAAACAACCAAAAGAGTGATCCTGGAACATATTCTACACACCTAAACCTTTAAGAGTAAATAAAAATCTTACTTGCTTATAATAGAATTATATATAGATATAGCTATATGTCTAGATATAGCTATAGTAATAGATACTTTTTCATGTCTATTTATTTTTGAGAGGCAGAGGAGACCATGAGTAGGGGAAGGGCAGAGAGAGAGAAGGACAAGGAATCTGAAGCAGGCTCCAGGCTCTGAGCTATCAGCACAGAGCCCAATGTGGGACTCATATCTGCAAACTGTGAGATCATGACCTGAGCCCAAGTTGAGCATTTAACCAACAGCCACTCAGGAGCCCCAATAATAGAATTATGTTTTTAAATATAATTATTACATAATTGTATGTATTATGTACTATACATGTAAATTATATTTTTAATTATAAATATTATAGGTAACATCATAATTTATACACTCATTTGTCAGAAAGACTATGAAATGAGAATTGTGTTTACTTAAAATCACAAAATCCATCAACTCCATTATAATAAATATATATATATAGAAAAATATGATGCATTGTCAGAGAAAAATCCATGTGTGTGTGTTTGTGTGTGTGTGTATGTTTGTGTATTTAGACAAAGTTGCTGATTGATGATTTTAGTAACAGGTAGAAACTTTCCCTCTGTAGCTTGCATATCAGTGAAACATTTCTAATGCCGATTTCTTTGAAATTTTTGTTAAGAAATTAAAAGTATGTTTTAATTTTGTAAGTAAACACAAAACTGACTTAACTGAACTTCATCTGAATAGCTTTTAGAGATTAAATTTGAAAAAAAAATAATTCATTCCCGCAAAGCAATATCAGAATTGCTACCCAATACCCAGATAAGAAACTCAAAACTAGAATATACTATTTATGTACAGTTCTCTTTCTCCTAGTCTTACAGATTCTCATTTCTTTTATTTTTTTAATTTAAATTCAAGTTAGTTAAAATACAGTGTAGTGTTGGTTTCAAGACTATAACCCGGTGATTCATCACTTCCCTGTGACACCCAGTGTTCATCCCAACAAGTGCCCTCCTTAATGCCCACTACCCATATAACCCATTCCCCCCAAACACCTTCCACCAGCAACCCTCAGTTTGTTCTCTGTATTTACTAGTCTCTTATGGTTTGCGTCCCTCTGTGTTTTTATCTTATTTTTCCTTCCTTTCCTCTGTGTTCAAGTGTTTTATTCCTTAAGTTCCACATTTGAGTGAAATCATATGGTATTTGACTTTCTCTGACTGACTTATTTTGTTTAGCATAATACCCTCTATTCCAGAGTTCCAGGTCAGCACAATATTCTTCTACCCCTTTAATAAGGTTTGTATTTACATATTTGTTGTACAGCTCTGCATTCTTTCCTAGGATCTCTCTTACTTCTCAAGATTTCAAAAAATGTTAAATATTTAAATGTTCAAAATGTTCTGTTCCCATATAAAACACTGATTTGACTGTGTCTTCAGTGAATACCTACACAGAGGCATAATATTTGTGAATCTACCTGTGATGATCAATTTTATGTGTCAGCATGGAAGTATATGGCTGCTTCAGTTGGAGGATTGTGAGACTTGATCTCAGGGTTGTGGGGTCTGAGCTTGGCTGTATAGTTCCCAGTTATTCAGTCAAAAACTATAATTGTGATTAAATTTAATAATCATTTGATTTTAAGAAATGGCTTGATTCCTGATTCGATCAATTAAAAAGCCTTAAGAACAGACTACAAACTTCCCAGGACAAGAAGAAATACCCACTGTGGACAGTAATTCCAGTTTATATCTGAGACCTCTAGCCTTCCTTTCCTGATGGCTGGCCCTATAGATTTTATACTTATGTAGCCACTTCCAACATTGTATGGCCTAATTCCTTTAAATTAACCTTCTACTAGTCTTATGTCTCTGGTCATATAGGCTAAAAAAGATTTGGGTAACAGAAGAGCATCCAAAACCAAAAATCTTTAGGGTGAATTCTGTCAGTTGGCACTTGGTTTTCTGGAATTGTGTCGCTAATGTAATTAGATTTAAAGTGACTAAATACTGTATTTACAATAGTAAAGTATGCATTAGTAGTTCACAGCATGTTGAGGCAATAGAGACATGCAAAATATTGCCATTGGATATTACAAACCAAATATTTATGCAAAGTGAAACTCGTGATGAGAATGTCACACACCTAAATTCTGCCAAATTTCCTTTGCCAGTAGATGCAGTCTTTCTTTCTCTGCTTACAGATGTTACCTTTCCCTTGTGTGAAGAATTTATAATCACCTCCCTGGAGATAGTTACATTGCTAGTCATGGTGATTCTCCTCAAAACCTACCACCCTCAAAACCTTTCATTCTCCTTTATTCTAGATTTATAAATAGATTCAAGTCCCACCAGACCCCAAATGGTGACGTGCAAAGTGTGGACCACAACGGTGTGCCATACACCAAAGGAACAGCACAATATTTCTTATTATATGACAGAAATATGGGGATATGTGTGGGAATGTATCTTCAAGGTATGGGATCATGTTTCTCTTTTGTCTTTCCAATTGGAGAAAGACCGTATGTTGACCGAGTGTTTCCATGAATTTAAAATTTTTGAGAGAATATAAGTATTAGGGAGGCAATAATAATTATTATCAACAGAACAATGCCTATGATCTGGAAAGCGCTCAAGCCAGAGTCCCCATGACCCAAAGCAACTAGAATCAAGTCAGGAAAGGATACTGAAGATAAGCATACTTCTTTAAGCCAGTTGGCCTCCTTATGTATTTCATATGACCATGTGTACACATTTCCCAAACTGTTTATCCCAACAGCCTTTTTCCAGAGAAGTTGAAGCACTGAAATTCAGGGAGAAGTTTATGAGTTTTAATTCTAAAGTTTTGGCTTATGAGTTTTTGTTCTAAAAGAATTACAGGATCACCAGCATCATCGCAAATCCAAGAGTCTAATAGCTTTACATACATGGACTTATTCCATCTTCCATATTTCACACCTAAGCACTAGCATCACTGTCATATTATATCATGTACAATCATAATAAGTATATATAAATAAAGGTTGTGCCAATATGGATTAAGGTCAAGACGAAATGTGATTACTATGTGTATTTTTAGGTCTGAATTCAGATAAAAGTTGCATCTTTTCAGAAATAAGTAATAATTAAAAGAACACAGAGCTCCTCTTTTTTTCAATTTCCTAAACTCTGTTGGAAAGAGGATAAGAAGATGAGATTAGTTAATTTGAGGCCTACTGAGTGGCAAAGGATTGTGGCACAAATCTTAGAGTATTCTGTATATCTCTTTAATTTTGACATTATAATTCTGAAATTTTCTTAAGAGATTTTATTTTTGTTATTTTGCATTCTATTTACTTACTCTAAATTTGTTTTAGGCAATATTTTTCATTTTGCTTGCTAAGGAATATAGTAAAATCAACAGAGAATAATTTCTTAGTGAAGTCTTAGAAAGTACTGTACTCTGTTTTCTACTTTCATTGTTTTAAATTTTGTTATAACCGTAAGTGTGCATTTTCTTATCTACAGACAAAAGTTAATTGTTGTTAATCTACACTGTTATCAACTTCGTAGAGGAACACAAAATAGTCAAACCTCTTCTAGTGTTATATGAATAGATATTTTATAGTTTGGAATCAAAGTTAAGAATGAGTGTGAGCCAATTCATGAATACTTGTGTCTATGCATTTATTCACCCAACATCTTTATTGAAGCCTTTGTATTTATCAGGGGAATCGTAGTGTAGGCAGTTCTCAACTACAATATGGATTTTATTTCAGAAGATTTCTTTCAAATGTGGACTAATCAAAAACATCTGTTTGAAATTCAGAACACCCTCTTCGTTAATACAGATAATGGACTTTGCAAAGCTAATTCATTAAAACAATCAGCTAACTTATTATAAAGGTGTAGTTTAAAAGAAAATCAGGTTCAGCACATAGCATGCTTAGTGTTCAAAGTTGGAATTCCCTGATCTCTGAAGTGCATACCCTGTATTCTCACCAAATTAGCATTCACTGTTTTTGAGCCATTTATCTTATTCTCTGACCTACCAGGATGAGAAGAAAAGGCACTCTTTCAAGATACACACACACACACACACACACACACACACACACACACACACACAGGGAAAGAGGAGGCTGCAGATGAACACTGCCTGGATAGCATTTAGGATTAGGACTAATAAAAGCAGAGTGTTTTTAAAAGTAGTGCTAAAGTTTTATCTTTATATATGGCTTCTCCTCTCATCCTTCCCCTTGTAAAAGAATTTCCTTCTTTTACAAGAAGAATTAATAATTTCTATTTGTCTGTCAAACTTTAGTTTTATGTTCCTCTTAGAATATTCTGTTGCGCTATGTAATCAAAAACAGGCAATTATCCCACTCCCATGATTTACCCACCAAAAGAACATTTGCCAAATGAAAGGCTGCAGCAAAACAGCATCTTAGATCGCCCAGTGCCCTGGCATTAACTCCCGCTAGCTCAGCCCAGCTTTGCGTTCTTACCGCCAGGGCGCTTCTCGTCTGCTCTGCTTTTACCCACCTACCACCACCACCTACAGTGCATGGACTGTAGATTCTCTATACTCCTCCTCTTGTGTGGCTATTCTCTTGCCACAACTAAATTAAGTACAGTAAGGTCAGAACATTGGGTTCTGACTTTTTCAAATCTAACTAAAATATATTGTTTGGGTCCTAGAAGCATGCTTTTAAGTCTGGTCAAATTAAATTTGCATGGTGTTTTAAGATGTGTCTTAGGTTGCAGATATACCTTAAATTATACCTTTAGATTTAAGATGTGTCTTAGGTTGCAGATATACTTTAAATTATACCTTTAGATTTTAAAAATGTTCTAAAAATTTATTACTTTTAATTTTTTAATGTTTTATTTATTTCTGAGAAAGAGAGAGAGAGACACACAGAGAGAGAGAGTGAGCAGGGGAGGGTCAGAGAGAGAGGGAGTCACAGAATCTAAAACAGGCTCCAGGCTCTGAGCTAGCTGTCAGCACAGAGACCGACACTGGGCTCCAACCCACGAACCGTGACAACATGACCGGAGCGGAAGTTGTATGCTTAACTGACTGAGCCACCTAGGTGCCCCAAAATATTCTAAAAATTTAACAGAGTCCTCATATACCTCACATCCAGTTTCCTCTATTTTATGTATATCTTACAATAGTATGGGACATTTGCTGTAATAAACTATATTGATACATTATATTTATAAATATTATACTTTATTCAAATTTCTTTTATTTTTATTGATTATTCTTTCCTTATTCTTGGATCTCAGCCAAGACACCACATTACATTTAATTATAGTATCTTTTAGAGTCCTCTTGGCTATCACAGTTTTTCAGACTTACCTTCTTTTTGATAACATGGAAAGTTTTGAGAAGTTTTCTCCAGTATTTTTAGGGTGCCTTCTAGAATAATTTTGTTTTGTTTTCCTTATTACTACACTGGAATCATATACTTTGAGAAGAAGACAGCAGAGATAGTGTGCTATTTTCATCATATAAAATCAAGTGTACATAATAACGACATGACATATTACTGTTGATATTGATATCAATATCAGCTAACTGTATCAGCTAGCTGAGGTAGTTTGTCAGGTTTCTCCACTGTGTGACTTCTTTTTTTCCCTGCTTTCTATATTGTACTCTTTGGAAGGAGGTCCTGTGCAAAGCCCACTCTTACAGAGTAGGAAGTTATGCTCCATTTCCTTGAGGGAGGGTGTAGTGTCTTTATATTTTGTTTAGGATTATTCTAAACAGTAAAATGATCTCTCCCTGTACTAGCTGAGATTTCTTAAATATAAATTTCCCCACTTGGGTATAAATTCAAGGGCAGGAATTTTATTCATTATATGCCATAGTCTGTTCAGGTTGCCATTTCAAAATATCATAGACTAAGTCGCTTGAACAACAGAAATTTATTTCTCACAGCTATGGGGGCTGAGAAGTCCAATATCAAGATGCTGACTGATTCTATTCCTGGCGAAGGCTCTCTTCCTGAATTGCAGATGGCCATCTTCTTGCTTCTGTACTCACCAGGCATTTCCTTGGTGTGTGCACAGAGAGTAAGAAAGATCTTTCTTTCTTCCTCTTATTAGAAAACCATCAATATTATTGAATTAGGAGACCACTCATTATTTCATTTAGGATAATGAAATATTTAGATAATTAGGATTATCTCCTAAAAGATCTGTCTTCAACTACAATCACATTGGAGGTTAAGGGTTTGATATATTAATCAGAGGTGGGGGACAATTCAATCCACAACATCACTCATTTATTTATGCAATAATACATTATGTCTATGTGGACATGCAGATTGTTTTTTTATACTTCATCTTATAATCCAATAATATTTTATCCCTTAGTTGTTCAGATTTGAACATTGGGGGCTCTTTGCTTGACTCATGTGTAACTAATATTACCTAATATTAATATTAATTTTAATTACTCCTGACTGAAAAATTGGCAAAAAAATGTTTACCTGTATAAAAGTAATACAATATCTCATTTAATATGGTAGATTTTCTAAGTAATGTTATTTCTGTCTATATTTTGTCCCAAGCTTTCCTAGCTCTATTTCAGTCATTACAGTATGGTTTCACTGTTTATATGTGGTTATTTATTATTGTGATGTTGTTTTGTTGATGTCCTTTTTTTTTTCCTTCTATATCTCCTCCTCTTTCTTACTCTTTTTAATTTTCTTCACTCATTTTTCTAGGCTATCTCTTTTACTGTTACCAGATAGATGAGATTTCTGGTTTTTTTATTCTTTCATTTTTTTGAGAGAGAAGAAGGCGAAAGGACAGAGAAAGAAGGATACAAAGGATCTAAAGTGAGCTCTGTGCTGACAGCAGAGAGCCTGGTGCTGGGCTCAAATTCACAAACTGTGAGATAATAACCTGAGCTGAAGTTGGACACTTAACTGACTGAGCCGCCAACGTGCCCCAGGTTCCTTTTAATTCTATCTTCCTGTTCAATAAAAACATAACTGGATTTTGATAGTTACTTAATATGCTATATGTGTATATATAGGATTTATCTAATTTCATGACTACTTAGTTAATAAAAACTTTACAAATTGTCTCTTAAATTATCATCCCTTTTCTTAGGCAATGAGGTTTTGAAGTTCTGTGTTTTTTGACATGTCTTACCATTATATCAAAATGCTAAAAGACACATGTTATAAAAAGTGATATTTAACATTATGTTTTCTATCAAAGCCTTATTCAACATATGTGGGTGAACATAGAACATTTGACTTATGTAGGAACTTAAAGAAAGATAAGGAGTTTGTATCTTTTAGAACAATTTAATATGTTGGTCGTATATGCTTTGTATATACATGAATCTTGAACTCTTGGAGCTTGTACTGAAATTTTATTTTGCCTTAAAATACTTTTTTGTGTTTGAAGTTTATACTTTGTGCAATTTTGCCAGGAGATAGTTGTAAGAAGAAAAAATATGAAAAACTGGCATTTTTGGTACAGAAAAGTGAAAAAAATTATGATATTCTCCATTATGTAATACTACGAAAAAAATTAAATCGCACAAGTAGCAAATATTGTTTATCTCTTACATGTAATTATTTCAATATTTAAAAATGTATACATAATTTTTTACCCTAGAAAATTACTTTTGTGTCTTGGTTAGGGATGAAATACATTGTAATTTTCATCAAAATCATTAATGGAATCAAAGGAGTTTTGATAGCCAATGACAACAATGACTTTTTAATCTGAGCTTTCCTCATATCTTTTAAAAGGAATGCACTTTAATAGAAAATAAAGATGCATGTGCATATACAAACTCTCTCTTTCTCTCTCTCTCTCACACACACACACACACACACACACACACACACACACAACCTTCCACACACAGGGCTGGCCACAGTAAAGCCAGATGATAGAGATGAATGAACATTTCAAAATACTTGTATTTAAATATATCAGAAATCATAGCACAACAGAGGTACTTCTCATTGCCACTTTTAAGAAGAGTATGAGAAATCAGGAAAAAAGCAGGTGGAAGTGAGAAAATGGGAATTAGCAAGGATCTAAAATCACTTGCTGAAAGAAAATTTCAATACTAAATTTGGAAATATTTAAAAAGGATTTTGGCATATGTGTGGAGTGACTATAGGAAAGGAAGTTTAAAATGTGTGTAATTTGATGTCAGCTCTTCAAAGCTTTTGCTTTGGGGAAAAAGAATGTGAAAAGGAAGGCACTGGTACTCTTTAGATATAGGGTGATAAAACAAAATAAACGCAGGAGGGGTAAATTTATGTTGTGTAAAACCAAAGAGAATAACAACACTAAAAGAAACTGAAGCCCCTAATCCTTCCCCAAAATTTGCCTGAAAAATAAAGGCATCCATTAAAGAATATTCATTTACTAAACTGAAAGTAAAGTTACTTTCGAACTAGTAATCTGCTCTAAATGTGTAGCATATATACACATGAAACAGAAAAAAAAAAAAAAAAAAAAAAAAACAGCCAGGGCGCCTGGGTGGCTTAGTCGGTTGCGTCCTACTTTCACTTAGGTCATGATCTCGCGGTTCGTGGGTCGAGCCCCGCGTCGGGCTCTGTGCTGACTGCCAGCTCAGAGCCTGGAGCCTGTTTCAGAGTCTGTGACTCCCTCTCTCTCTGACCCTCCCCTGCTCACACTGTCTCTCTCTCTCTCTCTCTCTCTCTCTCTCTCTCCTAGAAAAAAATAAAACATTTAAAAAAAAAAGGAAAATAAACAGCCTAAATATTTAGAAAAAATTCTATTAAAAGACAAACATAAAATGACAATGAAAACATGAATTGATAAATTGAGTCTTATGAGCAAATAAAAAGAACACAAAGAAGACAACTAATAAAAACATGCCTTATTGAATTAAATATTTCCTGCAAAACATTTGGAGATATGTAGCCATAAATTCAAACACTGAAAACAGAAATGTTAAAATAAAATAGAATAAAAAGATTATTAAACTTTGAAGGGAAATGAAAGAAGTTTTCATAGAAATGAACACTTAATTACAATTATCCTAAAGGAAGTTAAAATTTAATAGAAATTTAACAATGGCTATTGAAGGAGGTAGTAAAAGCAACAACAGAATGAAAAGCAGACTATAAAAGAAGAAGCAAAAACTTTCAGAGAAAGTGAATGAAGTGGCAACAAGGCAAAGAGGATCTAGTATATATAATTGGAGACCTTAAAAAGAAAACAAACAAACAAACTGAACTAAACTAATATTTAAAATTAAAATTTACAAAATCCAAATACCAAAATAACCTGAATCTTAATATTGATCGATTTTTATGATATAAAGTAAAACTGATTTAGAAAGTTACTTTGAGACATCTATCTGTGTAAATAATAACATTCATAAGTAAAGACAAAATCCATAGGACTTTCGTGTAAATAAAATCCAAGTTATTTGCAAATACTTGGGAATTAGATTTGCATCAACCATTTCAAGAGCCATGGACTTAGGAAGGCTAAAATGCAGAAAAAACAGGGGCACCTGGGTAATTCAGTCTGTTAAGTGTCCTACTTCAGCTCAGGTTATGATCTTGCAGTTTCCTGCTTCAGGTTCTGTGTCTTCCTCTCTCTCTATCCCTCCCCCTCTTGTACTCTCTCTCTGTCAAAAATAGATAAACGTCATAAAAATAAATGAATAAATAATAAAAATTAAAAAAATAAAATGGAGAAGCGGTTTCAAGAAAATCAAGGAATGAAACTATGAACAAAGTACTTTATGCTTCTGTAAGCTGTTATTCCAGGCTCAAGGCATAGGGGAAAAAAAAGTTTACATGCAAGAAAAGACCTAATACTATACTTCTTGGTATTATAGAATTGGAAGGGTTTTATTAAAGGATGAAAAATTTTAGGGAAATTAAAAAATGAATAGTATTTAAAATACTTATGTGTACATCTAAGTTCTAATGAAGATGAGAATGAGGATAGAATGATAGCTATTTACAAGTATTTACTGACAAAGTAGAAGTAATATAACTAAAATATGAGAAGAGAAGAGATAAAAGAGGAAAGAACACTTGGTGTACTGAATGTGATACAGACAACAGTATAAGGCAAAGTATATCAATATAAATGGAGGAAGTTTAATAAAAGTATTAATAAAAACAGATGATGCCAAACATTAAAATGATATACATTTAAAGTCAACTTGTATACTGAAATTAACATTCATAATTTTTTTAAAAAGGGAAAAATTATATACTGTTGAGAAGAAAACATAGTAAATATAGTGCTTGAAGCATAGTAGTGTATCAAGGAGTTAGTTGACAGATGTGAGGTATATCAGACTATGAATAAAGGTCAAACCACCTATTGAAAAAATCAGTATGTCTTACAGAGAGGGAACGAACTAAATACTGCTTCCAGTGCCTCATTTATAACAAGGTGTTTTTAAAATGAATAAATTGCTTTTTATTTATATTTTAGCTATTTAATATACAGTGAAATATTGGTTTCAGAAGTGGCATTCAGTGATTCATCACTTACATACAAGACCCCATGCTCATCACAAGTGCCCTTCTTAATACCCATCACCAGTGTAGCCCGTCTCCCACCCATCTCCCTCCATCAACTTATAGTTTGTTTTCTATTATTGAGTCTCCTGTGGTTTGTTTCGTTTCCTTCTCTTTTTCCCTCGCTTCTCATAGTTACATCTGTTTTGTTTCTTAAATACATAAAGACAAGATAAGTAAAAACAAGAAGAAAAAAGGCATTGCTATTTGAATGTCAGGCAAAATGGAATACAGTAAGATTAAATGTACAAAGATGTGTATTTTTTAATGTTAAAAGCAAAGCCACAATCCACAATGTAGGCACCACACACATGATTACATATGCACCAAGCAATACTGCAATGGACTTAAGAAAGTAGAAAAAGGGGTCAAAATGTAGACAAAGACAGAAACACAAATATATCACAAGGGTTTAAGACAGTGTTCTCAGGAAAGGGCTAATATGGTAGACAAATAAATAATAAGAGAGAAGAAACTTAAAATGCAATCAATAATTAGACCTATGGAACCTAAAACTTTGCCACCTGATAAAAGAGAATATACCTTTTTCAAAAGTTAAAATAGTATATTAAAAAAAATTATCAATATAAATTACAAAAATCGACTGTTTAGTTTTTCAAAGTAGAAACTCTGCCAACAACACTCTGCTAACCATAGCATCTAAAAAGTAATACAACAATTATTTTTATAAATCTCCGTTTCACTGATCTTTTAAAAAATTAAACAACTCGAGGGTGAAAGAAGTGAAGATTTATGTAATTTTTAAAAAATGAAGACTACATTAAATTTTATTACTTATAAGTTGTATTTATTGTGATAATTATGGGAAAATTTATAGCCTAAAACACTTGTATCGGAGTCCGTGGGTCGCTCAGTCAGTTAAGCTTTTGACTTCAGCTCAAGTCATGATCTCCTGGTTTGTGGGTTAGAGCCCCACATCAGGCTCTGTGCTGACAGCTCAGAGCCTGGAGCCTGCTTCAGATTCTGTGTCTCCTGCTGTCTCTTCCTCTCCCCCACTCATGCTCTGTCTCCCTCTTTCTTTTGAAAAAAAAACATTAAAAATTAAAAAGTAGAACACTTATATCAATGAAATTATAAGAAATAAGTAAAATAATTCAATTGATTGATACAATTTTCAATGACCTAAAAATGAAACCAAAACAAGAAATATACATGAGAATCAAAATTTTATAGACATAAATGCCAAACCTTTAATAAACAAAGAGCCCCTTAGTTGTTTTAGAGCACCAAAAATTGAGGGAACTTTTAAACTCTTCCTATAAAAATAAGTATGACAGTGACAACATTACTGATAGCTTTGTCAACTGCACATGTATAAGAAAATTACAAGTCAGTATTTCTAATGAAAGTTACTTGTAAAATTTCTTAATAAAATGTAGATGAAATGCAGTATAGTAGAAAAATGATACAACAGGACAGAATGTGGAAAAATATTTCTGGGATACAAGTTCATTTCAATGGTAAGAAAATTATTACTATAATTTATTATATTCATAGACTAAAAGTGAAAATTTTATCTGCATGAGATGAAATTCTATTGAAAACTCAATATCAGTTCATTAAAAATAAGAGAATGTGGATTTATGGTACTTTTGTATTACAATCATAGCCTATATTGTGGTATGAAAACTTATGTCTTCCAGTTGGATAATGGATCTAAATAAGATAATGATACACACACACACACACACACACACACACGTACTGTGTGTGTGAAGAAATCATGGGTAAATCCATTATGCTAATCTAAATGCATGAGTGGTTTGTGATAATATAAAATCTAAAAGATATAAAATAAAATGTTTACTTCAAATTAGATTTTAAAATTTTGGTCATGGAAAATTGCAATAAGAATAATCAAAAGGCAAATAACAGTGAATATACCCTACATTAGCAATGTTAGTTACAAATAGTGTGCTTGAGTTAATGTGAAGACAAAAACATTTTACCAAAAACTGGAAAGATGTTAAGAGACAATTAATAAAAAGTGTGAAAATCATCTGTGAATCTTTCCTATAAAAGATTTTTAATCTCGCGTATCATAAATGAAATGAAAATTAGAAGAATCCTGAGCAGCTCTTTCTCATCCATCAAAATGACCAAAAATAAAAGCTTGGTAGTATGTTAAGAAGGGACAAAGGCACTCTCATTCTATGCTTTATAAATGCAAAATGTTTTAACCTAATGGATAAGAATTTGACTCCCTGTAACAAAATTGTACATGCTTTACCATTCAATCCAATCATCTCCAATAACAAAAATATACATCTGCACAAGGCTACTCAGCATATTTGTAAATGAGCACAAAGAAAGCATAGAGAATATGCTGCATTTTATATTGAAACAAAAGGGAAATAAGAAAACATTCATTTGTCCCCATGCTTTTGCAAAAAGAAATACAGGAAGGATAAACCAGGAACCAAAGGTGAAACCAGGAACCAGGGGTGAAACCAGGAAGAGGGTTGAAAGATCAAAGTTGAAGTACTCCTCTAAAAATATGTTTTTAGTATATAAATTTAAATACTGAGGTCATGTCAATATCTTAATAACAAACCTAATATAAAATAAAATACAAAACAAATAAATTCCTAACATAGATAGATGTGGTATTTAAAAAATGGTGTTCCAGTATGCAATCTCCAAATAAAACTAATCTCTACAAGATGTTGACTTTCATTTCAAGGTTTGGTATCTGTTGTTGTATATAATTCTTCATGTTTTAGATAGTCTAAATCCTGAGGTACTGGCTCTATTTATGGTATGCAAGGTATATGATGGTTCAGTTGAATAGAAATTTGGAATTATTTGACTCACCAGTACCCTAACTATTCCCATCATGGCTGACTAAAAGTAACATTTGGCATACTTCATGGAAACTCAAGTATACACATACAGCATAGTATAACAATAGGTTTCACAGCCCTGTTAAAAGTACTATGTAAAATAAGTTGCTTATCACTTTTTAGGCAATAACTCTAAAACTTTAAAGTTTGCTTCTGATTCTAAAAATATGCACCGACTTTTATTATTCTGTCTCCCACTTGCCTATCTGTGTAAATGTGTACTATTCTCAGGTTTTCCACTACAAGGATAGAAGCTGTATAAATCCTGTTATATTTGCAAACCTCAAGTCAGCATTAAAAATGATAAACAATATTTCTGTATTTGAAAATGGCCTTGTTGAGGCTGAGCAAGAACCAGAGGCAACTATATGCTTTTTATTTTTGTCACTGCTTAATATAAGGCTTTATTTTTCATCTCTGTGTTTAATATGGGAATATAAATAAAATGAGATGAACTGATATTAATGAAACCCATAAGTAGTTGGAGGTGAAAAGTTCAACAATCAATAGAAAATTCAATACTGAGGAAAAGGGAATGAATAGTTATCTACATATTAGCTCAGATGAGTAAAGTACATCATTAATAATACAGAGAGCTGGGTTCAGTTTTCACATGAATTTTATTTTAGATAATAACAAGAAGTTCTGTTATGTCATCTTGGCTCTTTCCAATCTGTATGTTGTTTTTGCTTTGTTTTAAGTCAGGCAGGCAATTGTATGAGAGCCAACTAGCATCTGAACACCTATCAAACTCAACATTCTGCTCTCAATGGCTGGATGCAGCAGGGAAATGATGATGTTCAGTCCATACAACTTAGAAGATAGCATGAGTAGAACTCCAAGGTGCCAGAGCCAGGGAGAAAGTTTTAGCCCCGTAATTTCGAAAATGCTTAGCAGAGGTCTGTTTTTAGCTGCACTAAAATCTGGAAGTATTCTCTCTGCCAAGAGATTTTGATTGTATATACCTATCCATTACTTAATGGCTTTAATTTGTGTAAATTGTCTCTGAAAAACCTACAACTCAGCAAAAACTGTTAAATAAACTAAGTGCCAATTTTAATATTTTTATCTTAGTGTATTTCCATAATCACAGAAAATCTGCCCAACAGCACAAAGAATATATGCCCTTTATTCATATTAACATTTTGCTCATTTGCTTCTTTACATCTCCCTCATACACACACATATTTTTGTCTGACTCATGTAATAGAAATTTAGATTCAGAGTCTAGAAATAATTTAGTATATGTGATTACAATGTTTAATGCAGTCATAGGCCTAGTCCATAATCAATTTGAGAAGGCGCCACACAATAGTATAAATAATGGGAGGTATGTGTCATGGGGACCCGAGTGCCCTTGTTCCCTTCCCTAGCACTTGAACCCCCTTCTCGATTTGAGTTCTGATAATTCTTGGGTTCTGCCACTCTGTCACTAGCTACACATCTTACTCTGTTGGACTCTGATACCCTACAATGCATCACCACTTTTGTCATGCAAAAATCTCTCCTCATGGATCCCAGTTTGGAAAAAAAGCATGGATGCCACTCTCCTCAAACTACTTGACACCGACGCCACTTCTGAGCTTGTGACCCTAACCTCCCATGTAGAATCACCTATATAGTACTAGCTTCCATGACAGTTTGCACCCTGAACTGTTTCACTTCTCATCTCCTTCAAACCTTATACCACATCACCGCCACCAATCTCTGTAAGGATGCCCTTCTATTCACTAGACTCGGACACCCATACTGCTTAAAGAGTTACAAAACCATGTGCATTGGTTCCAGAAATCATATGTCCTTTGAAATTTAGGTTGATTAATGACTCCAACATTCTTTACAATTAAAATACTTAAGATTTTCTTAAATACTTTTAATTTTCAAGCACTTAAAAGAAAAAAGCAATAAAACCACTATTAAAAGCTGACTAGCACTTGAGATCCCCCCTTAATTTGGTTATTATAGAAAATGCTGCGCAGTACCTGGGTGGCTGAGTTGGTTAAGTGTCCAACTCCATCTCAGGTCTTGATCACACAGTTTGTTCGAGCCTTGTGTTAGGCTCTCTGCTGCCACCACAGAGCCTCTTTTGGATCTCTGATCTCATTCCCTCTCTGCTCCTACCCAGCTCATGCTCTCTCTCAAAATAAATAAATAAACATTAAAAAATATATAAATAATGATGCAGTAGACACAGGGGTTTATATATCTTCTCAGATTAGTGTTTTAATATTCTTTGGGTAAATACCCAGTAGTGAAACACTGTATCATATGGTTGTTCTATTTTAAATTTTTTGAGGAACCTCCATACTGTTTTCCACAGTGGCTGTCCCAGTTTAGGTTCCCACCAGCAGTCCACAAAGGTTCCTTTTTCATCACAACCCAAGTGTTCATTGATATATGAATGGATGAAGAAAGTGTGATATATACCTAATGGAATATTACTTAGCCATTAAAATGAATGAAATCTTGCCATTTGTAATAACACAGATGGATCTAGAGGGTATAATGCTGAGTGAAATAAGCCTGTCAGAGAACGACAGGTACCATATAAGTTCACTCATAAAGAAACATATGAACAAACAAACAAAAAGAATACAAACAAAAAAAAATACAGATTCTTACATATAGGAAACAAACTTATGGTTATCAAACGGGAGGTGGCTCAGGGGGATGGTGAAACAGGGTAAGACCATTAAGAGTGTACTTACCGTAATGAGCACTGAGTAATATATAGAATTGTTGAACCACTCTATTGTACATCTGAAACTAGTATAATACTGTATGTTAATTACACTGGAATTAATTTTTTTTAAATAAACATTTATGGAAAAACCAACAACTCAATTGAAAAAGAAAAAAAAATGAGAAGAAAAACTGATGAGCACTTTGACACTTCATGAGTTACAAATGTTTTAATATAAATGGTAAAATAAACATTTATGGAAAAAAAGCCAACAACTCAATTGAAAAAGAAAAAATGAAAAGAAAAAATGATTAGCACTTTGACACTTCATGAGTTATAAATATTCTAGTACAAATGGGTATATTTATTATTTTTTAAATGAGCTTGGGTTACATAAAGTTATCAAAATCTTTTGTTCACATTAGGATATGGCTTAAATCCTTAGCAATCTTCTTATATTTATTTATTCACATCAGTTATCTTGTTTTCATTAGTTTCTAAGTACCAGAACAGCTGCTGGTAAATTTGACCTATCTGCTCCATGTGCAACATTGCACCCTAGCATTTCACCTGGGAAACCATTTTGACTCTTGTAATCATTGTTATATAGTTGCCATGTGTATGTGTTTATATATGTTGTGAATAAAAATACACATACATGCAACACACACTTTTTTTTTTTTACTTAGAAAAGTATAACTCTCAATACATGTCCCTGGCACCTGTGTGTGTGTGTGTGTGTGTGTGTGTGTGTGTGTTTACTGTTTTATTACATTTTAAGGTTCATCTATATTATTGTATTTGTATTTGTCCCAATTCAGTCAGATGATAGCTATATAACATTCATTTTTCTGCCAATGAAATCAAATTAGTTTTCTGAAATTTGTTATGAACATCCTTAACAGAGTATCCTAGAGAATATACGATCAAATTTTCCCTTGGTATATACTGGAAAATAGAATTTCTAGGTTGCAGTGTATGTAATATGTCAACCTTCAGAAGTGGAATCCACTTACAATCCCAACAGTAATGTATCATCTGTAGTCACATTCTAATGTTCAGCTCTGTCAGATTATTTATATTAATGAATGTAAAATGTTTTGTATAATTTTATTCATAATTTAAAGTTCATAATTCTTAGCCTCCTCCCTCCTGGCATGATTTTACCATAAAATAGAGAAAGTTAGGATTTTCTCATTAAATTGGCTGAAGCTTCAGATATGTTTAATGGCCCATAATTTAGGACCAAAGTTAAAAATTTCATTTCTTTCTTCAGTTTCTTCACAACTTTATATTCATCATTCAGGTGGCCAAACCCTTCTCATGTACTTTAATTTTGGAATCATCACTGTTTCTCAAAAAGATGCCTGTATTGAATGTTGTGTTTTTATATCTTATACTGTTGTTATTTTTCAACTCTGCCTTCTGAGCTTTCTCATTTTACAGTAGATACAAATAGAGTATAAAATTCTTAATTCTAAAGGTAGTCTGATGTGGTTTGATTTAATATAAATGTTTTGTGATCAATTATGATTTCTCAAATTATCTGTAATTATCATTGATCAGCATTACCGACACCCTGCTACAATCAATAAATTCACATCTTATCTTACCGATTTTATAATTTTTAGAATACTATAATGGATTTGGGCATAACTTCATAAATCTATCAAGTCCGATAATATATTGACTAATTCTGAAACAGACATACAGACCAGTGGAAGATAATACAAAATCCAGAAATAAATTCATTAATACTGTGACATGGTCAGGAAAGATTTTTGACTTATGTAACAGTGTCTCTTTACTATATTTCTTAATTTGATACTTTATATCTGATTAAATGTAAAAACGATTACATCTCATAAGAGTATTTTAGCAGTAAACTCACATGAATTTATTAAACTATAACTTCAGCAAATAACTTAATGATTAACTATCAGTCTTACTTTAAATTTCCTAAATCAAACAATAATTTGACTTTTTAATCATGTAATGCAAGAAATTTTTATGATAACTAAAACGTTTAATTTAATAATATCAATACATGATGAATAACTAGGTTTAAAAAGGCAAAAGATTTACACGATCTGAAGAGAAACCAAAGTATTAGCTAGGTTTAAAATAGAGCCTTCTTTAGGAGACAGTTATTTAAAGTATTCATATATAGGATGTCACAGTGTTTGTGCCATGTACAAGTGTTTGTTGTGTGATTTAAAATTTGGCTCATTCTATAGACTTTGTTATTCTAACATGTGATTCAGTACATCAAAATAAATTGTAGTTGTCCTTCCTTTTCCTCTTCTTTTCCCCTTATGTAACTCCAGTCCACAGACCACTAGATAGGACTGAGCAGCAGCTGCCCAGCCCAGAAAATTTAAATTAGAACAGTGTGAGAAGGGTATGGCAGCCTGGCATAGGATGTAAGACCCAAGAGGAGTAAGGAGAATATCCATAGTATATTAAAGATGCTCAGGGTAGGGGATCAGCACACAAATGGAGGTAATAAGAACATCAAGGCAGGGGGAATTAATCTACTATTGGGTTTTAAAGCCCCCCAAAAAGTATGAGACTGGCATGCAAAAGGCAAGTGGTAGAAATGGAGAAAAATTAAAATAATAAACCCTGTGCTGTTAGATTCTAATTAGAGATATCATTGTAAACTCAGAGATTTCTACACACCCAAATAATTGTGTCAATAAATGCAAATATGCATATATACATATGTATGGATTTGCGTTCCTTGCTCTGTCTACTGCAGTGTTCCTATGAGCAGTGACACACCAATAACAATGAGCACACCTAGCAGCAGAATCCTCATTACTATACTCTATTCTCCATTAAAACAATCCGAGATTCTTTAGGGAAATAATTCATTCTAGGAGAGGGACAAAGAAAGTACAAAATGTGACTGGGTTATTTTCTAGACCAGAAAACAAAGAAGATTCCAAGAGTGATGAGTACATGCCAAAGAATACAGAAGTCAGTGTGAAGAGATGCTTACTGTGCAAATTTGATGTCAAGATGATGTCATTAATATAGTATGCCCCATTAAATGCAATAAGAATTCATGAGTCTATACTAATATAAATTAGTGAATAGTTTAATGAAGTCTCAGAATATCTTCATTCCAAGTACTTACATATACACACAAAAAGAAAGAGGGGGAAAAAGTAACTTTAAAATGCATGATACTAGCATGTGACATCTTAATCAAGTGCTGAAAATCAAAATCAATAAACAAGTAATGAGGCAAATTGAAATGGTATGCCCTTATAGGCTTGGATGGGAAGGACACAGCATCACTTTTTTGTTATACCTGCCAAAGATGCTTAATCTGAATCTAATTATGATGAAATATCTCAGAATCACAAATTGAAGGGCATTATACAAAACAACTGGCTTTTAATATCCCATGTGTCAAGGTCATGAAAGTCAAGGAAAAACTGGGAACTATTCCAAATTGAATGAAATTATAATGACATAACATTTAATTCATATGTGTAATTCTGGACTGTCTCCCTTTCCTGTAATTCATATTGCTAAAGTAATTGAAGAAATTTAAATAGTCTCAGGAATAGTTCGTGGTAATGTGTTAATATGAATCCCTGATACTTATGTTTACATTGTGGCTTTCTCGAACATGATTATTAGTAAGAAATACACACAAAAATGTTTTTATGAGTGATTGAGCATTGTATCAGCAATTTACACTTAGGTGATTCAGAAAAGAAAGTTAATGTACTTGCCAGTTTTAATAACTCTGAGTTTATTTCATATTTTTCCCTAAATGTAAAAATGTAATTGAGCCACACACATACAAATTGACTACAATGCTTTAGAAATATTATACATAATTGTATTTATTTTGTTACTGCAAGATAGAACTTGTGCCCCTAGATTCAATTATGAGATGGGTAGAAACACACATTTTTCCCAAAACCATATGTTTCATATTGTTATTTTCTTTATTATAATTAATGTTTGATTATATAGTAAATAATTCATAGAGGCACATTCCAACTTGATACATTTTTTCCATCTCCAATGTCCAAAAATTAAAGGACCTTGTAGTGTTATCAAAGACTATACAAAATATATTGATTCCAAATTTAATTGTAGCCATAAAATGCCATTAAAGCATCTAACGGTTGTTAAAATGAAATCAAAAAAAGAAAAGCATTTTCTATTTTAATGCTTTTGAAAATTTGTCTTTTGACATTTATATTTTATTTTAGAGGAAAACAGAGGTTTTATATAAAACAAATAATACATAAATAATAAAGTTTGACATTACTTTATGACAAAAAACCCTGAAAGTTGTTATCTTATTTTCCATGACCAGAAGGACAATTTTCATTAAAGTTATCTATCAGTATTAGAAATATTAATTCTAACATCATTTTTTCTCCTGCATGGAAATTAATTTTGGAAAATTATATTCCTAATATCCCACTACTCATTAGTACCAGAAGTAGAATTAGTGATAACAATAATAGTTTTACTTAGTGATGCTATTTCATGGTATATAATGCATTCTCATTTATGTATTCAAAGAATCACAACCAACCTACATGGTGGATTGTTATCATTCATGTTATTTATTTTCTTACTTATTTACCTATTTTAAAATATTTTAATAAGCTATTTAATATGCATTTAGTCTTTTCTTCAGAAATAGAACCCAGTGATTGATCTCTTACATATGACACCCAGTGCTCATCCCCAAGAGTGCCCTCCTTAACGCTGATCATGCATTTAACCTACTCCCATCATAAGAGTCTCTTAGATACAGAGAACAAACTGAAGTTGATGGGGGTGTTGATGTACCTTTAAGAGCAGTTTCTAGTAGTCACTTCACTGATTATCCATGATCCTCTCCCTCCCTTTTGAGTTGCTATTGAGTTATGGAAGTTGGTTGTAAATTTTTAGAGAATCAGCCTTTATTGATCAGGTACCTCTATTTCTTGTGTCACATGAATATTAAAAAGCCAGTTAAAAAGCTCTTTGAGAAAAAAAGTCACAGCCTGTTATTTTATAAACATTTAATATGCCTGTATATCAAAATGAATGATATAAATAGGTTATTCGAAATTAGAAATAGTTTGTCTCTTTGATGGTTAGATTTAATTACGGATTCAATTTTAGTAGATTTAAATGTTTGATGAAGGTCAAAGTTAGTTGTCATGACCAATGCCTCCTGGTATTTTTGCTTATTATTACTTTGATATCATATGCCATTACACTGCAGCAAAAAGACCTCAGTACAATATTGTATTTACCTTTGCTTATTGCTTCTTGCACTATGTTTAGCAGGATAAAAAGAGATTTGTGATATTTTCATTATTTCTTAAACAGTCCAGCATTTTTATTTTAGTTTAGTTTTTAAAGTTTACTTATTTTGATAGAGAGAGTGTGCATGTGCACACATGATTGGATGAGGGGCAGAGTGTGGGGAGGGGAGAGAAAATCCCAAGCAGGCACCATGCTCAGGGCAGAGCCTGATGTGGGGCTCCATCCCACAGACTTTGAGATCATGACCTGAGCCAAACTCAGCAGTTTGATGCTTAATCGACTGAGCCACCCAGGTGCCCCTTAAACCACCCAGTATTTTAGTAACATACATGTGATACCCAGGAACATTTTGTTTTAGAGCATTCAGTCTTTCAGAGAACTTACTTCATGATACTCAGATTTAGACATGGTATTGTATTTGTCATATAATAAATGTCCTCCTAAATTCAGGAAGTCTACATAGTCATTTTATGTCTCTACTGAGCAAAGTGAAAATACGTGTATTCTTAAAATGTATATCCTTAAAAATTCTTTATAACTGCAATTCTGTATCTGGATTTTTTTCCCTTGCTTACATGGGATAAAGGATGAAAAAATGTCAGGTTTATTAAATAATATACAATCTGTAAATAGATAAAAGTCACTATTTAACCAAAATAACTACTTATTTTAATTAGTTAATCAAAAATATAAATTAAATACCTAGCAAGTATTAGATGCTTGTTCTACATATTTCCATAGATATATGCGCTTCATTCCGTAAAGAAGATAGTATCACAGGAGAGGAAAAACATATAATTTAATTTATTGGGAATTTTGTGAATAATTAAATGCATATTAGGTTACCTCCAAATGTATTTGCATCCTCTTCCATTAATTTATCTTTTATAAGGGAAGCAAAATGTACTTTTTGTTCATTTTACTTTTTATATGTTTAAATACCCAAACTAATTTTGTCATTTTTGCTAAATCCAAATCTCTGACATAACAAATTAAAAAAAAATATTACTCTAAAATGTATCCTCTGATAGTGCAGATTTTCAAAGTCCATTATAATGTGTTTTGAGCTGTAGGCATTCATTATAGTATAACAACAGCCTGAAGGAATTTTAGTTTATGCTCCATTCAGTAGTTTGATCAATATATATCTCCATTTTCATCTCAGCATGTAGGCGGAAATAAAACCATAGCTACATAACATGTTTGTCAATTCTGGGTTTAGCTCAAAACCTTGAGGTTGTTTTTATATTTTGATGCTCTTGTGCAAAAATACTTTTCCTTTCAGCATTTTACAAAGTCAAAATATCTCTCAGCCAGTGTTCTCAAAATGAAATTGTTGAATGTTTTAAAGAAAAGCTAAAGTAATTAAAAGAAAAAGTGACACCGAGTTTTTCACATACAAATATAAGAAAATAAATTGGTTCTCAAAAATTATCCATCAGGCTTATTTCATTAATATTCTACCAAATACCATAGTAAATCTAAATTTAATATAATAGTACTGTTCAAGATAGCATGATTATAATTCTGCATCTAGAGTATATAACAATTCTCATCAGTACTATTATTCTCTTTCACTCCAAGGAGATGTTTTTTCTTTCCAGGTAACTAATAAGAATAATAACAATATAACTTATCTAGAAGCCCTGGATATACCAATTTTGTTTTGAAATTGACACTGTGTAAAATATTAACCATTACCCAGAAGTGAATATGCAAATCCATCAGAAAGTTTTCCTTCTTGAAAACTTTCAGGCACTGTGTAACAAATATACAAGAATTGACAAAAGATTGTAATCTATTTTGATAAAATGTTGCATACAGTTGTGTTTTTCATTTTACTGAGTGAATATAAATATGAACAATCTACCTACAAGTCGTAAAAGGATGTGACATAAAAAAATTATAGAAGACTGGTTCAGTGCAACAGCAGGCATCTGGGGAATAAATAATTCTATGGATAATATTTACATAGAAAATTGAATTTTGCTATTTATTACTTAAAATACCAGGGTGCTTGTGTGGCTCAGTCTGTTAAGCATCTGACTTCAGCTCAGGTCATGATCTCTCGGTTCGTCAGTTCAAGCCTCATGTCAGACTCTGTGCTGACAACTTAGAGCATGGAGCCTGCCTCAGATTCTTCTCTTTCTCTCTGGCCCTTCCCCACTTGCACTCTGTCTCTCTCTCAAAAATAAGTAAACACTAAAAACAGATTTTAAAAATACATATACACAGTGCACATGTAGGAGATAGGGAATTTAAATGTTGAGTCAGACAACTCATTTACAGTTTATGACCTTGAGAAAATTAGAACATAGAATTTGAAACATATATGTAACTTTTTACATATATGTGTTAGTAAAATATGATCAATAAAACCAAAATGAAGCAAAATATTGCTATGAAATTATATGAACAAGAAACTTCAAAAATTTGTAATTATTTTTAAAATACCGAGATAAATAGTCTGTGTATTAGATTTTGCCTTCAGCTGCCCAAGCTGCTAAAAGGAAGGAAGACCAAGGGGAAGAATGTGTCAGTGTGAAGAAACTGGAGACCAAGAAGATGAGATCCTTGTTTGAGAAAAGACCCAAGAATTTCGTCCTCACACAGGATATCCAGCCCAAAAGGGCCATCATTGCTTTGTCAGTGGTCCATCCAGCCACAGCAGGCAATGGCTATCCTCTGTAGCTGCTCGAAGTGCTTCCCAAGGCAGTCCGTTCACCCAGGTATAGACAAATAAGAAACTCATCAACTGCTTAAGGTGGCCCATAAGTACCGACCAGAGATAAAGCAAGAAAAAAAGCAGAGAATTTGAATATGGTTATTAGATATCTAATCAGATATCTAAGCCAGTCAGAATTTTATTAACAAACATGTAATACACATAAATAATTTCTTTTGGAGCATTCAGTCCTTCAGAATATTTACTTCATGATATCTATAATAAGGCATCATACTGTATTTGTCATGTAACAGGTGTCGTCCTAAATTCAGGAAGTCTATACAATTGTTTGATGTCTTCACTGAGAGAAAGTTAAATATATGTATCCTTGGTCCAGGCTTATAGACACATTGTGCCTACAGATTATAGAATGTAGGTACCTTTAGTTAGCAATAGTGTATTGTACATTTAAAAATTGTCAAAAGGGTAGATTCTATGTTAAGGTTTTTTTTTTTTTAATTATAAATGAAAAAAAAGAGATACATAAAAGAAAAACCCCACATTGCATAATCACATGAAATTTTAGGATGACATGTAATATTTTTTTGAAAAAATACTAAAATAAATTGGTTTTACTTTATCTGTGTATTGTTTTTTCTGTTGAACTTCCTGGTAAAGCCAAGAAGCTTCCTAAAGATAATGGACCATATATATGTGGCTTATTTCTGTGTTCTCTGTTCTGTTCTACTGATCAGTCTTTGGGTCTGTTTTTGTGCCAGTACCATCCTGCTTTGGTTAAAATAGCTTTGAAGTATATATTGAAATCTGGAACCGTGATACCTCTAGCTTTGTTGTTCTTTCTTAAGATTACTTTGGTTATTGGGGGTCTTTTGTGGCTCCATATAGATTTTAGGTATTTTGCTCCCAGTTCTGTGAAAATGCTGTTGGTATTTTGATAGGAATCATGTTGAATGTGTAGATCTCTGTGTGTAGTAGGAGATCTTAACAATATTAATTCTTCCATTCCATGAGCATTGAATATCTTTCCATTTGTTTATGCCATCTTCAGTTTCTTTCATCAGTGTTTTATAATTTTTGGAGTAAAGGTCTTTTACCTACTTAGTTAAGTTTATTCCTAATGTATGTTATTATTTTTGGTACAATCCTAAATGAGATTATATTCTTAATTTCTCTGGTACTTTATTATTAATATATAGAAATACTACCTATTTACTGGCATTCATTTAGTATCCTGCAACTTTACCGAATTCATTTATTACTTCCAATAGTTCTTGATGGATTCTTTAGAGTTTTCTGTGTAAAATATCAAGTTTTCTGCAAATAGTGAGAGTGTAACTTCTTCCTTACCAGTATAGATGTCTCTATTCCTTTTTCTTATCTGATTCCTGCAGCTAGGACTTCCAGTATTATGTTGAATAAAAGTGGCAAAAGTGGACATCCTTGTCTTGTTCCTGATCTTAGAAAAAAGACTCTCAGTTTTTCACTCTTAAGTATGATGTTAGTTGTAGGGTTTTATATATAGCTTTTATTAGGTTGAATTGTGATCCTTCTAAACACACCTTGTTGAGAGTTTTTATTATGAACAGACATTGAATAAGTAGCTTCTTGCACCTTGGGACCTTTGATTTGCCTTGAGCCTTAATTCTTATTTTCTTAAGTCTTTATTGTTGAACATTAGCCAGAGGAAAAATAATTTTCTAAGTTATTTTACCTTTAATCAGGATCATAGGATTTTTTCGATATGCTGAAATTAGACTGACCTAAAGCTATGGCCTAGAGAAAGTTGAAAGCCCTGGAAAAATGCAGGATTACAAATGGAAGCAAAGGAAAAGCGTATTGTAATCTTCGATAGCTACCATAGAGGGTGTTTTACTATAGAGTCTAGTACTACTTGTGTCTCCTAAGAAAGGAGATTTCAGGTTAGAAAAAATATACATATATATTTTTTCCCCCTTGGCAAAACTAAATTGCCCAAGTGCTGCAGCTTTGGGCATTTTCTCCTAAAACATGCTAGATTTTAGTGCATGTTTAAGACTGTTCAGTGTCATCTCACCTGGTATTGATAGGGGAGGAGTGAGTGTAATCCTGATAGGCACTGCCTGGGAGCCAAGTAGTGCAGGGGAAAAAACAAAATATAGTTGTTTTATGGAGATTTAAGTACTTCAGACTATCTATTTATCAATATATCATAAAATAGAAGTCTGTTATGATCAATTTTAGAAAAACTTAGATTATGGTTTAAGTCGTAGGATTATTTGTAAGATATCTCTTTCATATGAAAGCTTCTGAGATTTGAATCCATAAAAGCTGTCAAGTATAAGTCAAATTAACATTTCACTGATGCTTACATTCATTGTCTTAAAAGTAAATGAAAAGCATATAAGTACAGCAATAGCCCTTTTTAAAAACCTTGAATCCATTTTGATGTATCCTCGGACAAGTCATTTAAATTTTACTTGTTATTTTTGTATTTTCTATAAGAACATATTCTTGCTACACAGGTTGTTTCAAATTAAAAATAAATGCACTTTGAAAAAAAATAAAAATAAATGCACTTTGGAACACTGAAAATTGTAAGACAAAACTTCCTCTCTTCTTTTAGTGTTTTTTTCCTTTATAATTAATGTCAAAGAATTCTGAAAGCTCGGTAATCTTGCTCAATTGGAAATATAAATTTTATATGGCCTTTTTGGCATTTACATTTTTCCCAGTCAAACATGTACAAACTTAAAATATGCAATAAATCATGTAACGTATCAGATAAAATAAAAATATATAACATATAGAGAAAGATATATATATATATGTGTATATATATATATATATATACACATATATATAGAAATGACTCATTTGCAAGTTAATGTCTTTAACATCCATTGCCCTATTAGTATTTAAGTAGATTTATAATAATTTGTATTTATGCTCCTAAATTACATTCATTCATTTTTTAGATCTCTGTCCCATCTTTGAAAAGCATTCAGCTTAGAGTTTTGGAATTTTCCTAATCTTCAATTTAATTTTAAAAAGTCAAGTTTCTAAATATTTTAGTATGTTTACAAGACATTCACTGGAGTCCTTCCCTCTACCACAAGGTTTCTAAGATTAAAAAATTTATTATGTAAGCTATGTATTGTTTTTTATATGATGGATAATACAATTTTGTACTCAGATAAAGAATATTTAATGGTATAGCCATGGATTTATAAATAAGTTTAAGAGATAGGAAGAATTATAAACCATTGATTTAAAAGAGAGGGCAGAGAATATTTAAAAGAATTTGCTAAACTCTTTAATACTGTACATGATACAAAATATTAATATCTTCCGATAATATATTAATTTAACTTTTTCTCTTCATTGAAATCCTGGGCCCTGCTACAGGTATGCAGAACATGGAAAAAAAGAGAGGACAAATGAAAAGAATAAAAATGTTACATGAATGCACACATACATACACCATGCTTAAAATCAACATGTAAGACTTGAAAAATATCACATCATATTTGAAAGAGTTTCTAAGAAATAACAGAAGACAAAATAAAAAATATTTTAAGATAAAATAAAAAATATTTTATCTAAATATTCCCTAGAATAGTTTCAAAATATTTTCTAGCAACAGAATTATTTAATTGTATGTAGAAATTAAATATTTGCAAAAAAGATAAAAGACATTACCTCTTGGAGGTATTAAATTACATAACTGTAGGTGCATAAAACAATTTATCTTTTGGCGTTTTTTTTCTTTTTTATCTGATTTATTTAAATTTATTTTGTAGTTTCTCACAAATAAAATAGAGCATGACTTAGGAGCTATAGTTCTCTTGCATTACCAATATACTCTAATCCCAAAGTAATAACCGCCTCTATTACCCATCCACCAGATATTTCCCCTATATATGTAAATATTCAGGTAATAATAGTAGTAATAATTATCACAATACTCTTTTGCAGAAAGGAAAACATATTGGTTATCTTTCCATATCAGTCATATGTTTGATATTAATCATGACATATAAATATGTAGTTTTTTAAGGAAGACTAAAACAAAATACAAGTGAACAAATTAAATCTTAATATAATATACAGATCTGGGACATTTTTGTTTAATTGTTCATTTACTTAATGGAGATGTTTTAAGTCAAATTAGTTTCACTGTTGAGACATGAAATATTGATAGATTATTGCACATAAAAATTAATGTGGTTGAAGAAGCATGTTTCTTTGAATAATATAGATTTGAACAGCTACATTATGCAAATAGAAAATGCCTAATTTGAGTCTTTATTGGACAAATATGTAGTATAATTAAATTTATTTCACCGATTTCTCTCTTCAATGAGCTATGCAATAATGATAAAATAATCTCTAGATACATTAAGAAAATAACTTTATCCCATTCTGTGTAACTTTATATATTTTTAATATTTTTGGTTATATATTATTTCTAAGCTGGATTTTCATATTTAATTGGTTTTTAATGTGTATTTATTTCTTTGAGAGAGAGAGACAGAGACAGAGACAGAGTGTTGGGGAGGGCAAGAAAGAGGGAGACCTAGAGTCCAAAGCAGGGACCAGACGCAGTCCTCAGCACAGAGCTGGTTCCGAGGCTCAAACCCAAGAGCTGTGAGATCATGATGTGAGCCAAAGTTGGAGGCTTAACTGACTGAGTCACCCAGCATCCCCCTTGAGTTTCATTTTTAAATTAAACTTTGAATACATGAAGAAATATTATCATTTTGAAAAAGAAATTTTTACTAGTGATTTAAAGATAAGATTTCTGTCATAATTGTGAAATATTGTCCAGCACTAAGTGCATGAGTGCTAAGTTTAGGAAGGAGGGGAAATTATATATTTTGATGCAAAAAAAAAAAATAGACTTCTTGTTTTTAGGAAAATCTGTATGAGTGACCTAATAGATATCAAAGATTCTTTTATTTTCATGTATTTTAAAACTGTATTTGGTAGTGTAATATGGAGTTCTAATTTATTATGATATAGCTTAGCAACAATAGAGAGAAAATATGAGGACTGGCTCTTTTGTATGTTCTTTAGAAGTTTTTGAGAGAAAGAATGTTTGTATAGGCTTCTCCTTTGCTACATTTGTAAGAGTAGGCTATAGATTTTTTTTTTTTTCAAAAAGTAGATATGATTGTGAAAAATGTGGCTTAAGGGTAGAAAGGAATACTGAAGGCAGAGATAATATGTTGAATGCACACTTGGAATATTTTCTTACTTCCCTAAAACTCGTATGTGTCGCTATGGGTAAATTTAGTTTTATTGCACCAGGTCATAGCATTCTGACAATAAAATATAGTGTAATGAACTAGTTTGGAAATGAGGGATTGTGTGGGTGGTATTAGGTAGAAGTATTTCATGTCTTCTGGGTTTTTAAGTTCTGTTTTCTTTTATTGATTTATAGCATCAACTCTCTGCATGATCTGATCATTTTGAATTCTGAAGGGTTTGGAAACAGCAAGCAACCTTGTAAGAGTGATTTAAAAACCTTCAAAAGTTCCTAGTTTTATTTCTCATAAATGTCAAAACTCCACAAGCTACGTGCAGTCTTCACAAAGAGAGTAATGCTACATCTTTGTTTTGCTCTGATGGCAAACATTTCTTATTTCTGTCAGATTTGAGTGAATAACTGTATCAGAAAACTATGTCTGGTGGTCATAGGCATGTTGATCACTTGACATAAGAATCACATTGTTTGTAGCAAAACTGAGGATCACTGGTGACAATTTACTTCTAGATCCTTGAATGGTAACAACCTCAGTGTCACAATAAAAAATCCACATTAGGTATAGAGGACAGGAGATAATTATGTTTAATTTGAATATTGCTGTGACTATAAATGAAAATTAAATGAGCATTCAAATAAAAAACTACTGGAATTTGTTTCTGTAAAAATTCCTATGTTAAGGCCATACCCAGACAATACTTCTGAATTAAAAAAAAAAAATTATCTTTGATGTTGTATTTTGCACTCTTACGGAAAAAAGAACATTAGATAGGAAAGACAATTGCATAGGATAGGTATAAGAGATACACAGTTAAATGATTTAAGAGCTAATAGAAGGCTAAAACTAACTGAGATAGATTTTACTGTTCATTCATAAATTTCTAGAAAGCCATCATTTAGTGATCTAGAAAAGCAGATAAGAATATTTATTTCTCTTTTTAGTCCTTAAAAACATTTTTACGAAAAAATTAGTGATAATAGAGAAAAAACAGTTACTGTAAGCAACTGTGTTTTCATGGTTTTCAACATCCATCAGAAATATTTGAAACAAATTTTAGTTTTTCTATAAATTTACTTGCTAAAAGAATTATAATAAAATATTACAAATTATGGCTTTATAGTATTAAGCTCCCAAGTGAGCAATATTTAACTGAGTAATAATTTTACCTATAAAAATAATTGTTTATGCACTTAATCTCAGAATATAGGCAAATATGAATGTGCAAAACTGACTTATTATATTTTACCTTTAAACTTTAAGGCATCAAAATTTCATAAAGCAATATTGGAAACCATAAGACATATTGACTTCCCAATAATTCTGCCATGATGCTATTATTTTACTAATGTCACTAACATTGGAAATTGCCCAAATTCTGCCATCCTTTTAGTCAGCATCTAGGATGCACACTTTGTTAGTTTGATTAAGGCATATATGCATTTTTTTTAAATGTTAAAAAAATTAAAGATATTGGTTATCTGGACAACTGCATTTCTCTCTCAGAACTCTGGATATGTGAACCAGAAAGGCAATCTCCAGTAAAGGTTTTTTTTTTTTTTTCTTTTTACCTTATATTATTTATGGAAAATATAATTACATTTAAAACAAAAAGAAATTATCCTATTGCTAAACAAGCTATAGAAACAAAGAATGTTAATCTATCCTTATGTGTAAACTAATGAGGCAAAAACAGAGAAGAGATCTTGAGAGGTTAGACAATATGTGTCAGAATCACCTGGAAAGCCTATTATAACACAGACTGCTGGACACACTTTAGAGTTTCAGGTTCAGTAGGTCTGGAGTGAAGCAATGCTGACCAGTTCGTAGTTGATGGTGATGCTGCTGGTCTGGGATCACACTTTGAGAACCACATCATTAGGGTTATATTCTATACCACTATTGTTTTGATATTTATACCTACACTAGACAGGTATGTTTTAAATATAAATTTGTCCTAAAACTTTCAAGTTTCATTTTTAACAAAAAAGAAAATATACACAGTGGAACCTTGAACAATGCAGGGGTTGGAGTACAGATTCCACTCATGCAGTTGAAAATCTGAGTGCCACTTTTGGCTTCCCCAGAACTTAATAACTAATAGCCTACTGTTGACCAGAAGTCTTACCACTAACACAAGCAGCTGATTAATATACATTTTGTATATTATATGTATTTTGCTGTATTCTTATAATACAGTAAGCTAGAGAGAGAGAGAGAAAAAAAAAACTACATTATTAAGAAAATCCCAAGGAAGAGAAAATACATTTCCAGGACTGTACTGTATTTATCAAAAAAACTTTGGCATGCCTGGGTGGCTCAGTCTGTTAAGTGTCTGACTTCGGTCCAAGTCATGACTCATGGTTCGTGGGTTAGAGCCCAGTGTTAGGCTCTGTGATGACAGCTCAGTCTGGAGCCTGTTTCAGATTCTGTATCTCCCTCTCTCTCTGACCCTTCCCTGCTCACGCTATCTCTCTCTTTCTCTCTCTATCTCAGAAATAAATAAACCATTAAAAAAAATTTAAGAAAATATTCATGGAGAATTGGACCCGCACAAACCCGTTTTGTTCAAGGTTCAGCTGTATCTGAAATGTGTGGATTAACTTTCAGTCACTTTGATACTTAATATATTATCAATGGAGGAAATTAAGCTTAAAAATAATTTAAAAGAACAGTTTGATCATTGTTGGAAGGAAAACTTTGCCTCTATCACCTTAGGTATGAATGATTGGGTACCTGGAAGTTAAGTAACAAAAGACAAAATCACAGGAGAAAAATAAAGTTCATTCATATGCATAAGAAGACACACAAAAGATGTGCTAGAGTTGTGGGTATAAGGAAGCGAAAAGTCCTTGCTAGGAAACACATGTAAGGTAGGAAAATTTGTAATGATGTTTGTTTATGAAATTCTCATCAGCTCCCTCTCCTTTCTGAGTGTGGAATTCCCCCAGAACGAGGATTTATGGCAACTTCACTCTGTTTTCTTGGGATTGAGGCTGCCTGGAAAAGGGGATTTATGACAGCCCTACACTCAAAGCTTCTGCTTTTAGGTAAGGGAAGCTCCAAAAAGAATCTTTTACATCTATGAAATCTCAATTGTCTTCATTTTAAAATTATTTTTCATGGCAAAACTGCAATCTCTTCACCAGTGAAACATTCAATACAAATTTTCATCCACTCAAAGATATAAATTTTAAACTGGATTTAGACAAAATTACTGTGACTGGTTTTAAGATGATATATTTGTAATTTACTGCTTAATTTGTTGCTATTTTTATAGTAATGCAGAAAACAAATCATAGTCTACTAAAATTTAATGAAATAACTAATTTGACCTATGAAACTCTGAACCTTGGTATGTTAGAAACATAATTGATACATTCCATATCCTAGCTATATACCACCACTGTATGAAAAACACTATTTTCAGGTACCTATTTCTAAATATTTTCCAAACGGTTGACAGAAAGATTTCTCCCCAACAATATTTTGTCAACAATTGCATCTAATACTGATTGTAACCCAGTATTTAGACACTTAATTGATGACCTATTTTTATAGAAAGAAGAGTCTTAATGGGTTGAAGAAAACAATAATTTAAGATCTCATTTCTGTAAGCTGTACTTAAATATGCATTTAAAATCACCATATTTTTCCAAAGAAGACATACAGATAACCAATGGACACATGAAAAAATGCTCATCACTTATCATCAGGGAGCTACAAATGAAAACCACAATGAGATATCATCTCACACCAGTAAGAATGGCTAAAGTTAACAATACCGGAAACAACAGGTGTCGGCGAGGATGCATAGAAAGGGGAATCCTCTAACACTGTGGGTGGCAATGCAAACTGGTGCAGCCACTGTGGATAACAGTACTATGGAGGTTACTCAAAAAGTTAAAAATAGAACTATCCTACAATCCAGCAATTGCACTACTAGGGATTTACCCAAAGGATACAAAAATACTAATTTGAAGGGGTACATGTTCATGGCAGCATTATCAACAATAGCCAAATTATGGAAAGAGCCCAAATGTCCATCAACTGATGAATGGATAAAGAGGTGGTATATATATACACAATGGAATATTACTGAACATAAAGAAAAATGAAATTTTGCCATTTGTAATGACATAGATGGATCTAGAGAGCATTATGCTAAGTGAAATGAGTCAGCCAGAGAAAAACAAATACCATATTATTTCATTCATGTGAGGAATTTAAGAAACAAAGCAAAGGAACATATGGAGAAAATGGCAGGCCAACCAAAAAACAGACTCTTTAACTATAGAGATGAAACTGATAGTTACTGGAAGGGAGGTGGGTGCGGGATGGGTTAAATAGGTGATGGGTCCTAAGGAGTGCACTTGTGATGAGCATCAGAAGTTGTATGGAAGTGTTGAATCACTAAATTCTACACCTGAAACTAATACTACACTGTATGTTAACTAATTTGGAAGACAAAAAAAAAATTATGTCAGGTGCACTGTGTTCTTTGCATACTTTCCTTCTATTAATGAAGAGTTTTACTAGTTCACATTCATTGGATGTAACAGACTATACCTGAAGTTGACTCTTTCAATTTTGGACAACTGAAAAACCCTTTTTTTTATTTCTAATTTGGCACAATTTTACATTTTAAAAATTACTTTGTGGGAGTCCACTAAGTAGAAATTTGGTCCATGGAAGCAATGGTTAAATCTATTTAAAAATTCAATTTTCTAATTGTTGCTTTTATGTTATAGCTATACAAAAGAGATAACAATGAAAGACAACATGTAAACATGTATGACTGTATGGCTTTACTTAAAACACTGGGCAAAACCAAAAAAAAAAAAAAAAAAAAAACCCAAAAACAAGAACAAAAACAAATTAAAAAAAGAGGCATTGCAATCTGTCAGAGGATTGATGAAGACAATAGTGATGGAGAAAGAAACCTGTCTTCCTGTGCCAGGATAAATTTTAGAGGACAAGTTGACAGGTTTCTTCAACAACTTGAACAGATTTAGTTCTTAATAAAAGGAGTAACTATTTTATGAAATTATAGATAGTTTAAGGTCAGATAGCACATTTCATTCTTCTGTGGGTCTACATCATTTATAAAATTTCATAGCACTTCATACACTTATTGTAAATGAAAAAATGTTTGAACCATTTTAGATCAACTGTGTGGATCTCTCTCCCTCTCTCTCTCTCCACACACACACACATACGTACACGCTATTCATAACAGATCCCTACATTATATCTACCATAAAAAGCAGAAAAGAGTATGTTTGTGCTAATTCTTCTACCAGGAATAGCACTAACCAAACTGCTTTTTATTTTTTTAAAGCAAACTCTAGCTTATTTTGTAATGAGCTTGTTGAAGGTATCAAGCTGCACTAACCCTGATTGGTTGGTAGATTTTTTTTTCCTTACTGGATATATATGACTTTAATATCAATGATCCAAAAATGTATTTATAAGCCTACAATAAAAAAATGAACTTCCACTGCAATGAATTGAGGTATGAACAGCTTCCTCTTCTTCTAAAATAGAAATGATGTTTCGGTTTACATTGAAAATTGTAAAAGGGCTGGAAAATTACAATGGAGATGAACTATAACAAAACATTTATCTATCTATATATATATATATATACATATATATTTGGTTTTGTCCTTGGTTACTGTCACAGAGCTCTTAAAACTCTTGAGTATCTCTTACTTGAGAAGAGTGTCTTTTGTAAGCTAATGAGATGACAATTGACTCTGATCGCTAAATAGTCTCAGGATGGATGCTGGTCACCAAAAAGACTAAGCCATAATTAATGAGTTGGAATTTTCAGTAATCACCCCCCCACACGAACTTCTACCCTTCATCACCCTACTGCCCCACCCCCTGACACCACCAGGGAGAGGAGAGAGTCAAGGCATCAATTATTAATGATTTAATTAGCTATACATTTATAATGAAACCTCCTTGAAGTCACTAAACAATGAAGTTTGAACTTCTGGGCTCATGAAGATATAGAAGGCTGGGAGAATGTCACATCTGAGGAAGACATGGAAACTCTATGCCTCTTCCTCCATACTTTGACCTATGCATGTTTTCCATTCAGCTGTCCCTAGGTTGCATCCTTTATAATAAACCAGTAATAGTAAATTACTTTACCAAATTCTATGAGTCTTTTTACTCAATTACCAAACCTGAAGAGGAGGTTGGGGGAACACCTGAACTTATAGCTAAGTCAGACAAAAGTTCAGGCATCCTAGATACCCAGATGCAACCGGTATCTGAAATGGGGACAGTCTCATCAGACTGAGCCCTTAACCATTGGATATAGCACTAACTCTGGGTAGTCAGTGTCAGAAATGAAATCTCTGACCCAGTTGGTGTTAGAGAATTGGAGAATTGATGTTGAAAATGATACAACCACGTATTTGGCGTTAAAGGCGAAAAAACAAGAATGGGGTAAATGATTACCTCAGATCACAAGAAGGGAATTAGGAATTCAAATGAGAGAGAATTCTAATTCAACTAAAATGTTGTGAATATTAATAAGTAATAATCTAAAATTATAGATCTTTGTTTCTATTTCAGTCAATATTTATGATATATTTTTGCAAAATTAATTAAATTTTCATATCAAAAACCTTCAGTGGAAATCTGTTACTGGTTCTTATAGATTATATATGGGTGTAATCTCAAAACCTAGTGTTAATGCATCTAAATATTGCATTAGATACTTTAAATTAATAAAACTCTACAGATTTCAAAATAACATATTATGTAAACTTTTAATATGACAAATTATTGCAATAATAAAATGTCACATGCATTATAAAAAAGTATGAAAAATTCATGAGAAGGGAAACAATAGGGAAATTAAACTGGGAGTCAAGGTACGCCAAAAATTTTCATTTAATTGCATGCATGTCTGTGTAATATCCAATGAATCCAACAATTGTAACTAATTATCTAATACTAAATTATTGTCTTTCCTTGTTTTAAGATAATGGATTAAATAATTTATCAATGCACCAGTATTCCTCCATGGGATTTATTTATAATATCAGGATTTTTTTTTTTTGAGATAGTATTTGGATGAAGTCATTTCTGGCACCAACTCTCTATAAAATGAGAAACAATGTGATATAAGCAGTGTAAACATTCCTGAATAGAATACTTCTGCATGTTCTCGTTCAGATCTATAACACTAGATATGCTCAAGTTACTTTAACCAGTGAGTCACACATAGTGAAACCTTTGGTTTCTTGTAGATTTAGTATGCTAAGAAACAAATGCTAAAATTCTTTGAAATAAGTTTTTTTTTTAAATATGTCATTAAAGGTATATGTCTGCAGCCATATTGACAAAAAATAAAAAATGAAAAGTAAAAGCTAGATATTATGCCTTACCTCTTCTTTTTATTTATGTTTGAGAGCGAGAAAAACCGAGCACAAGTGGGGGATGGGCAGAGACAAGGGGGAACAGAGGATCTGAAGCAGGTTCTTCACTGCTGCCTTGGCAGCAGTGAGCCCATGCAGGGCTCAAACTCACGAACTATGAGATCATGACCGGAGACAATGTTGGACACTCAATCATCCAAACCATTCAGATATCCCTATGCCTCACTTCTAAATGAAATAAAGAGGAAGAATGCATTAGTTTTCTGTATCCTATAACAAACTTCCTTAAATTTAGTGGCTTAAGCTAACAGAAATTATTATATTGCACCTCCGTAGGTCAAGAGGTCTCACATGGTTATCAGCAGCCAAAAATCAAGGTGTTGCTGGGTCTGTGTTCCTTTCTGGTATGTCAGGAGGAGCTTCTAGAGACTACACACATTCCCTGTCTCTTGGTCTTCTTACTTATTGTTCAAAACCATCAATATTGTCTCTTTCTAGCCCTTCTTCTTATTATTTTTTTATCTCTCTGGCCTCAATCATGAAAGTCCTGCAGAATTAGTATCTCCTGTAATTTGATTAGGTTTACTTGGGTAAAGGACAGTAAGCTCCCCATCTGCAGATCTTTAATCATATCTGCATGGTACTTTCTATCCTAAACCTAGTCAGTGGTCCATAGACATTAGAACATGGACACCTTTTGTTGGGAGGTAATTATGCCTGAGAGGAAGAGAGAGGAGGGAGGAAAAGTAGGAGGGAAGGGGAGATGGGAGAGAGATAGGAAAGAAGAAAAAAGAAAGGAGAAGGAAGAAAGTGAGGAAAAGGATGAAGGGAGAAAATGTTTTTTAAAAAGGGATTTATTATGAGATTAAGCTAAATATTTTGAATGAAAAATTCTGTGGCACCTGGGTGGCTCAATGAGTTAAGCATCCGACTTTAGCTCAGGTCATGATCTCACAGCGTGTGGGTTCGAGTCCTGCATCGGGCTATTTGCTGACAGCTAGCTCTGAGCCTGGAGCTTGCTTCGGATTCTGTGCCTCCCTCTCTCTCTGACCCTCCCCGATCACGCTGCCTCTCTGTCTGTCTCTCAGAAATAAATAAAACATTAAAAAATTTTTTAAAAGAGAAGTTCCTGCAAGCGCATACATACAAAAATCCAATTCATACATTCATGTAGTTTCCTTAGTAAAAATGACATAGTATTCTAGGTTAAAACAAAAGACTTGAAACTAATCCCTGTTGACAGAAGAAACATAATTACTAACCAGTTACATATAGTTTAATAGAGAATAATGGTAAAATATTGATTTTAATTTTTTTTTTAAATTCGTGTTTATTTTTGTGTTTATATTTTAACAATATGAGGCTAATTTAATTTAAGGCAATATATTATATAATAAAAGAGTGTCAAAAAAAGTCTTTGGGTGCAGAGTTCTTTGGTATAATTTCAACTATTTTCAAAATAAATGAAAATTCTTGAAATTGTTGGTTATGCCTCATTTGCATTTTTCTCTACATGCCTCCATAAAAATAAATAAATAAATATAAAAGACCTAAAAGTCCTTGTTTGAAATGACAGAATTCACATGAAATTGCTTAATATGCTACCACTTAATTAGCTTTTCTTGAGATTCTACTCAATCACCACTGCCATCTACAAGGGACCCAAAATAGTAAGAAGTCATTTGTTAAATATATGAAATACCTCTGTGCCATTCATTTTAGTAATACTTTCTTGAGACACACACATACAAATGATAATCTTTGAAATACTTTTTCTAGATATTTAATGCACATAGTCATTCAGTTAAAATGGCTTAGTTTTCCTTGAGTTTCTGACATCACTTAAAAAGATGAATACTTGATAAATCTGTAACCCGAAATCAAAGCATAATATAAATATTTTTCAAGAAACTTCTTAGGTGAAAAGTGCTATAAATGACTTATTACCTACACTGGAGAGCACGATTATTATCTTCACAATTACCTAAGACAGAGCTTAGTACAGAGTTCCTGCATTATTTACTATGAATATTTGGCCACTGGCAAATACCACCTAAATACCCTATCATTATTACCATTTTTAACCTCAACAGGCATTTTTCCATTGCTTGAATGATAACCCCTTCACTAAGTATTCCTTATTTCTGGGTAAACAATACCTCATCTCAAAAATGAAGAGCTTATTTCTTTCAAAGTTTTAAAGCAAGATTGCAAGCCTAAATATACAGTTACTCATCTATATCACTAAAGGGAAGAAAACTTGCTTTATTCTGATTTGTAAAACTTGATTTACTCTGAATGTCTGTGGAACATTCTATTTACCTTTTGAACAGAATAATTTGCCTTGTTTATTTCTTAGAAATCCCTCCAGTAGGCTTCTCCTGCTGTCTACAGCAACTGTGGAGCTCAACTTCTCAGCCAGAAAGAATGTCTGTGGATAGATACTAACTTACCATGAGCAGTGCTTGAGGTACTTGGTTCAGTGGCACACAGATTTCTCAGTTGACAGTTAGCTTTTAAATCTCTCTTCGAATGAGCTTTCAATTATATATGTATATTCAAATATACATTCAAATATATATGTAATATACATATATGATATATATACATATATATCATATATATATAATTCCCTGATATATATAATATATATAGATTAACTTCCCTGATATTTTTTCATTAAATATGTTTTCTTTTATTTTGACTATATTTTCATTTGTATTTTTCTGATTAGCTAACTCTAACCAACAGGAGAAATTTTTCTATGCATTGCTCCCCACATATCTAGTGACACACACATTAGATGATGAAATTTCTTCCTTCGGTATATACGGAACACTTAGCTTAGTGTCTGTATTGTCTATACCTTAGTGAATTCTTTCTTTTTTAATTTTTTTTATTTGAGAGAGAGAACACAAGCCAGGTAAAGGGGCAGAGATATAATTTTTTAATTGTTTTAAATGTTTATTTATTTTTGAGTGAGAGACAGAGTTTGAGCAGTGGCGGGGCAGAGAGAGAGAGAGAGAGAGAGAGAGAGAGAGACACACACAGAATCCAAAGCAGTCTCTAGGCTCTCAGCTATGAGCACAGAGTCCAATGCAGGCTAGAACTCGCAGACCACAAGATCATGACGTGAGCCAAAGTCAGACACTTGACCAAATGAGCCACTCAGGTGCCTTTAGGAAGAGAGAAAGTTTTAAGCAGACTCCATGCTCAGAGAGGAGCTGCACACAGGGCTCAATCCCAGGAACTTGGGATCAGGGCCAGAACCCAAATCAAGAGCTCATTCGACTGAGCCACTCAGGCTCCCCCGTCGTGAATTCTTCATAAACTTTAGTTCTGTCTTTATATGTGTCACTAGGATTGAGCTCATACTCAGCAACAGGAGAGAACCAATTTTTGTTAACCAGTATCTTGCAAATTGCCATCACTTTTGTGCCATTATTATTCATTGCTTGCCCAGCTGGCTACTATCTCTGACATTTCTATACCTGAAACTAATTTCTAGTTGCATAGCTATTCACACATCCAAAAATACAAAACTACAATTGCATATGGTGTAATGCACAGGATTTTTGCTTTAGAAATAGAAGACCTAAGTCTTTATGCCACATTTTATCACATAAAAAAATATATGATTTAAAACCTATCTTTTTTCATTTAATATTGTAGGAACCAAGATGGCAAAGAGGAAAAAAACAGTTCTGATAATCAGATTGTGATCTTGACTAATTACTTAGCGTTGTCAAATATTTAGTTTTCTTAATTATAAAGTGGAAATAAAAAAAACATATCTAGTAAGACTTCTGGGAGTATGTTCTTATGATCGTGTATATGCATGACCTTAGAACAATTCGTGATACATTTCCTCAGCAAATGATAGCCTGGCTCTGCAATTGGAAGAAGAATATTAAATATATTACAATATATTTTGCTATTAGAATATATTTATGATAATATAATATTTGATGAAATAAAAAATTAAATTACAATATGTAGCAGGGTGTAAAGCTGGTATTTTCAATGATTTTATAAATTGATGTAGGATAAAGCTTCAATGCCAAGGACATAAATGTTTTAAAAACTCATAATTTCAATATTGATGGAAGTAGCACCCTTAAATTCCTTAGTATAGGATTGGTAATACAATATCTATTACTTGGGATGCCTGAGCGGCTCAGTCGGTTAAGTGTCCAACTTCAGCTAAGGTCATAATCTCATGGTTTGTGAGTTCGAGCCCCATATTGGACTCTCTGCTGTCAACCCAGAGCCTGCTTGGAATCCTCTGTTCCCCTGTCTCTCTGTCCCTCCCCCACTCTCTCTCTCCCAAAAGTAAATAAACATTAAAAAACAAAGACATATCTATACTCATATTCAGTTGCATATAAACAGCCTAGAAACTTACATGAAAAAAAAGATTTTAAAGGAAAATTATGGAATTGAGAATGCTGCATCAATGCCTTTATTCTCTATGGGGAACTCCTACTCCTCCCACACAAAAATAAAAGTCTTTTTCTCTTGTGTCTCCAGAAGCTTGAGGCTTAGAGATATTTTCTTGACTCTTGTATCAAGAGTCTTAAGATGTGACTCTTAGAACCTCTCTTCTGTGCAAAAGGACCTCTAATGACACATAAATAAGACAAAATGTTTTAAAGATATTAATGATATTTTTACCAAATTCCCAGTCTACCAGCTCAATGAATAGAATATTTCAGAAAACATTGCAGGTACAGCTTTTGACTACTGACATGAAGTATAATTTAATACAGGAAGCTCGTGACATTTTTAAAGTATCACAACATCTTGAACTAAAAGATATACAGTATAATATAAAAAGAGGATATTGGGCTTGTCACATACATTGAATAGAAACAGACCAAATATTCTTACCTGCAAACCTAGGCTATTTCTTATGGAAAAATAAAGGATGACTCATAAGGAAGAAACAAGACCCAGAGGGATGAGGCAAGACCTGAAGAGAATCTCTCTCTGGGAGGAGGAGTAAGCCCTAATCAAGAAACAGACAACAGATGTCCAGCTGGATTTCAGCTTTACAATCCACCAATGATTGCTTTTTGACTAATATTCCCCAGCCCAGTGCCTCATTAATGGAAATATCAATTATAGTTTAGCTTTGACTGACTGACTCACCATTGGGTCCTGGGTATGTGAAGGACAGATTTCTTTAGTTTTCTAGTTTCTCTGGTCAACAAGTTTTAGATTGACAGAAACCATACATCAAGAGGATTCACACTGAGACACAATTTACATGTGATTTCCTGAAGTAGGAGAAGATGATATACAAAGAGGAGACTTTGTAGGGTCATGGAGGGGGTGAAACATGTGAAGAATCTGTGACTGACAGCAGGCTATGTCCAATTAAAAATAACCACAAATTCTTTAACATTCCTCCCATTGAGGTTTTGTCTAAATCCAGGTCTCCCTCTTTCCATATGTGCTGGCCTGTGCCTTATTTTACTGTTGAATGTAGAACATGTGATACGTGCAAGTTTCTGCCTTACTCTTCAGGAAAGATGCCGATTCCTGCATATAGTACTTATACACTCTCTTCTAGAGCTCATTATTTATGCCCTAGTAATTAATACTATTACATTGAATTATCTCCCAGTTCTCCCCAGTTCTATCCTCAGATGCTCAACCGAATATCCTACCACTAATAGCCAAAATAAATCACTCTTCATAATCATTCCTGCTTCTATGGTTAGTGATGCTGGTAATTTAGAATCCAGTACACACCTATTTTGTAGGTTAATAGATAGATATCATATGTGTGTGTGTGTGTGTGTGTTTATACACACACATTTTATTTATTTGTTTATTTATTTATCATGAAGCCCATTAATTCTGTTTCTGTTCTTTCTCTCTATATCTAAACACTTGGATATACACATACATATATTTTAAGAATAGCAGATGATCCTCCATAATATGGATGGGACTCATCCAATCAGTTAAACGCCTTAAGAGCAAAAACTAAAGTTTCCTATGAAAGAAAAGAATTCTGCTTCAAGACTAACATAGAAATCCTGCCTGATTTCCAGTCTTCTACCCTGTTCTAGAAATTTCAGGCAATCATGTGAATCAACTCATCAAAATAAATCTTTCATGTGTGTGTGTGTGTGTGTATCTTTCATATATATGATTATGAAATGATTAATGATTGTTAGGATTAATTACATCTACAGAAAACCTTCACAGCTATATCTAGACTAAGATTTGACCAAAAAACTAGGCATCAAGGCCTTGCCATGTTGACACATAAAATTAACCATGGCGAGAATTAAAATTTATTTTCCTTATCAACCTATTTAAGATGTACTTGACTACAACCCTATGGAGGGTGAGGTCCTCTATATTTTGTACCTCATAGATATATTATGACTTACTCTATGTCCTTATTATCTGCATTCTACAGTGACAGCAACTTCTTAATAGTAAGTTTTTAATATTGTCATTTTAATATCTCCAGTGCATAATAGTCCAGATACTTACTACTTAATACACAAATATCTCTTGAATTAACGACACAATTATTAAGACATGATATGTTGGTACTGAAAGTACATTAGTTTTATATATATATATATATATAGTTTTATATGTATATGTATAAATCATAAAAAACAAAATATGGATTTTAAACAGAAAAATGCTTCAAATGATTAATATTAAGCATAATTTCAAACTGGAATATTTTTAACATTACAATATTGAAATTTCCAAGATTTAAGAGCCATGTTGCATATGTATATAATGTATTACTAATTACTAACAGTGCTTACTATAAGCATATTCTAGTTGTAATTTATATGGCAGTGGCAGATTCTACCACATCAGTACAAACAGATGGTAATTACAAAATGAATGAAGCAGATTGTTACCACACCACCATGTAAATTACACATATCTGTTATCTTATGAAATTAATTATCTAATGACTCAGATGAATTGTATCCAAATTTGCAATTAGATGTCTGAATCAACATTTTAGAACAAAAAGGGTCATACAGTTGGAAATATTTGATTACTATTATGCCATTTCAATGGTGCCAGATAAAAATGTTTCCCTATGTAAGCTAGTATCTGGTAAGGGAAATCGAGACAAACCTTACATAGGTTAAAAACAGAGTAACCATAAATTTTCTAACTTATAAACCAGAACAAAAAGTGTCAGCTTGTAATTGTGCATAAGTGTATGTGTGCGATTTTTATACCAATTTGTTATCATGGTTTAATTCATAAAACCAAGTTCTTTGTACTGTATTTTAATTCTTAAGGAACAACATGTACATAGATTGATAGATTTTTTGAGAGAGAGAGAGAGAGTGCACGAGCATACAAGTGGAGGAGGGGCAGAGAGAGAGGGAGAGAATCTTAAGCAGGCTCTACACTTAGCACAGAGCCTCACACAAGACTTGATCTCATGACTGAGATCATGACCTGAGCCAGAATCAAAAGTTGGACACTTAACAGACTGACCCACTATATATAAAACACACACACACACACACACACACACACACATCACCAGATTTTATCCTATGTCGTTCATAAAATGTTAAAAATCAGATGACTAAGTTAAATTCCTTTGAATTTTATATTTCATTGCCCTGTAAAATACTAAACTTAATGTCATATAAAAAAGTTTTTCATGTTACGTCTATGACACATATAAATTTAAACTTGAATCTTTTATATATGTATAGTGATTTATATATATAAATATATATACATATATATAAACCACTATATATATATATATATATATATAGTGATTTTTTTTTATTTGGACATATTCATCATGAATTTACTTTCAAAACAAAATTTATAAAAGTGGGAGATATCCAAATATACAAATATGTGATTTGGATGTAGAAAAGCATATGGATTAGCAATGCATTTGTATTATTCCAAAGTTTTATAGTTCTTTACAGCACATTCATTGTTAATCTTTTAATAGCTCTGTTCTTTTTCTGTGATGTTACTAGTGAGTAAGAAGTAAACAAGGGGCGGGGTATAATTTAGTGGAACACATGTCTGTTTATTTATACAAGTGAGACAGTTTCAAACCACTAGGATCAGCCCCTATTCCTATTTCTATGCACAATTGTATATTGCCACATTTAGCTACATATTAAAAGCCAGAACATTTAATTTTTGCTTTTTAGGTATACTTTTTAATCCATAAGGTTTTTTTAAAGCTCCATAATAATTACATGTGTTTTTAGGTTAAGCCTTCCCCCCAAATCTTGCAACAAGTTTAATCCAAGAAAAGAACAAAGATTCTCTCAAATAAATGTCTTTCAAATTAAATTCAAGCAAATTGAAATTTAGACATTTGCTTACAGTATATCAATGGTCCAAAATGATTAATTAAGTAATATTACTGAATTTCTAGTACTTAGTTTTTGAAATAGAGAATGTGTCTTAATTGTTGGAAGTCTTACATACCTGTAAGCATTGAATGCCTCATCTCAATATCCTTTTAACATTTGCAAAAACTCAGCTCTCTGAGAGTACAAGCAGCTTTAAAATTGAACTAACAAACCCTATCTTCAAGTACATGATAACTGTGCCTTTTAAAATAGCATAATCATTAGTTTCAAAGCTCTGCAGAGCATGAGAGATTTGATTGCAGTACTAAACTTTTCATCTCCTTTCAACTAGGGATATTCATTTGAAGTGAAAATGCTAATTCAGGATAATAAAGCAACATATTCACCTAGTGTTAAGGAAAACATTTAGTTACATCAACAATTCTTATCAGTTTCTAAAGGCAAATTGCTCTATTATTTTTATTATCTATATGTTTATATGACCATAAAGTTAAAACTCTTTTTTTTTTTAAAGGTCATTTATTTATTTTGAGAGAGAGAGCATGCAAGCAGAGCAAGGGCAGAGAGAGAATCAAAGCAGTCAGTGTGCTGTCAGTGTGGAGTCCAATAAGGGGCTTGAACTTACAAACAGTGAGATTATGACCTGAACCCAAATCCAGAGTCCGATGCTTAAGCAGCTGAGCCTCCTGGGTGCCCCAAGTTAAAACTCTTTCCTATTGAAACAGTTTAGCAGGCAAACTCAAGGTTAAAATGGAGCTACAACAAGAACAAGAATATGAAGCCTGATTGGCTGATGAAGGAAGCAACCATAATTTGAGGCCTGAAAATAAATCATGACTTCAAACAGGAAATATAGATCCTTGAAAAGTACCATCACACAACGCAAAAAGAAATTAAGAATGTAAGAAATGAGAATCAGGATTGTTTTAGCAATATCAGAATTCAGATAAATCTAGGCAGTGAGTTAGAGCATTATCATTCAGACACATAGGCTAGAAAAGAATAAAACCCATACATCAAATCATACCTCAGAGGAGATGAACTGAAGCCCTTAAATACCTAAATGGTTCTGCCATGGCCCCTCTCCTTCTTCATCAACAGCTTTTAGAATAATCCTTGGAACTCAGACCACTTGTTTTCCCTAAGAATCACTTCCTATGAGCACTACAATAACACATAACACACGTAAAGAAATAACTTCCTGTATTTACTTACTCTCTTCCTATCAATATTTTGGTAACTTTCTGGGCTTTCAAAGAAAGATAAAAAATGAAATTCCTTGAATGAAACAGGAATGCAACATCTCAAGGGCTTTTACAGGATGCTCCACTATGACTAAGCTAGAATTTATGTTTTATCTGTCATCTTCTTTTGAATATAGTTATATGTGTAAAAAGAAGGGTCAATTCTTATAAAGTACACCAAAAACTTGGATTGTGAGTAATTTGTTCTGAGAGTATTCAGCAAAACAAGCAAACATTTCTAATAACTTTAACTTGATAAACAAGTAATTTCTTGCAATATGAGTAGTATATGTTGCTGAATGTCACATGATCAGAACTGAGCCAATCGTTCTTGAAATTTGTTTTGATATACAAGTGCTTTGGATTACAAGCATGTTTCTAGAGCAAATTAGGCTCCCAAACCAAGATTAAATACTTAAAAAATGTACAGACTTTACTTACAATGAGTTACTTGTTAACAGATAAAATAATATGTTTGATATATTAAAATTTTGAAAATATAAAATAAATATGCATTTAATAAAAAAGAGTATTGGATTATTAGTAGAGTGCTATGGCATAAACTAGGTGATTATTCATCAATAATAATAAACTCATCTTCCTTGGAGCATTACTAGATTATCTTTTCCAGCTCACTTGCATTTATGTGGAGTCATGCCTGGTTTTTACCAGGGAAATATGAGTAGAAATGATATAATGTCTCCTCCAGCATGAAGTGGTTAACAGTGAATGTCTTCTGCATGGACACCGTCTTTCTTGCTATCAGCCAGGTGAAGCAGATGATGCAGCTTCCAAATGCCAAACACCTGAGCCCCTGGGTTCATAGCATTTTTTGTCTTTAAAATTTGCTTGGATCAGTGATCTTCACTTTCTTTCCCACTTTCCCCACGTAGAATGTAGTTTGAGGGAAAAATAAATTTCATCCTGTAAAAGCCCTTGAGATGTTGCATTTGTTACTACGTTTACCCTAACTTAATAAATATAATAAATCAAATTTGGGTGTTGCCAATTTACTTAGTAGTTGTCTAACAGTTGGGGAGGAGGCTGATATCAGAGGCTTGGAAGAAGCAGATAGGTGTTATTTTTTTAATGTTTTATTTATTCCTGAGAGAGAGAGAGACAGTGTGAACAGGGGAGTGTCAGAGAGAAAGGGAGACAAGAATCTGAAGCAGGCTCCAGGCTCTGAGCTAGCTGTGAGCACAGAGCCCGAAGTGGGGCGCGAACCCACGAACCGCAAGATCAAGACCTGAGCCAAAGTCTGATGCTTAACCGACTGAGCCACCCGGGCGCCCCAGATAAGTGTTACTGAGGAGGCTCAAAGAGAACTTCCTTCAACACATTTGCTTGCCGTGCTGCTAGCAATAGTTTTTCAAGCTGGTGAGAAAGTCTGAGATAGCCGGCTGCATGCATGATGAGACATATTTAGCCATTGCTCCAGTTGACACAGAGTTAATCACAAGATACATGAATCAAGTTTTTCTCTTATTCCAACAACCTTGGTTAACTCCTAGAAAGTCGTGAAAACACTTGAGATTATTTAGATTCAGCTGAATCTGCCCAGATCAGCAAAATCTGCCCCGTCAAGCCTTAGCACTGTGAGAATCAATACATAATGTCTTGTTTTTAAGCCAGTATATTTTAAGATGATTTGCCATGAAGCAAGAGCAAACTGGCACAAAATTGGATGTGAAGAAGGCAGTCTGCCTTATAAGAATTTAAACCCCTTGTCATTGGCTAAACAATACTGAGACTGGAAGTATCGCAAGGAAAGAGAAAAGGTTGGGAAAATGATGCTTGAAATTTTAATAGTGATGGAAAAAAGTGAAAAATATATTTGGAGAAACTACATCTGTTAGAGCAGAAAAAGAACAATTAGCAAAATTGTTGTCTGCGGTAATGTGTGAGATAGAAATATATGACGTATTTGAGCACTGACAACTGTTATCAGGCAAGATGTTGTAAATGTCAGTTGGATGTCCGTCATCATGATAGGGAAGTGAGAGATGATGTTGTAATGAAGAAATTGTTTAGTTCACAAGCAGGATTTGGAGGAAATAGAGAAGACCCAGGAATTACTGAATAATCACCTTTAGTCTTCTCTGTTAATAAGGATTCACAAATTGAAATGAAATCTGGCATCAAAAATCAAATCAAGGTTTTAGCTCTGAGAATCCTCATTAAGATTTTTCTAGGAAAGATTTTAAAATCTTTCAAGACAGCTTGACACAAAGGTCTTCTAAGAATTTTATGGGTATTGTTTCTCAGTAGCCTAACGTACAGAGCTGATTAGATATATTATGGATGTGGCTTTTGGCATATTGAGTGGACCCACATAAGATGTTTTAAAAGACCCATAAACTTTAAATAAAGCTGTACTGGCAAAAGCACTACTAGTTTAGGGCTAAAAGAAGAGTACAATTAAATATAAAAACAGAACCAAAACACTGGGCTTTCAACTTTCTGCTGTTGAGGACCAGGATGAGAAATTCCTATAAAAGAAGGAGTTTTATCTCAATAGAAAGAATCTGGATCAAAGAATATTTAGACAAGCACATATACAATAATGAACTTGGGAATTAGTCTCATGGAACAAACCTAGGTCTTCGTCAATGAATATTTTCATTCCCAAAGGGAGGAAGATCTGGCAGACAATTGCTTAGTAATTCAGAATTACCATGGATTGGTGATTCTCATGTTCTTCCTCTTCTTTCAGACCTTTTAGAAGGGCATCAGTATTGCAGTTATCCTACTTCTATTTCAATATTGGATGTTGTATAATTTTGTGAGATGAATGACTTGACAGTATAGTTCATCACTATCTATAAAGAGAAAGTCACAGTATGCCAAGATAGGCAGGCTCATTGGGCCATGACAGTCTACTTCCTACGTGTGCACGACTGCAAAATTTCTAGGCTTCTTTTGCAGCAAATTTATTTCAAGATTCCTCTACTCAGAAAGAAATTCAACTTTTATTATAATGGTTTGAATAAAGTGAAGTTGGGTCAATGGCTGGAAATAATGGTTCAGTCCCTTTGGGTTTAAACTAACAAATAATATCAATATGTGTGATTTTCCCAAATGAATGGTGTTGTCTCATCATGTAACAAGTTCTTCATTCCTGGAGATATTCAAGCAGAATCAGGATTATATCCTTAGAGGTATATGTGACAAGAGAATATTGGATGAAATAAAGAATGAAAAATAGAGGTCATCTTGACTCCTAAAGTATGATTCATTTAGAGTGGCTACCTAGATGTGTCTGTTGAGAAGCATCAGGAAGCCAAACCCCTAATGTTCTCAGTAAGAGTGCTAGGATTAATAACCAATAATGTTTTTAAGAAAAGAGTAGGAGTAAATAGAAAACACATTTTTTAAATGTTTTATGTATTTATTTTGAGACACACACACACACACACACACACACACACACGCACAGAGAGAAGGAGAAAAAATCCCAAAGGATTCAGAATCTCACTGAATACTTTCAGTACAGCATGGTCTCAATTTCAGGAACCATGACCTTATGATCTGAGCTGAGATCAAGAGTCACATGCTTAACAGACTGAATCACCCAGGCACCCCAGGGGACAACACATTTAAATGACCTTTAGATCTAATTTAGATTCTATAATTGTAGTAAGTAATCTCTTAATGACCTGAAAATATTCAAAATGCTGATTTATCATAGGATGAATCATTACAAGTTATTTGTAATAGTATTGCTCATTAAATATATTGTAATTTGATTAAGAGCAGTAGAGCTGAACAGACTTCCAAACACCTGCCAGGAGTTACTGCAAAACCAATTCCACTTTCTTGTTGACTCTTTAAATTGGTCTAAATGCTGTATTACATAACTGTGGTTATTGCATCAAGATGAATGCGTGGAGATTACATTTAAAGCATGTGATCTTGCATTTTCCTTTGAAATAAGCCCTGATAGCTTTGGTTCTAAATTTGCAGCATATTTAGATATGTAAGTGTAACTGGATTGAAAATGTTATTTTAGAAGTGCTTCATTGCAATTTACAAATGTGTTTGTCATTCTCTTGTAAGTAGTAAATTTCATTTGGAACATGGAGCTTTTCAGACAAAGTAAAACTTGCTAATAGTAATGCTCTTCAAGCAATAAATACCCTAAGGACTTTCTCAGTGGAAATGGCTGCTGAAAAAAATCTATTGACTTTCAAGAGAACTTGGTAATTAACCTCCTGGCAGTTTCCTCCAGGCTATTCTGTTAGTCTCAGCACAACAATGCTAACTTAATTCTACAAACAGAAATTAAATAGGCTTTGGACCAAGATCCTTTGAAATAATAAACTTAATATTCCACTTTTCCTAAATGTACTATTAGGACAGACATGAAATGAGATTTTATTCTTTGCCCTTATATCTTATAGTAGGTTTGATGGCTGAAAAAATCAGAGGAAAAAATGGTTTCCTCTTACATATTGAAAGTGCCTGGGTGGCTCAGTCGGTTAAGGGTCCAACTTCAGCTCAGGTCATGATCTCACGGTTCATGGATTCGAGCCCTGTGTCGGGCTCTGTGCTGACAGCTAGCTCAGAGCCTGGACCCTGCTTTAGATTCTGTGTCTCCCTCTCTCTTTGACCCTCCCCTGCTCACACTGTCTCTCTCCCTCTCAGAAATAAATAAAAAAAATTAAAAAAAGAAAGTAATCATAAGAATAAGAATTATTGAAAGGAAGACATAAATATTTTGTGGCTTCCCTTAATAGTTAATATATTTACAAATACCTTAGTATTTATTTCATGGTATTAAGTTGAAAATCTGATTACAGACCGCCATATGTGTGTGTGTGTATATATATATATATATATATATATATATATACACATATATATATGTGTGTGTGTATATATGTATATATACATATGTAAGTCTCAATCCCATGACCCTAGGATTGTCACCTGAGCGGAAATCAAGAGTTGAATGCTCAACCAACTGAGCCACCCAGGTGCCCCAGTATGAACCAAAATTATAAAGCACATAGTATAGCCAGTATTCAGGGTATTTATTAAGACATTATTTTGAGAAAGGTATTGCACTAAGAATAAAACTAACTTCTAATTAATCTTATGAGGATTAAATTGGTATTGTTATTTCAATTATGCAAAGAAAATGAAGCACAGAACATTTGAGTAAATTTCCCAGCATCACAATGTAGGTAGAGAAAGGCTAACTCCAAAACCTATGTACCATCTACTGGAGACCAGTGGTTGTTTATACATGAGAAACTGTACAGCTTTATACTTCTTTGGAAAACTTCCCTATTTTATGGCACTGAGAGATTTTTGAGGTTCATCTTGTGCATTACCTGACCCAGTCCTAGAATAAATCACATCTCTAAGAACTCCCAATTCCTTTTATTGGAGAATAGAACTAAAAACTAAGATAAAGGTGCTGCATGTGCTTATCTTATTAATGTTAGGGTGTTTTTGCTTTTTGGCTTCTCATCTGAAAGAGCAAGCAAGGGAATATGTACATAATAACTGTGGATATAAACATACCTATAAATATTTATATAGGCAACAATTTACTTATACTAGGTAACCAAGAATTCTTACCACCTTTTCTAACTCTTTCATTAACAAAGGTATCATTTCACTTTTCCTCACCTTGCTTATCTGTAAATTATTCCAACAGTTTGAAATTTGGAAACTACATATACTTAACTGTTCAATTTCAGTATTGATGTATAGCAGTACCAGAATTGTTAAGAAACTTTATAAGCTGAAACATTTTTTTTTCTTTTAGTCTTACAAACTCCATATTTTTCCAAAGTTACTTAAGTCATTTTCTTTTCCTCCAGCCACTTCAGTGAGATAGTGTCAGACATTTTTTATGCAATTAGATTGTGTTGTCACATTTGGCATAACAATCTAGGATCCCAGTAATACCTGGATAATATTATTTGTATACATTAAGATCTACTTTTTGTGCCCTAAAGCTCTATATGTTTTGATAAATGTACACTTTTATGTAAACAAACTTTTGGTGTCATGCAGAATAGTTTCACCACTCTAAAGTTGTCCATGTCTCACCTCTTTACCTCCACTTTCCTCCATAGGAAGTACTGATCTTTGTACCTCTCTATAGTGTTGCCTTTCCAGAATGTCATATAATTAGATATACCATGTACATTCTTTTTATTTTTTTCTTTCATAGTTTATTGTCAAGATGGTTTCCATATAACACCCACTGCTCATCCCAACATGTGCCCTCCTCCATGCCCATCACCAATATACATTCTTTTTAGATTGTCTACTTCCAGTTAACATAACGTATTTAGTGTGTGTGTGTGTGTGTGTGTGTGTGTGTGTGTGTGTCTTGATAGCTCATTTCCTCTTATTACTAAATAATATTTCATGGTATAGAAAAACCAGAATGAATGTTAATGCTTCAACATAAGAATTTTGGGGAGAGACAAATGTTGAATCCATAATATTTTGCCCCTATTCTCCCGAAACTCATGTTCTTCTCACAGGCAAACTACATCAATTCCATATCATAAGCCCCAAAGTTTTAACTCATTCCAGCATCAACTCTCAGGTCTAAAGGTCAAAGTCTCACCTAAACATATAAATCACATATAGGTAAGACTTGGGGTGCAATTCATCATTAGGCAACATTCCTCATGGGAGAGGCACAAGATAGATATTTTCTTTCCAAATGGGAAAAATTGGGACATGAAAGAGATGAAGGTTCTCAAGCAAGTCCAAAATCGAGCAAAGTAAATTCTTTAAGACTCAAGAATAATCTACTTGGCTTGATGTGTCTCTTTCCATGCCCACTGGAGGTTCTAGCTCAGGAGCTGTTGTTTCATATAAGCATATATCAGTTGTGACTCTGTAGATTCATGTGTGTCTCTGGATTTTGTGATAGTGGTTGACCCTGAGCCCTCACTTCTCTGATGGGTCCAAGGAAAATCATTAATTTTCAGGTTTTTTCAACATCTTTTTTCTTGTTATTTTAAGAACATGAAAGTCCACTTTCAACCTCTTTACATGTCATAGGTGACCTCTGGGTCATATGCTTTTTTTAATTTAAAATTTTAAACTAAAATACATTTTAATTATATATTTTCTGTTTCTGTGGATAAGAACTATTAAAATTTATTAAATCCTGGGGCGCCTGGGTGGCTTAGTCGGTTAAGCGTCCGACTTTCGCTTAGGTCATGATCTCGCGGTTCGTGGGTTCGAGCCTCGCGTTGGGCTCTGTGCTGACAGCCGGCACGGAGCCTGGAGCCTGTTTCAGTCTGTGACTCCCTCTCTCTGGCCCTCCCCTGCTCGCGCTGTCTCTCTCTCTGTCTCTCTCAGAAATAAATAAAAAAAAAACATTAAAAAAAATTATTAAATCCTAGGCAAGTTGAGGTATAAGGAGTATAAGATCCTGTGATAACTTAGAAACAAGTCTTCATAATTTCTTTCCTTATTCCACTATATCAATAATTCTTAAATTTCTGTGAATAGAAACCTCCTATATGTTTGTGAAAATACATATACACATCCTCCTAGTGTACTTGACTAACTCATTATCCTCAGCTTTGTTCAACAATAATTGAATAGATGAAGGCTTGACCTCCACTTGGGAAATAATTCTGAATTCTGTTTCTCCACATCCCATTCTCAGACCATATGTAACCTATTAAAACAGCAGTGGTTTTTAAGTAGAATACTCCAAAACTAAATGGTTTTGCTTTTCAAATATAAGACTCTCTCTCTCTCTCTCTCTCTCTCTCTGTCTTTCTCCCTATTATCTATCTCTATCTCTATTTCTTTGCCTATTAATCTATCTCCATTTACTGGCTGCAATCCTGAATACTTAAGACTATGATGATATAATGATCAGGTATCTGGATATTTAACAGCTTACACCGCTTCGTTCTTTCCACTTTGGAGCAGAATAATTTTTTTTTTTTTTTTCAAAAGAAGCCCTCATTTCTACTAATATAATTTAAAATATTTGCCACTAACCTTCCAAATCTAGCCTTGGCATGAAATGTTTGGATAATTGTATATGAAAAAAATATTGAAATAATATTGAGTCACTAATGAAATAATATGAGAAAATAACCAATGAATATTAGGAACTCCAGATAAAAACATGATAGGAAAAAAGATTTTAAGAAAATGATCATTCTCATTTGACCTCTCACCCCAAGTCATTCAAAATATTAAATCATTTTCTTCAAAATGCTTAACAATTTATAAGAACAACTGACAAACTTATGAACTATTTAAATATAGTGATATCTTCTAAGATCCTACAATATAGTAAAATTAAGTAATAGAATGTAATTCAGAACTTTATGTACATAGTTGTAATGAAATAACAATCACTAAACAGTTATTTCAGTATGAACCATCAGCTGGTTCTGTACATGTAAAAGGGAACTATTTTTTTTTAATTCCTTCTAAGATTGTGGAACAAATAATATGGCAAAAAATTATATTCAGGATGAAGTTTAAATCAAATTTTAGAAAGGGGATAAATTTATAAGATCAGTGAGAATACCTGTCCCCTTGAGTCTTTAATCTGTTCCCTATTTCTTCTATTAGATTTGTAAAGGCATAATTTATTCTAAATGAGTGATGGTGTTTGTGAAAAGTTCTGGTTCAGGTGATAGGAAGAAGGGATTGAAGGTCTTTTCTTTAATTCTTATAAGTCTGTAAAATAAATAAGAATTTAAGGTCATCATTGTTGTCCTTGTGATATTAATCAGATATTCAAATTACAACATTATCCCACACACTACTTTAAAAAAATACAGTTCAAGTATTTGAATTGTATATTTACCTAAAATGGATTTCGATTCCATGTGATTTTAAGGAGTTAGATGCAGCCGAGATTTACTGAAGCTCTTCCTGGAATACCTGGTGAAGCATAAAAAGTAATCCACCCTGAGATTGAAAAGTCACTGAGAATTAAATGAGATTGCAGTTGAAAAAGCTCTTTCCTTGCTTCTCTTCCACTTTGATACCATTTCTATTCCTATGTTCCTTTTTATAAATATATGTGAAAATTGCATGTAACAGTTAACAGCAGGAAATTGGCATTTCAGAGTAATAAGACAAAAGTTGTATTATAGTCAAACTATGCTATTTTGTCAGTCTTTTCAGCAGAGTTCCATTTTTAGTCATAACTTAAATATAAGTATGTTTGAGTGAAGATATTATCCTTCTCCTTCTCTTTTCCTCTCTCATTCTCCCATGACTTGACATTGACATTCATCTTTGGATACCATAGAGTCAGTGTACACCCCATTATAGATGACATTTTGCACTGTCAGACATTTCCACAGGTCTAAGATCAAAACTAAATTTATTTACTAGGTTTCTTTATTTTTCTTCCTCTTCTTCTTTTTCTGATGCCTTCAATATAGGTATTCCAAGTTTATGTATATAGCATATTTACACACAGGCTGTGCGATTTCATTTACATTCTTATTGAGTTCAGAAAGAAAATGCCAGGTATGCACCAAAATGTATTTAGAACTCTCTATTTTACTGTCAGTACAAAGATTTATAAACATATCTCCTCACAAATATGCACATGCATAACTCCAAGCGGGGCAATAAGTTAGGTATTAGAAATGCTTAAAGCAGCCTTTATGTAATATGATTTTTCCCTCTAGTATTCTATCATTTTCCTACATGCAGGATATCCAAAAACAAAAGAAGTAATTTCTCCCAAGGGATACTGAGTGCAAAAATTATATGCTTCAACTTATTCATAAATTCTTTGCAATCAGGGCTAAATCTGTATTTTAACAGGCAGTGTCTATCCAGCATTTACTTAATGCAGATCATCATGATATGAAGGATTTGGGTTCAGCAGTGGTAGAAAATGAATAGGACCTTATCTTGTAAGGATCATTTAATTCAGTTGAAACCAGGTATATTAACCATGTTATTGATTATAAGAAAATATAATTTAAGTAATTAATTTGTAATTGATACTTGATAGGAATAAAAAAAAATTAATTTGGGCAGAGGAATACCAAACATGGCATTAAGTAAGTGATTCTTTCTGGGCCTTAAACAATAGATAGAAGTTAGGGATACAGACAAGCACAACAGATCAAGTTCCCAGAATCAAAGAAATAATGGCATTAAGCTGTGCTATTATGTGTTCTGATTATAAAAATACCCTGGATTGTCAACTGTGGTTACCTACAAGATTTATGAGGAATTATTATGTATCAGTGAATAGATGACTAAGAAAGGCTTTTGGCACCCTGTATCAAATGCATTTATTTAATGTGAGCAAAAATCTACTCTGGGCTCATCCCATTACAGATCTCCACAGCAATAAAAAGACACCAAAACAATAAACACATATACCACACAGAGCTAAAATGTTAAATTTGAATTACACTCAGACACACACACAACACACTCATGAATTTTACCTAAGTGCTTGTCATTTGTCAACCACTCTGTTAAGTTGTATGCATTCATTATCTCTTTGAATCCTCATTAGAACTCTAGGTGGTTAGTATTTATATTTGCATTTCATTTTCAAGTTAGTTCAGGTTCAGGAGGCTTACATAACTTGGTCAAACTTTATTATAGTGGATAGTCATGGATATAGTGGATTGTCATGGGCGCCTCCTTCCGCAACGCGGGCGAGATCAAGGCGCTGGCGGGCTGTGACTTCCTCACCATCTCGCCCAAGCTGCTGGCGGAGCTGCTCAAGGACAACAGCAAGCTGGCACCCACGCTGTCAGCCAAGGCGGCCCAGGCGAGCGACCTGGAGAAGGTGCACCTGGACGAGAAGGCCTTCCGCTGGCTGCACAACGAGGACCAGATGGCTGTGGAGAAACTCTCGGACGGGATCCGAAAGTTTGCTGCCGACGCCGTGAAGCTGGAGCGGGTGCTGATGGAACGCACGTTCAGCGCAGAGAATGGAAAATAGCACAGCGCCTGAGGCCGGACCCACATCTGCACTGCCTGATCAGGGCAGAGTGCATGCGCCTGCGATGAATTATGCATTTTTTACCAATTGGAGCCGGGACGGATCATAGATTCTATGTAAAATTTTGCCTAACTCATTAAAGCAATCACTTTTCTGGCTAAAAAAAAAAAAAAAAAAAAAAAAAAAAAAAGATTTATCCCTATATGAGTCCAGAACCAATATTGTGCTTTGCGTGGAATTAGAACAAGAGATTCCCTAGAAGTTAATACCAAACAGTAGCTAAAAAACTTGATTAAATGTACAGTTCCCCCCCACACTTCTGTTTTATGTATGATTAAGATCATAGCCTCTGGAATTAAAGTGTCTCTGATTCAACCTTCTGCTGGCCATTTGGGCATAGAAAATAATTCTTATGCTCTCTGTGATGCAATTTATTCATAACTAGAATGAAGGAAATAACAATTTTACTATTATTCTGGGAGTTATATAGGATATTTAACATGCTTAAACTATTCATGTATAGTAGGTACTCAACAAATGTCAGACACTTTATTATTATAATTGTTTATCATTATTACGTATTAATTTGACTCTACATATATTGATATATCTCTTGATAAGGTGACATTTTAATAAAGATAATTAGGTGATATAATTAAATAGCAAAATAGTACCCTAAAATAGGATGTAGAAAGTTTGTGGAACATTCTCTTACCTAATCTTGGCTCTGAAGAATTGTTGATAATGATAAAATACAGACATACAGACAGTTCAAATAGACCTCCACAAATATTAGCTCCCATCTAAATTTTGAAGAAAGGACCAAATTCCTCTTTTAGGAGAGGAGCATTGATACTTACAGCATCCTCACCTATAAACTTACAAATTCTAGCCAGTCTTCAGGCTTCAGTTTATCTATACTTTCATTTTTCTACAGCAAAATAGTTTTCTCAAATGTCACAGGGATGATAACATATCTATTACAGAATTTGCCATATGGAACATTTTAATTCTTCTAATTCCACCTTTCATGTTAGAAATGTAAGACTTAGATGCTCAGGTTGTGACTCATTTATTCTGTGATTCAACATTGTTATTACTGGATATCAGTCAATATGGCAGACACTGAAGATATAAACACAAATCAATAGTATTACTAATGCTCATGAGCTCATCTGTATTGGAAGACACCAATATATAAATAAATACATAATGAAAGGAGTATATCTGATCCAGTGTTTAAGCAGAATTTACTTTTATGTCAGCTGGAGTGGATTTGAATATTAGTTTACAAAGTACTGCTTTTGACTGTGGAAAAATTTCCATCTCTGATTTGTATTAACTTTTATTATCTGTAAGATGGGGATGAATATTAATGAATATTAGCTTATACTATATGTATAAACTACACATAAAATATCTAGGCATAGTAATTATTTCTTACCTTTCATTTGTAGGATTTCTGACAGATCTAATAGAAGGTTTAGTGGGAGAATATTCAGCAATACATAGAAAGATTAAATTTACTCACCCAATTAGGAAAATGCAAAAATTGTCTGCTTTGTCTTTAAAATTCACTGGAGATAAAGAAAGAAAGGGAAGGGGGGAACTTCCTGAATGGCAGAATGAGAGCTTCCAAAAATATGCTTCTCTATAAAGGGAACTTAAGCACTGGCAACAAATTGTCAGAGTCAAGATTTTCAGAGCTGAGAAAATTAACCAGAGTATTGAAAGGAACAGGAAAATGTTTCTTGTTTCTTTGAGAAAACCAATTGAATTTCAATAAGAACAGCAGGATGTATGGCAATATACCTTTGCCTATTCCTCTCCGTATTTCTACAACTCTGCAGCAGCCTTGAAAACTACCAGGCTCACAAACATAGTAACTAAGAAAACAAGCTGCCATGTAGCTATAGGCCTGGACAGACCAGATTTCCTGTTCCTCAAAAAATCCCAGACCTAGAGCAGGTTCACTATTTGGCTTGTCTGGCAGCTCCTTAGAAGGATCTCTGTTGCAGAGTGATATTATTTGCTAAGTAGATATTTACATCAAAGGATAATTTTCATTTAATTTACTCATTGAAAACAATGAGTAAAAGAAAAAAAATTAACATCATAGCTGCCTAAAGCTGTGATACATACTGTAGCAAAGAGGAGGCTGACCAAAAATTTTAAAGGAAGATCTAGAGAATGAGATGTTCACAAGATACTTTAGAAGCTCTGAAATTCTTATAGGAGAACTAAAGGCTATGCAAGTGCAAAAATGTGTTCAGGACCCAAAAGATGGAAGGAAGCCCCAAACTCTCAATTCTTGATGAACTTGAAGTCTTGTGTGGGCAAGAATTGGAAAGCTAAACCAAAGCTGTAAACTGCATGAACATTAAAGCCATCCCCGCACATAGACAAGAGTCCTACTGGCAAGAGGTAGAGAATGTAAGTTTCAAGACATTAAAAAAACAAAAACAAAACAAACAAACAAACAAAAAAACTAATCTAACAAATCATTAGCAGCCCTGGATGCTAACAGAGCAGAGATTCAGTGGCCATACATAGCAATAAATACAGACTTTAGTGAATTAGTACTGAAAGGCAAAATTGTGGAGACAGTAAATAAAAAGATCAGTGGTTGCCAGAGGTGGAGAGGTGAAGACAGATGAATAAGCAGAGCACAGATTTTTACAGCAGAGAAAATCTCTCATGATATTACATTAATAATATATGTCATTATACATTTGTCTAAATCCATAGAATATACAATATCAAAAGGTAACCCCAAGATAAATTATGGATATTAGGTGATTATGATGTCAATGGAAGTTCATCCTCAGCAAAATCTCTACTATTGTGATGAGTGATATTGTAAATGCGGAAGGCTATGCACGTGTGAGGCAGGTGTTTTATTGGAAGTCTCTGTGCCATCCTTTCAATTTTATTGTAAACTTAAAACTGCTCTGTTTAAAAGAAAAATTCTTGGACAAAAAAAAAATTAGTCCTGAAAATTCATTAAGAAGACAGCAGCAAAAACGACACACCACCACCACCACCAACAGAAAGCAATAACAATATGGCCACTTAAAATATCATGCTGTAATCTATCTGTCACAATAGAAGTTGTGGAACACTGACTAACCCCAAAGAGGGAGGTTTCTTTAGGAGAAAAGGAGCATATTAGATATAGACTAAAACAACATGAAAAGGAATGTGGGATCTTGAAGACCAGGATAGACAAATATAAATTTTAAAACTTCATGATTTAGGTGGTCTGGCAGAAGATATTAGAAATGAACTAGAGGGGTGCCTGGGTGGATCAGTTGGTTAAGCATCTGACTCTTGATCTTGGCTCAGGTCATGATCTCATGGTGCTGTCTGGCTCTGTGCTGACAGCATGGTGTCTGCTTGGGCTTCTCTCTCTCCTCTCTGCTGCTCCTCTCTCTCTCTCCAAAAAACAGAAAAACAAAAACAAAAACAAAAAAGCTTTTTTTTTAAAGAAATGAAATAGAAATTTTAATTGTTATTAGATCTAAAAAAGTGAATGAGGCAGAAAAAATTTTAACAGGAAAAGAAGGACAAGATATTGGAAGATTATTGAATGAATGTATGAGCCAGAAAGCAAATATAAAGGGGAAGGAATGCATTAATTCAAATCTAGCAAGTACTGGTGGATTTACATGACACAAAATGAAAAGGTCCATTTAAGCTATAGGTTGAACAACCACAAATAAAGACTCTTGAAAGAAGTTAAATAACAGCAAGTGAAAATAAAATACTATAGGCATATCTTACTATGGAAAGAATAGATGAAACCAAAATAATTGCAACTCAGTTCTTGAGACATTCAAGATTTGGGAAATGAAGTGGGCACTGTGAGAAACTATGTGCATAGATTTAGTCCTCTCCAAGAATCTATAATATGAAATTCAGAAATATTAACATAAGCTTCAATTCAGAAATGTCCTGAAGATAATTCTTCATCTTCTCCTTCTCTTCCTCCTTCTCTTTCTTCTACTTCTTCTTCATTTTTCTGATAGATTAAAAAGTACATAATAAAATAGCAAGAAATGAGAAAGCTTCATATATATATATATAATATTTAAGAGATTTCACAACAAAGGCATCGGGGGAAGCCAATGTGTTCAAGTATCAGAGGCCTGCTTATAGAATATTGTGGATTGAAGCTCACTAGAGAGCAATAATTCAGAACTTCATTACCAGAAACAACTCACCCAAGGCTAAATCTAAATTAAAAGGAATTAAATATGCCAAATATGGAAACCAAAAACAAATTTTAATTTTATTAAAAGTGCCACTCCCTGGGAGAATATTCACAGTGAAATGTCCTCATGTATAGTAAACCTAATTACTTAATTAGCTCTATATGAGAGGATTTATTTCAATATTACATAAAGCCATGGTTAGCACTATGCTCTCTTAGAACAAATGGTAAAGCTGAACCCACGATTATGGATCTTCTCCAGTGTAACTGAGTTTCCTACATTCTTGTACTGTGAACATCACTTTTCTTGGTATAACAGCTCTACAGGCAAGGTGTTTCTGCATTTTCTAAGTTTTGAGAGTGTGCACATACATGTGCGTGTGTAGGTAGAGTTGTGGGGGTGTGTGTTGGGGTAGTCAAGGTAAGTGTTGCATAAATCTTATATGTGCTCTTTATTTATTTGGAGTTTTTAAATGCGATACCCAGAAAACTTCTCTTTTAAGGACATGAGGCCACTGCTTTTGTTCTAGTATAAGACATACTTTGTAGCGGTCAAAGAAATCACACCATCATCAAGGTATTGGGGAAAATATCTGTCTTATTATAGTCAGAATAGTTCATTGGGATATATGAATTCTGAGTTTTAATTACTTTGAGTTTTAACTCATTAATGCAGTACAAATTGATTTTTTATTGTAATCCCTCAGTATTTTAATTCTTAGAGACTTGAACTTACAAACAAATTTAATATTTAAACTTCAATATCTTTAAGAATTCTAGTATATGAAAAATGTTTTTATTCAAGTTTATGGCATCCCTATATTATCACAGCTATGTAATTGGCAATACTATTTAATTTTGCTAAAATACTTCTGATGGGTTTTATGAGATAAAATGAGCAGGAAAATTTTTCTTTAGAATGTCTTGGATATAGAAAGGTTGGGGCGCCTGGGTGGCTTAGTCGGTTAAGCGTCCGACTTTCGCTTAGGTCATGATCTCGCGGTTCATGGATTCCAGCCCCGAGTCGGGCTCTGTGCTGACTGCCAGCTCGGAGCTTGGAGCCTGTTTCAGTCTGTGACTCCCTCTCTCTCTGGCCCTCCCCTGCTCACGCTGTCTCTCTCTCTCTCCTAGAAATAAATAAAACATTAAAAAAAAAAAAATTTAAAAAAAAAAAAAAAAGAAAGGTTAAGTTAGCTTCAATAATGAACTGCAGTGGCTGGCCCATTTTGAAGTATTGTAGGCACAAAAGGAAAATGACCCATTGGTGATTCTATAAAAGCACCCAAGAAAGCTTTCAGAATTGGAAGCTATGAGAGAAAACTTAAGTAAGTGGAAACAAGACTGTCACCATGAATTGATAATCTCCTCCCCATAGATTTCAGGTTTAAAGCCGAATACAAGAAAAAAAAAAGGAGAATGGTGAAAAAGAGCATTGACACACCTTACTTCAGTAAGCCATGTGTAAGAATCTCCTTAAAGAAGCTCCTCTGAACGAATCTCCACTGTTTGTCATTTCTTCCCATGGAGGGACGGGTTATCTTACTGAGGAACAGGAGATAAAGAGCTAAAGGTGTTTACTCAGCCCTCATCGGTTGCCCTCCTTGCTTAAGGGTTTATAGAAGGCTTGACTTTGTGGTCATAGCCTTTGTGGTTCTTATCTAATAAGGAACATAATTGGTTGAGTGAATGAAATAATTATGTTTAGGTAATGCCACTATAAAACTCATATAATGCCTTGGAGCTGTGGTTTCAGAAATGATTGGATCATTGACACTGTTGAAAGACTGATGAATATTGTGTAATTTTCCCCCAGAAATCCTGTACTTCTGAATAAAATTAGTCATAAAACTTTAGAGATCCATGGGCTCCAGATTAATAATTACTTTTTAGAAAACATTTAAATTGAAACTCAAGCCAACCTACAAATTAATTTATATATGATATTCAGTATTCATTATACCTTCGACATTTAAAACTGCGTTACATCTTGTGAGTTACTTTATAATTTAGTAGAAAGTAAGTGACTGGAAAAATTAAATATTAAGCAAATGTTATAGTTGAATAAAATTGGCATATTAAGACCCAGAGGGAGGAAAATGACTCATTTTCATTATTAATCCACATATATTCTTTTAATTAAAAAGTGTCAGGTACTAAAAAACTACCAATACCCTAGTATTACTATATATTTTTCATTACTAGAATATCTATGTGGTTTTTTTTAATGTTTTATTTATTTCTGAGAGGGAGAGACAACATGAACAGGAGAGGGTCAGAATGAGAGGGAGACACAGAATCCGAAACAGGTTCCAGGCTCTGAGCTATCTGTCAGCACAAAGCCCGAAACGGGGCTTGAACCCACAAACCATGAGATCATGACCTGAGCCGAAGTCGGATGCTCAACTGACTGAAACACCCAGCTGCCCCTATGTTTTTTAAAAATGGAGAAATAACAGATATGATGGAAAGTGCTCAAATTCCAGTTATTTTCAAAGTTAATTATTTTATTTCTAATTCAGTTTGGAGACAAATACCTAAGATACAAACTAAATCATGTAAATATAAAATCAAGTACATAGAATTTGATATTAAGAAAGTGCTAATTTCAAAATTTTAAAGTGAATAAATGCTTTTAGTTTCTTGCATGCTATATTCTAAAATCATGTATATGTTGTATCACCTTGTGCTAAGTCAGCAAAAGTACTTTAAAAAATAGTGTTATACAAATAACTATGTTAGGCTGATAATAACTCCAAAATTTATATCTATATCTTAATCCTTAGAACCTATAAATATTACCTTATTTGGAAAAAAAGTTTATGCAGATGTGATTAAGGAAGGCCCTGGCAATGAGAATATCAATCTGAATTATATGGAGGAGTTTTAAATGTCATCATAAATACTTTTAGGAAAGAAGCAGAGAGATTAGATCACGGCACATCCAGAGGAGAAGCAATATGGAGACAAGCAGAGAGGGATTTGGCCATGTACTATAACACACCATCAGTCACCAGAAGTTGAAAGAGGTAAAGAACAAGTTTCCTTTTATGGTCTCCAGAGGGAGGGTAGCCCTGCTGATGCTCTGTTTTCAGACTTCTGAACTCTAGAATATAAGATAATAAATTTCTGTTGCTTTAAGCCACAAATTTGTGGTCATTTGTAATGGCAGCTAATAGAAACTAACTCAATGAGTAATAACAGTTAAGCACTGACTCTTTTCTAGGCATTTCTTTACATTTATTCAGTCACTCAATCTTCATATGATAAAGGAATAGCCTATTTATACATAACTGATCTAAATCAGGTATTGTTCTAAGCATTTCACATGGATAAGCCCATATAATTTTCAAAATAAGAGTATGAGCTAATTAATACTGTTATTATAATTTTACAAAGGTAAAAACTGATGCAGAGAACATCAATTATTTTTTCTCAGAGCTAAACAACTGGTAAATTGCAGGATTGTGACTTGAATCCAATGCATTTGGTTCCAGATTCTGGACTCTTAACTACAATATCATGATGACTTTCTGAAATTTAAATTTGAAGCCTTGGTAATGGATACTCCTTCTTTCCCCCACAGTTCAGGTAATGAAGCGGGCAAAGAAGATTAAGTAAATCCCCTACTGGCATATAGTTGGCTGGTGATACAGGCAGGATGTGAATTCATGCAGCTTGACAGCACAATAAGACAATCTAAACTTCAACCATTCTGCTATCCTGTGTCTCAAGTAGTTTTCTTAGATTGAGTCTCTTTTTTCATTATATATTCTCCGAGGAAGCAAATTATCTGAAATACCTATGAATTATACCGAACTAAAAATTTGCGCTGATACTCAGTAAACATAGACAGGAAATTTATCTTAAAAGCCTGCTTTATAGTTTGCAAATGCAACTCACAGTCATGGATTGTACAACCTCTATGCAAATTTGAATTTCATAATCAATTTTGAGCCTTTCTATCATGAGAAATGGCAAAAATAGTCTGAATAGTGAAATGGCATATTAATTTTAAATGTCTTCCTTCCAAATCAAAATCTAATGTATTTAGACATCTCCTTATAATTTTAGACTAAATTTTATTCAATAAATTATTAGGGAATACCATTTCAATTAAACTTCTTTTAAATCTTGGAATATGTACACTACTGTGGAATAAGATGTTTGAAATTCACCACATAAATAATTAAAAGTTTTCTGTACTATTTTTTCACAATGACTCAGCAAGTAGCTGAGACCTACTTTCTGTATTCTTTTTCTTTATATATTGTTAACATACCCCCTCATTAACATCCTACATACATGCCATGCACACCTACACATACTCACATACATAATAATTTTAGGTATTTAGATAAAATACAAAAGAAAAATATCTACTGTACCTTTTTAAATGATAAAATAATCCATTAAGGACATTTTAACACCAACAATAACATGATCTAAAAGCATTAATTACATAAATATGTATGTAATACATATACATGTTTTTAATTCAAAGATTCATATGGTGACTTCACATACAATCTATTTTTAGCATTTATAAGGCTGTAGGCAGTGATGTAAACTCTGAATAATTAGTTATATTAAGACAGCTAAAATAAGCTATTGTTTGGTTAGGCTAGTGAAACAATTAAATTTAAATCTTTTGGAAGATTTTGTATTTGTCAAATATTTTGAAAATAACATAGTTTATCTGAGTCACTTCATGTTACAAAATTGGAATTATCTGCATTTAATTTTGTTATCAGTAATGGTTTTTAATAGGAGTGCTAAGATGGAAACTTGATATCTTCCTTAACTATAGCAGTTTATTCTTCTATATAGTTTTGTTTGGTTGTTTTTATTTTTTTTCTCTTCCCTATGTTTTTAACTATATAGAACTCCTTGTTTTCTTACAACATACAGTGAAAAAGACCTCTCTGAGGCTAACTTTAAATTCCATATTTGACAGTGAATCTATTAAGCATCATGCATGCTTTGACACACTCTCCTTTTTTTGATACCTGATTTTTCAGGGTAACTTTATGTTTCCTCTTCCAACTTTATGATTTCTTCCATTGATTCCCTTAAATGTACGGTTCCTCATCCTAATGGCCTTTTTTTTTTTCAATTTTTGTTTATACACCGTGTCTATCTTGCTTTGCTAAACATGTAACCGCTAGTTTTGCAATGAATTCATGTGCAAATATCTGCATCATGTCCTCAATCATTACAAGAACTCACATACCTGTAGACACAAATGAAGTGAGCCTTGTTGAGTAATCTGTCTCAATCCAATGTTTTAAATCTCCATCTTGCTTTATAGTTAAGGGTATCCTTATTTTCCATATATCTTTATGGGAAATTCCAGTTAATCTGAGTGCTCTTTTAATATACCTACTCAGGTAAAGGAACTAGGTTTGCTAAATGGAAGTTGCTTTGGGTCAATTGTGCTAAAGCACAGAAGACTGTCAGCATCCTCAGGTTTGCTCAATTAAAGTTGAATTTTATATCAACAATATATATGCTTCAGTATATATTCCAACTATTGCACAAGACACACTTATACTAAAAAAAAGTATTTTGTAAATCTGAAATTAAAATGGTTTTCCTGTATTTTTATTTGCTAAATATGGTAGACTCGGGGTACATAAACAAACACTGCCCTTTGTAGTGTCTAATTTATGAAGCAGAAGTTTGTGCTATTCCAGTGCTGCAGGATGCAAAAGTTAGGTTGGATGCCATGTCATGGTTAAGGAACATGGGTCTTCCTTAAAAGCAAGAAGATAGGCATATGGAGTGTGAATCTGATTTTTTCCTTATGATCTTCTCTAAAAAATTAAGGTATCATATGTACTGAAAAAATATGGCTCTAATATGATAATATTAGAGTAATATGGCAGGTCTGCAATTAGTAACTGAGGCTGCTCAGTCTACTTCCACATACCGAAATTAGTCAGTATGTTTCTTTGAAGGAAAGGCATTTCCCAGCATCCTACTTAGTTTACTAATAGGCCTGAGTTCAAAATATGACAGTGCTTTGCCATTGAGCTCTTTCATTTAATAAGATTAATAAAAATGTTTTTCCAGGATTAAATAAATATATTATGTGTGTATGTATGCATATATACACACATAAATGACATATGCATATGCTATTTAATCCTCATAATACCCTATGAGTTAGTATAATTATTATTAAGTTACTGATGAGGAAGCAGAGGCACAAACAGATAAAATAATTTGAGCAATATTTATTCAGTATGTGTTAGATTTAGGATTTGAACCCCAGTAGATAGTTTTGTTCTAATAGTTATTGTTTGAACCACTAGGTTCCACCATAAGTCTACCTCTCAATATCATGGCTAGTCCTCAAAGCTAATAGATTATCTTATATTAGATAAGTGTTTTATCCTCTTCCCAATCACACAAATTAGAAGCATCCCGTTCACTCCCCACTCTGTCTCAAGTGCACTAGTTTCACTGGCTGCATTATTTTAAAAAAAAAAATCTACTCTCAAAACTAAAAATAAAATCATCTTCTTTTTCTTTTTTTTTTAATTCCTGTTCTCCTTGCCTCTTTTAAAGCTTTAAATCCCTGTTTGGAATTTAACAGCCCAACCAAAAATATTTCTTCTCCTGACATTGGCCTCTTTCCTATTTTGTTTCAGTCTTCATAATGCCCCCAGGGAGTTTATCTAAAACATAAATCTGATTGTGCTGTTTTCCTCCTACTTTGGAAAGCGGATAACTTACATGATAATAAGGTCAGTCATAGGCTCTTCAGAAGCTCACAGTGGGCTTAGAAAGACAGGGGAATCGTTAAAAAAATTCTGTCACCTTGAATTGTATTCCTAGTTAGCTGTCAATCTAGAATAGGACAAAAATATAAATTGGGAGGGATTACTTAAACAAATACTAAAAATATTTAGAAAGAAGAAAAATAATTTCAGAAAGAAGACCTGAGGTACAAGAAAGAATCTTTAAATGTGGAATTAGTAAAATTAGATTGAACATGAGTTAAATTTGCCTTCATAAAAATATATATATGAAATCAGGGAATGGATATAGAAGATTTCTAGAATTCATAAAGCAAGGGATTTAGAGTGCTTAAATTCATTGTTGAGAGAAGTATAAGTTTACATGCTAAGTTTACATGCTATATAGTGTAAGTATATAGTACATGCTATATGGTTTAACATATGGAAGATTAATATTTATTCAATTACTTCAAACAGAGTCTTAAAAGGGGGATTAAAAATTGCCATAATACATCAAAATTATTAAAAAAATAGAAATGAGGACATAAAGACACATATCATAAGATAAAATGGGTAAGAGATTATATTGCTATAAGAAAATCACTCAGTCTCAAGTGGTTTAAAAGGGGCTTTCATTAAACTGATATAGAGAGAACTTCATAGTGAAGTAACAGAAAGAAAAAAAAATATGCCAAGAAGAGATTAACAACAGCAACAATACTGCTGATCTATTAATAGTCATAAAGAGACATATCTATTTGAAGGATACATTCCTAAAAGGAAAAAGTAAAAACATGAGCAGATTTGATTTTGAAAAAAAAAATCTGACTAGCAAGTGAGAGTTGGAAATAGGGGAAGAAAGAACAAAAGAGAGTCAGAGGAGAGAGAGGAAGGAAAGGAAGTTGGTAAAAGCAAAATCTAGAGAATTAAGGGGAATGTGTTCCTCTCATAGATGAAAAAATTAATGTTGTGGATTAACCTGTAACCAGATTCAAAGGTGAAATAAAGTTGCTAATGAAAAGGATATTGAAGAAAGGGCATTTTAGTTTGTTTTTCTTTGGTGATTTTTGGCCTCTCTGCTCCTATGCTTTGGAAGCTCATGCTATAATGTTAAATAAATTCATTTAAAAAATAAAATAGAAGATAATTCCAACAGTTTCTGAGGGGGACAAGTAGTAGCTTAGATACCACAAATCACTGCCTCTAAATTAATACTGTTCGTCTTGACACGAAAACCATGGCTCCCAAAAGTCAATTACTGGATTTTACTTTTCTTTTTTTTTTCTAACTTATTTAAATGTTTTATTTATTTCTGAAAGAGAGAGACAGTGTGAGCAGGAGAGGATCAGAGAGAGAGGGAGACACAGAATCTGAAGCAGGTTCCAGGCTCCGAGCTGTCAGCACAGAGCCCGACGCGGGGCTCGAACCCACGAACTGTGAGATTGTGACCTGGGCCGAAGTCAAACACTTAACCGACTGAGCCACCCAGGCACTCCTGGATTTTTCTTTTCTAAATGACAAAAGGATTTTGTATTCCAAGTCTCTGGTATATTGTTAACATGGGAAGCAATTAACAAACCACTCCAGAGTTTAGCAATTTATGTTATCAGTTATAAGTCATAATAATAAAAACATGTATATAGTGTAATTTGTTATTTCTTCACCCTTGGATTTGTCTTCAGGTTTTTAAGACCTGTAATGTCCAGTGAGATGTACTATAATAAATAGTGGAAAATGAAATTATCTTTATTACTGTTTACTATGAGAGACATAAAGTCTAGTTACTATTATAAAACCCTAAGGAATATGAATTATTTATTACCCTTAATTTATAAAAATATTTTTAACTTGGGGACTATAACTTGAAAATATGTTTTAATGATGTTCATATTGGCACCACTCATAAAACTTCCAATATTGTTCCTTATGCATACTATTTCAGCATAACGTAGTAGTATCTACATTCGGGATCCAAGTTTTGCAGTCCTTAGGAATCCATCATAGCATTCATTTATAGTCAGGAATAAATATTGAAATTACCAATATCCACTTTTGGCGATGCTAAAATATATTTTTTTAAATCAACATAGGGGTGCCTGGGAGGCTCAGTTGGTTAAGCGTCTGACTTTGGTTCAGGTCATGATCTCACAGTTCATGGGTTCGAGCCCCACGTCGGGCTCTGTGGTGACAGCTAGCTCAGAGCCTGGAGACTACTACTTTAGATTCTGTATCTCTCCCTCTCTCTCTTTCTCTCTCTCTCTCTCTCTCTGACCCTCCCCTGTTCACACTGTCTCTATCTCTCTCAGAAATAAATAAAACATTTTAAATAAAAATTAAAAAATCAACATAAAAATAGGAAAGAATAAATGAAGACTAATTGGAATACCAGGATCAACTGCCTCAACGTATACTATTGAAAAACATCCTGGTTCTAGAACTTTCTAAATTAATTGCATTAAGTTGAACACAATTGCATAAAACATTTAAATCTTTATTATAGTGGGGATCAAAAAGTTACTTGTTTCTAAATTTTATATTTTACATTAATATTTGCATATCCAAATAAATTATTCATGGTTACACTAAATTCATATCTGTGTTGGAATACAAATTTATTTGCTAGTCTGAAGTTTTTATCTCTTTTTTTCCATAAAAAGTCACGAGGATTAATATATTTAATGATATTTGACATAAAGATTAGGAAGAAAGTTTTAATTAATACTGAGGGCCACCTGAATCTTTGAGTGTCCTATTAAAAGATACTTGTCTTTAAGTCTGAGGATTAAATGAAGAATCAGAGTACTTACATGTCCATTATATATTTATAGAACTTCCTGACTATTAAAAACCAGTATTTAAATATGAAGCAGTCTTAGTATTATGATACCTTAAATTCCCTGAAGTATGGCACCAATGAATATTAGCTAGGAAACCATTATCTCAAAAGTCATAATTGTTCTTGGGTCAAGCGCTCACTGACCCTTCAATTGCACATACTTCTTTAAATGGTAGCTTTTAGTTTAGTTTTCATTCATCTCATTCCTTCCATTCCTCTTGCTTCGTAGGCAAGAATTAATGCTGACTCTTTTTCTGCTCCAGTTCTAAATGCTCTTAGCTTCTCAAAACCTTTCTCATCATATGCCAGATTATCTATAATTAAGAAATTTACAGTTAAAATGCTCTTTTCTTTTTTATTTCTCTAATTTGTTCCAAATACTCCACTGTGGCTTGGTATTTTTTTGCTTTTTAAACTAAGAATGTAATCCAGAGAACTGGTATGATGAATTATATGTGGGTAAATATTGCACATCCGTCATCCAAGGTGGTGTAGTAGTAATGATAATAAAATCAAAATAATAATTTAAATTAATGTTAGCCTGTTTTCCTTTATGAAAACTGACATATTACTGACTGTTTTGAAACTATGAGAGCTAAGACATGAAAAGTCTTGTGACTGTTCACAGATGACACATCTAGAAATTGGCAAAGTTTAAAATTGAATCCAGTCCTTCTGGCTTAGTTAGTTTTCTTTCTACATAACTACAGTTGCTAGTCAAGAAAATGCTCCAAGGAAAGAAGCCTTTAAATTGGGTGCATCAATTTTATTTATGTAGACTTCCAAACACCTGTACTCACCACCTTCCAGACTTCCATGAGCTTTCCTCTTCCCAGAAACCTGTATCATTTACTCATTGTATTTCTCTTTCGATAACCACTTTTTCTGCTCAGGCTTCCCTTCCATTTTCCCATACTCACTGAACCAAATTATTTCCTCAGACATGCAAGCAAGCTGTTTAAACTTTCACTGAAAGCAGATAACTATAGATACTAGTGTCTTATTTTAGGAAATTATCTACATTAAGAGGTGAATCTGGCGAATAGCAACATGAGTTAGGAATAGGAACATTAGAATTAAATTTTTTCTTTTAGAGAATATTTCTGTGTAAATTTTCTTTAAATGAGCTGTTAGTTATTTTGATATAATGTAGTATTTTCAGATGTATTTTTCTCTGTCATGCGGTATTTTGGTTAACTGAAATTTCAGCTCTGACCTTAACGGATGATAAGACTTAGACAAATTATGCAACATTTGTAAATATTTTTGAAGGAATATAGTTTGGTTTGTTTCTCAAACTTAGGATGTACTTTAGAATATAATAGACTTGACTCTGTACTTATTTTTTTAAACATTTTATTATGTTTTTAAAGTTTATTTATTTATTTTGAGAGAGACAGAGACAATGTGGAGGGGAATGGGTAGAGAGAGAGTGAGAGAGAAGAATCCAAGCAGGCTCAAACTCATTAAACTGTGAGACCATAACATGAGCTGAAACTGATTCCTAAGATTTACCCACTGAGCCAGCCAGGTGCCCCATGACTATAATTTTTAAAGGAACCACTCATTAGGAGAAAATCTGGAGAATTTTTTTTTTACTTTAATAAAGATAATTATGCCCTATCATCTAACTGGATGTAAGGGCATAGACATTATGTGTTTTTTGAATATTTAAAATTGATAGTAATACAACCAGATGTAGACCTGAATAAGAGCTGGTATGTGATAACTACTGTACTATATTAGTCTTTACCTGTCCTTCCACCACCAAATTATTAGATGATTATCATAAATAATACAAATAACACAAGCATAGATATTAATTGTATATGCCCCAATTATAAGTTGGTTATAAACTAGAGAAAAACATTCAGTAGATTTATATGCTAGTTTAAAGTGGAGATGAACATGTGTCCCAGCTTAATTGACATAGTTTCAATTAACCCCTGCTGTTTAGTTGCAATAATTAATAACAATCTATTTCATTTCTACAGTTGTCCAGTTCAAATAATAATTACATGGCATATTAGGTAAAGCCAGTATTTTGTATTTTATTTATTTGTTTATTTTAAATGTTAGTTTTTAGAGCAGTTTTCTTTTTTTTTTCTTTTCTTAATGTTTTATTTATTTCTGAGAGAGAGAGAGAAACAGCGTGAACAGGGGAGGGTCAGAGAAAGAGGGAGATAGGGAATCTGAAACAGGCTCCAGGCTCTGAGCTGGCTGTTAGCACAGAGCCCAACGTGGGGCTCGAACCCATGAACCAGATGTAGATCATGAGATCATGACTTGAACTGAAGTCGGACACTTAACCAAGTGAGCCAGCAAGGTGCCCTAGAGCAGTTTTCATTTAAGCAACATTGAATGGAAAGAACAGGGAGTTCCCATATAGTTCCTGTCACCACACGAGCACAACTTCCCCCCCATCCATATTCTGCACCAGAGTAATACATTTCTTACAATTGATAAACCTACAATTGACACATTATTATCACTGAAAGTCCATTGTAAAACTAGGCTTCACTCTGAACGTTGTATATTTTATGGACTTGTTGAAAACGTTGAACATATTTTCAAATAGTTTTTTCCATTTGTTCATCTTTGGTGAGGTGTCTTTTCAGGTCTTTTGCCTATTTTATGGTTGGGTTGTTAAGTTTTAACAGTTCTTTTTATATTTTGAATGACAGCTTTTCATCAGATGTATCTTTTGCAAATATTTTCTCCCAGTTTGTGGCTTGTCTTCTGATTCTTTTAATAGTGTCTTTTGAAGGGAATATTTTTAAAATTTTGATTATATCTAGATTATCAGTTATTTTTTTCATGGATTGTGATTGTGTTGGTTTATCTAATTGCTGGGATGTATTTGAGACTGCACTGAATCTATAAATCAAGCTGGAAAGAACTGATATCTTAACAATATTAAATCTTCCTATTATGCACATGGGATCTCTCCAATTATCCAATTATCTAGTTATCCTTGATAAATTTCATCAGAGTTTTGAATTTTTCCTCATATAGGTCTTGTACATATTTTGTTAGATTACACTAACATTTTGAGGAGTACTAATGTAAATGTTAATATGTTTTTAATTTCAAATTTTACTTGTTCATTGCTGGTATATTAGGAAGTGATTGACTTCTCTGTGTTAATTATGTATCCTATAATTGTGCTATAATTGTTAATTAATACCAGCTGTGTGTGTGTGTGTGTGTGTGTGTGTGTGAGTTCTTTCAGATTTTCTCCATAGATGATCATGTCATCTGAAAACAAATACAATTTTATTTTTTTCTTCCAACCTTTATGTCTTCCATTTCCTTTTCTTGTCTTATCGTATTAGCTAGGACTTCCAGTATGATATTGAAAAGGGTGGTAAAAGAAAATATCTGTGTCTTTTTGTATTAATGGGAAATCTTCTAGGGCCTCACCATTAAGTATGATGTTAGGTATAAGTTTCTTGTAGATATTATTTGTCAAGTTGAGGTAGTTCCTCTCTATTCATGTATATGTTCCTATTGAGAGTTTTTATCATGAATTATTATTGGATTTTGTTGTTTACTTTTTCTGCATCTATTGATATGATAATGTAAGTTTTCTTCTTTAAATTACTATGGTGATGGGTTACATAAACTGATTTTGAATGTTGAAACTGCTTTAAATATCTATAAGTAATCCTAGTTGGTAAAGGTGTATAATTCTTTTTATACATTGCTGCATTTGAAGCTAATCTTTTCTTTCAATTTTTTTAAACAACAAGGAAAAAATAACCACGAAAACAATGCACTCATTTGTTCTATCCCCATCCCTGCCTTTGGCAACAGCCAGGATGTACTCTGACTGTGAGTTTGGGTTATGTATGTATGTATGTATGTATGTATTTATCTATCTAATTATTTATTTATTTAAGATTCCACATGTAAGAGAGATCATGTAGTATTTGTCTTTTCTGATTTATTTCACCTAGTGTAACACTCTAGAAGTCTATCCATGTTGTCACAAATGGTGGGATTTTATTTTTTATTGGTAGATTTAATTCTGTTTTATGGCTGAATAATATTCCATCAAGCATATATGTTGTATGTCACCATTTCTTTAACTATTCATCCTTCATGTTTCCATACCTGGGCTACTATAAATAATGCTGTAATGAACATAGGAATACTTATATATTTTTGAGTTAGAGTTTTCATTTTCTTCTGGATGAATACCCAGAACTGGAGTTGCTGGATCAAATGGTAGTTCTGCTTTTAATTTTTTGAGGAACCTCCACACTGTTAATTGGTAATTGCTAAAGTTTTATTGGGGATTTTTACATCTATGTTATTGACAGGTATTTATCTGTAGTTTTCTTTTATTATAATGTCTTTGCCTGGTCTTGGTATTAGGGAAATGCTGGATTCATAGAATGGGTTAGGAAGTATTCCTTCTTCTTCTGTCTTCTGAAGGAGACTATAAAAAAATTGATTTTGTTTATTCCTTAAATGTTAGATAGCATTGACAAGTGAACCCATCTAGGCCTTGCAATTTCTGTTTCAGAACATTATTAATTATTGATTCAATTTCTTCGATACATATAGGTTGGGTTCATTTATCTATGTATACTTGCATTAATTTTGGCATATTGTACCTTTCAAGCAGTTGGTCCATTTTATCTGTACCGTCAATCTGTTATCAAGATTATTAGATTTATCTAGATTACTTGGATTATTATTTATCTAGATTACTATTATCAGTTTTATCTAGGTTATGTGGGCATAATTTTTTTAATATTCCTTTTTTATCTTTTGAATGCCCATGAGTTCTATAGTACTGTCTTGAATTTTATTTCTTATATTAATTAACTCTCTCCTCTTGCTTCTATTTTTAGTTAGCCTGTCTAGAGTCCTATCATTTTTATTGATCTTTCTGAAGACCCAGCTTTTGGTTTCGTTGACTTTCTGTATTGATATTCTATTTTCAATTACACTGATTTTTTGTCTAATTCTTACTTTTTTCTCTTGCTTATTGTAAATTTAATACATTATTTTCTAGTTACAAAGGTTAATACTTAAAACAGAGCCTTAGGAAATCAGCTAATACATATAAAACAGATGTTATAAATATATTTAAAATTGATAAGGAGGTTATGTCTGACAAGGAAATCAGTCATATTTTCCTTGTTTTTTCTAAATGACAATGTACTTGGGTTGGGATTTTATTTTATTTTTATTTTCCTTACTTTTATTGGTGTATAATTGACATATTAAATAGTCACTATTTAAGATATACTGCATAATCATTGATATACACATAGATTGTGAAATGATTAACATTATTAATTTAATTAAACATCTATCACTTCACATACTTATCATCTTTTTATTGGGGCAAGAAGTCCTAATATCTGTTGTCTTAGCAAATTGAAGTCAATAATACAGTGTTAACTATAGTCACCATGCTGTACATTAGATCCCAGTACATATGCAGTTTATTTATTTGTTTGCTTGTTTTTAGAAGTTATTCATTTTATAAATGAATTTGTACCTTTGTCATCTACCTACTTTCCCCATTCCCAACCCCTGGAAACCCATTCTACTTTCTGAAATTTTGATATAATCCCACTTACTTATTTTTTTCCTGTTTCCTGTACTTTTAATGTAATACCCAAAAATCATTGCCAAGATCAGTGTAAAGTATCTTTTCTCCTGTGTTTTATTTTTTCTGAGTTTTATTTTTATTTATTTATTTTTAATATTTTTATTTATTGCTAGGAGAGAGAGAGAGACAGCGTGAGCAGGGTAGGGTCAGAGAGAGAGGGAGATACAGACTCTGAAACAGGCTCCAGGCTCTGAGCTGGCAGTCAGCACAAGCCCGACGCGGGGAGCGAACCCACGAACCGCGAGATCATGACCTAAGCAAAAGTCGGACGCTTAACCGACTAAGCCACACAGATGCCTCTTTCTATGAGTTTTATAGTTTCATGTCTTACATTTAAGTCCTTAATCCTTTTTGAGTTACTTTTTGTCAGTGGTATGCCACAAGAATCAGTTCCTTTCTTTTATGTGTATATCCACTGTACATTTTTTATGAATATATTCAGTTTTCCCAGTTCCATTTATTGAAGAGACTCCCCATTACCTATTGTATGTACTTGGTGCCCTTGTCTAAAATTAGTTGACTAATCCATGGTTTTATTTCTGGGATCCTTATTTTATTTTGTTAGTCCATGCTAGTAAGTTTTATGCCAGTACCCTTTTGTTTTGATTAGTAATATATTTGAAATCAGAAAGTGTAATTCCTCCAGCTTTGTTTTTGTTTTTCAAGATTGCTTTGGATATTTGGGGTCTTTTGTGGTTCTACATAAATTTTAGCATTTTGTTTTCTGTTTCTGTGAAGAACATCTTTGAAATTTTGATAGAGTTTTCATTGAATCCATAGATCCCTTTGAATAGTATGGATATTTTAACAATATGAATTCTTCCATCCATAAACATGGTCTACCCTTCCATATATTTGTGTCTTCTTCAATTTCTATCATCAGTGTCTCATAATTTTCAGTATATGGGTCTTTCCTCCTTGTTTAAATTTATTTCTAAAGATTTTATTGTTTTTGGTGCTATTATAAATTAATTACTAATTTTTCTTTCAGATAATTTTTTGGTAGTGTACAGATAATTTTTTGGTAGTGTATAGAAAAACAACTAATTTGGTATATTGATTTCATATCCTGCAACTTTACTGGATATTTTATTCTAATAGTTTTTTGGTTGCATCTTCAGGGTTTCTATATCTAAGATTGTGCCATTTACAATGAGAGACAATTTTACTTCTTTATGATTACAATTCAAGTCCAACATTTCCTCATTGATTTTGTGTCTGTGCCACTATTATTGGGTTACTGTCTGTTTCTTTTTTCATTTCTGTTAACCCTTGCCTAATGTATTTAGGTACTCTAGTGTTGGTGGTTATATATTTACTATTGTCATATCCTCTTGATGAAATGACTGCTTTATAACTATATGACCTTCGTCATGTCTTGTTACAGTTTTTTGCTGAAACTGAATTATGTCTGATGGAAGTATCACTAATTCTGCTCTGTATTAGTTTCTATTTGCATTAAATTCCTTTCATATCCCTTCACTCTGAGCTTATATGTGTTTTTAAAGCTGAAGTAAGTCTCTTGTTGGCTGCTTGCTTATAGTTGGATTTTGTTTTTCTATTCATTTTGGGACTGAGATATTAATCTGTCTACAGAGCCCCTTAATACCTGGCTTCAGATTGATTTTACTGAAAATATGATTTAGTCATAATAACAAAAAACACATTATATATCATAGAGGTCATTGCCTTATTTTATACAGAACTTTATAAATAAATCTTAATAATTATATCGTTTATGTAACTATGATTTTAAAATTATTCTATTAAAGATTTCTATCTGTCCTGTTTATATATAGAATATATATGTTATACATAAAATAAACCCTCTTGCAAAAACATATTAAAAGTGAAATGTAAGACAATGATATAAAACATCACAAGATATATATATATATATATATATATGTATTAAATCTCATGGATAATTTATGTGATAATATTAAAATTATTAATTTATTCCACAAATATTTATTAATCATTACTTTGTATCAGGAACAGTTCTAGGCATTGCCAGTCTATCAGTGAGTATGATTCAGTTTGCACAGTGTTATGCTAGAGCTGAAAAGACTTATGTTCATGCAGTTTTTGTGGTCAGTCTAGGCCTATGAATGATAGTAGGAAATAATTTGTCATCATGCTATATATGATGGTTTTGGTAATTTACAAAATGTTCCAGAAGGAATTCTGTGAACTTTTCACATAAGTAAAGAGATAAAATATTCTCTGTAAACCACAGTCCTATCTCAGTATCTCAAATAGAAAGGACATGCAACTAGAAAGCCATGACATTGGTGCAATTAGGATGCAAAATCTTCCACCTATAAAAATGAAGCCAGATTTAATAATTCACTAAAGAATGACCCAAAGTCACCCTCATGAAAGATATATTGGCAATTGAACTAAGTGGAGATGACCCAGGCAGAATTATCCTTGATCTTCTTAATTAAAGGGCAAAGAGCAGCAATTACAGGCATTTATGCAAACCATGCTGTAGGCAACTATTGGATTCATAGGTAGTGAGTTAACATTACACAAAACTGAAGCCCAACAACAACAACAACAAAGCAGGTACATATCTTTTAGCAGAAAGTATATCTGAAATAGTCAATTGCATTTACCTGCATGGAAGAAAGTTCAAACACCAACCCATGTTCAGAATATATATATATCATAGTAAAAGTTTCGCATGTACGAGTTGAAGTAAATAAAAAATGAAATAAGAATGCCACAAAATAAGTCATTAAAAATCAGATGACTGTAAACTTTTTATTCATTATGTCCTTCTGGTGAAAATGTTGGGAGAAAATAATTCTATAAATCCTAAAATGGTGGGGCACCTGGGTGGCTCAGTCGGTTAAGCGTCAGACTTCAGCTCAGGTCATGATCTCACAGTTTGTGAGTTCGAGCCCCACATTGGGCTCTGTACTGACAGCTCAGAGCCTGGAGCCTGTTTCGGATTCTCTGTCTCCCTCGCTCTCTGCTCCTCCCCTGCTCACACTCTGTGTTTTTCTCTCTCAAAAATAAATAAACATTAAAAATTTTAAAAAAGATTCTAAAATGGTGTCTAGTCACTGTGTGGTAGTTCTCCTCTAAGGTCACCTGCTCCTACAGTCATGCCCTAGCAGCTGTATTCACACAGACTATTTCATATCCAGATATTTCACTCTTTATTTATATATGTTCAGCATTTCATATAAATCGGTTTTTCATCATATGCTTACTACTTGATTTCATAAAGATAACTCAGATGTAATTATCATTTTCTTTGATATTTGTCTTTCAACTTTCTGCAGGCCTTACATATGAATCCATCTAGTATATATTACATGCTCTGTAAGTTTGTGTTTTCCATGGCAATGATATTAATGCTTTTACTTGCTGAGAAAAGTTTATGTTGAATTTCAACTTTATTAATCTTTTTTCTACCTCTACTAAAAATAGAAGGTAATTTCACAGATTTGTAGAATGCATCTACAGTAAATTCAATCTCCAACTTCATTTGCACTTTACTCATTATCTGTAAATCATTTTTTTTCCAAATTGTCAGCTCATCTCATCACAATTTTTTTTGTCTAAACCTTCTCTATGTTCCTCCAAACTTCCTTAGATCATTGCATATCCTACCTCATAGCAAATATAGGAGCTATCAGAGGGATCTTTTGTCTTCACATCTCTTTTTTTGTTTGTTATATCACGTAAACCATATCTAGTATCTCGTATTTCTTTTAAGATCTTTCCTATTTCAGTTTCATTTTCCTTTTAATTTATTTACTTAGCTAAAGGGCCAAGAAGGTATCCTTTTAATATGTTTATGTTAGGGATGAGGGTGTTGATAATTCTCTCTTTAACCTTATATATACTTGAAAAATAGAGAACATCCACTGGAACTGGAAAATGATTAGGTACTGTTTTGGGTAGTTTTGGGTAACTACCTGATTTGGGTAGTTTCATTGGACAACTTGGTGGAGCTTCCACATATAATATATAGAGAGAGGGAGGGGAGGGACAGAGAGAGAGGAAGAGAGAATCCTAAGCAAGCTCCATGTATCAGTACAGAGCCCAACTCCGGGCTTGAACTCATGAACTCCTTATGAAACTCAGGGCTCAAACTCATGAACTATGGGATCATGACCTGAGGGGAAATCAAATATTGGATGCTTAATGACTAAACCACCCAGGCACTTCCTTCCTCCCATATTAATAGATACAGTTTCTGGCTCATCATCTTTGCAACAGAGCTCTACCTTACTTTGTAATGAGGTCCATGTGCTAGAATGAAAATTACCCAAATTATATGATCTTTTAAAAACAGAAATTTCCAAACTTATTTTTAAAAAACACAATAATATGTGTACCTTCAAATATCAAATTTCCAGAAAACAAATATTTGCCAAATGATTTTTCAATGAAAAATTTTAAAACAGACATTAATATTTACTTTCAAGTAAGATATCGTCTGCTAGAAATAGCACTGCTGCAGTATAATAACCACAGTTTAACCAAAACTGCAACTTTGCAAATGTGCCTATTGTTGCCAGATTTAGAAAATAAAGATACAGGAGCCCTACCAGACAAATTTGAATATAAGATAAACAACAAATAATTTTTAGTATAAATATGTCTCAGGCAATTGTAATTTTTATTCCAAAAGTAATTTTGTTGTTTATCTGAAATTCAAATTTTGTAAGAAAAATTACAATTGCCTGAGACATACTAAAAATTATTTGTTGTTTATCTGATATTCAAATTAACTGTTTTTTTATTATACCCAGAATACAGTCATATATGTGCCCTACTTCACAAAAACAAAATAAACAAACTCACTGAATCACAGAAAAAAAAATCACAGAACCAACTTACCTATATAACATAAATTATACAAGCAGATTCTCAATCTTTATAGTGGTGATCACAAGTAAATTTCAAAAAAAGGAAATGAAAAACAATTGTCTTCATTTTGTAGACATGAAACATTTACATTTTGTTGAGGTTTATGTCTTACAAGTTTAAGAAAGAGCAACACATCATAAGGAGATGTCTTAAGCTATCCAGGTTACTATAACAAAACAAAATACCACTGACTATCTAGCTCAAAAGCAACAAAACATTATTTCTCAAATTTCTAGAGACTGAAAATTCAAGATCAGAGTATGGTTGGGTTCTGGAAAGACCCTGTTCTGGGTTGCAGACTGTTGACTTCCTTCTCTGCCTTCACGTAGTAGAAGGTGCAAGAATGTTCTCTCTAGGGTCTCTTTTATGAGACATTATTCTCTTACACTTCCTAAAGTCTCCACCTTCTAATAACCTCACACTGGGCATTAATATTTCGACATAAGATTTTGAGAGGACACAAACATTCAACAATAGTAAGTGGGTAATTGTGACAATATAATTCACATATTTTGAAGGATAAAAAATGCCTATTGATGCAACTACTTATCATGTGAAATGAGTCTGTCATCTTGAAAACTGCATGAAATTTCAATATCACCAACCCCGGCTTCCAGATTTTATTTAGGAGTTCCTTCTTCATCTCAATGTCTTTAATACATATTTTCATATATTTAATTTTATTTCTCATTTTGACAGTTATGTACAAATCCCCTATGTATAAATACAATGAGATATCTACCTAGTTAAAAGTAAACTGAGCTTTCTGTTTTAGAGTATTTGGATTAAATATGGGTTATGCTTATGTTCACCTCTTCTGAGATCCTAGTCCGTGTTTCTGTTTGGTTTCTCCATCCCCTGAAAAGTTCAAGACAATGGAATTTTCTATCCTCACTGTTTTCTGTTGCCTGTGCTATGGTATTTTTGGACAAAAAAATCTGACTCTATTAATAGTCTTTTTTTGGCCCTAACATTTTCTTCACTTGGAAAATCTCCCTCAATATTGTTCTGTTGAATTAACTTATGATGCTTCCATACCCACTGTCGACCCTCTGAGTAAACATTCAAAACTTTCCTTATTGGCCTCAAAATCGTCAACTTTTCTCAGGTTTTGAATATTTTTTTTTCTTAAGTAATGTATTGTCAAGTTGGTTTCCTTTTTTTTTTTTTAAATAGTTTATTGTCAAGTTGGTTTCCATATAACACCCAGTGCCCTTTTAACAAGTTCCCTCCTCCATGCCCATAACCCCCTTCCCCTCTCCCCCACTCCCATCAGCCTTCAATTTGTTCTCAGCATTCAAGAGTCTCTCATGCTTTGCCTCCCTCCCTCTCCCCAACTATTTGTCCCTTTCTTCTCCCCGATGGTCCTCTGTTAAGTTCCTCCTAATCCACCTATATGTGCAAACATATGGAATCTGTCCTTCTCTGCCTGACTTATTTCACTTAGCTTAACACCCTCAAGTTCTATCCACATTGCTATAAATGACCAGATTTTATTCCTTCTTATTCCCATGTAGTATTCTCTTGTATACATAAGCTATATCTTCTTGATCCATTCATCAGTTGATGGATATTTAGGCTCTTTCCATGATTTGGCTATTGTTGAAAGTGCTGCTATGAACATTGGGGTACATGTGCCCCTATGCGTCAGCACTACTGTATCCCTTGGGTAAATTCTGAGCAGTGCTATTGCTGGGTCATAGGGGAGTTCTGTTGTTAATTTTTTGAGGAACCTCCACACTGTTTTCCAGAGGGATTGTACCAGTTTACATTCCCACCAACAGTGTAAGAGGGTGCCTGTTTCTCCACATCCTCGCCAACATCTAGTGTCTCCTGATTTGTTCATTTTAGCCACTATGACCGGCGTGAGGTGGTATCTCAGTGTCATTTTGATTTGTATTTCCCTGATGATGAGTGATGCTGAACATCATTTCATGTGTCTGTTAGCCATCTGGATGTCCTCTTTGGAGAAGTGTCTGTTCATGGCTTCTGCCCATTTCTTCACTGGATTGTTTGTTTTTCAGGTGTGGAGTTTGGTGAGTTCCCTATAGATTTTGGACACTAGCCCTTTACCTGGTATGTCATTTGCAACCATCCTTTCCCATTCCATCAGTTGCCTATTAGTTTTATTGATTGTTTGCTTTGCCGTGCAGAAGCTTTTAATCTTGATGAGGTCCCAATAGTTCACTTTTGCTCTTGATTCCCTTGCTTTTGGGGATGTGTCAATAAGAAATTGCTGCGGCAGAGGTCAAGGAGGTTGTTTCCTGCTTTCTCCTCTAGGGTTCTGATGGTTTCCTGTCTCACGTTCAGGTCCTTTATCCATTTTGAGTTTATTTTTGTACATGGTGTGAGAAAATGATCTAGTTTCATTCTTCTGCATGTTGCTGTCCACTTCTCCCAGCACCATCTGTTAAAGAGGCTGTCCTTTCTCTATTGGACACTCTTTCTATTGGATTTCTATTGGATACTCTTTCCTGATTTTTCAAAGATTAGTTGGCCATACATTTGTGGGTCCAGTTCTGAGTTCTCAGTTCTGTTCCATTGGTCTATGTGTCTGTTTTTGTGCCAATACCATACTGTCTTGATGATGACAGCTTCGTAGTAGAGGCTAATGTCTGGGATGGTGATGCCTCCCATTTTGGTTTTATTCTTCAATATTACTTTGGCAATCCGGGATCTTTTGTGGTTCCATACCAATTTTAGGATAGTTTGTTCTAACTTTGAGAAGAATGCTGGTGCAATTTTGATTGTGATTGCATTGAATGTGTAGATTGCTTTGTTTAGTAATGACATTTTAACAATATTTATTCTTCCCATCCATGAGCATAGAATGTTTTTCCATTTCTTTTGTCTTCTTAAATTTCCTTTATAATTGTTCTATAGTTTTCATCATACAGATCTCCTATATATTTGGTTAGGTTTATTCCTAGGTATTTTATGGTTTTTTGTGCAATTGTGAATGGGATCAGTTTCCTGATTTCTCTTTCTGTTGCTTCAATATTGGTGTATAAGTATGCAATGGATTTCTGTACATTAATTTTGTACCCTGCAACTTTGCTGAATTCATGGATCAGTTCTGGTATAATTCTGGTAGAGTCTGTTGGGTTTTCTATGTAGATATCATGTCATCTATGAAAAGTGAAAATTTTCAGCCTTTGAATTTTTAAGACTTAAATGAATCATGCTATTTCAGTGGCAGAAGGAAAAAAACATAATTTTTAACATTTTCATACCATTGCAAATATATTTTATATTACTTTGTTTATATAATCATATCTAAATTTTAAATATATATAGCTAAAGAATAAGTACATTTAAAATCCTTTTTAAATTGTCTACATTTATGGTTACCTATAAAATAGATATTTAGTTATGGTGGGTCCCTTTTCTAAAACATTTTGAGACAAGATTCTACATTTCTTAATATATTCCTTCAATTTGGCATACACAGTCCCATGTCAGAGATATGAAGTCAGTAATTTTTGATATACTAAAAGCACTTATTAAAAAAAGCACATACACAATGTGCTCACCTTCACCTTATATAACATAATTTCATTCAGAAGATTCTCTCCCATTTGCAGAATGTCTTCCACACTTTTGAACATGATCTTCTTTTATCCTGCTTTTCTGTCTTTACTGTGAGCCTTATCCTCACCATATCTTCCCTTACATATTTAATTCTGTAAATTGACAGATATTTTACCTCAGGGAATGTGATATATGTTTTCTTATCTATAATTACTAGGATATTGCTATTCACAAAGCAGTATCTTAAAAAGCCTATGTTGATTTTTTTCTATCTTTCCATTTATTTAAATTCAAGTTAGTTATCATCCAGTGTAGTACTGGTTTCAGGAGTAAAACCCTGTAATTAATTCATCACTTACATATAACACCCAGTGCTCATCCCAACAAGTGCTCTCCTCAATGCCCATAACCCATTCAGCCCATCCCCTCCCATCCATTTCCCTTCTAATAACCTTCAATATTTAAGAGTTCTTAAATTTAAAAGTTCTCTGTATTTAAGAATCTCTTATGGTTTGCCTTTCTCTCTGTTCTTATCTTACTTTTCCATTCCTTCCCCTATATTCATCTGTTGTGTTTCATAAATTCGACATGTGGATCAAATCACATATTTGTCTTTCTTTGACTTTTTTCGCTCACCATAACACACTCTAGTTCCATCCACAGTGTTGCAAATGGCAAGATTTCATTATTCTCAATTGCTGAGTAGTATTCCATTGTACGTATATACATCACATCTTTTTTTTAATATATATAATATATTGTCAAGTTAGCTAACATAGTGCTTACAGTGTGCTCTTGCCTTTAGCAGTAGATTCCTATGATTCATCACTTATATAAAACACCCAGTGCTCTTCCCAACAAGTGCCGTCCTCAAAGCCCATCACCCATTTTCCCCACTCACTCTGACCCTCAGTTTGTACTCTGTATTTAAAAGTCTTTTATGGTTTGCCTCACTCTTTGTTTGTAACTGTTTTTATTTTCTTTTTCCTTACTCCATGATCTTCTGTTAAATTCCTCAACTTCCACATATGGTGGCTAAGACTGACCACTCTGGAAACAACAGATGTTAGCAAGGATGTGGACAAAGGGGATCTCTCTTGCATTTTGGGTGGGAATGCAAACTGGTATGGCCACTCTGGAAAAGAGTGTGGAGGTTCTTCAAAAAAATTAAAGAAAGAATTATCCTATGACCCAGTAATAGCACTACTAGGAATTTATCCGAAGGATACAGGAGTGTTGATTCATAGGGGCACACGTACCCCAATGTTTATATCAGTGCTATCAATAGTAGACAAATTATGGAAAGAGCCCAAATGTCTATCAAATTATGAATGGATAAAGAAGATGTGGTATACACACACACACACACACACACACACACACACACACACACACACACACACATACATACAATGGAATACTACCCAGCAATGAAAAAGAATGAAATCTTGCCATTTTCAACAACGTGGATGGAACTGAAGGGTACTGTGCTAAGTGAAATAAGTCAGTCAGAGAAAGATGGATATCATATGTTTTCATGCCTGCATTGATTTGTAATGCTTGTGTTTCTTTATCAAGAAATCTTTACAAATTATAGTCACAATCTGTTGTGGCTGTTAGTCATTAAAAGTTTTATTCCTAAATGTTTTCTTATTATTGACCATTTTCACATTTAAAAGAGAACTCTCAATAGCTTATTGACTCCAGTGACTCTCTATAGAAATGAACTGTGACTTTTGTTTTTTCTTCTCTAAGTGCCACCTCTCTGTCATATCTCATAAATGATTTTAGACATTTTGAGAGTTACATTTTTTATTCAGATAAATAATAAAGAGAATTTTTAAATGCACACATATATAACCTTCTGAAGAACATGAAATTTGATAAATATTTCTAATCTTATTTTGAACAGTGAACTTTAGACACTGAGAAGTATTTGTATTTCACTAATGATCTATGTGTTGTGATATTTCTACACATGGTTTGGAAGGGATATCATGAACATTCAATTTGATGTATATAAAATAGTTAATTCATTGTAATTATAGTGTTAAACTATTATATAGCAGTTTGCTTAACAGTTGATTATACATGCATTTTTAGTCTGTATTCTCTATAACCAGAAGTAGTCACCTGTTTTTGAAATTGTTATTAGAAACACCTAATGGTGTGTGAGAATAAAATTAATATACTTTTATAAATTCAAAATAATGATCTTTTCTTAGCAACTGAATTCACAGAGGCACTCAGGTCAAATTTTAAAAAGTTATGAAGAGGAAACATTGGATGTAAAGAAAACCCAGAAAAAATATACATGTAAGAAATATAAGCTGGAGACAAAGAGTTATGGAAGTGAATTGGTTGAAGGTAGACTTGGGTACCACAATGGAAAGATTCTCAAATGATAGATCAAAATAATGTTTTCCAATTTTAGGGTACCTCAAGAATACATGAAGGCTTATTTTAAAATAAAAGATCACCAGGAGCTAGTCTCAGAGACTTTTCCTTATTACAGCTGTGTTCAAGGCCACACATTTGTATTTTAATCTGTTACTGAGATGATTTTTATCAAGTATGCCCATAGTCCTCACATTTGAAAGAGCACCTTTTTTGAAGTTAAACTTGAAAAACACTGGTATTTTGTTTAAGAACAAAGCCTCGGGGCGCCTGGGTGGCTTAGTCGGTTAAGCGTCCGACTTTCGCTTAGGTCATGATCTCGAAGTTCGTGGGCTCGAGCCCCGCGTCGGGCTCTGTGCTGACTGCCAGCTCACAGCCTGGAGCCTGTTTCAGTCTGTGACTCCCTGTCTCTCTGACCCTCCCCTGCTCATGCTGTCTCTCTCTCTCTCCTAGAAATAAAAAAAAAAAAAATTAAAAAAATTAAAAAAAAAATTAAAAAAAAAGAACAAAGCCTCTGCAGTTGAACTACGTGGTTTCATGACTTACTGTTGTTTCCTTGCCTTGTAATAACAATACCTATTCCACAGAGTCTTTGTAAGAAATAAATGAAATTAATATCCCTAACTTTAGAACAGTGCCTAACCAGTACCACCAATGAAATCAGTGAATGCTAGCTATTATTACCTCATGGGTAATGGTGCTATTTAATATACCACATATAAACTAGAAATGACTTATTATCACTGATGCATGTAAAAAGCAGAAAGTTATTTTAAAAATATGAAAGTGTTTGCAAAACAGTTTAGAAAGAAACTTCACTTAAAACACATCTGTAATGATCTGCATGTGATTTGATAATATAAAACAGGAAAGCATAGGATTTATTTTGACATCAATTTTTTTCACTGTATACTAGATGTTGTTGGAGTGCCTCATTTCAAAGATCCACACTGAATATAATATCTTATTAAATATGACACATGACATTTTTTTACTATTTCATCCCATAATGTTATATGATTTTAGCTATCATAGACTCTAATAGAATAACAGATTCAGTATGCATCTGAAAACATATTTATATGAAAATTAATTTCATATTCTCAACTTCCTTTTTCAATAAGGAAATCTCAACTAGGTGACTATTTTTTTTTTAATACCTAATAGAGTCTCTGTTGATAAAGAGATGATAAATGAATGGATGGAAGGAAGGAAGGGAGGAAAGTAGGAAGGATGGATGGGAGGAAGGAAGGAAAGAACAAAAGAGGGAAGGAAGGTTGGATGGAAGGAAGGAAGGAAGAAGAAAAGAAGGAACAAAGGAAAGAACAAATGAATGAAGGAAGGGGAAAGAGAGAGAAAGAGAGAGAGGAAGGGTAGTCTACATTCTTACCCTACTTGTCAAAGTTCTTCTTTATTGTTTTGAGGGCAGAAGAAAAACAACACTTCTCATAGCTTCCTGATTCCTTTTGAAAATAACAATAATATTGGCTTCTACCATATCATGATTGATATATGGAATTTTAAATTTGAACATAGACAATTAGGTAAATAATCAAGGTAAAATATTTTAAAATTTATTTAAAGACCAAGAACACAAGACTACTTTATCTAAAGATGTGGCTATTGTGTAAATAAAGAAACAAGAAACAGATTTATAAAAATACTATTGTATATTGGAATTGTTAATTATACCAAATGTATTAAAGTGTTAAAGTCACTAATACAATATTGATATATTGTCACTGATATGATAATTTTGTCTTTGAGAATATTCTTTAACTTATCCTGTAATACCTATGTTAACAATGAGTGGAAAGATCTTACATTTGAAAATATTACCTGCCTAAATTTGGAAATACATGAAAAATATGGAAAATCTCCCAATATAGTATTTTTAATAATGTAAACAGTGCTTACCTTATGTTCTCAGACACTTCAGATGGTTAAGGATCATCATATCTTAAAATATATGCTTTTAAACTTTCAATAATAGAGATAAAATTGAAACTTTATGAAAATATCCAACAATATATGGAAGCTAGAGATGAAAAGAATTCCCTCAACTACATTTCAAATAGGTTAATTTTGGTGATATTATTAACAATATCTATTTAAATAAATAATTATGACACATTTATAAGATTAATAAATACAAATCTTTCTTGAAGAGAATACCTGGAAAACTTTCAATCTCAAAATTCTCTATCTGTCCAGCCTCACAGGCTATCAGGTAAGAAGGGTTTTATTACTAGCATTATTAGTAAGTCTTTGAAGTTTTTTTTTGTATGGGGGGGCTTATTATTTTTTATATGTTACATATTTGTTTGTTTATATTATTTTTGTTCTCCCACAATAAAAAGATCAAACAATGAGACTACAGAGTCCTAGGAGGTTCACACATTGTTCACTGTAGTCTCCTAAACAGCGTGCTATGTGTTTGATCCATTGAAGATGCTAAAGAATCTATTTAAGTACAGGTTTAATGAGCACCACATAGAAGGTGTATTTGTGATTTCTCACTGGGAAATTTCAGAAATAATTAGTGGCATTGAAACATTGTGAAAAAGAATCAGACCTCTAGTTGCATTATGAATTAGAAATGAGAGTATTAAGATATTCAAAAAGAGAATAAAACATTCATAAATACCTAGGACATTTTTACTTACCTCCAATTAGTCCCTTTAGAACATTTGTTAGTACTCAGGTATAAACAGCGCTGCTGCCTCTAACAGTGCAGGCTCTTCTCCTGATCCCACTGCTCTTACAATCTCTTTTTTCCTTTAATTGTAGTAAATGTCTGTTTCTTCTGTCTATAAATGTTCTGGATTGTTCTGACATTTTCCCCTAGGTTTCTGCCACTAGCGTTTGTCCCCCTCTGAAACTAGCAGGAAGCTGTTTACATTTCTTATAGCCAGCTCTTTAGGGAGATGATTACAACAGAGTCCTAAAAATATGGGGGTTTTGTTGTTGTTTTCCTTGTTTATTTTGTTTCGATCACTTATTTGGGGGGGAGAAGGGTGAAAGTTGAAGCATATTCAGCTGTGTCAGAAACAGACGTATGTATATGATTGTTGTGATGAATGGTCACAGTGGCTAATCAAAAGATATCATTTCTCCAGCTCCCTAGCTCAACTGTATATTAGCAGTGATCTCTTCAAACCTCTTCAAACCGTTTACTCATTAGATACAAAGGAAATAAAAACTAATTGGGATTTTCAACATCACAATAGATGATGCAGTAAACCAACTGCATTTTTTCCTGGTGTAATTATTTGTCCTGTCTTTTCTTTAGTTAAACTGCATCTTAATCTCTCAAACCTAATATTTAATATTTGGCAGAAACCATAAAGTTATGTTCCATTTGATAAGAAACAATCATAAACTCTGAAATAAAAGTTAACTGTCATAATTTCTGTGATTATTATGTGTCAGAATGTTTCCCTTTATCTGAGAACATTGAGGCAAAAAACTCAGTTTTTAAACCCAGGCAATTATAATTGTACGTGAGAGAGAAAGAGAGAGAGAGAGAGAGAGAGAGAGAGAGAGTGCATGCGTGTGTGTTTAGTTCTTAAAATCTTTACTTCAAAAATCATTGTCTTTTTTTTTAATGTTTTATTTACTTATTTCTTGGGGGGGGGGGGGAGACAGCATGAGCAGGGGAGGGTCAGAAAGAGAGGGAGTCACAGAATCTGAAACAGGCTCCAGGCTCTGAGCTAGCTGTCAGCACAGGGCCCGACGTGGGACTTGAACCCACAAACGCGAGATCATGACCCGAGCCGATGTCAGAAGCTTAACCGACTGAGCCACCCAGGCGCCCCTTGATTTTCTTTTTTAAAATTTATGGTAAAAACACATAACATAAATCACCCTGTTTCTAATGCGTTTTTTTGTTTGTTTGTTTGTTTTAAACTCTTTCATTGTCCTACATATCATTAAACATTTTAATAAGTCTAGGAAAAATAACCTTTTCTATTACCCCTGAATCAGGAATTGCAATACTTTGGCAACTACTAGTGGACTATTTTTATCCTGAGAATAGAGATCAAACGTGTCTGTCTTACTACTGAATTGTTAGTAAATATCAGAATTCCAGATACATAGAAATATTTCTCTTGCTACTGAATTGTTAGTAAATACCAGGTACATAGAATGGGCTCAACAGTTATTACATAAATAAATGAGTACTTAAATACTGTGTTCTGGTCCTGGATTTACAGATGATTTTCAATTCAGAAGTAATACCTTTGAATTATATCATAGAGTGATTTCACAATCTTGTATGCGGCAAGATCTGGCCAATTCATCTTAGCTTCAACATGGTAGAATTGTCATTTCTCACAGTTTACTTATACTCTGTATTTCCTCTATAGTTCAACACCTTAATGGGTCTTTATTATTCATTCTATATTATTTCAATAAAAGTGTAGAATTTATAATAATAGAAATTTTTTTTAATTTTTTTTAAATATTTTTATTTATTTCTAGGAGAGAGAGAGAGAGAGACAGCGTGAGCAGGGGAAGGTCAGAGAGAGAGGGAGTCACAGACTGAAACAGGCTCCAGGCTCTGAGCTGGCAGTCAGCACAGAGCCCAACGCGGGGCTCGAACCCACGAACCGCGAGATCATGACCTAAACGAAAGTCGGACGCTTAACCGACTAAGCCACCTAGGCGCCCCAATAATAGAAATTTTAAATCATTCAGCCACTCCCCCTTTAATTCATCTAGAAAATAAAAGATGAGAAAATTCTTAGTGTTTTCATTTATCCCACTAAACCTTCATAGAATATAGAACAATTTTGTTCATAGCAGCACTCTCCACAATAGCTAAAACATGGAAAGAGCCTAAGTGTCCATCAACAGATGAATGGATCAAGAAGATGTGGCTTATCTATACCATGGAATGCTACATGGCAATGAGAAACAATGAAATCTGGCCATGTGTAGCAACATGGATGGACCTTGAGGGGGTTATGCTGAGCGAAATAAGTCAGGCAGAGAAGGACAAATATATGTTTGCACGTATAGGAGGATTAGGAGGAACTTGACGGAGGAACAAGGGGGGAGAAGAAGGGCGGAAATGGTGGGGGAAAGGGAGAGAGGCAAACCATGAGAGACTCTTGAATGCTGACAAAAACTGAGGACTGATGGATGTGGGGGGATGGGGGGATGGGCATGGAGGAGGACACTTGTGGGGATGAGCACTGAGTGTTATGTGGAAACTAATTTGATAATAAACTGTTTGTAAAAAAAATTAAATTAAATTAAATTAAATTAAATTAAAATATATCAACTAGGAAAAAAAAGAATATAGAACAATTTTTATTAATAAATATGTATCTAATCCATCACACACACACACACAACACACACACAATTTTCTGCACAACTATAAAACTGACTGGAAATGTTTGCTTCCAGTCACTTCCAATCAGTTCTACTTGATTGCAAGTTCTTGTAGCCACACTCAAAATTATTCCCAATTAGTTATGCATTCCCAGTTAGTTAGTGAAGTTAGTTTCCTTTATTTCTTTGTCTTCCTACCTGCCTTTTTGTTTAAATATGCATACTTTAAAGACATCTGAGATAGATAGGATTGTGGGAAGATATCATATTTAATCCAATCTTTTCTATGCAGCAAAAAAAGATCTTCATTTATCTGAAAAGACTTAGAAGTTTTTTTTTTTTTATTCAAAGATTTTTTTAGTCTTATTTCTTGCTGTTTATATCATCTGCTCATTTTGATTGGATTATTTGTTTTTGGGGTGTTGAGTTGTGTAAGCTACTTATATATTTTGGATACTAACCCTTTATCAGATATGTCTTTTGCAAGTACATTCTCCCACCCAGTAGGTTGCCTTTTAGTTTTGTTGATTGTTTCCTTTGCTCTATAGAAGCTTGTTTTATTTTGATCTAGTCACAATTGTTTGCTATTGCTTTTATTTCCTTGTCTCAGGAGACATATCTAGAAAAATGTGACTATGGCCAATGTCAGAGAAATTACTGCCTATGCTCTCTAGTTGAGTTTTTATGGTTTCAGGTCTCACATTTAGGTCTTTAATCCATTTTGAGTTTATTTTTGTGCATGGTGGAAGAGAGTGGTCCAGTTTCATTCTTTTGCATGTAGCTGTCCAGTTTTCCCAGCACCCTTTGTTGAAGAGACTACCTTTCCTATTATATATTCTTTCTTCCTTTGTAGAAGATTAATTGGCCATGTAATTGTGGGCTTATTTCTGGAGTTTCTGTTCTATTCCATTTCCCTGTGTCTATTTTTACATATCATTTTAGTTACTACCATTTTGCAATATAAATTGAAATTTGAAAATGTGATACCTCCAGATTTGTTTTTCTTTTTCAAAATTACCTTGTCTTTTTGAAGTCTTTTGTGGTTCCATACAAATTTAAGAATTATTTGTTCTAGTCCTCTCAAAAATGCTGTTCATACTTTGATAAGGAAGGAATTAAATCCTTGTAAGATTAGTATAGACATCTTAACAATGCTTGTTCTTCCAACCCATGAGCATAGAATGTCTTTCCATTTCTTTGTGCCATCTCTAGTTTCTTTCATCATTGTTTTATAGTTTCAGAGTTCAGGTCTTTCAATGCTTTGACTAAGTTCATTCTTAGATATTTGGTCAGTTTTAGTGCAATTATAAATGAGATTGGTTTCTTATTTTCACTTTTTGCTTCTTCCTTATTACTATATAGGGATGCCACAGATTTCTGTACATTAATTTTTTATGCTGTTACTAACTGTACTCATTTATCAGCTCTAGTAGTTTTTTTTGGTGGAGTGTTTGGGGTTTTCTACATACAGTATAATGTCATCTGAAATAGTGAGAGTTTTAATTCTTCCTTACCAATTTGGATATATTTTATTTCTTTGTATTGTCTAATTGCTGCAGCCAGGACTTCCAGTACTGTTGAATAAAAGTGGTTAAGAATGGACATGCTTAGGGGTGCCTGGGTGGCTCAGTTGGTTAAGCACCTGACTTCAGCTTAGGTCATGATCTCACAGCTGGTGAGTTCAATCCTCACATTAGGCTCTGTGCTGATAGCGCAGAGTCTGGAACAAGCTTAATATCCTGTTTCTCCCTGTCTCTCTGTCTCTCCCTCACTCATGCTCTGTCTCTCTTTCAAAAATAATAATAAAAAAAACATTAAAAAAAAAGTGGACATACTTGTCTTGTTCCTGACCTTAAGGGAAAAGATCATAGGTTTTTACAATTGAGTATGATGTTAGCTCTGGGTTTTTCATATACGGCATTTCTTATTTTAAGTTCCCTCTAAACCTACTTTTCAGAGGATTTTCATCATAAATAGATGTTGTACTGTATCCAGTGCTTTTTCTGCACCTATTGAAATGATCATATAGTTTTTATCCCTTCTCTTATTGATAAGGCATATCACCTTGATTGATTTATGAATATTGAAACACCCTTGCATCCAGGAATAAATTCCACTTGATCATGATGTATGATTTTTTTTTTTTAATGTATTGCTGGATTCAGTTTGCTAGTATTTTGTTGAGGATTTGTGTTCTATTCATGAGAGATATTAACCTGTAGTTCTCTTTTTGTTGTGGTGTCTTTATCTGGTTTTGTTATCAAGGTGATACTGGCCTCATAGAATGGATTTGGAAGGTTTCCTTTATTTTGTACTTTGTGAAATAGTTTGAGAAGAATAGGTATTAACTCTTCCCTAAATGTTTGCCTGAATTTGCCTGTGAAGCTGTCTGGTTCTCGACTTTCGTGTTTGTTTTGCAGTTTTTTGATTAATGACTCAATTTCATTGCTGGTAATGCAATGTCTATTCAAGGTTTTTATTTCTTCTTGCTTTAGTTTTGATAGATTATATGTTTCTAGGAATTTACCCATTTTTTTCTAAATTGTCCAGTTTGATGGCTTATAGTGTGATATATTCTCCTCCCTAAGGAATGTGCAAAAATCCCAAGATAAGGAAAGACAGCCTGGCTAAGAGCACATACCTGACATTCCTCATGACTCTGTAACATAAGACCACCCAATCAGACCTTATGTCTGCATGTTATCATGTATGGGAGACATAGAAGTAAAATTCATATAAAAGGCTACACCCCACTGTGCTTGGAGCTCTGTTTTTTGGATATGAACCCACTGAGCCCACTCTAGCACAAATAAAGTCGCTTCCTGGAAAGAAAAGCCTCAGTAAAATGACTCTCTGGGCAAACCTTGGTCCCTGTTACAATAGGTTTGCATAATATAGGCATTCATAATATTATAATTGTTTGTATTTCTGCGGAGTTGGCGGTTATTTCTCCTCTTTCATTAGAGATTTTGTTTATTTTAGTCCTCTTGTTCTCTTTCTCTCTCTCTCTTTTTTTTTTTTTAACATTTGGATGAGTCTGGGTAGAGATTTATGCAACTAGTATTTTTATACACTACTTTGGCACAACATGCGCACAATATATTTAGTGGTCTCTAGCAAGGCTGAAATATCCTATTACTCAGTGGTTTTACTCTTAGGTGTATATCTCCCAAAATCTGTCTACATATTTGCTAAAAGATGTGTACAAGAATATTAATAGAATCACTATTTGTGATAGCCCTAAATTGGAGGCCAACCAAATAATCTTCAATGTTAGATTGGATAAATAAATTTTAAGATAATATATAGTATTGTGATGGGGCGCCTGGGTGGCTCAGTCAGTTGAGCGTCTGACTTCGGCTCAGGTCATGATCTCATGGTTTGTAGGTTTGAGCACCATGTCTGGCCTTTACTGAGAGCTCAGAGCCTGGAGTCTGTTTCAAATTCTGTGTCTGCCTCTCTCTCTGCCCCTCCCCTACTTGTGCTCTGTCTCTCTCTATCTCAAAAATAAATAAACTATAAAAAAAATAAAAATATGTATGTAGTATTGGGAATAAATGAAGTACTACTATGAGTGATAACATAAATCAACTTTATAAACTCAACATTGAGCAAAAGAATACTGATGCAAAATTATTATATTATAGGTTTTTAAGAAGGCATACTCTGTGTTGTTAGAACACAAGATAGTGTTACCTACAAATGGCATTAATAACTTGAAGGAAATATGAGATGATTTTAGAGGTCTAGTCATTTTGAGTTTCTTGATATCACATTGGTTATTTAGGAATATTTATCTTATGTTACGTTAAGCTATATACCATAGGTATTGTATCTTCAATAAATTAAAAAAATAAAATAGGGTATAAACAAACAAATATGTGAAATAATTCTATTCATAAAATAAATATATATCAAAGTGTATTTGAAATAATAACACAGAGAAAAATTATGATTGTGTGTAGATTGGCAGAAGCAATATATAAAATAAATCAATTTTCCCTAAATTTATCTAAAGATATGTTATCATAATAAAATTCTCAACAAGCAATTTCATTTGTCTTTGATCTTTATAAAACTAAAAAGCCAAAACTATAATTTACAGAATTGAAAAATGAAAGCCAAGATACCATTAAAAAAAAAAAAAAAAAACAAGCCGGGAGAACTTGGACCAGTAAGTATAATAAAGTATGGTAAAACTTCAGTGATTAAGCAGATAAACTATTATAGACCAGTGGATCAATATGGAATATTTTTATAAAGTCAGAAAAAATCCTACACATATAGTGTTGGAAAATATATTTAAAACCTCAGTCTGCTCCCAACTCAAAAAAATTCTCCACAAGTGTAGAAGAGGAAAAAAAAACAGCTTTATTTTTACATAAGCATTAAACCAGAATGTGATATGCATTATAGCCAATCCGCTATAAAGACTGACTGACTAAAGACAATCTGACTATAAAGACAGAAAAAAATAATTTCAGTAGCCAAACAGAATGCAACCCACTTGTGATGGTTAATTAAAAACTTTTTTCTACATGTGTATTTCTTTTTTAGAAAGAGAAAGACAGAAAGTGAATGGGGGAAGGGCAGAGAAAGAGGAAGACACAGAATCCCAAGGGGGCTCCAGGTTCTGAATGTCAGCACAGAGTCCGATATGGGGCTCTAATTCACTAACCACAAGATTATGACCTGATCCAAAGTCGGATGCTTAACCGACTGAGGCATCCAGGTGCCCCGTGATGGTTAATTTTATAAATCAACTTGATTGGGGCACAATATACCAGCTATTTGGTCAAATATTATTCTGGGTGTGGCTGTGAGGTTTCTAGATGAAATTAACATTTGAACTGGTAGGCCAAGTAAGCAGACTGCCCTCACTAATGTGGGTGGGTCCATCTAATGGGTTGAAGACCTGAATAGAACAAAAAGATCTGACTATCCTGTAGATAAGAAGCAATTCCTCAAATGCCTCTGAGCTAGAACCATGGTTCCTGGTTTTGTTTTGGTTTTGTATGTTTTCTGTCTTAAGCAGAAGGGAAAAACCAGCCCTTGCTGGGTCTCATGAACCTAATCGCCTTCCAAGTGAGACTATATCAGCCCTCCTTGTTCTCCTGCTTTCAGACTCAGGCTGAATCCACAGCATCAAGTCTCCTTGCTCTCCAGCTTGGATGGCAGATCATGATTGCATAAGCCAGTTCCTTATAATAAATCTCTTTATGTATTGGTTTTGTTTCTCTTGGGAACCTTGACTAATACATCATTACATAAATGTTCTCAAGATAAACAATAACTAGTCCTAGATTTAGAGCATTTGACAGCAACATTTGTCATATATAGTTCCTTCTAAATTCACTTAGTAGCTGAACTGACCATCTGTGTTTGTGTACTGGCTTTACCCAAAGGAAAATAATTTTCTCTTATGTTTTATGACAAGATCATAGTTTTTCAACTTGGAGTGAGAAGTCAGTCAGTCAGCTGAAATTGGGCTCTGACCCTCTCACAGAAATAGAGAGATAAGCGTGGTTTTTAACTTGATAATTACATATCAAAGAGATGAATTCTAGGCTCCTGAGAAAGCCACTCCTGGGTCTTAAAGTTGGCAAGAGGCTTATTTAGCTTTTGAAATGATTTACATATATTTCACAGAGATGAGAAAGAACTTACAATTACACATTTTCTAAAATAAATACTTTAAGAAAAAGGATGGGTAGAAGTCCTTTTTCCTTATTTTCAAGAATTAAGTCTCTTATTTTTAAATTACATTTGCCCTTACAATCTCCTACCTGCATTATAAAATAGTAATATTGCAATTTTTAAATTATTTTTACTTTTCTTTGAGTAAGTTGCAGCTGTCTAAATATCCAGCAAGTTCACAGTAAAATAGAAAGCAAACCAGTTTTAAGAATAATGATAGACTAACTGAATTACTAATTTTGTTTCTGAAAGTCAGCATATATTGCCTTTGGGGAATAGCCTTTGAATATGCCATACCACTAATAAATAGTCACATTCGATTCTTGATTCAAAATATACAAAATATTTCTTGGTCATCTATGAATTTTACAAATTGTTGTGATGCTTGTATTGCTTTCAAGTTCAAATGATTAACAATCTATTATTGAGTACTTCCTTATGAAGGCTTACCCAATTTAAGCTTAAGGAATAACTTAACTCTAGAGCCTGATAATCTAAATTTTTAATTAAGAGTTTTCTTGAAAGAGCTAATAAATATCTCCTGAGTTTTAGTCAATCACATGCCATCATATTTATATGACTTTTGTTTTAGGCTCTTTATTATATGACTTTTATTAGTCCCTTTAGTAATTGTTTTGTTTTTCCAAATACGAAATGCAAAGGTATCCATGACTATCATCTGCTATCACAGTCTTATAATGTGGTATGCATGGAAAGGTACAGATAGAACTTCCAGTGTTTAATGCATATGGCTCTAATGGTTTTAAATCCTTATGGACTTAATTTTTTTTTGCGTTGGATCTAAATCAGTATTTATACCATTATAGCAGTTAACAAAATCTCCATGAGTAACTGTCATTCACCTTTGTTTATTTATTTATTTATATTGGTACTGGAGTGAACTTGCACCCAAATTAATTGAGTAATACTAGACCTTGCTTTTGCAGACTCTATGTGTAATAGTTAGATTTCTGTTTATCTGTTGTTTAGATGGTTTTCTTTTCTGTACTATCCTTCTAGTCAAACCAATTACCAAAACAAATTTGTGTCAAGTTTAAGACCTGAGTGCCTAGATGCATATTAATTACTTTTACTTTTGTAATTATCAGCAATTACTAATAAGAAATGATCTGGCTCTGGTGTGCCTGAGTGGTTTACTCTGTAAGGCTTAAGATACTTGATTTCAGCTCAGGTCATGATCTCACAGTTCATGAGATCGAGCCCCCAATTCCAGCTCCTCAGTGTCAGCATGGAGCCTGCTTAGGATCCTCTCTCTCTGCCTCTCCCCTGTTTGTGTGGCACACGTGCTCGCTCTCTCTCTCTCTCTCTCTCTCTCTCAGAATAAAGAAATAAGATGGTCTGACTTTTACACTATCAGGAATTAGATTATTGGACTTTTAAGTCCAGGTCCCATTTAACTGAAAGTACAATTTAGAGATAATCAGAAATAGGATTGTGGGACCATTCCTGGAAGTACAGAAAGAAAACAGTAATGTAACAAATGACAAGTTCATTTTCTAATAAAATGTGATTCTTCAATATAGTAATTTAAATAAACCTACTGTGACTAGGACACCAAGACAGTCTATGGCATTGTGCTAGAATTCCTGTTTTTAGTTTTTAGTTTATTTCACTACCGGTATCGTTACTGATCTATCTTAGCCATTAACTCAGGAAACAAACAGGTGAGACCTGTCACAGTGCCTTGAACAACTGCTCTGTCCCAGGGAACTGTGAGGGGACTGGACAAAGAGAATGCATAGCTCCTGGCTGGGTTTGCCAACACTGTTGTTGAATAAACTCAGGTAAAGCCATCACAAGAGAAGCCAGTAACTCAGATGGGTGTTTGGGGGCAAAAAATTAAAAAAAAAAGAGAGAGAGAGAAAGAAATTTATTTATTTATTTTTTGGGGCTCCTGGGTGGCTTAGTCGGTTAAGCGTCCGACTTTCGCTTAGGTCATGATCTCGCGGTTCGTGGGTTCGAGCCCCGCGTCGGGCTCTGCTGACTGCCAGCTCAGAGCCTGGAGCCTGTTTCAGAGTCTGTGACTCCCTCTCTCTCTGACCCTCCCCTGTTCACGCTGTCTCTCTCTCTCTCTCCTAGAAATAAATAAAAATTAAAAAAAAAAATTTATTTATTTTTTATAACTTTTTTTAAGTTTATTTATTTTGAGAGAGAATGCAAGCAGAGTTTGGGAGAAGAGAGAGAGAGAGAGAGAGAGCATCCCAAGCAGGTTCCACCCTGTCAGCACAGAGCCCAATAAGGGGCTTGATCACAAGATCCTGGAATCATGACCTGAGCCAAAATCAAGAGTGGAAGGTCAACTGACTGAGCTGCCCAGGTGCCCCTGGGCACCTAGAGTTTTATGGAGAGAAGTTCAAAAGGGTAAGTTCAAGACAGCTGGCAGAGAGCTTGTGATCATTGGTTGAGGTTAGTATGTTTTCAGGGGTGATCATGGGCAGGGAATGGGGCATGTGGGGTGTGGTCTTATAGGCATTCCTATTGTTATCAGGGCTTTCTTGGTCTGGCTGTTGGAAAGTTTTGGTCATTGAAAAATATCTTCCACAATGCCTCAAGAAAGTATGATAAAAAATAAGAACAGTGGGTTTCAGTTAGAGCAAGAGTTAAACAGGTCTTGTCTTTTACTAGTTTTACCTACTGGGGTCAACAGTTGAGCAAGAGAGCTCACTGAAAATGTAGGTCTAGAAATCTTAAGTTCTATGTATGAAGCACAAACCAGTCCTCTTGAGCTGCTGGCTTCACATGGTAAGCATGAATCCAGCTTTGGTTTATTTATTTTTATGTATGTATTTTCCTTTTTTAGCCAGGTGCATAATCAGAAGCACTTGAAAAGTTTTCTAGGAATAAGAAAAGCTCTTTAAAGTATTGGACATGATTATGAGATGGTTCAGTTAAGTCAGATATAGGATATGGTCTCAGACCCACATGTACAGATATGCCAAACATAAATTTAAAGGCAAAAATGCAGTGCTTACTTCCACGTGTCACTCTAACTTTTAACAAGACCAATGGTAAAGCTCTAGGGCCTCTAACACAGGAGGCTGCAGAATTTTAGCTGCTATGTATTTAGATATTGATTGATTTGTCCTACTTGTCCAGAGCACTGAGGCTTCTAGGAATCTTCAATTAACTTCATAATCCTTGACTAGAGTAGAAATAAAGTGACTTCCTCAGTCCCTACTCAATATGCTGTGATCCCAAAAGTGGGAGTTATATGTATATGAGAGACTTTACTACTGGCTGCCTATCAGCTTTTGACACAGGCAAAGATTTCAGGCCACCACCTACCATATATACCATATCTAGACAAAAGTCTTACTTTTCTTCTCTACCTTTTGCACTTTGTTATATGAAATCCAAATCTACCAGCTTCCTAGTAACTTTGGTCAGGCAGACTTTCCATACTACCTTGGGAGTGGCCTGGAAGGAATTCTGCCAACAAATGCCATTTATTTCTAATAGACTTGAATGATTTCATCATTTCCATAGGCATAGTAAGGGTCTGGTGTCTTTAAAATCTCTTTTATACGTCGATTTGTTTGGTTACACAACACTAACCAAGCATATAGGTGGGAGAGTAAATGTTTGGTTTACATCTCCCACAGTCCAGTCAGAGTCCTGTTAGCCATTTTTAGAAGCCCTGTGTCCATTTTGTTTTGTGAAGCATAGTTTTAAAAATGAATAAAAAATTTTATTGCATTAAAAGTGAAGACTCTATATTTGTAGTCTGTCATGTTTTAACAGCAGCTTTTGCAGTTCTGTCGGCAAAATTATTGCCTTTAGAAACTTCATGCTTCCATCCTGTGTGAGCTCTGCAATGAACTCCGGATATCTGAGCAGGCAGCTGTACAGACTGACAAATCAGGTAAATCAGATATCAATGCTTCATTGTATATAAAATTTCCCCACTAAAAACATATTCTGGGCGCACCTAGGTGACTCAGTTGGTTAAGTGTCCGACTTCTGCTCAGGTCATGGTCTCAGGGTTCTTAAGTTCAATCCCTGAGTCGGGCTCTGTGCTGACAGCTCAGAGCCTGGAGCCTGGTTTAAGTTCTGTGTCTCCCTCTCTCTCTGCTCCTCTCCTGCTCACACTCTGTCTCTGTCTCTGTCTCTCTCTCTCTCAAAAATAAATAAGCACTCAAAAAATACTCTGTTGTACGACAGATACCAATTATAATACTTGTTGTTGCTGTTACTAGAGAGAGAGAAAGAAGAGGGAGAAAGGGAGAGAAAAGTTAAAACTTCTAAACCCTCAGAAATCAAATTATCACAGTGTGCCTATGAGGAAAAAAAAGGTATATTCATTTATATTTGCTTCTTGATATATCTTTTTGATTGAGCTTAAGCAATTTTGAAATACCTTCATTCTAACCTCTATATAACTTCCATTTCTTACCAATATTTTATATTATTTTTGTTTTATATCTCACTATTATAGGTAGTTGCATAATAATTTTCAGACAATACTAAGTGATTGAATTATATATTCACTGGTCCAATTCATTAGAAAATATGAAATATGTAATGTTTTGTTTAAATTTGATCACCCAAAATATATTAAGTGACCACAAACTTCGGGTCGCCTTAATAGACAAAGGACACATGAAAAGTGAAATGGTACTAAAACAAAACAAAATTAAACAATCTGGACTCTGCCATTAAATTGCTTATTTATCACCTATTTCTGCACTAGTTGTTTAATCTTTTGAATTTTTTAATTATAAAGTTCAAAACAAATAAAATTATATCTGTTTGCCTTTTCTGAGTTGTACAACATTTACTACAACACGAGTTGTAGTAAGACATTAAGGAAAACAGAAGAGAAAGCCTAGAGCATGGGAATCTGACTTTCAAAGTGCATGTAGTTACATATTACAGTGAAGGTATGAATATAAGCTTTATCTTTATGATTAGCTTTTTTTGTAAATATTTTTTTAAAGTTTATTTTCATTTATTTAGAGAAAGAGGGAGTGAGCAGAAGTGGGGAAGGGCAGAGAGAGAGGTAGACAGAATCCCAAGCAGGCTATGCACTAACAGAGATCATGAGTGACATCATGACCTGAGCCAAAATCAGAAATCAAAGGCTTTATTGACTGAGCTACCCAGGAGCCCCAATGATTACCTTTATAACAAGTTTGTGATAAATAAGTGTACAAAATAGTAACAATTTTCCCAAATACTTTTATTGTTTTCTCTTTTACTTTTAACATTTTAATCAATTCTTATTAATCTCATTTTCATTTCATGCAGGAGCTGTTATCGAAATCTCAGTAGTCTTTGAACTTTAACAGTTAGAGTTTTTGAATCTGTGGGATTTATTCTAATTAGGCCAAATATATTTATTTTGGGATCATAGTTAACCTCTAATTTGGAATCAATTCTTCATTAGCAATTTTGTCATTTTCTTTATTAATCCTTTGAAATCAGTGTGCCTTGGCATTTTCTACAAATGCCACTAGCAAAAACCATAAAATAGTATTCTATACACAGTCCATTAAAATAGACCAATATCGGGGCGCCTGGGTGGCTTAGTCGGTTAAGCGTCCGACTTTCGCTTAGGTCATGATCTCCTGGTTCGTGGGTTCGAGCCCCGTGACAGGCTCTGTGCTGACTGCCAGCTCAGAGCCTGGAGCCTTTTTCATAAGTCTGTGACTCCCTCTCTCTCTGACCCTCCCCTGCTCACGCTGTCTCTCTCTCTCTCTCTCCTAGAAATAAAATATAAAATAAAATAGACCAGTATTTTTTACCTATTTAATTTTTGCCATAATTTTATATATAACCATGCAATTATTAAACATAGATCATCGAAGAACATTTTTATATGATTACATCACTAATAATTTTAATTGTAGACAATTACAACTAATTTTCAAATATGTATAATTATAATACCCAGAATATAATAATTCTGCTTTTACATATAATATCAAAAGTCTTATACCTTTGTATCATTAAGTATTATAAATTGAGAAAATCACATATACTGAGAGAATTCACTATTGGATGAAACAACATATACTAGGTCTAAATGTTCTTGATCTAAGCCACAGAAACAATTTATGGTTACTATCTCCTGGGTAAGATTTTCCACTGTAATAAATTAACTTCATCTATGGATAATATGAAAATCTGCCAAAAACAAAGAATTATGTTTATTTCTACTGTTCACATGTGCATTGCATTTAAGATGTAATGGAAAGTAAAAGTGAAAAAAATAGCCAGACATCACGTGTAAGTTTTACAATTTAGGGGATTTAAATTATTAAAAGTCTAGAATTAGCATCTTCCTTGAAAATGATACTTCATAAATTAAAACATTAATCAAATGAGGTGATATTATAGCAGACTTCTGCAATATTGTTAGCATAAAAATCTAAATCACTTAAGTAATTCCCTTACTCATATAGCCTATTTACTTATATAGTCTTTTTATGACAACTTCCTAAACAATAGTAATAGATTTTGGATATGTTACTACTGAGTCATTTTTATCCTACAACACAATTTCTGATTTACACGTTTACTTAACAAGATATAATAAAGTACACTGTCCAGGTAATAAAAGCAAATATAATGTTACTTTCTATTTTTAAAGATTATTTTTATTACAAGGAATACCATCAGGAGATAGCAACTAGAATGCATATATTTTAAAAAATTTTCCTTTAGTAGTGTTTGTTTATGAGGACCTGTTAAAAGTTGTAAAAACTGTTTCTTTTTTTAATTCAATTTGTTCTAATTCAAATTGTATTTGACATATCATAAACTGTTTTTTGATCACAATGAGCAATGTATTCATACTGAAATTTCTGGGACATCATATAGGCAGTATTCTAAGAAATAATTTTGAATCTACATATATGGTTATTGTTTAAGTATACTTTTTCTTTCTTTTTTTTTTAAATGTTTATTTATTTTTTTTATTTATTTCTATGAGAGAGAGAGAGAGACAGCGTGAGCAGGGGAGGGTCAGAGAGAGAGGGAGTTACAGACTGAAATAGGCTCCAGGCTCCGAGCTGGCAGTCAGCACAGAGCCCGACGCGGGGCCGAACCCACGAACCACGAGATCATGACCTGAGCGAAAGTCGGACGCTTAACCGACTAAGCCACCCAGGCGCCCCTAAAGTATACTTTTTCAAAAGGCAAAAGCATGACCTTTATGCTAAATCAAAAAGAACATGTGTCATAGACTTTATTAATTTCATTGATTAATGAGGATGCCAATAATATATTAAAACTGGCTTGGATGAGAAATAGACTTAAAGAGATATATATTTTCTATAGGAAAAACATTTATTTACAAAGCTGTGAGCAGGGATTCTTTTCACTGCAATGGTCAGGAAATATTTATGTACCTTTAATTTTCTATAAATTTATCTTTCCTTGAACAGAGTTGTATATATCCTAGTTAGTAACAAAGACAATCAATTGTACACATCTGTGAGAAATCATAAAATCACAGATGTTCTGTAAGACATCACCCAGAAGAAACCCACTGACTGAAAGGATATCTAGTAATCATGTTTTATTAATCCATTTCTAAACCTTGGAAAATTGTTCTGTAAAGTATTAATTTTTTTTGTATACTGTAGATTCACAGTTTAGATGTGTGTCCTATAAAATTTTGTGAAGTGCATGGAGTCATAAAATGTTACATACACACACTAAAACTTGTATATATGTAACTGTTACATATATAATAATAAATTTTATCAGTGCTACTGAATGATGAAAAGCAATGGAATGCTAAGCATAAAAACATATATTTTAAAACTTGTATTTTTAGCCAGTACAACTTGCAATTATGCAACAAGGACATACCATTCAGACATATGAGAGCTAAGGAAATTTCTTGAGAATCCATTCAACTAAAACAAGGGGTTGAGTAAACAAAAGATAAATGTGTGGTTTTAAAAAATGGCTCCAATACATTTGTAAGAAACAAATGCCAGCTCTCACAGCTTGAATTAGCAATGAATTACCAATGAAATATATATCCCCATAATTATTTAAATCATTTTTGTGTGTTAATTTTTTTTTAATTGTGTTTTTAATTTTAAATCATATGCAATCTTTATGGAAGAATTGTGGTTAAAAAACAAAACAAAACAAAACAAAACAAAACAAAAAACTAAATGATAACTTTAGCAAGTTCAAATTGACCCTGGCTACAGTTAAACTGGAACATAGAAAAAAGATTAAAAATGTGACAGAAAAGGTTGAAATAGTTATATTGAAAAGAGTTTAATGTAACAACTCCTAAGGGTTGAAATACTTGCATTGAGAAGAGTTTAATGTAACAATGTTTTAAGTGAAATCAGTTCTCATAAGAGAAATTCACATTAAAATCACACTGAAATTCATTTTTCAGTTTGGTGAGATCTAATGGTTTAATGACATATTCTGTAGTGCAGCTGTGGAGAAAGAGTGACTTCAGTTATTGTTGATGGAAATGCAACTTTCAAAGAAGGGGGTATGGGAAACTCAATAATATTCCCTAGACATTTACCTTTTCATCTAGCAATCCCAATTTTAAAAATCTATCCTAAATGGTCATTGAAAGAATGAAAAATTAACACTTGAAGGACTTTTATTGGAGTATTATTTGTAATAGCTAAAATAAAACATAATTAAAAATAACTGGACACATCTGAAAATGCCATCAATGGGACACTCATTAAATAAGCTATGATAACCCAACAAAAAGGGCAGCACACAGCACTCAATAAAATGAAGAACTACATGGCTGTAGAAAGGAAAGAAAACATTATATATATAATATATTAAACAGTATATGTATATATATAATAAGAAATATAGATTTTATATTTATCTATATTATTTATATTATATTAGATTTTATATATCTATATATATTTATAATATATTATATTAGATTTTATATTTACTTAGATTTTATATATATATATAAAATATGTATATATATATTTTGTGCAGACTATTCCTAGTTTAGCCTGAGAAAATGGTGATATACACATACCTACTATGCAGATACATATATACTTAGTTGTGTATATGTCTGTAGTCTTTAATGGTTATCTGTGAAGGAAAGCAGAGAACAGAAAAGTCATAGATAAAAATTAGTCTTCTTTAAATACGCCTTGCTTTGATTTGAATAGAAATAAAGTATGCCTGGGTCGCCTGGGTGGCTTAGTCGCTTAAGCGTCCGACTTTCCCTTAGGTCATGATCTCGCGGTTCATGGATTCCAGCCCCGAGTCGGGCTCTGTGCTGACTGCCAGCTTAGAGCCTGGAGCCTGTTTCAGTCTGTGACTCCCTCTCTCTCTGACCCTCCCCTACTCACGCTGTCTCTCTCTCTCTCTCTCTCTCTCTCTCTCTCCTAGAAATAAATAAAACATTAAAAAAATTCTTAAAAAAAAAGAAATAAAGTACGCCTGTTTAAAATAAAATTTAATTAAAAATATATCCTTAAAAACTATAAAGTAAATAGGGGGTGCCTGGGTGGCTCAGTTGGTTAAGTGACTTTGGCTCAGGTCATGATCTCTCACAGTTCGTGAGTTCTAGCCCCACACTGGGCTCTGTGCTGAGGACTCAGGAGCCTGGAGCCTGTTTCAGATTCTGTGTCCCCCTCTTTCTCTGCCCCGCCCCCACTCACACTCTGTCTCACTCTCTCAAAAATAAACATTTAAAAAAATTTTAAGTGACTATAGAGCAAATAGTACAAATAAATTTACATTTTTTGTTGTCCCAAATGACTTTAATGCACAGTAATTGACTATCCATCTCTGATGAGATATACTGTATATACAAAAACATAATTATAGTCATATACATATATGCATATAAATTATTTAGTAACCATATTGTTAATGGTAATTTTGGTAGTATTTATGTGCTTTTTTGAACTATCAATGTGTGGTGGCAAAGAATATAATAATAATGCATTCAGTGCTTTGTTCCACCTCTTTGGGTTGTGCCAAGATGCAAAAAAAAAATTTTAACACAGTTTTCACATCATTTGTGTAAATAACAACCTGAGATACAGGGCAACTAATGTTCTAGTGTTTATACATATATTTTTGACCTTGCTATATAGAACTGTAAAAGCTAGGAGATTTTATTTATACTTAAAAATAAAACATTAGTTTGCCAATCTAAAACTTAAAATGTTTGCAGAGAATAGGGGAAACCTGGATCGCATGAAGAAAGGTGTTTTATCATTCATGATAATAGCAGTAGCTGGAATATTATCACTTTGACTCCAGTTCCCTCACACCCAAACCCATAGGGTGGTGCAAAGAAGGTTAACTAAACGACCACAAATCAACAATAACTTTAGTTCTTTCTCTGTAGAGTTGTAAAATAGCCTAGTCAATAACAAAGCTGATCAACAGTACTCACTTATATAAAATCAGATCATTGCATAGGGTCTGTTAGACAAGACCTAACACCTCCGCCCTCCCTCACCCCCCACTATAGGTCACATTAAAGGAGAAGGATCCTGAGTTCAAGAAGACAGCAACTTTCATAATGGTAAGTAAAACATCTGAATTTTGCTCCAGAGAAAAAATTATTACCTTGCAAAGTAAGCAAACCCATCTCACACAAAGATAGGTTCTCCCACAGCAGAACCTAATTTAAAATCCAAGGGAAAAGGTTGAGGTGATGCAGTCTATAGCCTCAGTGGTTTAGGATACAACCAGAGCAGAGAGGAACAGAGAATAGATGGGGGTTGGTAGAGAGCAATCAGCAAATTTAAGTTTTCAGCTCATTAGTTTTCCTTTACAGTGATTGAAATCTCATGTGTTTAATTTTCTCTGTAAGCTCTGGATCCCCAGGCAAAATTTATTGGTGGGTGATAACCTTGGCACAGGGAATGCCAACACACTAAATCATGCTTCTGCAGATGTTTCTGGGGAAGTACAAGGAACAGAGTTCATGGAGATCTGCTAGTGTTATGCACTGTGTATTTGCCATGATGATGTTCTTTTAAAGAACTGTGTCCCTAAGTTTTTATCAACTAATCCTTAGTGGGTGGAACACTGAGAAGCTGTCTGTGACTATTGTTAATTTTAAATGCCCTACCTACTCCCTACCAAAGTTAATTTGGCTATATTGTCATGTAAACCAGTCTTCTCAAAGCCTCACTGGACTGGTTGTTTTCAAGACTAAAAGTGCAACACAGTAAGCCACAGTGTAAATCACCATGTTCAGTAATAGAAAGTGATAGGTATAAAAATCTCTTGTACTGCTTCTACTATCCTACCTGTAGAGCTCTCTTCTGGTCTTCCCCCAATACAGTGATTTTCTGCAATCCTTTCTTGTTCCAGGAAGACATGACGTATACTCTAGGGTTAGATGCTGACCTTTTTTCTTCTATAGACCTTTACAAAATAACAAGTTGGAAAAGAAATGACAATTAAGTTTGGATTATGTGCCTTCTCTCCCAGGCTTCTTCCACTGTGCTTGGGATCTAGAACCCAGAACACCTTTTGTTACATTTTTCACAAAATAAGTTGTCTGTATTCCACCTGGCAGAGGACAAAGGGCCATCCATGCTTTCCACAGCCCACTGGTTTTTAGCTATATTTGCACCACTTTAAGTTTAAATTCTGAGAATCTCAGGGACTATATGAAGTAATTATTTCTCATCAATTTCCTGTTCTGTATAAAAATAACAACTCTCCCTCTTCAATTCCCTATATCCACAATGTATGTTTCAAGCTTTCTTCTGATGATATTTTCTCCTCATTGTCGTTTGTATTTACTTTAATTATTTCACTTTATTTCACCCCAGGGTTGGGAAAGAAGAGAAATGAAAATGGACAATCCACCATGCCTAAATAGAAATACCCTCTTCCAAGCCTTAGTGCCTTGTCACCAGATTAGAGACTTTGAGATTCTAATGCACAGCCAGTAGCAGCAATGAACCTCTTTATGCAGAATAAACACACAATTTTTAAAGTCTTTGCTCTTAATATAGTTATAGAGCTCATATTTTGTGCTCCATAATATTATCCTTTTAACCTAAAAGTAATAAGACTAATTCTTCTATTCATAGCTGCAAATATCCCTAATCTACTCATTTAAATAAAACTATGGCCTAGAAAATGTTTTTATGATATATTCTTAGAGCAAAGAAAATTAGGATAATATTTCAACTTAAATATTTTGGATTCTAATTACATAAGTGTATTCTAATCACATTGCATGAATATATATACACTACAATAAAAATATATACACATACAAATGTAAGGAAGTTTTACTCTCCTAGTACATTGAGCAAATTTTTTATATTAGAGGGTTTTTTTTTCCCTATTGCTCCACTGTCATGAAAGAATAGAACAAAAGAGGCTCTTAGAAAATGAGAAAGCTCTTCAATGTCAAACCAAAGGTCAAGAGAATTTTTCATAAGAACATCAGATAAAATTTCCAAATTCTGTACTCAGTAATTTAGAGTTTCTTTGAAAAGACTTGACTTTTGAAGTGCAGTTTTAATCATAATTTTAGAAATAAGAGTATTATGTCATAAAAGATCTTCAATACAGATAGTAGGAAGCTTTTCCTTTTCATTCTTCTTTAAAATGTCAATGTGAATTTAACATATTTTATATACTATCAGTATCAGAATAGTATCTCAACATAACTCTAATTTCTAAGGATTCCTTCAATAACCCTGCAGTACATTATCTCCTAAGTACCTTGTCTTCAAGCAATGTTCTTTAATTACTTCTCTTTTCCAAAGGATCCAGCTCTAAGTGATAAACTGCTGACACAAAGAATCAGTATAACCCTATATTGACCTAATTGAGAGAGTAAACTGTAATATTTATAAGGTTGTCACAACATAGTTAATAGAGCATATTATGAATCTAAACAACTAGTACTTCACTATATATACTCTTGTATATATTTCTATATAGTGGTTGAACTTGGTATAATATTAGTTACGTAAGTGCTAAAAGCCCTTCAAAAAATCTTGAACAAAACAATGACTTAGAAGTTTTAATAAGAAGAAGACAGAAAATTTGCTTCTTTAATGGCAAGACCATTATAGGATTTTCTCTAATATGTAGTATAGTCATTTAATTTAGGGCAACTTATTTAAACCTGTAAAGAACTAGGTTGTAACTATGGACCCATTAAGGCATTAAGAAACACAACAAATAAGCAAAGGAGAAAAAAAGGAAAGAGAGGGGAGAAGGGAGAGTGGAGAAGACAACCAAAAAACAGACTCTTACTTATAGAGAACAAATTGATGGTTACCAGAGGGGAGGTGGTGGGGGGATGGGCTAAATAGCTGATGGGGATTAAGGAGTGCACTTGTGATGAGCACCAAGTGCAGATGTTCTATAGAATTGTTGAATCACTATATGGTACAGGTGAAACTAATAAAACACTGTAAAAAAATGAACTAAATAGATAACAAAGTGGCAAGTTGCTATGATGAAAACAAATCCATAGAGAAATGGTATTTCCAACTACTACCATCTCCTTAATTTAGAAATTGAAGAAAAAAGCAGAACAAAAGTTCGTAAAAATACTAAAACTTTGTACATCATTCATGAGTATAACCTGATAGATATATGTAGAACTCTGCTTCCTTCCCCCGAATGATATACTTTCTTTTCTAGTTATGACAAAAAATATAGTTAGATATGAATTAAATATCAACAACAACAAAAAGACTGAAATTGCGAAGGGGCTATTCTTTGAATATAATGTAATTAAGCTAGGCATTATAAACAACTAAACATGAAATGCTTCTTGTGTTTGGGAAATACAAAGAATGCTTTGTAAAAACTATGTGAAAGAAAAAAAATAGAAGCCTCATGGATAACTAAAAGTAAAAAAAAGGGGATAGTAAAATAACTAAATAAAAATACAGAAAAAATAAATGAAAAGATTAAGACATAGCAGAATAGCATAAAAAAAACTGAAACAAAACTGTAATCTCTGGTCATAACAGAATTGTGTGATGTTTTTATTACAGAAATAAGATCTATGAATTGAAGCTAGAAAAAAAGAAAACTGATAAACTCTTACTGTAATATGAACTATCTATGCCAAAACATTCTTAACATGAGAGAAAGAATGCTGTCCTTTGAAACTCATTGTAGATATTGAATCACAAATACAGAGAACAAAGTATGTGTTAAGGAAGAAAGGGTAATCTGAGGGCTGGAGACAGGGATTAGAACTGTCCATAATATTTAGAAAAGGATGCATTTGTTAAAGATTTTAGAATAAGTAAGCAGGGGGCGCCTGGGTGGCTTAGTCGGTTGGGCGTCCGACTTTCGCTTAGGTCATGATCTCCCGGTTCGTGGGTTCAGGCCCCGCGTCGGTCTCTGTGCTGACTGCCAGCTCAGAACCTGGAGCCTGTTTCAGAGTCTGTGTCTCCCTCTCTCTCTGACCCTCCCCTGCTCACGCTGTCTCTCTCTCTCTCCTAGAAATAAAATTAAAAAAAAAAAAAAAAAGAATAAGTAAGCAGATGTTCGGGACAGCAGAACCTGCTGGGAATGGGGGAAAGAATCAATGGCACTTTAGGAATCAGATAAGTACTGATTATAAAGTCTAAATTTAGTAAGCAGGTGTAAGAAGATATATTTAGACTGTTAATCTGTGATGGGTTGATTACTTGAGAAATCAAGCTATTTCTACAAACTCCTCCCACTGTCATCCTTTCAGACTATCCCACCTCTGTGTCACATTATGGGGCTTTTATTTTTTCTGGGCAAAATTTAGCAGGGATCCCATTTTAGATTCTAAAGAAATTTACAGTTCTCAGAGATAATGTAGCATATTTAAACACTGGTACAAACAGATGAAGAGATTTGAAATAAATTGTTAAAGCAAATCATCCAATTGCCCCCATCCACCCACACATGGAAAATAAAATAGGCCTTTGAACGCAGAAATGCAGCATAAGTGAGTATAGGGGTACTGACCAGAATGACTCTATCTTGTGGTCCTTCATTTTGTTCATGTTCCCTGGATGACTTCTCTTGCAACTAGAGTTCCAGGCTCACTGAGATTAGTTAATTACCTACCTTAGAAGGGCCACGGAGGTCAGCATGGGGGAAGGCTTGCATGGACCTCCCAGGAATCTGTTAGAGAGAACATAGTCTTTCCCCTTCCTGATGCACAGGAGGTGCCTTAAGATCTAATTAAAGGTTAGCTGTCAGTTAAGTGCACACAAAGGCTTTTGAGGAGCATGCATACTCTTTGATCTCACTGCAAGCTTTTTGCATGTTTCTTCACTATTTAAAATCTGTGAACCAAGGTCCAGACTTTGTGGAGAATATGCAGCTGCCATGGATCACCCTCTGCCTGATCCCCCTTGTCAGTATGTCATGCCGAAGAAAGCTGTGAAAACTGTATGGAGTCACCTCCTTCCTTTTTGGGGTCTCAAAGTGACTGCTCAGTTTGGGGGACACTTTATTATCTCTCCCCCAGCTTCTAACAGTGAGAAAGATTTATAGATAAAGTGCTGAAAGTGACAAGTCACGTCAAGTGCTAGGCTGCCATTCCTGCTTCATTTTTTTTAAAATTTATTTTGAGAGAGAGAGAGAGCAAATGGGGGATGGGCAGAGAGAGAGATAGAGAGAGGTAGAGAGAGACTCCCCAGCAAGCTCAACACAGTCTGATGACACTACATCCCAGGAACTGTGAGATCCTGACCTGAGCTGAAATCATGAGTTGGAAGCTTAACCAGCTGAACCGTCCAGGTGTCCCATGCTGTTCCTGCTTCTTCAGTAAAATCTCAAAAGAAAAGCTAGAAAAGGTACAGGATATCTAAGATGGCCCTATGTGAATTTTGGGAATCTCAGTGATAGACTGCTTTACTATTTTCCACTTGCCATTTCAGTGAAGCAATCCCCTAAATATGTCTTAGACTATCAGATTTGAGGTACATTGATAAATTTACTCATGAATTTCAAAACTTAGATTTAGCCTAAATCCTAAATTATCCAAAGACCAGAGAGTGACATGGAAGTACACTCATTGTGGAATGATGAGTAATACATGAGCCCAATAATACATGAGCTAGAAAAAAGGAATATAAATTAAGGAGATGGTAGTCAGCGGAAATGCTGTTTCTCTATAGATTTATCTGTCAAAAGTCACTGTCTAGAAAATGAAGTCATGTGATAGTCTGTCCCAGATGTCCTTTTTGTGTGAATCATGGGTCCTAGAAAGCTGAAAACCTCCCCTAGCACTGAAATGGGGAGACTCAATTGAAAACATTTTCTCCAGCAGTCAGCAGTACTTGAAGTTTCAAAGTATTGACTCATAAGAGTAAGTAGTGGAAAAAAGTCTCAAAGAATTTTGAATCTGACTCTAACAATTTTAGTAAATCCAAATCAATGAAAGCATTTATTAGAATGGGCAGGGAGAAGATAAGGAGTGAATAAAGTTAAGTTGCCTGTACTAGGTAGAGAAGGGGCTCACAAAAGTTAAATTCAATTGTAGAATTAAAGTGGAATAGTTTTTATTCATATATGGAATTGAAGAAAGAAAACAAATGAACAAAGGGAGAAAAACAAAGAGAAAGAGAGGCAAACCAAGAGATAGGGTCTTAACAATAGCCAACAAAAAGATGGTTGGGGGCCGGGGATAGGTTAAATAGGTGATGGGGGGTGGATTAAGGAGTGCACTTCTGATGAGCCGCAGTTATTATATGGAAGTGTTGAATCGCTACATTGTACACATGAAATTAATATTACAGCATATGTTAACTAACTGGAATATAAATAAAAACTTTTAAAAAAAGAAATATATATATATATATATATATATATATATATATATATATATATATATACATATATATATGGTTATAATGTTTAATTCAAACAACAGAACCTTATATAGTATATTTCTATCATATAAATATATGTTTTAATTATTCCTGCAAGGCAGACATTACTTTCCAGAGATAATGGATCAGTTCCTGAGTTGTAGAATCCTTTAAAATGTGTAACTAAATTATTTTTCCACATGTGTCTAATTGAGAGCTCATGGGAATGGCCAATCACAGAGTGATACAGATGGTTAGTTTTCGAAGCAAGTGGAGTGGGGAGGAGAAGGGGAAGAAGAGAAACAGGAAAAACAAATTCTAGCTGCAAAAAGACCAACACTCAGGTAAATGTCAACAGGACTAGACTTCAGCAAGCACAGGAATTTAGAGTGAGATCAAAAGAGATGTGGGAACTTCACTAAAGACCTGACAGCAGGACAGAGGTCTAGAAGTGTAAGGCAGAGATAGGGGCTCATCCTAAGGAAACTGGACTATTTAATAATTGGCATGCTTCTTTTTTTATTTTTATTATTTTACAAATAGTTTATTGTCAGGTTGGTTTCCGTATAACACCCAGTGTTCATCCCACAAGTGCCTGCCTCCGTGCCCATCTCCCCTCTCCCCCCCACATTCTTCAGTCCTCAGTTTGTTCTCAGCACTCAAGAGTCTCTCATGGTTTGCCTCTCTCCCTCTCCCCCACCATTTCCCCCCTTCATCTCCCCCATGATCCTCCGTTAAGTTCCTCCTAATCCTCCTATATGTGCAACATATGATATTTGTCCTTCTCTGCCTGACTTATTTCGCTCAGCACAACACCCTCAAGGTCCACCCATGTTGCTACACATGGCCAGATTTCATTATTTTTCATTGCCATGTAGTATTCCATGGTATAGATAAACCACATCTTCTTGATCCATTCGTCTGTTGATGGACACTTAGGCTCTTTCCATGTTTTAGCTATTGTGGAGAGTGCTGCTATGAACATTGGGGTACATGTGGTCCTGTGCATCAGCATTTCTGTATCCCTTGGGTAAATTCCTAGCAGTGCTATTGCTGGGTCATAGGGGAGTTCTACTGTAAAATTTTTGAGGAATCTCCACACTGTTTTCCAGAGGGGCTGCACCAGTTTACATTCCCACCAACAGTGTAGGAGGGTGCCAGTTTCTCCACATCCTCGCCAGCATCTAGAGTCCTCTGATTTGCTCATTTTAGTCACTCTGACCAGCATGAGGTGGTATCTCAGTGTGGTTTTGATTTGTATTTCCCTGATGAGGAGGGATGCTGAGCATTGTTTCATGTGTCTGTGGGCCATCTGGATGTCCTCTTTGGAGATGTGTCTGTTCATATCTTCTGTAATAATTGGCATACTTCTAACCTAATGTATAGATTATAAGAAATTGCCTCCCCCTCATAATGCATACTAGCACTTAGGATTGAGAAAGAGAAATAGAGGCAATACGTTCACTCTTTGCCCCCCAAAGGCTCTATGTATTAGCTATGCCCAGTTATTGTTTTTTAATCTTAGGGGGCTTCCCAGTCAATGGTAGAAGATAGTTTATTCCAAAATTCCCAGTTATTGCTAGAAAGAAGCTTTGTGCTGTCTTGCAATTTTCTCAATGAATCCAGAATAACAGCATAATTTATAAATAATTTGAGGTTCAAGTTTTAAAAGTTACAATTATATTAACATGAAGGGGAGGGCTGATTTCAAAGGAAACGTATCTCCATCTAAATTCACAAGTATAGCAACATAATTATATATCTATTTTGTTCATTATCTCTACTTAACATGGATTTATTGTAAACAGATGGTGATTAATTAAAGTTTGGTATAACATAATATTTTTAAAAATGTGTTTTGTATAGTGAAATACAGACCTTGTGAAATCCTTAATATAATCACTTAAATATTGTAAAGTCTCAATCCCTAAGAGATACCTAAATTCCAATGAAAATGGTAGTTAGAGATTTGCAGTATTTAGAAAAAGAGCTGTGTCTGACATATATATTGAATCATATTACTGAAATAGCAATCACCTTTTGGTATATCACCTGCACTAGGATGAAACATGATGAGTATGGAGATGTGTGGGAGAAGGGGAACTTGGTAATAGGCCAGCACATCCATCCCATCATACTCATATAAGAGAGAAGTAGGGAGTTGCTGGGCATCGTGTTAGATTCACATCTACATCACTGGCATGTTAATTTTGCCACTCATAATTTACCTGAGGCTTAATTTATTTTATAAAATAGATCAATGGCATTTACCTTTCAGGGTGGATATAAGGATTATAGATGAGACATAAGGATACAAAGTGAAAAAGAATGTGTTGTAAGTGTAATTAAATACTAAAATGTGATTTTTTTTCCCCTCATTGTTTCCTAGAGTATTAGAAAATTTGTGGCTAACTAAATGGGCTTTTTGGAATTCATCCAACAGTAAATTCACTTGATAAAGTTTCATTCCAGTTTTAATTTATTCCCATGCTGTCTGCTTAATTGTTTTATTTATTAATGATCATGAGGCCTATTGTACCATAATATGTAGAGTTAGGATTATGAAAAAGAATGAAATGGGAATTTGAAATATTCTACACAAGTAGAATATAATTTGTATCACTTTATGCAATGTACTGCCTTACTGGCCAATAAACACACAAAGTACAATATAATGACTACATCTTTATTTAGTTAATTGCCACATTATCTCAACAGAGGATTCAATGCAGAATGTATAACATTATACCTAAAAATCACTGTATAATAGGTACAGCTAGAAGGATGTGAAATATAAGATTTTTTTTTCATATTCTAGCTATTTTCTGGTTTCTACATTCTACAGCACACAGCTGTAACTCCTTAAGTCCGATCCATAGGTTTCCATGTTTTTTCTCAAACAATTTTACTTTGGTTACAGGGGAATTAAAGAAATCTAACTTATCGCTCTATATTATTTACCACTCTATTATTGCTCTATATTATTGCTCTATATTATTATTTTGTTAGTACCCTGATTTGGATTTTGTGTACCAGTTTGGATAACTGACTTTCTGCTTATCCCCATGTGGCTGAGAGTTTGTTTTGATAATTTGCCTCTTATATTAATATGACTAGGATAACGGCTCTGCTCGGTTATCATTAAAACCCCTTTTAGCAAATTTATCACTTGCTTTCAAGCATTAAGGTGCAAACAGCCTGAGCATTAGCATATCCTCATCTGCTATCTCATTTGAATAATCTGTTATCCTATTCAAAATATATTGCATCAATTGCTCTGTTAGATCACTATTTTCTGCCAACTGAAGTTCTTGGTGGAATGTGATTCTGGGTCTGTTTTGATCTACCATCATCTCAGATTCTGTAAGACAACCATACCTGACCACATACAATACTCCCCAGTTGATTTTAAAGGTTCATAACACACTAGTTCTTGGTATTTCTTCTCATTTAACATTATGTTTATATTTTGACATGTAGCTGTTTTACTTTGCAATCTTTCTTGTATATGATTCTTGAAATTTTTCTGTTATATTTTCAGAATTTGAATTTTATTGCTTCTTATTTGTCTACGTCCTTTGGCTAACTCAAGCAAGGAATCACAAATCTATTCACGACTCTCAAACCCCAACCTTCTAAAAGTAGAAAGCTGCCTAGCATCCTGTCCCAATCAACGCTGGCATCCTATACGTTTGAAGAATCAGGTAATTTACCAGTATTTCATTCTGTTCATCTTAATCTGCCCAATTTTGCTTAAGTTAACTAATTAGTCCACACTTGGTCTAATTGGTTCAATTTTCTAAGTCATCACATTTGTGGACATAGAGTTGTTTTTTGGTATTCCTCTATTATCCATTTGGCATCCATGAGGTCATTACTAATACCCTTCTTTCATTTATATTTGTAATTTGTTTCTTCCCTATTTTCTTGATTAATGTGTATAGACATGTATCAATTTTATTAGTCTCCTCAAAAAACAAGCTATTGAATTCATTGATTTTCTCTATTGTTTTCTCTTTTCAATCTCACTGAGTTTGCTCTAACTTATTATTTCTTTCCTTATGCTTGCTTTAAATTATTCTTTTTTTCCTCTGGTTTCCTAAGGCAAAAGCTTACATTATTGATTTTAGAAATTCCTTTGTTTATAATATATGAAATTAATGCTATAAAATTTAATCTCAGAAGTGCTGTCATAGGGCCCAACAAATTTGGCCAAGTTTATATTAATTTTTATTTAGTTCAAAATAAAACTCTTGGTCTTTTTAATAACTTAAATTGGTCCTAAACATCCAATGTGTTATTTAGAAGCTTATTTTTTAATTTTTGGATATTTGGAAATTTTCTAGCTATCCATCTCATTCTTATTTCTAATTTATTTCATTGTGATCTGAGAATATGGTATGTATAATCTCTGTTCTTTTTAAGTTAAAGTGTGTTTTATATCTTAGAATGTTTAACTTGGTAAATGCTCTATTTGGGCTTGAGAAGAATGTGTATTTTGCTGGTTGGTGGTTATAGTATTCCTTATATGACAATGGATCAAGTTCATTGACAATGCTGTTTAGATCAGCTATGTTTACTGATTTTCTGCCTGTTTAATTTTTTAATTACCTGAAGAGAAACATTGAAGTCCTACCTATAATTGTAGACTTGTTTATATCTTCCTCTAGTTTTATCAGTCTTTGACTCAAGGTTTTTAATGGTCTCTTTTAAGGTGTAAACATGTTTAGGATATTTTTTTTTTTACAATTGAAGATTTATATTCATGTTGTATCTGTTTTTATCTCTGATAATTTTCCTTGTTCTGAAGTAGGCTAGTAGGCTTTGTGTGAAACGTAACTACTCTAGCATTCTTTTTCTGAGTGGTTTCATGGTACGTTTTTTCCTCTTCCTTTACTTTTATTCTACCTGTGCCTTTAAAGTAGTTTTCTTGTAAATGATATTGTTGGATTTTTAAAATCCTTTCTGACAACCTGGTTTTAGTTGTTTTATTTACTTATTTTCATTTAAAGATGTTATAAAGTAGTTGGATTATTATCTACCATGTTTGTAACTGTTCACTATACGCTATTATTTTTTTCTATTTTTTCTCCTCTACTCTTCTTTTCCTTCCTTTTCTGGTATTAATTCTTCATTTGTTATTCCAATATACCTCATCCTTAAGAATGTCAATTACATTTCTCTAAAAAGGTTGTTATGGTTTCCCTAAAATTGCCAACATATAATTTTAGCTATTCTAAAACTGTCTTAAAATAACACTATATTGCTTCATGTGTTATGCAAGTACATTAAATTATTTGAGTTTGTATAATGAACTCACTTGAGTTATAAAGATACATTTTATTAAAATTGGTAATAATTCATCAATATCTCTCATAATGATAAAAATGTGCCTCATAAGAAATAATTATTTTAAATGCAGCATTATTTCTACTTTTATTTAGAGTACCCATAGAGAAGTAAAGTAAATAGAAAAATACAATCAGATATATGGTACATTTATTATTTTATGATGTCAGTTCTACACATATATTGATGTAGAATCAATGCAGCTTTGTTCAACATCTCTAAATAAAATGGATGGGGGAACAGTGGGAGGAAATGTCTTACTTACACATGAATGCTAATAATAAATGTAGAAGAAATGATGGGATTATGAAATCATTACTATCTTTGCTAAGTCAAAGTTGATGGGAGCAAAGTAATCATCAATAATAATCATCAATAATGTTAAAAATAGTGTGTAAAAGCTATATGGTGAACAAGATGGTTTTATAGTTCAAAATGTCTCCTCAAATTATTTGGTAATTATAAATTTAAAGAAGAAAGACATGGTGACACCATATTAACTAAGAGACCAAAGATTACATGATTAATAACACAACAAACTAAAGTCATGTCTATTCTGGTATAATGTTCTAAGAATGACAGAGGATGGGAAAATGCAAACCTACTATTTGCTTATAAGGTAGAGACTAAGAGGTATTTAATGAAAGTGTTAATTATAGCACATAAATCAAAGAATACTCTTAGCTATGGTTTGTGATAATAAACAATGATGAGTGAGTTTGAAGGGGAGTATAATAAATGATATAGGCCAACTTCAGGAGATTTCCCTGAGAAATATTAGATGTCAAAAATGTTTGTGTTGGCTCACTAAAGGAGATGGGGATTTAATGAGGCAATAGAATGTTCATTATCTGATAGAATAATGTATCCCAGATTTGTAGATCAAACAGAAATTTAATTTAATAAGAAAATTGCTAACCCAGTAGATTATTAGCAATCAATGTTTTCAGAACAAAGGCTCTTCAAAAATTGTGTCAAAAGCAGAAGTTGTATTTACCAGTTTTAATTACAAAGAAGACAATGGAGACTTGTTTGACCTTAGAGCTTATATAAAAATATAACCATTTTATATACATTTTATAAAATTAGATGCAGAAAGTTGAATTAAATTTCTTACATGTGACAATAGAGCAATATAGTAGTAATGATCTTTTAAATATTGCTTAACAGAAATTGTTTGAGCTGTATAAATTAACCACAGGATTTGTCTGATCTATTCCTAAAGACATGAATTCTGTCATTAGCTGGTAAAATATAATGGTATTGGTCCCATCACACTCCTGTTAAGAACAGTATTGCTCAGATAAACATGGCCGTCAGATAAATCGAATACAAGTTGAATGTCAGCCATATTAATAGAGCGATGTCAGAAAAGTGTAGGATATAGCCCTGGAAATTAAACTGTGAACATTGGTAAATACCTTCTAAAAGCAGAGAGGACAATTACTATGTTTGAAACTCTTTATCAAGTCTGTTGGTGGTACACACCAATTTGTGTGAGTTTCTTATATCCTTGGCTATGTCTACTGACCATATCATGAATTTAGGTAGAAATACTGAAAGGCTGAATAATCTGCCTTGTTATTTCTTTCTCTGAGATAGAACAAAAGCCATTTTTGCTAATGGAATATGTTAACAGTTAATCTGGGATGAAGAAAATTACCTCAGGAATCCAGTGTCCAGAGCTAAAGTGTGTACTATCTCCTCTGTGAGACTCTCACTCTCACACACACACACTCACACATGTACAATGATATTTCAAATGATACATTTGATTCATTGAGATAGATCATTCAAAAATAATCATTCAAATTCAGGTATATCCTTTTGATTTGTTTATATTGGGAGTAAACATGCTACATCACTGACAAAGTATGAATACAGATAATATACATGTCTATACATTATATATGACATTTCTGAAAAAAAATGTACAGAGGCAGTCATTTACAACCAAATAGAAGAAGGGTTTGGTTTATAGCTTTTATTACTTGGTAAAACAAAATTGTAATCCTTTCACCCCATAGTCATGAAAATAAAATGTTCCTGGCTCTTAAATCCCAGACATGGGATCATGGGCATTGATAAGATATTCTTTTCCTGCAATAAACTAAAGTTTAAAAACATAAATAAATATACTAAAATTACTCGTTTGGTTACAACTAATGAAAATATATAATTTAAATATCTTTGTGGTAAGTGTTATCACAATGCATTTTGAAGCAATCATTTTGGTAATATTCTTATTTCTATTTCATATCTGGGCTAGAATCCGCACGTTCTATCATATTTACCACTGTATTCTCTTATTTGTTTGTTTTTGTTTTGTTTTGTTTATTTTTTTTTGTTTTGTTTTTTATTTTAGAGACAGTGCTCTAGCAGGGGGAGGGACAGAGAGAAAGAGAGAGACAGAGAATGTTAAGCAGGCTTCACACTGACTGTAGAGCCCAATATGGGGCTCAATCCCACAACCCTAGGACAATGACCTGAGTAGAAATTATGAGTCATTTGTTCAACTGCCTAATTGTATTCTTACTGATGATGATGAATGAAATTGATAAATTAAGTGCTATATGAATGAATCAGCTTACAAAGTAAACCTTTCCTGAGGCACCTGGCTTACCTCAGCCAGGAAAGCATGTGATTCTTGATCTAGGGTTGTGAGTTTGAGCCCCACATTGTGTGTAGAGATTACTTAAAAATAAAATAAAATAAAATAAAAATACAATGAGAACCTTCCATAATATTTTTTTCAATGAAGACTACACTAAATATTATTTTAGGGTCAATATTGGCTCAAATTCTTTATAATAATTATTTTTTCTCTCCCCAATATGTCACAAAGTTAGTATTGAGAAGTAATGGTGAATGATACAGATAAGGACTATGGTGCTCATGAAATATTCAAGTTTGAAGAAGCAGGAAGGACTTTTGGAAATAATTAAACTATTAGATATACATTTAAAACTCAGAGCACTTCATCTAGTGTGAGTGGTCATATACGAATGTGGTTTGGGAAAGGTCCAAGAGTGTGGGAGGCATAAGGAAGGAAGAAATATATTTGTGACAGAAGAAAATGTATAAATGCTTGAAGTAGAAAGAAACTTAGTACAGTCTAAGAACAGAAAGAAGCTTCATGTTGTATGTGTAAAAGTGGGATACTAGCAGTCAAAATCAGGAATAAGCCACAAAGAGCATCATATATGTTTTAGGAATAGATTCACTCAGTCACACATTCACAAACTTGAAAATATATTTATAACAAATTATACAATGCTGTCTTAATTATGATATCAAGCACTAGGCTTAGAATAATTTCCATAATTTGCTATAATTTTCAATACTGTGACAAATCAGTTTTTATGGATTTTTTAAATGCTGTTTTTGAAGTTACCACTCAGTGCAGAAACAAACGTTGCCACTAGCTAAATTGTGTATATTTGATTTGAGTATTTAGTTGATATGACATGTAGGTCAAATATTTGCTTCTTTTTAGAAACCTGCATTACTGACTGGTACATATTAAATATATTATGCATGTGGGAAGTGTGCTGCATACAGAATTTCATTGCTGGAAAAATCTAGATCGCCATAAGTAATAAATAATAAACAACCTATCATTTATGCATTGTTATATTTTTTTTGTATTAGAGTTAAGTTTTCTCTGAATATTCCATTGTAGTATTCTAATCACTTTTTGAAAAACTGAACATACTATATTCTACAATCATTTTGGTAAAATTTGAGAATTATACTAAATATAAATATTAAAGTTTAATTTCAAATTTTAATTCACTTTTGGTACTTTTGGAGTTAATACATAAAAATACAAAGTATTTATCCCTCGCTCTAATTCTTATTTTAAAAAAGTTTCCTCAAAACATTAATAGTCTGAAAGAAAAAAAAATCACCCTCTATCAATTAAGCATATTAATTTTCATTAGAGAGCAATAATTAACACACAAAAAGCTGTATGTATATAACATATACAACCTAATGTATTGGAACCATGTGACCATATCACCACACTGTGACATTATTAATCCCATTCAACATTTTCCTTCTGCCATCTCACATTTATAATTACTAGAGGGGGATAAGAACATTTAACAAAGACTTACCCCCTTAGTAACATTTGAAGCATGCAATACAGTGATGATAACTACAGATACTATGTTGTACAGTAGATTTCTAGGGCTTGTTCATTTTGTACAGTTGAAACTTTGCATGCTTTGACTTTACTACTTCCCTATTTCACTTGCCCTCCATCCTCAGTTTTTAACAACCACCATTCTACTCTGTGCTTCCATAAGTTTGACTATTTTAGATTATTCATATAAGTGGCATTGTATAGTATTTGTCTTGTGTGTCTGATTTGACTTCGCGTAATATTTTCTAGGTTCATTCATGTTCTCACAAGTGGCAGGATTTACTTCTTTACTAAGGCTTAATGATATTCCACTGTGTGTATGTATGACTTTCTTTATCTAGTCATTTGTTGATGTACATTTAGGTTGCTTCCATGGCTTGACTATTGTGAATGGTAGTCCAATGATCACTGGAATGCAGATACCTTTTGAAATCCTGAATTCTGTTCCTATGACTATATATCCAGAAGCAGGATTTCTGGATCATATGGTAGTTCTAGTATTAGTTTTTTGAGGAACTTCCAAATATTTTTTCCATAGTGGCTACACTAATTTAAATCCCCACCAACAATATCCAATGGTCTTTGTCTACAATCTCACGAACACATTTTTTTTTTAATAGCCACCTTAACAGGTATAAGGTAATACTTCATGGTGGCATTTAATTACATTTTCCTAAGGATTAGTAATACTGAGTATTATACTGTTTCATATTCCTGTAGGCTGTTTTGTATGTCTTCTTTGGAGGAGTGTCAATTCGGTTTCTTTGCCCATTTTTAATTGGATTATTTGTTTCTGTTTTTGCTTTTTGATCTTGAGTATGGAATTTCTTTATGTATTTTGGATATTAACCTTTTATCAGATATATGGTTTGCAAGTCCTCATTTCTACACTATAGGTTGTCTTTTGTTGATTGTTTTATTTGCTATGCAGAAGCTTTTTTAGTTTGATGGAAACTTACATGGGACACCTGAGTGGCTCAATCGGTCAAGCATCCAACTTCAGCTCAGGTCATAATCTCATGGTTCATGAGTTTGAGTCCCACTTTGGTCTCTGTGGTGACAGCTCAGGACCTGGAGCCTGCTTTGAATTCTCCCTTTCTCTGCCCCTCCCCCACTCACACTCTGTCTCTCAAAAATGAATAAACATTTTTAAAAAATTAAACTTACTTGTCAGTGTGATACACTACATTACCAGAATGAAGGACATATATCACATGATTATTTCATTAGATGCAGAAAAATCATATGACAAAATCTAATGCCTTTTCGTGTTAAAAACTCTCAAGAAATTAGATATAAAAAGAACTTACCTCAACACAGGAAATACTGTATATAAAAAGTTCATAGCTAGTAGTTCAATTGCTGGGTCATAAGGTGATTCTATTTTTAATACTGTTCTCCAGAGTGGTTGCACCAGTTTGCATTCCAAGCAGCAGCAGAAAAGGGTTTCCCTTTCTCTGTATCCATGTCAACATCTGTTATTTCCCAAGATGCTAATTTTACTCATTCTGACAGGTGTGAGGTGGTATCTCATTGTGGTTTTGATTTGTATTTCTCTGATGATGAATGATGTTGAGCATCTTTTCATGTGTCTATTTTCCTTCTGGATATCTTCTTTGTCAAAGTATCTATTCATATCTTCTACCCATTTCTTCACTGGATTATTTGTTTTCTGGGGTGTTGAGTTTGATAAGTCTCTATAGACTTTGGATACTATCTGATCCAAGTATCTTCACCCATTCTATCAGTTGCCTTTGAGCTTTTTTGATTGTTTCCTTTGCTATACAGAAGCTTTTTATCTTGATGAAGTCCCTATAGTTCATTTTTGCTTTTATTTCCCTTGTCTCCAGAGATATATGTTGTAAGATGTAAGTAAGAAGTAAGTAAGTAAGAAATTGCTGTGGCAGAGGTCAAAGATGTTACTTCCTGTGTTCTCCTCTAGGACTGTGATTGTTTCTTATCTCACATTTGGATCTTTCCATTTTGAATTTTTGTTTGTGTATGATTCAATAAAGTGGTCCAGTTTCATAGCTCTGCACATCACTGTCCAGTTTTCCCAGCACCATTTGCTTAAGAGATTGTATATTTTCTATTGGATATTCTTTCCTGTTTTGTCATAGATTATTTGGCCATATATATGTGGACCCATTCCTTAGTTCTCTATTCTGTTCCATTGATCTAGGTGTCTGTTTTTATGCCAGTATCATAGTGTCTTAATGTAAGATCTGAAAACATAAAAATCCTAGAAAAAACATTGGGAAAAGCCTTTTTGATACTTGGCAATAACTTATTGGATATTACACTGAAAGACAGAGAATAAAAGCAAATATAACTATAATATTATAAACCAAAAAACACAAATGCTATTATATCTTAATATAGTTCTATTAAAGGAAGTGATAGGAAAATAAATTCCTAAGATATTATTTATATTACCTTATTTTAATAGTATTTCATAGCAGCTACTATTAATATATCTAAATGCAAAAGAACTAGAAATCTGATTCTAAATTTTATGACATTATGTTAATACATTCACAAAGAAAATAAGAATATAATAATGTCTACAATATGAAAAAGTGGAAAATAAAAATAAAGTAATATGATACAGTGAAAAGAAAAAAAATATTTTGTTAACAGCACAGTTTCCAATCATTGTTTCAAACATTACCTCCATCATTATTTCAAACAATGTGCTTCTGGATATACCTCCATATTTGTCTCACTTACATATCCTTAAGAAATTTATTTTCTCATGTATATTAAGATTATTTCAGTTTTTTTTTTTTTGTAACAGCAGACCTGATTATACTGATCAAAGCAAACAAACAAATAAAAAATGAAGGACACTTAGTTTTGATGATTAAAAAGTCCGCTTAGTACTCACGTTAGGTAAGGCTGTCTGCTAGGTAACAAATCTCATCAAGAACCTGGCAGGGAACAGTATCTCAGTTTCCCAGTTGATAAAAGAAAAGAATAACAGAACTTGTCTTATGCAATCATTCTGAGTTCTAAGGAGGCTTAAATAAGGTTTTTTAGGAGATTATCAGGAACATAAAATTTTATGTACTTACTAATTATTGACTGCAATATGTGACTTCATACTTTTCATTTATCTAAACAAACTTGCCAACAATGTCATTTGATATAGCACGTAAAACATGAAGTAGTTTAGAATAAATTTAATGAACTAGGCAGTAAAAATTGTGACATATTGCTGATTGAAATATTAAAAGAACCAATTAAATGAAAAGAGAGAGACATTGTTCATATTCATGATCTTAGAAACAAAGTGTTGTTTAAATGATAATGTTCCTGACATTTATTTATAGATTTAACTGAACCAAAAATCTATCAGTTATTTTTGTAGTAATTAGCAAACTGAGTATGAAATTTATGACCATTAGAATATTTGCATAGAAGAAAGCTGGCTTTATTCACACCATTCAGAAACTGGAAGCAAATAGCCAAAATACGTATTTAAATAATCATATTTAAATAAACACATTTGATATAATCATATAGTGAAATAGTAGTTAACAATAAAATGAATGAAGTCTTTCCACTTTCCACAACACAGATGAATATGAGAAAAGTTTAATGAAAGAAGCCAACCAGACACAAAAGGCATAACCTATATTATTCAATTCATGTAAAGTTCTCCAACAGACAAATCTATTGTATAGAGATACAAATCACATTAAAAATTTCCAGGATAGTTTGAGTGAGGGATTTATAAATAAAGTAAAACCAGGGAATTTCCCAAGATTATGAATATTCACTACATCATAAACGTATTGTTGGTTATTTATGGTATACTATGTGAAAAATCAATGAAGTATGTACTAAAAGTTTTATCACATAAAATCTTCAGCTCAAAAAGATAACTAAAATATTATGGTCTAAAGAGAAATGTCAATTTAAAGTGTCAATAATTTCATATTCATTAACCATAAAATACAACTTGAAAAAAGCTGGCTGGCATTTTTATAAAAAAGAAAAAAAATTTATAAAAGAACAACCTACAAAAAATAACCTTCAGAAAAATAGCAAACCTCATTAGAACAAATATGGCTAAGAAAATCATTAATACATGTGCATGTGTTCTCAGAATAATTATTTTGTTTACATGTTAATGTTCAGGTACTTCATGTAAAAGAAGATTTGTTTTGATGTTGATGCTGTTCTTAAACACAACAATGTATATAGTCTTGAAACAATTTTACTTATGCAAAAAAGATAATTTATATGTCCATCAGTGTAATCAAACTGTTTTAGTCTAATGTAATTTTAATTACTTTAGCAGTTTTGTCACTCAAAAAGGTCTCAGGCTTCTATAGTAAACAAAGGTATCATTCTTCCTCTGAGTAGTAACATTAAATCATCCTCATAGTCTACACTGTCTTTCATTTTCTACAAACCAGCCCTCTCTTCACAATTCTGTTGGTGGGTATATAACATCAAAACCCTCATATTCCGTGGTATAGATAAACCACATCTTCTTGATCCATTCGTCCGTTGATGGATACTTAGGCTCTTTCCATGTTTTAGCTATTTTGAGAGTGCTGCTATGAACATTGGGATACATGTGCTCCTATGCATCAGCATTTCTGTATCTCTTGGGTAAATTCCTAGCAGTCTGGCCATGTGTAGCAACATGGATGGACCTTGAGGGTGTTATGCTGAGCGAAATAAGTCAGGCAGAGAAGGACAAATATCATATGTTTGCACGTATAGGCGGATTAGGAGGAACTTGACGGAGGAACAAGGGGGAGAAGAAGGGGGGAAATGGTGGGGGAAAGGGAGAGAGGCAAACCATGAGAGACTCTTGAATGCTGACAAAAACTGAGGACTGATGGATGTGGGGGGGAGGGGGTATGTTCTTGGAGGAGGACACTTGTGGGGATGAGCACTGAGTGTTATGTGGAAACTAAATTGACAATAAACTATACGTAAAAAAGACCCCTCATATTTACAATCAGATACTTGAACAAACTCAAAGGCTTCTATTTCTCTTAATATTTTGAATCAATACTAATCAGTCTCCAAAATGATCCGTGTTTGTGTTTCTTTAGATTACATATATTACTCATAGAGCAAAACCACATCATCTATAATTTGGATATTTTTAAAAAAATTTTTTAAATGTTTTATTTATTTCTAGGAGAGAGAGAGACAGCGTGAACAGGGGAGGGTCAGAGAGAGAGGGAGTCACAGACTGAAACAGGCTCCAGGCTCTGAGCTGGCAGTCAGCACAGAGCCCGACACGGGCTTGAACCCACGAACCGCGAGATCATGACCTAAGCGAAAGTCGGACACTTAACAGACTAAGTCACACAGGGACCCCTGCATGTACCCAATATCTTATACTCTGAATATCACTGGAAATGCAACATGAATAAGCTAAGGATAAAATACAAGTTGACTAGGTAGCCCATCAAAAGTAAGAACCAAAATAGTAACTTTGTTTTAGAGATGTACTAGTATTGAGGCTTTATATAAAAAAGATCACATGGTACCCCAAAAGTCGATATATTTATATTTGTATTAATTGTGATGCCTTTATCAATGTATAACACATTATTTGTTGTTGTTGTCATTTTAGTTATTAATTTTTGGGAGAGGGAGTGAGACGGAGAGAGGCAGATAAAGGGAGAGAGAGAATCTCAAGCAGGCTCTGCATTGTCAGCAGAGCTGATGCAGGGCTAAAACTCACCAACCATCCAACCATGAGATCATCACCTGAGCCAAAACCAACAGTCAGATGCTTAACCAACTGAGCCACCAGGCGCCCCACATTCTTTTTTTCTTTTTTTTTTTAAAGTTTTAAGAAAACTATCCCTAAGAAAATTCATGCCATACCTGCAAATCTCAAAAAAAAATTAATGCTCTTACATTTCATGTCTCAATTAAATTACTGTTTCTACTTACAAGTCTTCCATTAGGCCCACAAGAGGTTTTTTTTTCCCTATTATAAGAGACATAATACATGCCTGAAAATTATCAGTCGGGCACTAAATATACAAGCTGAAAACTAGATTAACATTAATGATCGAAAGCCAATAATTTTCTTTTTCTTTTAATTATTTTCTGTATTAGCAATATTTATTTTTTTCCTGGAATATGGGGTTTTGAGAACTTAAAATATTTCTTTAAAGCATAGCACTATAATTGTTAGCCTAAGTGACTGAGATTTTTTTATATATAATTATTGTTAAGCTATTGTAAATAATATTTCCTATTTTGTATCCATAGTAACCCTAGAGATCTGGAAAGATCTATGTTCATTTAATGGGAAACAAGCTTATTGCCAGACTCTTGGAGCTATACATGTGCTATTTTAATAAGATTTTAATAGCTTATTTATCTTCTTCATAATGTTAAATAAGATAAAGATATGAAATCAAAACCAAAGAGCTTTAAAAGGAAGAATTTATATTCCGTGTCAGGATAGACACAGAAAATCTTACATGCTGTTATTCTCCAACTCTTTATAATTCCAATGAGAAACTGCTGCTGAATTCAATACCTTAAAATATGAGTATTTCTAAACATATAAATGTGTCAAAAAACAAAGAAAACCAAACAAAAATCCAGCAATCTGACATAGAGACCATTAGATGTTATCTTCTTAAGTACAATTATATCAGAAAAATGGTTCTCAGAATTATTGCTTGATAGCAAAAACATGATTTCAAGCAGTATCTGGGGCACTTGGGTGGCTCAGTTGATTAAGCGTCCAACTTCAGCTCAGGTCATGATCTCATGGTTTGTGGGATAGAGCCCTGTGTCGGGCTCTATGCTGACAACTAGCTCAGAGCCTGGAGCCTGTCATTGGATTCTGTGTCTGCCCCTCTCTCTCACCCCCCGCCCCCCACCCGCTCATGCTGTCTCTCTTTCTTAAAAATAAATAAAACATTAAAAAAAAGAAAACAAGCAAACAAAAAAACAAGCAGTATCTACACCAGAGTAGAAGATAAGAGCAAAGATTTTACAGCTGTAATTATGGTTTTGCAACTTATTTTCAGTGTGAGTTTTCTTTGAGGCTTTGGTAGGACCATATCCAGTTTCATTTGGCATTCAACTAGGCCGAAGATCTTAGGTGAGATGACAGGACTTTAAACCACATAAAAATAAGACTAATTCTAGTATCTGTGTATACTTTAATGAGAGAAACATTTTTAGGAAAATTAGATAAAATTCTTTAGTGACTGCTTAATATAAATTCACATTCTACCATTCTACCTTTTTTATCTCTTAATATATTTTCTCAGTTTATTGGTAAAAAGAATTGAGGAATACAAGCAGTAAAGAATTTTCTCATTATTCCTAAAGTTAATAAAATTGTACGTAGGAATAAAAACATTTATAAAAGAGCACTTCAGAAAGCAACATTGTAGCAATAAGTTAATAACAAATGCCTCTCTCATGGGAGGAGAGGTTGGCATTTATAAGAATTAAAATACTAATAAATGAGCAATTATTGAGGATTTACTATATGATAGATACTTTTCTAGGTATTTAGGCATTGCACATGTTTTACCTGGTCATTCCTTAAAATTCTATGAATCAGGCACTATTTATCCTCATTTCATGAAAACATAGAGAAGTTGTTCAAATTATCTGTTATTATCATGGCTAATACACATGGGAACTAAACTATCCAACTAGATGTACTACAAGATACATGTATTAATAAGAGGGAAAATTTGCATGAATCATTACATTGATGGGATATTTTAATTTTTAATCCATTGGAATTAAGAAGGAAAGAACCCAATGAATGTGTACATTTTCCCACAAAGAATCATTCAACATAGAATCAATTCTAATATGAAAATGGGACTTTTTTTTTTTTCGGTTTTACTATTTACTGAATACGAGTTATTAAAATGTAGCCTTGAAAAGTTTTCTGTAATATTATATTGAGTACTTATAATAAATGAAGACAAAAATCTGTTTGTCTACACTATTCCAAAAACGGTTACCAATAAAAAAATTTTTAAAAAAATTAAAAAGCTTTAACAGCTGCATGCTAAAACTTGTGACTCTAGGCTCCCACAGATCTAAAATGAAGATTATTAAAAGGGGTGCCCTGGGTGACTCAGTCAGTTAAATGTCAGCCTTCATCTCAGTACATGATCTTATGGTTTGTGAGTTCAAGCCCTGCATCACATTCTGTGCTATCAGCACAGATAGCAGATCCTCAGTCTCTTTCTCTCTATGTCCCTCCCCCACTCGTTATCTCTCTCTCTGTCTCTCTCTCTTTCATTTTCTCTCAAAATAAATAAACTTAAAAAATAATAAAATAAAATGAAGACTACTTAAAAAAAAGCAGGGGGGATATGTCTGGGTGTCTCAGTTGATTAAGTGTCCTACTCTTGATTTCAGCTTAGGTCGTGATCTCATGGTTCCTGAGATGAAGCCCTGCATCAGGCTCTGCATTGACAGCAAGGAGCCTGCTTGGCTGTTTCTTCCCTGCTCACTCGCTTGCTCTCTCTTTCTCTCTCAAAATAAATAAACTTTAAAAATGAATGAATGAATGAAAAATAAGTAAATAAATAATAAATAAATAAATAAAAATAAAATGAGGATTGCTGAAAGAAGTTGATGTTTGAGTCAAATTAGGATATCATCAATTTCTGAGTAAATATATTGTCTATTTTTCTGTCTCTGTCTCTGTCTCTTGCTTTCTTCCTCTCTTCCTGGAACATACACTATTAATATATAGTCTGTCTTTTATTATTTTTGTTTCTCTTGTATGCATATTGCAGCATACATTCTTGCTTATCAAGATTTAATGTCACTTGATACTTTTACATGCTTCTTAAAAATGAAAGAAATTAAAATTAAAAGAAATTAAAATGTATAAAATGTAGAAAATAAAATGTATAAAATATAATGTATAAAATATATAAAATTTATTCATCTCTAATTACTAATTACATAGTAATTTCTAATTAGATTTATTCATTTCAATGTTTTCATTCTTCTAAGCATCTCCAAGTTTCCATATTATATGACTTTAGGTCTGAAAAATCAACTCAATAGAAAACAGATTTGCTAGACAAATTCTCTTATATCTTACTTCCTTGAAAATGTCTTTATTTTGTCTCATTTTGAATATTTTTATCTACTAGAGAATGTAAATTTGGAATTATTTTCATGTAGATTATGAATATACTATTTTATTTTTTCTTTTTTCTTTTTACAAATAGTTTATTGTCAAATTAGTTTCCACATAACACCCAGTGCTCATCCCCACAAATGCCCTCATCCACACTCGTCCCCCCCTCCCCCCCAACATCCATCAGTCCTCAGTTTTTGTCAGCATTCAAGAGTCTCTCATGGTTTGCCTCTCTCCCTTTCCCCCACCATTTCCGCCCTTCTTCTCCCCCTTGGTCCTCTGTTAAGTTCCTTCTAATCCTCCTATACATGCACACATATGATATTTGTCCTTCTCTGCCTGACTTATTTCGCTCAGCATAACACCCTCAAGGTCCATCCATGTTGCTACACATGGCCAGATTTCATTGTTTCTCATTACCATGTAGTATTCCATGGTATAGATAAACCACATCTTCTTGATCCATTCGTCTGTTGATGGCCACTTAGTCTCTTTCCATGTTTTGCTATTGTTGAGAGTGCTGCTATGAACATTGGGGTACATGTGGTCCTGTGCATCAGCATTTCTGTATCTCTTGGGTAAATTCCTAGCAGTGCTATTACTGGGTCATAGGAGAGTTCTATTGTTAGTTTCCTGAGGAACCTCCACACTGTTTTCCAGAGGGGCTGCACCAGTTTGCATTCCCACCAACAGTGTAGGAGGGTGCCCATTTCTCCACATCCTCGCCAGCATCTAGAGTTCTCTGATTTGCTCATTTTAGCAACTCTGACTGATGTGAGGTGGTATCTCAGTGTGGTTTTGATTTGTATTTCGCTGATGAGGAGGGATGCTGAGCATCATTTCATGGGTCTGTTGGCCATCTGGATGTCCTCTTTGGAGAAGTGTCTGTTCATCTCTTCTGCCCATTTCTTCACTGGGTTGTTTGTTTTTCGGGTGTGGAGTTTGGTGAGTTCCTTATAGATTCTGGATATTAACCCTTTATCTGGTATGTCATTTGCAACTATCTTTTCCCATTCCGTTGGTTGCCTATTAGTTTTGTGGGTTGTTTCCTTGGCTGTGCAGAAGCTTTTAATCTTGATGAGGTCCCAATCATTTATTTTTGCTCTTGATTCCCTTGCTTTTGGGGATGTGTCGAGTAAGAAGTTGCTGCAGTGGAGGTCAAGGAGGTTGTTTCCTGCTTTCTCCTCTAGGGTGTTGATAGTTTCCTGTCTCAAGTTCAGGTCCTTTATCCATTTTGAGTTTACTTTTGTTCATAGTGTGAGAAAATGATCTAGTTTCATTCTTCTGCATGTTGCTGTCCAGTTCTCCCAACACCATCTGTTAAAAAGGCTGTCATTTTTCCATTGGATATTCTTTTCCTGCTTTGTCAAAGATGAGTTGGCTGTATGCTTTTGGGTCCACTTCTGAGTTCTCAATTCTGTTCCATTGGTCTATGTGTCTGTTTTTGTGCCAATACCATACTGTCTTGATGATGACAGCTTTGTAGTAGAGGCTAAAGTCTGGGATGGTGATCCCTCCCGTTTTGGTTTTATTTTTCAGTATTACTTTGGCTATTCGGGGTCTTTTGTGGTTCCATACAAATTTTTGGATAGTTTGTTCTAGTTTTGAGAAGTATGCTGGTGCAATTTTGATTGGAATTGCATTGAATGTGTAGATAGCTTTGGGTAGTAATGACATCTTAACTATATTTATTCTTCCTATCCATGAGCATGGAATGTTTTTCCATTTCTTTGTGCTTCTTCAATTTCCTTCATAAGTTTTCTATAATTTTCATCATACAGATCTCTTGTCTCCTTGATTAGGTTTATTCCTAGGTATTTTATGGTTTTTTGTGCAATTGTGAATGGATTCACTTTCTTGATTTCTCTTTCTGTAGCTTCATTGTTAGTGTATAAAAATGCAACCGATTTCTGTACATTGATTTTGTACCCTGCAACTTGGGTGAATTCTTGGATTAGTTCTAGTAGGCTTCTGGTGGAGTCTGTTGGGTTTTCAATGTAGAATATCATGTCATCTGTGAAGAGTGAAAGTTTCACTTTCTCTTTGCCAATTCTGATGTCTTTGATTTCCTTTTGTTGTCTGGTGGCTATGAATATACTATTTTATTGACTTCTAGCAAACATTGGTTTTTGAAGAACTTTGAGAGTAAAGTAATTTATATTATTTCTCAAGATTCCATAATCAAGCAATTTTACTCTGATGTGTCTGGTTAGGTGTTTTATTTTGTATTTTTTGGCTCAATATTTATATGACTCCTTGAATTTGTACATGTATGTCTTCATCTCTTCAGGAATATTATTAGCTATCTCTTCGGATATTCTGCCTCATCCTCACCTCTCTTCTGGCAATTTAATAGCTAGTTTCAGTACTATATGACTCTTCAAGGAGCTTATTTAGTAAAATGCACCTTATAGTTTACTTGTGCTGCCATAGGATTCTGAACAAAAGAATAATATAAAAAGATCTTATTCATGACTTGTTTGTATTTAAATCAATTATGAAGTTATCATTTCCCATGAGTATATTTTAGAAAAAAATACCCACAGCAGTTACTCTTCTACCAAGTTATAATAACAAGGAAATGAGGAAAATTGAATGATAAAAATAAAAATATGGCTATTGAAATAGTGGATATTTTATACACTGGAAATAATTCAGAAAATAAAATAGACATGTAGTTTTCAGGAAATAAAAAAAAGGTAGACTGTGCCCATTTCCCACTAAGCTATATTTTATTTCATTTTTCATGAAACTAACATCTGAAAACAATCAGGCATTTATTTACATTTGTATTTTTAAAGGGGAAATATTTGTAGCTTCAATACAGTTACTTAAGCACCTGTTGTGCAAGTCATTGTGCCAGATGTTAAACATAACTTTTATATCTTTCACATTTCATTTCAATTGCTTTTATAAGTCTTGGGCAAAACATAGGAGGTAAACTTTAAATGGTTCCTTGTGTTCTTTTTGCTATCAAAATAAATTATAATAGCAAGTGTCAAGCCAACTTCTACCCTCCTGATAAAGAGATAATCACTCTGTTGCATATATCTGTCCTCACAACAGTGTCTCTCTGTCTGCATAAACAAGGAGAGTTTGTTACTTATCAGGGTGTTTATCAAGTTTTTCTTTCAATTATACAAGCAACAAAAGCCTGTTCTTAAGAGGAGAAAATAGCAACTTATCTACTGTTCTTCATTATGTCTCTATAATTCTCTCTTATTCTCTCTCTAGTTGTTTAATTCAGAAACAATTTGTTATTTTTAATATTTTTTGTGTTGAGGGAAAACGGAAACAGTGATTGCTTTACTACCAATTTCCTTATTTTCTCTGTTAACAAAGTACATGGGATATGTGCCCATTAAATGATATCTTAAATAGACATTTCTCCAAAGAAGACATACAATTAGTAAACAGATACATGAAAAGATGTTCAATATATTTAATAATCATGGAAATGAAAATCTAAACCACCATGATCTCCTCACAAATGTTAGAATAACTATTATCAAAGAGATAGAGAGAGAGAGAGAGAGAGAGAGAGAGAGAGAAGTGTTGGCAAGGAAGTGAAGAAACAGGAACCCCCTGCACTGCTGGTGGCAATGGAAATTGGTACAGTCACATGGAAAAGAGCATGCAGATTCCCCCAAAATAAAAAAAAAAAGAAATTTCCATATAATCCGGTAACTTTATATGTAGGTATATATGCAAAGGAACTCAAGTCAGATTCTCGAAAAGTTATCTGCATCCCATGTTTGTTGCAGTATTATTCACAATAGACAAGATATGGAAATAACCTAAGTATGCATCATTGGATGAATGCATGAAGATATGAAGTATATTTTCTTCAACAATATTATTTAGCCATAAAAAAAAGAAGGAAATCCTGCCACTTGCAACAAATAGATGGACCTAGAGAGTATTATGCTAAGTGAAATGAGTCAGACAGGAAAAGGCAAATACTATTTAATATCATGTAGAATCAAAACATTCCAAACTCAGAAACAGAACTGGTGGTTGCCAGTGGTGGAGGGTGGGAGGGAATGGGTGAAGGCTGTCAAAAGGCACAAACTCCCAGTTATAAGATTAACAAGTTCTTAGGATGTGATGCACAGCATGGTGACTATAATTAACAATACTGTTTTGTGTATTTGAAAGTTGCTAAGAGAGTCAATCTTAAAAGTTCAAATCATAAGAAAGAAATTAACTATATGAAATGATAGGTGTACACTAAACTTATTATGGTTGTTAGGCCTTCCTTTCCAAAGGAGAATCACTGAGAACAAAGCCCACAAAACATAAAAGGAGTTGGTTATTCAGGTTTATTTTATTCCGGTGGAAGGCCCCTCCTGAGCACCTGAAAAATCCTCGGAAGAGCGCCCTGCGGAGCCATAGCTCAGGGTTTATATAGGGAGAGGGGCGAAGCCAGTGTACAGAAGCGAGAATTTTGCCATTATAGGTGGGGGTTGCTTAACAGTTGCTTAAAGAACAGGTTTGGCCATTCTAATCACAATGTTTGTTAAAAATATACATCTCAGGGACTTGCTGGAAACAGGAGGAGCTAGGTTGCACAACCCCTGACCTTTTTACCAGAATAAAGTTTGAAATCAAACAATCGTTGGTATTTCCTCATTTGCAAGCCACTCTCCTTTTGGCCCAAGGGAGTTTTTACATGGTGATCATTTTGCAATATATACATATAGCAAATCATATATTGTACAGCTTAAACGAACACATATAACTAATGTTATCTGTTAATTTTATCTCAATCATACTGAAAAGAAAGAAAACGTGATATGTACATGCCATGAAAAATTATTCAGCCTTAAAAAAAAAAAGATCTTGACCTATGCAATGACATCATTAACATAGAGGACATTGTACTAAGTGAAATAAGCCAGTCACAAATACCATGTGATTTCACTTTTGTAAGGTATCTAAAATAGTAACATTCACAGAAACAGAACACAGTGGTGTTTAAGAGGGGCTAGGGAGGGGGAGACAGGGGTAGCTGTTCAGTCTGGTTTTGGAAAATAGAATAATTTTTTTTTTATGAAAGACATTTAATTATTATTTTGCTATATAATAATGAGTATACTTGATTGGAATTTCTCAAATGGCAAATAAGACACAGAATAACATATTTCTGATTCCTGAAAATCTCAATATCATCTGTCATTTGGAGAATTCAGGTTCCTATGATGTCTATAATACTGTCCATGAGGATTCCAACATCGCCTAGTAATAAAGAACATTTTGCTAAGTTGTTCTGTCATGAGTCTCTGCTCAATGTGTTCATTTTTTTCTTTTTTCTTCTAAGTTGGTTTGCAACACTTAATTGTGTGTTTCTTCATCATTATGCACAAGATCTGTCCAAGGGATAGGTTTTGTATTTATATGGAAGGTCCACAGAAGGGAGGTAACATACTATTATATTACTAACATACTATTCTCCTACTATCAGATGTCAAAGCAAGATCATTGGGGAATAAGTTTAAGAATTCACTGAGTTTGCACAGATACATTAACAAGGCATAAAGAATTAGAAAGCCACAGGATTAACACACCCAAATTTGGGTAAACGAGATAGGTAAAACAAATTAGGTAAACAGGGCAAAGGACCCCACTATAGGATAAACATATAGGAATAGGAGATCTCAGAATGAAAACACCAAAATTAAGTAAACAAGAGTATATATATATATTCAGGTCAGAAGGCCTTCCAACTTAGAACAATAGCAGAAAACTGCTTCACAGAAAGGACAAAAACAGGAAAACAGGACTTTAGACCACTTCAGGGCGATGTTGCCCAGAGGGAGCTAATTAGGAAAAAACAGGTACTTTGTTGACCTTGAGGAAGATTACTCTGTCTTTCTTGTCCCTAGGGCAAATTTAGGTAAACAGAGGTGGCGCCCCTTGACTGCTGTAAACAACCTTCCACTCAGTGCCAGGATTTTGTTTTGTATTGACCCAAACTCCTAACACTGCATATCTTCAAAATCTCCTTTTCCTCTCACCCATGAGTTAATGTTCATGGTTTCATTATCTCTTTGAGCACATCCATCAGGCTTGTAAGCCTTCTGATCCTAATAAAAACAGAACAAGGACCCTTACTTGAGCTCTTATCTCTTCCTGGACATTAGTCTCTCATTTCAATCCTTTATCTGTCCCCTTGCTGGACAAGAAAGAAGTCCAGACCCAGAGTCTGTGGGAAAGGTCTACTTTGCAATTATAGTCACCTGGAGGATAAGAATATGTAGATTTATGAGAAGCACAATATAAAGTTCGCCTTTGAATTGGAAATAAATATTTCCAGATAGTTCTGTTTGGTATTGCCCACTTTGTTACCATTTCTAATGCCATAGTGAATCAAGATGTTTATTAGGTAATGTGAAAGAAGGTGATTTGAAGAGAAACTACTTTTAAAATCTGCCTGTAGGCACACGTATTTTCATGTGTTGACAGCCACTCACCTCAGTCAAGATGGGTAGTTCTTGATGAGTAATAATATGTTTGGTGAACACTAAAGAAGCAAAACACTTCACTTGACTAAGTCAAAGCTAAGATGAGGCACATTTTTTATCCATTTAGCGTTTAGAGTTTTGAAGAGAGAATGTTATTATTAAAAACTTAAGCAAATAATTTGTATCTTGAATATTCATTAAAATATGAATGAAAACTTTTTGGGGTCATTAAGCTAAGCATTGTCAGTAGTTATTTTTAATAGCTTAACAATAATGGGACTAGTGTTAATCAAAAAATTTCATCTTGTATTTTGCATATTCCATTCAGAATTCTTTTGAAAGGATCCATGGAAATATTTTTCTGACCATTTAATGTATAATTTTTTCAAATAATTTATGAAATAAAATAAAATAATTTCCTTACATTAGTATGGTAATTTGTATAGCTTTGGTAGCTGAAAAGGTAATTCAGGAAACAGACTCTGCAAAAGATAATATTGAGTCAGAGAACTGAAATAATTTTCTTTCTTATTTTTACTCTTTTTTTAATAATTAACATAATTTTATTATACAATATAAATATTTGATCAACTTCATTTCTCTATATGCCCAAGAATTTTCTCTATTCTAAGTAATAGTGCTGAAGCCCTATCTATAATTTCAGACTATCTTCTAGCCACAGCCAAGGTTTCCAATATTCTCTTATTTGAGAATAAACCTAATTAAAATCTTGACTGCAAACTCTGAGACACACTGCCAGAATTACTCAGATAAACAGTTCCTCAATTCCTGACCCAGAAAACACAAATAAATAAATAAGTCTTTGTTATTTTAAGTTGCTAAATTAAGAGGTAACTTGTTATGTAGCAATAAATAACTAAGATACTCTAATGTAGAATATGTTTTTAGCATATTGTGTTATTTTCCATCCACTTATGTCTGTTAAAGATAATTCTAATATAGTATAAATCTCTAGTTATATAGCACATTTAAAGTTTTGCTTTTATCCAATATGGATGAAACTTAGACTCAAGGAACTTGAAATTCCTCCATTGTCCATTTTCTGACACTAGTTCTTCTGGACACACATCCTCTTAATTGTAAGGTTTGTGAGGATGCAGCTTCCTTTTCATTTGTGGTTACTACATTCCTAGTTTATATTGACTGGCTGCACATATTTTCTGAGTAATAATCATCCCAATGCTGTTCTTGTCATGGGGATGCATGGAGGTCATGGTGGGTACCTGCAAAGCTACCTGGCTGCCGAATTTGCTGATGTGGAAGACTTGGTTTTGACCTAGACACTTCTACCTCTCCACCTTTCCAACCTCGGCTCCCACCACCAATCATCCTTATTCCTGGCCTCTTTTTGCTACAAACTCTTACCTGTTGAGAAGATTCTTTATTTAGGGCATTGCAATACTACCCAATTACATCTATTTTCCACAATGTTCATTTGATCCACAAGAAAATTATACACTTTCACTCACAATATGTGATATGAGTGGTTACAAACCTAGGGTCAGCTTTTCTTTGTGATCTTCCATCTCTCTGCAGTTTTATTACTTTCTTTTCTAAGATGAACAAGAGAAGCTTTAATACCTTGTAGCAATACTAATATAAAATGAGAAAAGAAATGTTTGTTTATGAGCCTTATGGGCACCCTTATTTTCCCAAATACTTTTCCTGGAAAATCCCTTCTATTTAAATAGAGAGACAACAATGAAACACACTCCTTCCTGCCCTATAAGGGGGAAGAGTAACCTTTCAGAAAACATAGTACCCCTAAAATGTTGATGAAAATTCCTCTTCTCTCTTTTCCTTCTGAAATGGGTAGGGACTTAGTGGTTTTCTTGACTACCTTTTTCCTATTTTTAAAGACCCTATCTTGGTGGATTGCTAGTTGCAACTGACATTAAGAACATGAAGAGTTCTTGGTGTTTTTTTTCCCCCAATTTTAGATTGTAACTGCAATTTATTTACTTTGTGTTTAGCTGCAAAATACAGACTAAATTGACGTTTTCTAATTTTTTCTTTGCATTCTTACCAATTGTGTGGGTTTGAGTAAGTCACTTTATGTCTCTGAGACTTAGTTTACTCAAATGAGACACTTATGTTGGACTTAAAGATTAATAGCTCTAACATTATATGGCTACTATCAATACCACTGTTAGGAACTTCAATGCAGATGTATTTGTTTGAGTATATTCCTAAGAGTGGAGTCAGAGTCAGGATAATCCTGTGTATAACTTTTTGAAAAAATCCCAAAATGTTTTCCATAGTAACTGATCCATAAAATATCCCTACCAACAATGTAGGAGGGTTCCAAATTCTTCATGTCCTCACCAATACTTATTATTTTTCTTAAAAAAAAGTATACCATTCTAGTGGGTGTAAAGTAGATCTCACTGTGGTTTGATTTCTGTGTATTTAATGACTACTATTATTGAACATCTTTCCATGTACTGGATTGACATTTTATACCTTCTTTGGAGATGTATCTATTCAACACCTTGGCTCATTTTTAAATTGGGTTGTTCACCTTTTTTTGTTGTTGAGTTGTGAGAATTTGTTTCATATTCTGGATACTACTTTCTCAGATATATGATTTGTAATATTTTCTTTCATTCTATGGGTCATCATAGACTTCTAAACTGATCATTATTTTCTCAGCTGATGTCCTTGATGTACAAGTCTTTCATTCTGATGAATCCTACTTTCTTAAATTTCTCTTTTGTTGTCTGTGTTTTGGTATCAGATGTAAAAATTCATTGCCAAATGCAAGGTCATGAAGATTTACTTCTATGTTTTCTCTAAGAATTTTAGAACTTGCATTATAATTTTGAATACCAAAGGTGAATTGGCATCTTGTCTTTTTTCTAAACTTTGTGAGAAACCTTTCAGTGTTTAGCTACTGAATATAATGTTAGCTGTGGGTTTTTCATCAAATAGTGTCATCACCATTATCTTGACCATTAATTTGCATAAACTATGGACTTAATAGTTTGGTAAAGGTCAAAAATAGGGACTAAGGCAGAGACTAGCTTGGCAATGTGTTTGGTCTCAGGAACGTACATCACAATGTGTGACAAACTCATGTGCAATATGGATAACTGTAATATACTAAGGGATTCTATGTAATTATCCTGAAAATAAGTAGTAAAATAATAGATGTGTCTAAAGAGTACTGAGCCCATGCATTGTGGTCATTTCCTTTGAAACATGGCTTTTTATATTAGTAGCCATATCATAGACCTTTCAATAAATATACCCTATCCCTGTTTTGTTGTTTTTGTGTGTGTGTCTGTGAGTTCTATATTTGTGTATTTGGTTACTCACTATAATGTTTATTTATAACCCCAAAATCAATATTCACTGTGCTTTGGCAGTCATTTGCATACATGTACAGAACATGAAGAATTTGTATCACTTGATGCAGATGCTCCCAGGGTAGGTCAAACAGGGCTAAGCTCTGCCTTCTTATTTCAGCTCTCACAGAGATAACCAAAAATGGAATTGATACAGAGCAGTGCAGTTTAGTGCAAGAAGCTCTCTGGCTCTGAGGCCAGTTGGATGGAGTTTGGAAAACAACTCTGGGACGCCTGGGTGGCTCAGTCGGTTGGGCCTCTGGCTTCAGCTCAGGTCATGATCTCACAGTTGGTGGGGTGGAGTCCCGTGTTGGGCGCGCTCTGTGCTGACAGCTACCTCAGAGCCTGGAGCCTGTTTCAGATTCTGTGTCTCCCTCTCTCTACCCTCCCCTGCTCGTGCTGTCTCTCTTTCTCAGAAATTAATAAAAAATATTTAAAAATTTAAAAAGAAAAGAAAAGAAAAGAAAAGAAAAGAAAAGAAAAGAAAAGAAAAGAAAAGAAAAAAACAACTCTGGTGTCTTCTAGTGGGGTGCTCTCAATCAAGTCACTTACTTCTCAACCCATTTTTTTAAACTTAAATAAAGTAGACTCTATGAAGATATATTATTTTATGATTTAAGAATATAATGTGTGAAATATGCATATATGCATGTCTGTACATATTTCCCAGAAGCAGTAGTTCAGTATTTGCTAATTCACTGTTCATGGTTATTTTATAGAACCATACTACCACAAAAAGCAAGAATCAATTGTCTTTGTTGAATACATACTTAGTAAATGAATGACTACTGTACATTGGATTGATATCTCTTTCAAAAAGGTTCTGATACTCACTAAAATTGAAAGAAACATTTAACTTAATGGGTCAAGATACTATAGAGTAGAAAACAAATGATGTGTGAAGACAAGAAAATCAGTGAAACTCAAATATAAAAGCTAGCTTTGGGGAATAATAGATATGCATTAATTTGATTATAGTAATAATTTTACAGTAGTATACGTATGGTCAAAACATATAAAATTACACATTTTAAATGGTAGTTTAATAGTACTGTTTATAAAAGGTAATCATAAGTCAAAGAGAAAAGTAGAATAGTCACAAGATTAGGAACACATTGGAAGCAAGATGAAATAAATTTCAAGTAACTAGGTAACAACACAATTAAAATTAATACTATAATAGTGAATCATACTACTTTATTCTCATGTTTACGTAAACACCTTTTACTTCACCCATGATGAAACAATACCCTAATAATACTTGTTGGCACCAATCACAAATGTGCTCACTGATGGACTCTTTACAAGACTAATGTGATAAATCTGATTGATAAAAATGATGAGAATATAGTATCAACTTGTACACATTTCTACAATGAATGTGCTTTTATTATATTTTTTTAGAAAATAGCTACTTCTTATACTTTGTTCTTAACAATAATAAGTTATTTTACCTGCTTGGTCATTAATGCTACTTGTTGATGATGAAAATAAAGTGGTTTTCCTATCCATTTTTGGCCATCAGGTAGTGAGGTAATTTCAAAAGGCTCTCTCCTTCCCAGAGGAATACCTTTCTATGCATAGCTATAAAGTCCATGTCATTATTATTTCAGTCCTAGTTTTGATAAAAACATAGAAGGCTATATCATTTGCTCCAATTTAGAATTCAGTAGGGGTAAAGATATGAATGAATTATTGGCCAACAAATGTCACACTGAAATTCCATGAATTGTGATTGGACAATGTTTTCTGGACTATAGATTGTAAATAGATCTGAGGTAACTGGGAAACAGAGTTAAATCACTCAATCCAAAATATTGCTTTGCTTTGTTTTGTTTTAAAAACAGAATGTATTTTTTAATGACCCATTGTGGTTTGTTTTCCTATTCTATCCTGCCATTCTGACAGTTCCAATTTTGTTTAAAAGTTCGTCATTAATGGCCATGTGTTCAGGGAATGACACCCTCTCCAGCTAAAGGATACAAAATAATTTGTCCAGGACAATAGTGATTAACTTATCCCCTTGCTATTTTGTTGTTGCTCTACCAGAAGTGACCCAGTTCTGGTTAACAAAAACTGAAAGAAAGTCTTCTGGGAAGTCACTAAGAAATTTCTTATTTCCTTGTTAATGAAAAGTATTACACACCAAAATAATTCTCTTTTCTCTTTTGGATATTCTCATACTTTCCTTGTTTGTGCTCAGAATAGACATGCTATAATACTAAAGACATAATCTATCACCATGCTGAGAATCGCACAGCAAAATAATGAAGAAATGAGTTCTAGAGATCTTGGGTCTCTAAATTATCCCACCTTGAACTAACTCTATTTCCAAAAACTTGTTATTTGAGATAATGAGCATTTTGGGGGGATGAACTACTTTGTAGTTGGTTCTAAATAATTTCTAATCTTTACAGTGATAACTGATATAACTATGTGTGATTGAATGAATATACTGATGTGATGGTGTTTAAGTATCTGCCACTGAGGGGAGCCTGGGAGGCTCAGTGGGTTAAGCCTCTGACTCTTGATTTTGGCTCAGGTCATGATCTCACAGTTTGTGGGACTGCATCCCAAAAATCAGGCTCACACTGTTCAGCAAAGAGCCTGCTTTTCCCTCCCTCTCTTGCTGGCCCTCCCTTGTGCATGCGTTCTCTGTCTTTCTCTCTCAATATAAGTATGTAAACATTAAAAAAAATCTGCAGCTGAATAATCTACATCATCATTTACCTGAAAAGCATTTCATTTGTATCCAGGCATATAAGACTACCTAAGGATAATTAAAAGAGGGAAATGATTGCAAATGAGTATCATCTAACTGAATTAGCATACAAAACATACAGACTACTATCTAACAAGTAGAGAAATAGAACATGTATATAAGCAGTTTTGAAACTTCTCCAATGATAAATGATCTATAAGGTATTCCAGGCTATTGCATAACAATTCATAAGCTACTTTCTTGAGGAATTATCCAAACTTATGAAATAGAATATGAAAATCAATAATTTGAGTCCCCTTTTTGGAAAGACTTTAACTTAAACAATGAATTATTGAAGGAAAAATAATCTGATGAAATATTATTTGATGAAACAATTATTGATGAAATAATCATTGTACATATTGAGTAATCATATTTTCTAAATTAAATTCATAATGTGTTTATTAGTTATTCAGCTAAAATATATATGTTGTATCCTCAATGTCTAATTTATCCTCCTTGCCAGGGTATTAAAAAATAACTCAGTGAGGGGCACCTGGGTGGCTCAATTGGCTAAGTGTCCAACTTCGGCTCAGGTCATGATCTCACGGTTGTGGGTTCGAGCCCCATGTCTGGTTCTGTTGACAGCCAGCTCAGAGCCTGGAACCTGTTTCGGATTCTGTATCTCCCTCTTTCTCTGACCCTCCCCTCCTCAAGCTGTAGCTCTCCCTCAGAAATAAATTTAAAAAAAAATTTTTTTTTAAATAACGCAGTGAGTAAATAAATTTATTTTTTTATTTTTTTGTGTTTTATTTATTTCTGAGAGAGAGAAAGAGAGAGACAGAGAGAGAGAGAGACAGAGAGAGACAGCATGAACAGGGGAGGGTCAGAGAGAGAGGGAGACACAGAATCTGAAATAGGCTTCAGGCTCTGAGCTAGCAGTCAGCTAAGAGCCCGACATGGGGTTTGAACCCACGAACTGTGAGATCATGACCTGAGCCAAAGTCGGACACTCAACCGACTGAGCCACCCAGGCACCCCAAGTAAATAAATTTAATCTTACACACTTTTTTATTGATATTGAGAATGCTTGACCATTCTTGTTTGTGCTGTGTTCATAGAGTACAATCTCAAAATATAAAGATGAATATATAATCCAAGGCCCCAATTTTATTCTAATAAGGAGCATGGATGAAAGATAGGGAATAAAGACATTTCTGCCTCAATTAATTTTATTATTTTTAAATTAATTTTCTGTTTATATTTGACTTAGGAACTGAGTCTATCCATTCCTTTTTAAAGATTTCTCAATTTCATTCAATTTGAATATTTGTTTCTGTTAAAAAGATAAAGCATTTTTCTTCTCTTTAAATTTTTGACTATGTAAGACATAAAATTCATAGTATTTATAACTCAGATTACAAACTTTCTGTTGTAGGATGATTTTGACATTAAAAGCATTTGACACATTATATAATTTATTCTGCAGTGATATTTCTTAATTACTTAATTGGCTTATTTGACTTCTAATCTTAATCTGTATGACTTTTGAATCTGATTCATAAATATTATATTAAATTCATTAACACATTTAAGCCATTTAGCAATAACAGCTCTTGATTAATTTTCCTTCTTTTCCGATAGGATTTTTTGTAATCTTTCTCAGTTCAGATAAGGAAAGGGATGAGCTGCTAGTTGATATACTTATTAAAATTTAATTTAGAAAATTAAATTTGTAGAACTTTGGACTTCAGGTTTTTCTAGTTCTGTCACCTTATTTGTTAGAGCGAAGAGGTTAATAATGTGTCCAAACATGTAGTAAATTAGACACTTTATGCATAAACAAACATACACAATGGGCATAAAGTTTCAGTTATGCAAGATGAATAAATTCTAGAGTTCTGCTGTACAACATTGACAATATTAAGTATATGTTAGAGTAGTGTTAACTATACTGCATTAAAAAAACAAATAAAAACCCTTTACGACTAAGATTTTTATAATAATATTACTGTGCAATTATTTTTTTTTTTAATTTTCTAAAAAATTTTTGAGAGAAAGAGACAAAACATGAGCAGGGGAGAGGCCAAGAGAGAGGGAGTCACAGAATATGAAGCAGGCTCCAGACTCTGAGCTATCAACACAGAGCTGGACACAGAGATTGAACTCCCAAGCTGTGAGATCATGACCTGAGCCAAAGTCAGATGCATAACAGACTGAGCCATCCAGGATCCCTTATTACTGTGTAATTTCTTATCCAATCACATCCTCCCCTCTCCAATCTGTTTCAACCTGGTATAATATCATATTTATTATCTACAGAATTCCTCATGTTTTCAAACATTTCCTTAATGATTCTTCAACTTTTGCCTTATCTTGAACCCCACAGTCCGTAAAACCTCTACCATTTATAGCTGTCTCAAGCAGTATGTTATCCCTCTTGTTTCCCACAGGTCAGTTTTAAGAAGTGGGACCATTTTGCTCTCCTGTGCTACATCCCAAACCCTATCCATCCTTGGAGTTTTTAATATTAGGTACCATTGAAAGAGGACTCCTTTTGGCTATGCTATTAGCATTTCTCCCTGCTTTCAGTTACTGACTTTTCAATCATATCTCTTAGCTTATTGAAGTCTTTACTACCTTATAATGGCTTTCATTATATTTTCTTGTGATGTCTTTTACCAGGTTGTTTGTTTGTAATGATTGCAGATGATCCATTAATCTTGAATATCTGTCAGATTATTTACCCAAATCACACACAAAAAAGACTTGTTCCCTTCCTTACACCATTTCAATGGTCATATTGTGGACAATTTATTTGTTGCTTAATTATATATGATTAGCTGATTTCAGCCACCCCACCCTTTTTTGCCTACTACTTCCTATCTTTTCCTCATCATTTGCCCTAAAACATTCTTTAACCTCGTGGTAATGCCCAGTTCACTGATGCCACTACATTTAACATTTTTCTACTTCAGAGTAAGTTTCTCTTTTCTCCAAATTAGATTACATAGTTTGGCAATAACACTACCCTATAATCACTGTAAAATGGACACCCCTATCTTATTTCTATCATACATCTGAAGAATAAAGATCCCCAAGCATTATAGTTCATATAGTAAAAAAGACAACTACATATAGAACAAAACCAATTCATGTTTTCACCTAAATAGCTCAATATTGCTGGATGAAAATCACCCCAAGATTAGTTTACTTTACCATAAAATTATGACCTCAAGCCTCAACTGTGCATTTAACACTTCCCAGCAGCTCCATATTTTTTTTTAAATGTTTTATTTATTTCTAGGAGAGAGAGAGACAGACAGCGTGAACAGGGGAGGGTCAGAGAGAGAGGGAGTCACAGACTGAAACAGGCTCCAGGCTCTGAGCTGGCAGTCAGCACAGAGCCCGACGCGGGGCTCAAACCCACGAACCGTGAGATCATGACCTAAGCGAAAGTCGGACGCTTAACCGACTAAGCCACCCAGGTGCCCCCAGCAGCTCCATATTATTGCCCTTGCAAATCAGGGCACCATGCCAGATTTTACTATTCTGTAGCTCTGTGTTGATCTTAATATTGCCCATATGATACCACTCTCCAACTCATAAATGTGCGAGAAATATGGTAAATGTTAGAGGAAACTGCTCTTCAACTTTCAATTTCCAATTTAATCTGCAATTTTTAATTAACAATTCCTGCATGTGTTCAAATTTTCTTTCAGTTCTCTAAATGGATGAATAACTCCTGTTTTGATCAAAGTACAGTCTGTTCTTTTTGTGCTCTGGGAATCAAGTCCTGTTTGACCCTCTCAGGAATTAATTCCTTACATATCACTTCCATATCCTGTTTGTAACAGCTCATTGAAACTATGATCTATTTCATATTCAAATGTTAACCCCATCATCTTTCATCTGTAAAAACACCCTCCACATCCCATAGCCCCACTACAGCTACCACGTAATTTTACTGCTACCTTTAACAGAAAATTTGACTAAAAAACTTTTTTAAAGTTTTATCTTCCACTCTATCACCTCCTGATCATCTCATCAATCTTCTGTTATCCTCAACTAAAATAAATCTTTGCAAAATTCTCAATGAGAATTAACTTTTTCGTAAGTTAATTGGAAGTTCCTTTCTTATCACACTTTTGTTTTGACTTCCCTGGCACCATGCTCTCCTGATTTAAATTATTTCTCAATTGGCTTTTAATTTGCCCTAATTTTTTTCCTCTTTTTTATTCCAGCTTCTATCATTCTGCAGTAACTCCAAGCTCTGTCTGGTCCCTGCTGTATGTATGCTTTCTCTTTGAGTGATAACAAAGGAACATGTGAACCCAGAAGTTTAACAAAAATCTGGACACACACACACACACACACACACACACACACACACACCCCTTCCCTAAGATCCAATTTAACCTAATTGACTCTGTACAGGATATCTGCAGTTGTATGTCACAAGCTTTAGCCAGCACGTATTAAGGTATTATTGTATATTATAAAGTGTGACAATTCTATTATTTGAAAACAAAGATGATACCTCATTAAAAATGAAGTGGTCAGAGAGCCAGATCTTCATCTGTTTTTGTCTTCTGATAACTTTTTTTTTTTTCTGGTAATTTCTTTTTTCTTTTCTTGTATCATCAGGCTCTTCCCACTGTTCATTAAGAGGGAAACATTGTCTTCTGCAGACACACCCAGCCCTCTTTCCTGTAGGCATTTGTGCCTTTTATATTATGTTTTTTAGTCTAAAAGGCTGTTTTGCAAACACTTCATAACCTACATATTTCAGCTGAAATATCTGCTCTAAAGAATACGTGCCACAGATAACTCTGATTAAAGTTATTATATCTTGGGGCGCCTGGGTGGCTTAGTCGGTTAAGCGTCCGACTTTCGCTTAGGTCATGATCTCGCGGTTCGTGGGTTCGAGCCCCGCGTCGGGCTCTGTGCTGATTGCCAGCTCAGAGCCTGGAGCCTGTTTCAGTCTGTGACTCCCTCTCTCTCTGACCCTCCCCTGCTCACGCTGTCTCTCTCTCTCTCTCCTGGAAATAAATAAAACATTAAATAAATAAATAAATAAATAAATAAAGTTATTATATCTTTAGCTTGTTTACTTCCTACATAGCATACATATCATTTATTTATTCATTTTAAATGATGTATTGCCTATTTTCATCCTTAGAACATACATTTAATGGGCATATTTCCTATAAGAAAGATTTATAAACTAGAAAGGAAATAATCCTCACATCATTTTATTTTCTTTATGATACTGTCACTTTTATTTTACATACTACCTTGCCTCCTCTATCTTTTAGCTAAGTTGCCCTGCCTTCTTCCTGAGCTTTTGATAACTTTCTTCAAAGACTAAAGGAAGTTTCCACGTGTATTTCCACAGGCATTCTGCAGTGAGCGTGTTCAGAAAATTGCTCATTATATTACTAGAAACTTGAAATATAATTTCTTTCCATTGCTCTGTCACAAAATATGAAGAGCAGAGTACCATACACTAGTTAGAGCTCAGCCAGTTAAGTGTTTGATTCTGATTTCGGCTCAAGTCATGACCTCACAGTTTGTGGGTTCGAGCCCCACATCAGGCTCTGTGCTGATAGTGCAGAGCCTGCTTGGGATTCTCTCTCCTTCTCTCTGCCCCTCCCCTGCTCACTCTCTCTCTCTCTCTCTCTCTCTCAAATAAATAAATTAAATTAAAACAAAACAAACAAACAAAATCCCAAGGATGTAGAGTACTGTGCACCATTATGAATCCCAGGGGCGGAGACACTTCTATTCATTGCATCATGGTATCAGAGTTGCCAAGGAAATCACACCACAGTCGAGCACAGGATGGAGCAATACTTTATTTACAAAGAGAAGAGGCACGGCAAGATCAGCTTCAGTAGTATGTGCCAGCCCTCCATGACCAGTGGGTGGTATGATCCACAAACTTTAAGCAGAAACAAAAGAACACTCATTGATCTTGGCAAAGGGAAAGATACTCCCACAGAGAGTAATAAGCCTTTCTTATATGGCCAAGTGGAGGCTGAAACACTGCTCATAAGATTGTCTTTCACCACAGAATGAAATTAACATTTTACCTAGAAGTGATACTTATTTTTTTTCTCTTCCTCTTGACCTAATTGGGTATCCTACCTTGCTATTTTAATACGAAGATATTGTAACTTTCTTATTTCAATTATGATTTTGGTAGCTAAGTGTCAGTTATCCACTGTCATTCAACTATGCAATTGTAATAGCCTTATAATTGTTTAATTGTATCCCATTCACTTCTCCATAAATAATAGACGTTTTATTTATTTAGTTAGTTAAATTTTAGTTAGCATGTGGTGCAGTATTGGTTTCAGGAGTATAATTCAGTGAATCATCACTTATATACAACACCCAGTGCTCATCACAACAAATGCCCTCCACCATCAAGCTCATCTCCCACACACCTCCCTCCAACAACCTTCAATTTCTTCTCTATCTTTAAAAGTCTCTTATAGTTTGTTTCCCCCTCTTCTCTTCATCTCCCCTTCCCATATGTCCATCTGTTTTGTTTCTTAAATTATACAATAAGTGAAATCTTTCTCTGATTGACTTATTTTGCTTAGTCTAATACATCCTAGCTCTATCCACACCACTGCAAATGGAAGATTTCATTACTTTTGATGGTTGAGTAATATCCCATATATATATGTGGGATATTATATATGTGTGAAGATTTGATATGGAGATCAGATCTTCATTAGCTATTCATCAGTCAATGGATACTTGGGCTGTATCCATAGTTTGGCAATTATTGATAATGCTGCTATGAACATTGGGCTTAATATACACCTTTGAATCCCTATTTTTGTGTCTCTTTTGGGTAAATACCTAATAGTGCAATTGCTGAAACCTCAGGTAGTTCTATTTTCAGTTTTTTAAGGAATTTCCATACTATTCTCCAGAGGGGCTGCACCAGTTTGCATTTCCATCAGCAGTGCAAGAGGGTTCCCCTTTCTTTGCATCTTTGCCAACATCTGTTGTTTATTATGTTTTTAATTCTAGCCATTCTGACAGGTATGAGGTGATATCTTATCATGGTTTTGATTTGTATTTCCCTGATGATGAGTGATATTGAGCATCTGTTCATGTGTCTGTTAGCCATCTAAATGTCTTCTTTGGAACGTGTTTATTCATGTCTTCTGCCCATTTCTTAACTGGGTTGTTTGCTTTTTGGGTGTGGAATTTGATAAGTTCTGTATAGATTTTGGATACCAACCCTTTATCAGATACATCATTTACAAATATCTTCTCCCATTTTGTAGACTGCCTTTTAGTTTTGTTAATTGTATCCTTTGCTTTCAGAAGGTATTTATCTTGATGAAGTCCCAGTAGTTTATTTTTGCTTTTATTTCCCTTGACTTCAGAGACATGTCTAGTAAGAAGTTGCTCCAGTCCAGTTTCATTCTTCTGCATGTCACTGTCCTTTTTTCCCACCAACAGTTTTTGAAAAGACTATCTTTTTTCCATTGGATATTTTTTCCTGCTTTGTCAAAGACTAGTTGATCATATAGCTGTGGATGCATTTCTGGGTTTTCTATTCTGTTTCTTGATTCATGCATCTGTTTTTGTACCAATATAATACTTTTTAGATTACTACAGCTTTAATATATCTTGAAATCTGGAATTGTGATGCCTCCAGTTTTGTTTTGCTTTTCCAGGATTGCTTTGGCTATTCAGGTTCTTTTGTGCTTCCATACAAAGTTTAGGATTGTTTGTTCTAGCTCTGCAAAAAAAAAAAAAAAAATTAAATGTTGGTGGTATTTTGATAGAGATTGCATTAAATGTGTAGATTGCTTTGGGTAGTATAGATATTTTCAGAGTGTAGATCTTTTAACTCTTTAGTTAGGTAAAAGTAGGTATCTTAATGTTTTTGATGCAACAGCAAATAGGATTGATTTCTTGATTTCTTTTTCTGCTGCTTCATTACTGATATATAGAAATGCAAAAGATTTCTGTATGTTGATTTTATATTCTGCAACTTTGCTGAATTTGTATATTTTCAGGTCTAGCAATTTTTAGTGGAGTCTTTGGGTTTTCTACATAGAATCTCATGTCATCTGCAAATAGTGAAAATGTGACTTGTTCCTTACCAGTTTGGATGCTCTATATTTCTTTTTGTTATCTGATTGCTGAGGCTAAGACTTCTAGTACAAGGTTAAATAGTAATGGTGAGAGCAGACATCCTTGTCTTATTCCTGACTGTAGGGGAAAGGCTCTCAGTTTTTACCCATTAAAGATGATATTAGCTCTGAGTCTGTCATTTGTGGCCTTTATGATACTGAGGTATGCTCCATCTATTTGTTGAGGATTTTCATTAAGAATGGATGCCGTATTATGTCAAGTTCTTTTTCTGCATCTATTGACAGGATCATATGGTTCTTATCCTTTTCTTTTTTTTTTTTTTAACTAAATGTGGTATATCACATTCATTGATTTGTGAATATCGAACCAGTCCTGCAGCTCAGGAATAAATCCCACTTGATCATGGTGAATAATTCTTTTCATGTACTGTTGAATTTGATTTGCAATTATTTTTTTTTAAATTTTTTAATGCTTATTTTATTTTTAAGAGAGAGAGACAGAATGAGAGCAAGGGAGGGGCAGAAAGAGAGGGAGAAACAGAATCCAAAGTAGGCTTCAGGCTCTAAGCTGTCAGCACAGAGACTGATGTGGGGCTCAAACCCACAAGCCGTAAGGTGATCTGAGCCAAAGTCTAATGCTTAACCAACTGAGCCACCCAGGTGTCCCTGATTTGCTAGTATCTTGTTCATAATTGTTACATTCATGTCTTCAGGGATATTGGCCTATAATCCTTCTTTTTAGCATGGTCTTTGTTTGATTTTGGAATCAAGGTAATGCTGGCTTCATATAATTAGTATGGAAGTTTTCCTTCCATTTCTATTTTTTGGAACAGTTTGACAGGATTAGGTATTAACTCTTCTTTGCATGTCTCATAGAATTCCTCTGGAAAGCCATCTGACACAGGACTCTTGTTTGTTGGGAGATTTCTGATTACAGATTGAATCTGTTTGTTAGTTATGGGTCTGCTAAATTCTCTAGTTCTTCCTGTTTCAATTTTGGTAGTTTGTGCATTTGTAGGAATTTGTCCATTTCTTCCAGATTGCTCAGTTTGTTGACATATAATTTTTCATAGTATTCTCTTATAATTGTTGTATTAAGAGATTCTCTTATAATTGTTTATATTTCTGTGGTGTTGGTTGTGATCTCTCCTCTTTTAATCATGATTTTATCTATTTGAGTCCTTCTTTTTTCTTTTGATAAGTCCAGCTAGGAGTTTATCAATTTTTTTTGATAATTAAAACTTTAAAAAATTTGATAATTTTTATGATAATCAATTCTTTCAAATAATTAGCTCCTAGTTTTGTTGATCTGTTCTACTGATTTTTGTTTGTTAGTTTGTTTCTATATCATTTAGTTCTGATCTAATATTTTTATTTTCCTTCTGCTGCTGTTTTTAGGCTTTATTTGCTATTACTTTTCTGGCTCCTTTATATGAGTATTTGGGACCTTTCTTGCTTCTTGAGACAGACCTAAATTGCAATTACTTTTCTCTTAGGACTGCCTTTGCTGCATCCCAAATGGTTGGAACTGTCATGTTTTCATTTCATTTTCATTTGCTTCCATCTATTATTTTACTTCTTTAATCCTCTGGTAAACCCATTTATTCTTTAGTAGGATGTTCTTTAGCTTCCATGTATTTGAGGGCTATCCACAATTTTTCTTGTAGTTGACTTCAAGTTTATAGTGTTGTGATATAAAAATATGCATTGTACGATCTTAATCTTTTTGCATTTGTTGAGGATTGTTTTGTGACTGGGTATACAATCTTTGGAGAACGTTCTGTGTGCACTGGAGAAGACTTTGTATCCTGCTGCTTTAGGATAAAGTGTTCTAAATATATCTGCTAAGTCTATCTGGTCCAATGTGTCATTCAAAGCCACTGTTGTTGTGTTTATGCTTAGATGATATGTCCATTGCTTTAAGTGGGACGTTAAGGGCCCCTACTATTACTGTATTATAAATGAGTTTATTTATGTTTGTTATTAATTGATTTATATATTTGGCTTCTCTCTCATTGGGGACATAAATGTTTACAATAATTAGATCTTGGTGGATTTTCCCTTTAATTATGATATAATGCCCTTCTTCATCTCTTGTTACATTCTTTGGTTTATTTATTTATTTGTTTAAGTCTATTTATTTATTTTAAGAGAGACAGAGAGAGTGCAAGCAAGGAAAGGGCAGAAAGAACGAGAGAGAAGGAGAGAGAGAAACAGAGAGAGAATCCCAAGAAGTCTCTGCAGTGTCATTGCAGACCCTAGCATGGGGCTCAAATTCATGAAACTATGGAGATCATGACCTGAGCCAAAATCAAGAGTCAGATGCTTAACTGATTGAGCCACCCTGGCACTCTTACAGTCTTAGGTTTAAAATCTAGTTTACCTGATGTAAGTGTGGGTACTCTGGCTGTCTTTTGATGTCCATTAGTAATGATAGATGATTCTCCATCCCCTCGCTTTTAATCTGCTGGTGTCTTTAGGTCTAAAATGAGTCTCTTGTAGGCAGCATATAAACAGATTTTTTAATCCATTCTGATACCTTATGTCTTTTGATTGGAGTATTTAGTATATTTACATTCCGAGTGATTTTTGAAAAATGTCAATTTAGTGCCTCTTGGACTTGAATGCTTGTTTCCTTTCTCAGATTAGAAAAGCTGTCAACTATAGTTTGTTCAAATAAGCCTTCTGTCCCTTTTTCCCCACTCTCCTTTTTCTGGAATTCCTACAATAAGGCTATTGTTTTACTTGATGAAATCGCTGAGTTCCTTCCCTAAGTCTACCTTCATGACCTAATAGTTTTCTTTTTCTCTTCTTTTCAGCTGCATTATTTTCCATAGTTTTATCTTCTATGTCACCTATTCTCTCCTCTACTTCTTTAATCCTCATTTTGAATATATCTTGTTAGTTTGGCCTCTCGAGTATAGCATCTTTTATTTTAGTTCAGCTAATGTTTAGGTCTTTGATCTCCACAACAAAGGTTTCTCTGGTGTCTTTTATGCTTTTTTTTCAAGCCCAGTTATTAGTCTTATGACTATTGTTCTAATTCTTGTTCAGATATATTATTACTTCTGTTTTGAGCAAGTCCCTGCCTGTGATTTCTTATTAACCTTTTTTAAAAATTATAATGTTTATTTATTTTTTAGAGAGAGAGAGGCAGAGCTTGATCAGTAGAGAGACAGAAAGATAGGGAGACACAGAACTAACTAGAAGTGGGCTCCAGGCCCTGGGCCGTCAGCACAGAGCCCAATACGGGTCTCAAACTCAGAAACTGAGATCATGACCTGAGCTGAAGTCGGCGACTTAACTGACAGAGCCACACAGGCTCCCCTTCTTGACCTTTTCTTTTGGTGAGAATTCCCTTGTCTTGTCATTTTGGTATAGTTTCTGTCTTTTACATGTTTTGAAAGCTTTTTATATTTCCTTCACCTCAGAGTAATTCTATATTAAAAATGGATTACACTGTCCAGAGTCTGGCACTTCAGGAAGTGTTTCTGGTATATGTGGTGTACCCTCTGCTGTTGCATTTTGGCTGCTTTTTCCCACTGGTCAGTTCTCTCCAGAGCTCATTCTTGCTTGCTGTGGGGACTGTTTGGACCTTTAACTAGGTGTGATTTGATTTGTTTGTTAAAATAAGCTTCACACCTACGACAATGTCTCCCTCTAACTGGATATCCTTCTGCCAGTCCTCAGATCAATTTCCTGGATGTTCCAAGTGATCTGACCTCAGCTGTGTTTGTGGGAAAGGGAAAGCTCAGGGTTCTCCTACTTCTCTGCCATCTAACTCTTCCGAAATCATACACCTTTTAATCAGAATTATCTTTATGAAATAAAACTTCCATATTACAATTTTCTTACCCAGTTTGTAGTTTATTTATGAAATTTAAAACCAAACAAAATAGGTGTGCCTGGGTGGCTCAGTCGATTGAGTGTCCAATTTGTTATTTAGACTCAGCTCATGATCCCAAGGTCATGAGATTGAGCCCCACATTGGGTTCCACACTGAGCCTGCTTAAGATTCTCTCTCTCTGTGTCTCTCTCTTCATCTCTTCCTCACTCATGTTTCCTTTCTCTCTAAAAAAAAAAAAAAAAAAAAAAACAACAGTACACACACACACACACACACACACACACACACACCAAGTGTTCTCAGTCACTGTTTAAAGGCAACCGACCCATTCATCCACTTGATACCCTTTTGCCTGACACTGGAGATTGTTACTCAGTACATTTGGCTTAGTGCCAGGGAATCTGTAATTCTAAACATTATCCCATGTGATTTTGACAATCTCACAGTTTTGGAAACAGCTGTTGTAAATAAGATCAGTCCTCAAAATGCTTTTTGAACTCTTTCTCTTTACTCCTCCACTTACAATATGTTTTTTTATATAAATATACATTTTTTAAAACAGCTCAAATCTTAACTTATTGAAATGCTTTTAAAATAACACCCTCACTTAAAATTAGTCTCTGACTTTTCCATCTTTCCATTATATGTTGTTTATAATTATATTTTAGAGCTTATTAGTTTGTCAAATAATGGGCTGATAATTTATATATATTATACTTCTACATAAATAATAATGTACGTGGTAAGGGCATGTTTTCTGATTTTCATTAAGTAAGGCATATCTTCATTTCTTTACTTCTATTTTTCATTATAACTTTTTCTGTTTTATTTTACTCTTAATATTAGGTTAACACTCATTAACTATGTAATATATAAATATATTGTTTGCCTTGATACGGTTTTCTACTTTGTGCCTAATATATAATGTGCAAAAAAATATAATAAGACATAGGATGTCATTCAGATTTAGTTTTTTGAAAAAATTACACTTCTTTTATTGTTTTAATATTGGATTATGTAATTTATCACATGAAGAGTGTTATCAATTTGCATTTGAGTATTTTAGATAGATGGTCTGGATAATTTCCTAGTCTATTTCTCTAGAAGACCCAGGAATTTTATTGTTTCAAATGACAAGGAATAAAAAACTCTAATAGCACTGTGAAATTAGTTCTTTTTTGTGTTATATATTTTTTTTAATTTTTTTAATGTTTTTTTATTTATTTCTGAGAGAGAGAGAGACAGCGTGAGCAGGGGAGGGTCAGAGAGAGAGGGAGTCACAGACTGAAACAGGCTCCAGGCTCCAAGCTGGCAGTCAGCACAGAGCCCGATGCGGGGCTCGAACCCACGAACCGCGAGATCATGACCTAAGCGAAAATCGGACGCTTAACCGACTAAGCCACCCAGGCGCCCCTTGTTTTACTTATTTTTTACAAAATGAGAGTATTAACTCTGGTGGTAGTTATGTAATTCAGAATATTAACAGAATATCTAAGAAAATAATTTTTGTACTGAAATAATAACTTACTTAATAAAAACTAAATATTATTTTCTGTATTCAGCTATTGGTGGTTATTAACTGAAACCATTCTATATTAGTAAAATGAAATGATATTTTAAATATTTATATATTTACAGGCATTTAATATAAAGTTAATTGAAATATTACAGAAAGGAAATTCTATATAAATTAAGACAGATTTGATTATCTGCAAAACCACATTTGTTTTGTAGACCAGAGAAGAGCTAAATATTTATTGTATGCTTTCCATGTGCCAGATACTAATCCACTAGAATCTTGTAACCAAACCATCTGGTTTTGCTTGCTTATCAAATATGCTCTAGAGAACAATATTATTTTATTCATTTACTTAGGGACAGGTGTTTTTTCACTGTTTCTTATTTAATTTTCATTTTATTGCTAGTGATGGTATGCAGGAAGAGGTGAGGAGATACTAATATGTCAATTCCAAATGCTATATATTATTTAATATGTATAATGTAAATGTGTAATGAAAAATAAATCAAAATGTTAAAAAATAATGAAGAATAACTATAATAGTACTAACACCTTCAATATATGTGTTATTATACTATTTTGCAACTAGATATTATTTTATCTACATTTATTTATAGGTATATTCTAGTATATGCTGGGCACCCAGCTGCAAATAAGAACCGATATTTCCTAACCATAAAATCTATCACTTCAAACACAGCTTTTGTTTCTATATTAGTGCCCAGGCAACATAACTTAAAATTCAGTCACCTTCATCCCATCTTTACATTCAAGTTCCCTTCTTTGACTCATTTTCAATAGGTGGCCAAATACTATAAATTATGTCCTCTACATTCCTTACATCTGTCTCTTCATTTTTTTTCCACTGTCCTATTTCAACTCAACCAAGGTCTCACTTGAGCATCACTGTGCTGTATTCTATGCACCAGTCATGGATTCTTCTGGTTGTTGCTCAAATATGTTTTCTTTACTTGAGTTCTGATCATATAAATCAGTTGTGTTCTACTGTCACTTATATCTGCTTGCTTATTGAACATGGGCCGAGTGTTGGCCTCTCCTGTCTTTAAGTTCTTTGTATAGAAATATCTCCAATTCCCTGTGTTCCATTCTGATTTTTCTTCACCTTTTCCTGTTTCAAATGTTTGAAATCCTAGTCTTAATTCAAATGCCTTTTTATCTGATAAAATAACTTCTGTTTGCCTTTCCCAGGATAGATTAACTCATAAAATATATGCAATCCCTCAACCACTAATTAAATTCTATGCTATTTTTTAGTTGCCTATCTTATGTCTCCTACATAACTGTATGGACACCCGAGGATAATGTTGATTCTAATTTGTCTTTGTATCTATAGCAAAGGTGAGCCATGACTTAAATAAGGAAAGGCAAAAGAGAGTATAGATAATCACTGTTCTGATACTAGTTCAAAAAGCATTTTGTCTCTAAACTATTCTCTCTGGGCAAAGGAATTGAAATTAAAAATGTTTAATTTCCTCAGTTCCGATATCTTTCTTTACCAATGCTTACTTGTTTTTTATAAGTTGTGCTTTTGGAAGAACAAATACAGTATTACACACTGCAGTCTTGTCTCTTTCTCCTGTTTGTTTCCAAACAATATTTTTTTCATATAAATACACAGCATTATCACAAAATAAAAATAATATTTAATGTGACTAAAGTACAGTCCTGTAAATGACTCCTGTCCCCTCCTAAGATCCATATCAGTAAAGTCATCAGGACGTTATTATTCCTGATCCTGGATACTAATTCTTATCTTCCATTGGTAGTTTGTTTATAAGATATTTTCTGTTTTGCTGTCTAACTTTACATTTTTCTGGCTGTTGGCCAGTTTGATCATTATTTGGAATAACAAAGTTTATATGCTGAGTGGAACAAGTTGTTGTCTTCTCTAATAGAAATGTAAAATCTAATCCTTAAAGTACACAGCAAATCATCCCCAACTGCCCTAACTTAGATATTGCACTTACACTGTTATTGTTGCACATGTTTGTAACCACACACACATACACACACACACACACACACACACACACACACACACAAAATCTGTGTAAAGCAGAACTTTTAGAGTCAAGCCTCTATTGGTTTTCTTAGGAGAAAAATCAAATGCCCTTGCTTATGAAGAACAAGATGTTATTTCAGTAGCTGTGGAGTAAAGTATTTCATAGGCCTCCATGGATTTAGAGGTAAAAAGAATGTTTTCTAATCAGTTTTGCCTGGAAGACTCTGCTATATTTCCCCAAAGCCCTGCCTTGTAAAGTTGCTTTCTTTCTCTCACCTTCAAATGTCAATTCTATGATGTTCAGGTAGAGGTAAAAAATATATATATATATCAGCTTAAACACAGTGTTGCTTCCCAGGAGTGTAATGAGTGACCAAGCATTATTTGACTAATCATGTGAGTATTGGAATTCTACCCAAATCATATTTTCAAATCTCAGCAGATCACATGAAATCAAAATATTTATTTTTACTCTTAAGTGATCTTTAGTTCCTAACCAGTTATTACAAGTCAACAAATGATGATTCAGGTCACTGACTAATGGGAATCATTCTAGTTTAGTTCTTTATTATCTAGTAATTATGTTATTAATTCTAGTCTGAACTTTATCTGAAGTCAACCATTAAGCTTCAACCATTTAGTTTATTTAGGGTTCACTATTTAAGATAAAATTTTTAGGCATTTTTTTCCTTTGGCAATTCATATATTTGTATCTAAATATTATGGATATTACTTTTTTATAGTCTCACTCCCTTTAAATTGAATTTAGGCCTATTTTCTTTCCTATTCTAAATAATACCAAACATTACTAAAATTTATCCACACCTCTCAAAGTACAATGGTGTTCTGTTCATTAGAATAACTGATACTCTTACAGATGAATGTGGTAATAAAATCCAAATTACTAGAAATCATTTGTATTCTGCCAGAAATATAGGATATCACTTGCATGGCATCATTAAGAAGGACTGCTAGGTAACTACTTACCTGTAATGTAAATGAATAGAAAATTAATAAATCAAATACATAGCAATTTAGTGTCTTAGGAAAACCCCCTTTTTTTTCAATACAAAGGGGAAAAAATGGATTAGCAGTCAAATCACTTGAGATGCTACTTGACTTATGTTTAAAACAAATTTTTAAAATGTTCCATGTATGGTAAAACTGGTTCTATTAAACCTCTGCATTTTTTTCTTTTTTCTGTTTTTTTTTTTTAATCTTTATTATTTATATAGAGAGAAAGAGAGACAGAGGGTAAGCAAGGAAGGGACAGAGACAGGAGACACGGAATCCAAAGCAGACTCTAGGCTCTGAGCTGTCAACACAGAGCCCCACACGGAACCCAAACCCACCAACCATGAGATCATGACCTGAGCTGAAGTTGGATGCCTAACCCACTGAGCCACCCAGGCATCTCTAAACTTCTGCATTAAACTTCTGCATTTCTTCACTCAATGTTTGGGAACTCCTTGACACCAATAATTACAATTTAAGAAAAAGAGGCTTGTATTACAGATTTATATTTTAAAAATTACTTATTTGAGATATTTTATTTTTTACTTTATTTTAATAAAATGGGATATTTTCCTTGATTTAGGTCTTTAAATTTAACTTCTTTAATTACTATTAAAACATTCAATCTATAGTGATTAAACTCACTGCTAAAAATCAATTTTTCAAACATGACAAACAATGTTTTCTTTCAGAATTCCATAGTATGTTGGAGTTACAATCAAATGAATAAATATATTAGCATCTTACAAGTGACCTTGCATGATTGTCCAAAAGAGGCAAAATAAATAAACTTTATCTATGAGTAATATTTAAGTAACACATCAATCAAATTAGAGTAGAAATAAAGGTTAAAAAAATCCAGGAAAACCTGTGTAAAGTAGATAAATATAAAAATTCTTAAGAGATATTAGGGGGACTTTAGAATTATTTTACATGACTGTAATGTAGGGATGGTATAAATATGTGAATGTACATACATAAAATAGATATATGTATATAATATATGTGTATATATATTACTTACATTTGTGTATATATATATTTTTTTCTAGAAGTTAAAGAAAAAAGGTGAAAAATAAATAGGTATACTTCTGTCACTGAGTTAATAGCCTGCTCAAGAAAGGGTGCATTTTACCTTGTAGGTAATGATAAGCTGTTTGAGAACTTTGGGCAGGAAAGCATTTTTATTAGATGAGTGTTTAAGAATGATCATTTACCACAGTGTGAAAAATGACTTAGGGAAAGATGAGCTAAGAAAAGAAATCAGGAAGATGGATGTTCCTATGGGAGCCTAAGTTGGAAAGTTTCAGAGGATGGTGTCCTGCCTCTCAGATGAAGTTTTAATTTTACTATAGAGAGCAGAGTAACAGAATGGCATGTGATATTCTGATAAATTAAACATACTTATTTTGTTTTGTTATTGAAAACTGACACTCAGTAGACACCTCTTAACACACTGAACTAAAGTTCCAGATACACTCAATGATACTGGAATTTCTAGTAAAATTTGAAGCAATAATTTTTACCATGATTAGATTCTAATAAGCAATAAATATTTATTTACTATTCTTTAAACTTGTTTTTCTAATACTTCAACTTTGATTAAAATTATACATTTAGAGGATTTAAATTACACATGAAACCTCTTTCCTGTTTCCTACCACATTTTCCTTTATTCTAATCACAAGTTCAGGAACATATATGTCAAATTCTGTCTTTTGGACATATCTTAGTAGACGTGGGCTGCTGTCACAAAATACCAAAAACTAGCTGGAAGTTAAAGTACCAGCATAGTTGAGTTAAGGTAGGAAGCCTGCTTCATAGCATATACACAGGTGCCTTCTTACTTATCCTCACCTGGCCCAGAGAGAACTCTCATTTTTCATCCTCTTATATGGGCACTAATTCCATTATGGGCCATCCACCCCCATACGTCATCAAAATGCAATTACTTCCTAAAGGCTCCACCTCCAAACAACACTGCACTGGGAGTTAGGGGCTTAACAAGTGGATGTTGGGGACAAATGCACATAGCAGTACATGGAATGGTGAGTTGAAATACATGGATTTATTACAATTATTATTAATGTCAAATTATTTATTTAGCAAGGCACAAATAGGGAGATTATATAATCAAAAATAACAATGCCTTCTACTCCCCCTAATTACAGATTGCTATTGTAACTCATCAATGTGCTGTGCATCTTTTCATATAATTCTTAGTGTTCTTACAAATAAAATCTTATATAAACTGATAATTATTGGAGCGCCTGGGTGGCTCAGTCAGTAAGTGTCTGACTTTGACTCAGGTCATGATCTTATGGTTTGTGGGTTCGAGCCCCATATTGGGCTCAATGCTGACAGCTAGCTCAGAGCCTGGAGCCTGCTTTGGATTCTGTATCTCCCTCTCTCTCTGACCCTCCCCTGCTCACGCTGTCTCTCTCTCTCATAAATAAATAAAAAACAATTAAAAATATTTTTAAAAACCTGATAATTATTTTGTATCCTTGTATACAATGTCATATGCAATGTCATATTTCACGCTGAGTTGAAATATGACAGTTGAGGAAATATTCAAATAGTGTTAGCTACTCATCTTTGTATTTTTGCAATACATGATCATATCTGTGCTACACTTTTTTACTCTTCTTATGATTTTTATCTGATGCCCACTTTTTCTATGGCTGCTCATCTTCCTTACTACAAAGAGGAAAGATTGGTGAAAATTAAACACATTTCTTCTGAAATCACACAAATTAGTTGAAGTTATTTATTGACAATCAAGGTCAAGTCTCACTTACCTTCTCTCCAGGCCTCAAATATACTCAAGAGTTTTATCCTTTAGTAATGACTTGTTACAAAAGTTTTACATAAGCCTCATGAGATTCTGAAGCACATTTTTTATTTTTATTCTTGTAGCTCTACCGCCCACCATAGTACCTCATCATTTTAGATACACATATTGGATATAGATTCATTTGGATCCTTAATTTCTTTCATCTTCTAATGCTGTGCAGAATCTACTCAGGTACTCAGTTCTTCAAAACTGGGGTCTTACAGAAGTTTGGTTTCCTGTCTATAGTAAAGTTAAACATTTAAGTAGTGACTATTAAATAAGCAAAGCATTCCCTGTAGCTATTCTGTGTTCCTTTTTAAATCTTTGATCTGCCAGTCATTCTGTGGAGTATTTCTTTTCTTTTAAACTGGTCTTGACCATCTTTTTTTCTTTTATTAAAAAATTTACTATTGATTATATCATTTTGCCAAAAATGGTATATATGTCTTAATCAATAAGACACCAAGTCAATCAGACACCAAATTCAACTTTTTTAAGCACAGAATGACATCAGGCTGAGACTTAGTGTAATAGCTAAAGATTGTTGAGCCTTTAAGAATATACCTATCATTTCCCTCTCTGAAAACCTCAGAAAATTTTCCCTTGAAAAGAAGAAAATATAGAAGCAGTTAATGAATATTTACATTAAGTCCACCCAGATAAATTCCATTTATATGCACACATAGACACACAAACATGTGTGTATGCATATGTATATTTAAATAATTGAATGTGTATATGAATGGGCATTTGTATATGCACATCACAAGTACGGAGTTCATGTATTCAATATTTACAGTTTCTAGGTAATTTATGTTACCTGGCACCTCTTGGCATGTTTAAATGTAGGCAGCTTTGGACTATTTGCTTAAAGCTATAGCAATATATTTCTAGCAGATTATTCAAATATTTTTGTTCATCCTGAAAGATGTATCTGCAGGGAAAAAACTCTTATCTTTTCAATTCCACACATGTTTAAGCTTCTAACTTTGTTCTTGCCAGCAGAGATTTGCTGGCAAGCACATAATTTGATGTTTGATCTCAAACTGTTAATGACTTATACCACACTTAGGGCATATTAGGCAAACTGAACTCAATGTATTTAAATTTGGGACTTGTGCTTTGAATGTACATTAAGAAAATGATGGTTCTGATTATTTTAAGGGTTATGTTAAAGGCAATATCAATGTTTTGTTGGTGCAGAGTTTACTTTAAATAAACATTCATATTTACATCAATTTACATGGGAACAATTTGCCTTGTTATTAAAAATTTATTGATAGACATTTTATTATTAAAAAATTATTTCCCAAACATTAGAAGACAATATTTCTCATAACTAGATTTAATTTCAACTATTTTAGGAAAATATAATAGAAAGATAGAGTGTATATAGAATTTTTCAATTTTTTTCTATTAAATTTTATCTATATTTATATTTAAGCAAGTAATTATTTAAAAAATTTATCAGTTAGTAACACAGCTCATCTGGGTGATCTTAAACAATAATATGAGGAAGATAAACAGCCTTCTTTTCATGCTTGTGATTCATTAATCTAGTATTTGGGAACTTTCTAAAGAACCTTATTAGGTAATTTTAGATTTTAAAGATTTTTTCTATTCATGTAATTATCTCCTTTGTGAATTACACAAAGACTACTTGGTTTTTTTGTCTGTTTGTTTTATTTTAATTTTTTAACATTTATATATTTCTGAGAGACAGAGAGAGACCACGAGGGGTTGGAGAAGCAGAGAGGGAGAGAGAGAGAGAGAGAGAGAGATTGAATCTGAAGCAAGCTCCAGGCTCTGAGCTGTTAGCACAGAATGCAACACAGGGCTTGAACTCATAGACTGTGAGATCATGACCTGAGCTGAAGTGAGACACTTAACCAACTGAGCCACCCAGGCTCCTCAAGACTGCTTGTTTTCATGTCATGTCCTCTATCTCCTATTTGCTCAGTTAGCATGGTCAGTCGAATGTTCCAAGGAAAGAATGTTAATAAAGGTCCTTGACATAAGTTTAGCTTTAAATAAAGAAGCATTTGAATTTTATCATTTCACTTTCTGTTATATTTTCATAATGTTAATAAGGTTAATAAACTTTACAATTTGATAAGAAAAGATGCTGATTTCTATTTAAATTCTGTTTTCAAGAGTATTCTAGAAAACAACTATTGACAAAGACTCCCTTCTTGGCCAAGTTTCAGGCAGGCTCCTCTGAGCCCCTTTCTCAACTAGCCCTCTAATTTGGGCTTCACTGTCTCTTCTTGGAGAGTCCAGTTTTAGCAAGAATCCTACTAAGTCAGGGGTGCCTGGGTGGCTCTTTGGGTTAAGTGTCCAAGTCTTGGTTTCAGCTCAGGTACATGATCTCACTGCTTTGTAGGTTTGAGCCCCACATCGGGCTCTGTGCTGGCAGTAGGAGCCTGCTTGGGATTCTCTTTCTCGGCCCCTCCCCCACTTTGTTCTCTCTCTCTCTCTCTCTCTCTCTCTCTCAAAATAAACAAATAAACTTTAAAAAAGAAATCCTGATAAGTCAATTTAGAGAGAGTCCTCCTATCCTTGATATATGATCATTTTCAATATCTAATCAAATTCCTCATTTCCCACCCTTGATATTGATCACTTTGGTCTGTTCTCCGCAAGAATCCTGTTTGGTCATTCTAGCAAGAACTCCTTCCTCTGATGTCTCTATAGCTCCTCTTAGTAGTTTTCTACTCACCAAACCTTGCCCGCATCACTCTCCCCAACATGCTTCTTGGCTACAAATCCTCACTTGTTCTTGTTGTGGTCAGAGTTGAGTCAGAGTTGAGACCCATCTCTCTGCCCTATTGTTATAGGCTTCTCACATTCTTCAATGCTTCTGAATAAAGTCTTCCTTACCATTTTTAACATTTGTTTAATTTTTCTGCACTTATGTTTGTAAGTGGGAATAGCATAACCTAGATCAGATTTGCTCTCAAATTTTAAAAATTTATCCCTTTCTCTTTCCTAGAAAAATTAATAGAATACAGGAATTTTCTCTTCATTCTTTTATTAAAGTAGTTAGAGTAACTTGTGTGTGTGTGTGTGTGTGTGTGTGTGTGTGTATGTAAGTGGTTTTAATAGTGCTTATATTATTTAATGCTGTTAGGTATATTGAGTTATCTGAATTTTCTTTAAATGCCTGTCATTTATGATTTTCTAGAAAATTGTCCATTTGTCTGTTTTCAAATATAAAATATAAAGATTTCTACAGTAATCTTTATTGATTTTTAAATTCTTTACACAGTGTGTGTTGTTAAGCAATTATCTCACACCTTATGTAATTACTTATGATTCCTCTCTTTTTCCTTGATTAATTTTTCCAGAGATGTTTATTTTGTCTGTTGTTGCTGCTGTAGCTCTTCTCCTCTCCTCCCCCTCTTCCTCCCTCTCTTCTTTTTCTTTAATAAATCCACTATTTCTTTGTTGGTGTATAGTATTTATTACTTTTTATTTGTTTGAATTTATTCTGAACTTTTAGGGGCACCTGGGTAGTTCAGTTGGTTGAACATCCAACTTTTAATTTGGGCTCAGGTCATGATACCATATTGTGGTATTGAGCCCTGCATTGGGCTCTGTGCAGAGCGTGGGAACTACCACACATTCTGTCTCTTTCCCTCTACCTTCTACTCTGTTCCTGTGTGTTCTCTCTCTTTAAAATGAAAAAAAAAAAGTTTTTAAAGATATTCTGAAGTTTTATTTGTTAACAGCTGGGTTGAATATGTAGGCCATCACCTTTCAATCTTCCTTTGGCACATACGAAAGCATTTAAAGCAAAACATTATTGGGGCACCTGGGTGGCTTAGTCAGTTAAGCGTCCGACTTTCGCTTGGGTCATGATCTCGCGGTTCGTGGGTTCGAGCCCCGCGTCGGGCTCTGTGCTGACTGCCAGCTCAGAGCCTGGAGCCTGTTTCAGAGTCTGTGACTCCCTCTCTCTCTCTGACCCTCCCCTGCTCACGCTCTCTCTCTCTCTCTCCTAGAAATAAATAAAACATTAAAATAAATAAATAAAATAAAGCAAAACATTATATTGTTTTTCCATCTGACAAGTTTTGATATTTAGTATATTTGCTGCCATAAATGTAATTTTAAATATTTTGTAATAACCATTCTGATAACATTTTAGTATTTTAAATTGTTTTTTTTTTAATTTTTAAATGTTTATTTTTTTAAGAGAAGGAGAAAGAGACACAGAGAAAGAGAGACAGGGGGAGAACATGGGAGGGACAGAGACAGACGGAGACAGAATCCCATGCAGGTCTGCGCTGGTAGCACAGAGCCCAATGTAGGGCTCAAATCCATGAACTATGAGATCATGACCTGAGCTGAAACCGAGAGTCCCGACACTTAACCAAATGAGCCACCCAGGCATCCCTAAATCTTCTTCTTCTTTAAAAAAAAAAAAAAAAAAAAAGTTTAAGTTTCACATGTTGGAGATTTAAAAATATATATCTATTTCTTATTTATTTTTAATTATATTGTTTTCTGTGGACAAAGTATCATGTTTGTAATAATTATTTTGTATTTGCTTAGGCTTGTTTAATCATTTCATAGATAATTTTGTGAATGTTTGTGCTCAGAAGTAATGTGTACCCTACGTTTATTGTATGCAGTATCCTGCATGTAAAACATAGATCAAGATGGTTCGTTTTGTTGTCCAGTACTACATATCCTTATCAATTTGGTCTCATATAGCAATTGTTATTCCAAGTTTTAACTATTTCTATTTGCTTTATATATGTTCCTCAGTCTCTTTTATCCATTTATTGTTGACTTGCTGGATTCATATGTTTTTATAAGTATCTCGTACATAGCATAAAGCTTTTTTTTTCTTTTTTTTTTTTAGCTAATCTGGGAATTTCTGTCTTTTCAAAGAATATAACCAACTTTTATTACTTTAATTATAGTACAACTGAATTGAATCTACCATCTTAATTATTGTTTTATTCTCTTTGTTTTCCTTTATTTTCTTAGCTGCTTTACATTAGATTGATCACATTTTATTTACCCCTGCCCCTCTTTTGAAATCTTCTATTTGTTTTAATAGATACTCTTTTCTCAGACAGTGCTTATTGTAATTCAATGTTTCCTTCTATTGTTAAATTGTTGCTACTTTTATTTGAGTTGGTGACTGTGTAAGTTAATATATTCAACTAGTCTTTCACATAGTGTGATTTGTAGGTGAGTGTGTGTGTATTTGGAAATTCAAAAGTAATAAGAAAATTATATTTTTTGAACTCTTTGTGACATATTATGTAGTCATGATTTGTAAACAAGCCGTTGTAACAAATACAATTGTATATATTTTTCTCTCATTCATTCGGTTTGATTCTCTGTCTACTTACCTCTGCTGCCTTGTGAAATTTTAGTCAATTCTATGCCCTCTTAATGGTTGCTTGTATATTCACTGAAGAGTCAATGTCTATTATAATACTATTTTAGATACTAATATTAGGATAAGAATGAATGAGGAAAAGTAAGTGTAGTAATACAATAAAAACAAGGTACACAGTGCTTTACAATGTTGTTTGATTTGTAAGGATATAAAAAGTGAAATATACATTTCATAACGAATCCAGCATAACAATGAACAACTTTGCATTTATATTTTTTATAATAATTTGTTTAAAGATGACATTTCACTCATAATCATGACGGACTTTTAAAAATCACAATAATAATTTCTCCTTCTCCTCAAAAATAGTTCTACACCAAAAATGAATATATGTGATTGAATATATGAAATAATTCACTTGATACATTTTAGAAATAAGTAATAATATTAGTTAATAAACTGGTGATTAATAAAAGAAACTATAACACCATTTGCTCAGTCAAAAAGGAATCAATTCCAAATAGGGAATGTATTCATTATAAAGACTGAATGTAGACATTGAGTAAAATAATCATTTCCTAAAATGTAATTAAACAATGCATTACTCAATATTTATGTTCACATATATATTTTATGTATTTTAAAGATTATCTGCTATTTGGAATGATGTAAATTTGCACTTTCTTTCCTTTCTTTCTATAGCCTCAAGAGGGAATTGATGCTGGCAACTAGAATTGTAAGTAAATCTAAACGCAAACGCATTTTGTATTATCTTGCCAATGAGGAAAAAAATTACAGCAAGTTTTTTGGCAGAGTAATACCTAATACATGATTAACTGATAAAATTAAATATATTACTTTCAGTGTTTAAATGCCCCTTTGCTAACATTTGTGCATTCAGCCAAGTTTGCTTCCTTAACTACTGCTCACCATTAGAGTTGAGAAATTAATTTTGATCAGAGTGCATATTCAAAAGGAAGATTGTTTGATAGTTTGTAAGAAAGTTTACAAGATTAATTCATTGGAATAAAATGTTTGAATATAATGCTTTTAGAAAAAAAAGTGCTGTCAAAAGAATGTATGGACACACACACACACACACACACACACACACAGGATGCCAGTTGAAATCTGCCAAATGTTATTTTTTGTGACTAGGAAATGAAAATATAACAAAAGGAAGTCAGAATTTGCCAAATATGAAGAGGCCACCTGACACTGAATTGTGCATGCACTGTTCTTACTTGCCTGAAAATCATGACTAACCTTCTTTTTATGATTTATATACAATCAGAAAAATTGCATAAATGAAAGTAAATTATAATGAAAATAAACTTCCCAACTCAATTTTGAGATAGTTCTGATAAAATGTCTTGTGCCTCAGACTAGAGATTAGGCAATACTGGAAATATTTTGAATTTATTTTAAAATCTTAAGTGAATCTATGTTTTAAAGAGATTTCAAGAGTGTTCAGGTGCTAATCATTTTCCCCACTGCAGCTAGTCATCTCAGTGAAAGTAGTAAGGTATGAAATATATGGTCACATTGCTTCACCTTCTAAGAATCTTCATCTTGGGGCACCTGGGTAGCTCAGTCTGTTAAGCATCCGACTTTGGCTCAGGTCATGATTTCATGGTTCCTGGGTTAGTGTCTTGTGTCGGTCTCTGTGCTGACAGCCAGCTCAGAGCCTGTAGCCTGTTTTGGATTCTGTGTCTTCTCTCTCTGACCCTCCCCTGCTCACGCTCTCTCTCTCTTTCTCTTTCTCTCAGATATAAGTGAAACATTTTAAAAAATTAAAAAAAAAAAAAAGCATCTTCATCTCTTTTGGTTGTCTTTTCAAGTTGGCTTAGGCCCAGAACAATTATAGCAGCCTGCTGCTTAAATTTGTTTTAAAGAATGTAAAAATAATATGAATATGACTGTTAACAACTTTCCTGTTAGTGTGCCCTTTTAATTTCAGTGTGTGAACAGGAACCTATGTCCACTGCCATGACTACATAAAATTAGATGCGGTAGTCCAGCTCTTCTAGATTTGTTAAAGGTATCTCATATCCATTGTAACTATGTGCTTACATTTATTTCAGAGAAATTATATTTTAAAAGAAACATAGTGACATCATATATATTTATATATACTTTTAATATATATATACTTTTAAACTAAAATTTTTTAAAAAAAATTTTTATTTATTTCTAGGAGAGAGAGAGAGAGAGACAGTGTGAGCAGGGGAGGGTCAGAGAGAGAGGGAGTCACAGACTGAAACAGGCTCCAGGCTCCAAGCTGGCAATCAGCACAGAGCCCGACGCGGGGCTGGAACCCACGAACCGCGAGATCATGACCCAAGCGAAAGTCGGACGCTTAACCGACTAAGCCACCCAGGCGCCCCTAAACTAAAATTTTAAGAAAATAACATAGTGACATCATATATATATACATACACACACATATATATACACATATATATGATATCACTGTTACTTCCAAAATATAATTATATAATAATTATATAATATATATGTATATATAATAATATATACACACACATACATATATAACCACATTTTATCTTCTATTTAATTTTTTAAGCCACTAACTCTCAGTGTTAAATTTTAGATTGGTCTTAAGTTTGTGACTAGTGCCTAACTACTAAGTTTATGACAAGACTCACCTTCCTGTTTTCACTGGGACATTTAATATTGTTTATCCCAAGGATGAACTGCATTCTGCTCTCTCCTCCATATAGATAAAAGAGATTTCTATGGATTGCTAAAGACCAAAGTCAGATCAAAATAAATGTATGAAATATGATTCTACTCTAAAATTCAAACGACAGTGACAAGCCTGATTTTTTTATAGCTGAACATTAGCATACAATAATTTATTAAAAAATAAGAATACATTTAATTTCACTCTGCTTCCATGGGAGAAGACAGCTTTTACTTAATCCTTGTTCTCTAAATAGGAATAAGGCAAAGTTAAAGTTTGGGGCATTCAATTAGTTGGCTAGAATAATTAAGAACAATGTTGAAAAGCTTCTTCCAACTCTCAAAAAAAAAAGTGGGAACAATCAATTTTAGATTTTAAAAAGCAATACTGTTTACAACTGAACTGAATTGAAATAAACTAAATACTGGCCACTAAGCAAATGGACAAATTATGGTATACCTAATCACTACTTAGCAATGGAAAACTGTTGAGGTTGAGGAAACTATTGTGGGTGATGATGTGCTTGTTATTCTGATTTTGGTTTTACTTTCATGGGTTTATATATATACACATTAAGTTATATACTGTGCAGTATATTGTACAAGAATTACATCTCAATAAAATCTGTCTAAATATTATAGGCAAACGATTTTATATACAAAAGTGCAAAAATGGGAAGTATATTTTCAACTGTTAACAAGGATAAAGCTCTAACTTCAATCGTTTATAAAGAACTTCTAATATTCCGTAAGAAAGTGACTCATAAAATTGAGCATATGTGAGGTGCCTCAACTGCTCAATTGTTTGAGCGTCTGACTTTTGATTTCAGTTCAGGTCATAAGCTCATGGTTTTTCAGTTCAAGCCCCTCAGTGGGCTCTGCACTCATAGCACAGAGCCTACTTGGGATTCTCTCTCTCCCTCTGTCTCTCTGTCCCTCTGTTACTCGTGTCTCTCTCAAAATAAATAAATTAACTTAAAAAAATGGAGCATATATGTAGGAGTGCTAACAACACTGACTCATCTTTGGCCTTGCATCTTATTCATGACCTTGCAATGACCTCCCTCATAGCTGCATGTTCCAGCCCCATGCAGATTAATGTATGTCGTTAGCCAAATGCGGGAAGGTTTATTCTGATCTTTCCTAAAATCATGCACAGAAGGCCCCACTTTAGGTAATTAGTTCAGATGACTGGTGCACAGACGGCCCCACTTTAGGTAACTAGTAGAGATCTTCTGGTGCACAGATGACACCACTTCAGATAACAACCCTGTGACCTCATCACTATGCTCCTCTATAAAAGCTGGAGCGGGTGAAGAATGGGTCGAGGATGGTTTCAGGGACTAGCTGAGTAGTGCCTTGGATTGTCAATCCGTGGGTCCTTCCATCTGTCCACCAGCCTGATTGCTGTCAGTAAGTTACCCTGAATAACACTCTGTAAATGGTATGGAGAGGCTTGCTTCATTTTTCAGTATTAAAGTGCCTTCTCAGAGTGGAAGTTACATTACTGACCTTCCTCTATCTACTAACAGTATGCTACTATTATGTAAGGAAAGGACTAATAATTGGCTCTAATATGTGTAAATCTATTCAATTCTAATCATAGTAAAATAAATGAAACTTAAAAATATATTTCAGTACTGTTTCACCTATTATAAAGTTTGATAATACTCTGTGTTAATCAAAGGTTGAAGAAAATGATCATTGTAGTATATTCATTAAACTGTGCGTTCGATGTAATCTTTAGGCAAGAGAGTTAGCAACATTCAAAAATATAACTTTTAACTTTGTAATTTCACTCCTAACAAGTTCTCTATATACAATATACTTTTTGTTTAATTTACCACATTGTCTGTAGTAAGAAAGAAGTGAAAATAAAGTAAAAAAGAAAACTTAAAAGCTTTTTAAATAGATATCTTAAATAGATAATAATAAGCCCTTTTTAAGTTGACATGGTGAACTGGTATAGAACTACCCTCAGTATACTGTATTGTATAGTATTGTTGGTATTCTAAGATTTGTCTTTCTAGAAGGAAATAGAAATCTTTGACAATGTTATACATTCGAAAAATCTCTCTGCAAGGGCCTACATAGAAACTGATGTTAGTCAATTACTGCCTGTAAGAATGGAAACTGGATGACTAAGAAGAAAAGATGGATGAAACTTCTATGCCTCTATCTTTTCAAACATATGAAGGTTTTTCCAAAATTAAGTTGTGGCATAAGTTAGAGCAAGTCAAAGCACAAAGTAACCAAAAAGCAACTAGATACTTGAATGCATTTGCATTTCCTTTAGGGAGAATTGGCTTATTAAATGACAATTTAAAGACATAATCCATGAAGAAAAATATCGATCCATTTAACTATCCAAAATTGTAGATATTATGTTATCATACTTAATGAAAGCAAAAAATAGGGGCGCCTGGGTGGCTTAGTTGGCTAAGCGTCCGACTTTCGCTTAGGTCATGATCTCGCGGTTCATGGGTTCGAGCCCCGCGTCAGGCTCTGTGCTGACTGCCAGCTCAGAGCCTGGAGCCTGTTTCAGTCTGTGACTCCCTCTCTCTCTGACCCTCCCCTGCTCACGCTGTCTCTCTCTCTCTCCTAGAAATAAATAAAACATTAAAAAAAAATAAGCAATAGTCTGGGAGAAAATATTTGTAGTTCATATCTCAGGCTATGCCATAGTAGAAACTATTTTTAAAAGTTCTACAATATCAAATAGGAAAAGAAAAATATTTAATAAAAATAATTTGTGAAGGGAAACCAATCAGCCCAATGAAAATACGTGACAATTTTCTATTTTTATTCAAATAAATATGAAAATACAGTAAAAATATATGTTCATTCTTAGAGTAGAAAGGAAGAATTAGTATTTTTTAACATATTACTGATTGATAAGTGTTACAACTGCTTTGAAACAAAGTTTGTAAACATAAGGAAATTAATTTCAGATAATCTAGTAATAACATGTTCTTTAAAAAGTTCAGCTTAGCCCAGCTTTTTTGTAATGCCAAAAAAAAAAAAGAAAACATTACTATGCCCAACAAGATGATAATCAAGATAATATAGTATGAACACCCTTTGACTACCCTACTGTGTCACATCTACATGGATGGAAAAAAAAATGGTAGATAGATAATAGAGTTTTATAGACACAAAAGTTAATATACCAAGCTTACATCAAAAATAGTATTGAATTTTATTTTTAAAAATTGTGTTAGTATCAATTTTATAGCATAAGTACGTTGTAAGAGTGAAAGAGGAACAAAGCTTGCATGCTTTTATATCAATGATTTGGAAAGATTCTCACATTTTCACAGGAGAAGAGAACAACTGAATCAGTCTGAAAATAATTTTAAAGGGCATTTTAATGATTTTATATAAAGGCAGAAAGGAAATGCTAAACAAACAAACAAAAATAGTTGATTGTGTGTGTGAAGTATGTGTGTTTCATCACCCTCCTTTTAACATTCCTAGCAAAAAAAATATAAGAAATCAAAGATGAGCATGTTAATGAAGGGAACTCACTAGTGCAATCTTATTTTGGAATAAAAAAATCATAGTATATTATAATTACTTGTATACACATCTTCCCATTTCTGTCTGTGTGTGCCTTGGTAGCATGGATGATGAACATGCATTGTCAAAGCCTGCCACGTGTCTACTCCATGATAATAGTTACCGCTTCCCAACTCTGCTTTGTAAAATGCCATCTTAACTCACATATTACATCTCACACAATTCCCCCCAAATTCTTTAAATTACTATCTGAATTTTTAGAAGAGGTACTGACATTAAGAAAGTTGTTTTCACTTGATCAAGGTCATATAATTTCCAAACAAAAAGCAGGTATTTGTACTTGGATATTTCTGATACTCAGATCTTTCCATCAAACTAGAAAATATTGTTTGAATAAATAATATGTCAACAATCCATATGAACAATAAAGTTTACTTTAAGGTCTATAAAATTGAAACGAGCAGTTACATATAGCGCACACTAGACAATGGAGGTAGCACATTTTCTAAGAGACTGTGTGTGTGTTGGAGGGGCAGGGGTCAGGAACCAGGGGAACAAGATTGCTATATTGCTCTAACTAAAATATAACTTATATGGCTATATTGTATAGTAAAAGTGGCAGTTATTAATGGGATCTACCTTTATACTAAAAACTATGTCTGGAATTATACGAAAACTCAATTAATATAATACATCAATTTGATTTATTTGTATGCATTCCCTTTAGAAATGGAAGAAATACTCAATCCTATAATCTTTAGATTGACCTATTTCCCTTTGAAAATTAGTTTAAATATGTTCCATATATTTGAACAAGATGCATTGTCTGCATGTTTTTTATTTAATTCAGTAATAAATCTGATGGAGGAGGAATGGGTAAAAGAAGAAATTTTTTTTTCCACCAGTGTGGAATTCTGGTGTCCTTAGTGCCCTTATGAGCTCTAAGAGTATCTCAAATGTGCTGTGATTCACTGTAATACATGCAAGTGAGTGTATATAAAACTGTTAGAAAAATGAGAAAAACTGTTACAGGCTAGATAAATTCTCTTGCTATTGTTGATATTGATGGGTATCTGAAAAAAATAACATGTTTATGTGACTATTACCAGCTGAAACAGCCATACCGTTGGAAATTTCAGCCAAAAACTAAGTAATTGGCCCATGGAAACCAGTATTGTGCAGACAGTGTTGAGGAAGCTAGCAGTATTTCTAAGCAAAATTCATTTTTGTCATATAACTTCTCAGGCATTATTCAGCAAGAAAAGCACTTTTAATTAAGCGTGGTTTATACATATTTTACAGAGCTGCTGTAACCTACCATTTCTAGGATGCTGACTTTATAAACAGTTTCTATTAGAGGAGCAGTTGATAGAAATACATCCATGCTTTCCAAAGCAAGTGCCTGAGGATGCAAAAGCAGGGGGTGAACATCAATAAGGGAGAGGTTGACATGTGAGCTCACAAGACGATAGAAGGAACATGAGTATAAATATTTTATGTGTCAGAAACCCATCTTTTCCTCTTTCCAAAAATAAAAATGTATTTAAATGACACAAACAAATGCAACCTTTATTTTCTAATATATGTAGAGAATCACTTCACTTTTCTTTTATAGACTACTTTGTACAGCAGTTTTAGATCACACTGAAATTGAGAGAGTTATTGAGATTGCCTGTATATACCCTCCCTTCACACTTGAATAACCCCTCGTATTATCGGCATCACTCATCAGATAGGCGGTACCTTTTTTTTTCTTTCTCAGAATGAACCTGCTTTGAAACATCATAATCATACAAAGTCCATAGTTTACCTTACGGCTTATTTTTGGTGTTGTACTTTTATGGATTTGTACAAAAATACAATGGCATATAGATATATTCATCATTATAATAGCATACAGCGTATTTATTTTCACTTCCCTAAGAATCCCCTGTGATATGTCTATTCATCTCTCTCCACCCACACCTCTGGCAATGACCTTTTATTGTCTCCATGCCTTTTTTGTATTACCATATAATTGAAACCCTAGAGGATGTAGACTTTTCAGATTGGCTTCTTTTACTTAGTAATATGAATTTAAGGTCTCTCCATGTCTTAATAGCTCATTTCTGTTTAGCACTGAATCATATTCCATTGCCTGGGTGTGCCACAGTTTATCCATTCACCTACTGAACAACATCTTGGTTGCTCCCAAGTTTTGGTGGTTAGAAATAAGCTGCTACTATAAACATTTGTGGACAAGTGCATGTGTGGTCTAAGTTTTCAACTCCTTTGGGTTAAATACCAAGAAGTGCAATTGCTGGATCATATGATAAAAAAGTATGTTTAGCTTTGTAAAAAACAAGCAAAAACACCAAACTCTTCTATAGTATTTTGTTTTCTCACCAGCAGTGAATGAAAATTCCTGTTGTTCCATATGTTCACCAGCATTTATGCTGTCAATATTCCGGACTTTGGCCATTGTAATATGTACGTGGTACCATCTTGCTTTAGTTTGCATTTACTTGATGATGTATATGATATATCTTCATATGTTTATTTGCCATAGTATATCTTCTATGACAAGGTATTAAGGTCTTTGGCCCATTTTTTTGTTTGTTAATTTATTTTGAGAGAGACCGAGACAGCATGAGCAGAGGAAGGACAGAGAGGGAGGGGGAGAGAGGGAGGAGAGGGAGAGGGGGAGAGGAGAGAGGGAGAGAGGGGGAGAGAGGGGAGAGGGAGAGAGAGGGTAAGAGAGAGGGAGAGAGGGAAGGAAACAGGGAGAGGGAGAGAGAGAGGGAGAGAGGGAGAGGGGGAGAGGGAGGAGGGAGAGAGGGAGGGAGAGAGGGAGAGAGAGAGAATCCACCAGACTCCATGCTGCCAGCTGTAGAGCCTGATGTGGGGCTTGATCCCATGAACTGTGAGATCATGACCTTAACCAAAGCCAAGAGTCGGATGCTTAACTGACTGAGACACCCAGGTGCCCTTGGCCCATTTTTAAATCAATTTGTTCATTTTCTTATTGTTGGGTTTTAAGAGTTCCTTGTACACTTGTGGTAGCATTCCTTTATCAGATATGCCCTTTGGAAATATCTTCTCCCAGTCTGTGGCTTGTCTTATCTCTTGCCATTATCTTTTACAGAAGTTTTTAATTTTAATGAAGTCCAGTTTATCAATTGTTTATTTCATGGATTTTGCCTTTGGTGTTGTATCTAAAATGACCTCACCATACGCAAGATAACTAGATTTTCTTCAGTGTTATCTTCTAAGAGTTTTGTAGATTTTTGTTTTACTTTTAGGTCTCCAATTCCTTTTGAGTTAATTTTTGTGAAGGATGGAAGTTCTATGCTTAGAAACATTTTTTTTTTTTCCATGTGTATGTCCAGTTCCAGCACCATTTCTTGAAGAGACTACCTTTGTTCAGTTGTATTACTTTCGCTTCTTTCCCAAAGACCAATTGACTATATTTCTATCATTCAATTTCAGGGCACTCTATTCTACTTTATCAATCTGTTCTTTTGCCATTATCACACCGTATTGATTACTGGAGCTTTATAGTAAGTTGTGAAATCAAGTAGTTTATCCTCCAACTTTGTTTTTCTACCTCAAAATTTTATTGACTATACTAGGTTGATTTTTTTTTCCCTTTGCATATAAACTTTAGAATGAATTTGTCAATATTCACAAAGTAACTTGCTGGGGTTTTGATTGAGATTGCATTGAATCTATAAATCATATTGAGAAGAAATGACATTTTGAAAAGACTGAGTTTTCCTATCCATGAACATGTGTACCTATTTATTTGATTTTTCCTTGATCTCTATTGTAATAGCCACTCTTGGTAATGATCTGGTGACCAATGTCTATTCCTTATATTATATGATTTACATAGAAGAGGATGTTTGAAAGTGTCATTTCCAGTTGCATGAGTAATAGTACTTTTCTCAATTACATGCAAATAAGGATTATTTAAAGAGTGTAGAAGTGGCTTCTAACAGCCTTGTCCAGTTCACTTCAGTGTGACATTTATTCTCCTGAATTCTGATATGTTTAAAACTTGATTCTCTATGTTTATGCCTCCTCAAATCTCATCAGTACCATCAATTAAATTATTCAAAATTTCAAATTAGTTGCTCAAGTTGTCTAAATTTGTATTCATTAAAAAATAAGTGCTTTTCTTTTTTTTTTGGTCTCTGTGGTAACAGCTCAGAGCCTGGAGCCTGCTTCACATGCTGTGTCTCCATCTCTCTCTCTGCCCCTCCTCTGCCTCCTCTCTGTATGTGTCTCTCTCTCAGAAATAAATATTAAAAATAAATAAAAATTTTAAAAATGTTTTTTTTTTACCTGATATTTCAGCAGATCAATTTTTGTCTTATTTATTAACTCGTATTCATATCATTGTGTGCTGGTAGTTTGTTCCCTTTTTTTTACGAGGGTATGTTTACTGTTGAAGCATAAACATAGTGTGAGGTTACTATTCCTTCCTTTATCTATGGGCATTTGGTTGTTTCCAGTTTCTTCTTATGAATAAAACAATATAAATATTTATGTACTTGATTTTTGAGTAGCTATATGTTTTCCAACTTAGCTACTTGGCAAAACAGCAAAAAATAAATAAATAAATAAATTATTGAGCTATCTGTTGACTGTAGAGTATAGAGGAAAGGTATACAAGAAACTGCAAATTTGTTTTTCAGATGTTACCATCTTATATCCTTACAGGCATAAATGAGAGTAGAGTCATAGCACTTCCTTCTGACCAACATGTGATATTTTTCATACTTTTAATTTTAACTATTTTGCTGGGATTCAAGTGGTATGTTTTGGTTTTATTTTGTTTCCTGATTACTAACGAGAGTGAGCTCCTTTTCTTATGATTACTGGACATTCATATATCTTCTTAACTGATGTATCAATTCAAGAGTTTTGCTCAGTTTTATTGTATTTACCTTTTTATCACTGATTTGTAGAACTTTTTAAAGAGTTGCATACAACTCTTATGTTAAATATATGGCGCTAACACTTTCACAGTCTGTTTATATTAAATGTATATATTATAACAACACATGATTTTCATTTTGAAACAATCCAATTTCTATATTTCTTCTAGTATTAATGATTTCTAGTTTATATTATTTTATCTTTACCTACCAATTTTCTACATGTGAAAGACAGTAAATATAGTCTCCTTTGTTTTCTTCTAGAATTTTTACATTTGGTCAAAATTTGTTTAAAATTTATGTCTGTGATCAGTGTCAAATTAATGTTTTCCAATGTTGTGAGGAATGGATCAAAATTGTTTTTTTGCTTAAAGATACTCAGCTTTTCTACCACCATTTTTTAAAGAAATTCTGTTTCCTGCATTAGTTTACCTTAATGACTTTGTTTAAAATCAATTAACTACATAGCTGAAGGTCTATTTCTAAATTCTTTGTTCTATTCCATTAATCATTATGTCTGTCCTTCTACAAATGCTATATACTGTTTTAACTATCATAAGTTAATACAAATTCCTGAGATCAGGTCATGAAAGTTTTCCAACTTTTTTAATGGGCATTTTGGTCATTTTGTGACTTCTTTGTTTCCATATAATAAGTATAGTCATCAATTTTTACAGACTTTCTAGAATTTTAGAATTCTAGAATATATAGGTCAATTTAAGGAAAATTGACATCTCAACAGTTTGTCTACACATTTACATAGGCTTTCTCTAATTTTTCATGGCAACAGTTTCTACTTGTGCCAACATTTAAAAATATTTTGCTAATATTTATTTGTAAGCACCATAGTTTTGAAATATATCATTGGTATGATAAGTGAAAATTTCCAGTTCAGTTTTAGTGTACAGAAATGCAATGGATTTTTCTATATTGTCCTTTTATTTCCCTTCATTATTGTATTCACTTAATTAGATCTTGTTTCTTTGGTAGATTTCTTCAGATTTTTAACATAAAAATGATGTCTTTGAAAATAGTTTATTTTTACATTATGTTCTATCTATTCTTTTTTTGTTGCACTTAGATTTCAACTGCAACATTAAGAACAGTAGAGCACAGTAGAAATTCTAAACTTGTTCTTGCTTTTAAATAATATATTCAAATTTTAATAGATACAGGCTTTTCAAATATTCTATTTCTCCTGTCTTCATCTTTGTAAGCAGTCCCTTTCAATGGATTTTGCCATCTCAACTAACTTGTTAGAATGTACTGGTAGTACTACATTGTTTATAATAGGATTTTAATATATTTAAATGACATTTAGATATGTGTTTCATTTTAGTTTTCCTGAAGTGTAAACGAATGTTTCTAGCTTGGTTGTTATTTTTGAGAACAATACATATTGGTTTTATTAATATTCTTTATTCTTTTTTATTTCATTTGATTTTAATTGTATTTTACTTTTATTATTTTCATTTTTCTCTTATTTTGATTTGTTTGCTTTTATTTTGAATTGTTTAAAATGAAAGCCTTAATAAATAAAACATTAAAATAATTTAAAATGAAAGCCTAGATCATTTGTTTTAAATCTTTCTTATTTTTACTATAAACTAATAAAGCTATAAATTTCTCTCTAACAATACATTAGTGATAATTATATTTTTATATTTTTATATTAGTGATAAATATATTTAATGTTATTAAATTTGGTATATTTTCTAATTTTTAAAAATAATATTTGTTTAAATGCATGATTTTTTAAAATTATATTTCATAACTCTTCATTATTTAGGACTATTTCTGTTTTCCAATATAATTAACCCTTGTCCATAGAACATAGCACAATTCCAAATTTATTTTTATTTTTAAGATTTAGTTCATGGTCTAGCATATTACCTATTTTCATCAATATTTTATGTGTCCTTAAAAATTACATGTATTCTACAAGTATTTGATAGTGTTTTAAAAATATCATTGAGATCAGTTTTGATGATAGAAAATTTCAACTCTTCTATATGTTTAAAAGTTTACTTATTTTGAGAAAGAGACAGTGCAAGCCAGGTAGGGTCAGAGAGAGGGAAGAGAGAGAATCCCAAGTAAGATCCACACTGTTGTCAGCCCAGAGACCAGTGTGGGGCTCAAACTCACAAACCTCGAGACCATGACCTGCGACGAAACCAAGAGTTAGACACTTAACTGACTGAACCACCTTGGTGCCCCTAAGTCTTCTATATCTTTACTGATATTGTGTGTGTATGTGGTTTTGTTTTGTTTAATTATGGTTATGTTTTGTTCACTGAAAGAGGAATATTCTTTTCCCTAACTTGACTGTGGATTTTTTTAAAATCACTTTATTTCAGCCGGTTTTTATTTTGTGTGTTTCAAAGCTGTTGTTTTGTGCATAAAGTTGATGTTTATTATGCTCTCTTGATGAAATTTCTTTTACTATAAAAAAAATTCTCTTTTTCTATGTTAAATCTCTGTGTGCTATGATGTTCGTTGTCACAGATCCACTGCATTGTGGTATTGCCATATCAGTATTGTTTTTGTTTAGAGTTAGCATGTTATGTCTATTTCCATTCTATAAACTTTCAAACTGTCTTTATATTTATAGTGCCTCTCTTCTATAAAGAATACAGTTGCTCCCCTGAGAGTAGAGTGGAGCGTGCCCTCATGGAACCATTAGACTTATTCAGTGCTTCTTTCAAATGTTATGCCTTCTTTAGTTGGTGAATGTTTTCAGTTGCTCTCCAGTGTCTTCAAACAAGATTTCCTTCCAGGAGTGTTTATAATTTTTATATGTAATCTTTATTTGTAAGATGTTAAGTCTAATACAAGTTACTTTGCCGGTAGTAAATGGCAAAACTGGGGGCTCCTGGGTGGCTCAGTCGGTTATGCATCTGACTTTAGCTCAAGTCATGATCTCATGGTTCATGGCTTCGAGCCTCACATCGAGCTCTGTGCTGACAGCTCAGAGCCTGGTGACTGCTTCAGATTCTGTGTCCCTCTCTCCTTTTGCCCCTCCTCTGTGTGTGCTCTGTCTCTCAAAAATAAATAAGCATTGAAAAAAAATTTTTAAAGAAGTTCAAAAATATTTTAGATTTTTGTCTTTGAGTATTTATATACTTCATTTGGAATATTACTTATTAGTAGGCACAAATATAGAATACAGAGAATCCCTTAGAGATAGTTCATGTACATGTTGATTATATATGTAAACTTTCTACCTTTAGTTTTATATTCTTTCCAAACAGAGTTAATTATTAAACTTTTATTAAGTGGTATGTCATTCTCAGAAAAGTTCTTTCTATATACAAAACATATAATTTAAAAATTGCATTTCTGAGTTCTACAAAATTAGATTTGAAATTTTCTCAAATAATTAGCAATGTATTTAGTTTTCTCAGAAACCATTGAAAATAATTGTACATTAATACATGAACATTATTATGTTAATTCAAGCAGATAAATATATTAACTGTAAATGTAAATTACAGACCAGTTTAGATTTATTAGTTTGTCAAAAAAAATAAAACTTAAAAAAGAAGTGGGGGGGGGCACAGGAGGGAGCCTGGGTGGCTCCATTGGTCAAACATTAGACAAGCTCAGATCATGATCTCCCATTTTGTGGGTTTAGCCCCACAATGGGTTCCACTCTGACAGTGTAGAGCCTACTTAGTATTTTCTCTCTTTCCTTTACTCTCTGCTCCTCCCTCATTTGAGCTTTTTCTTTCTCAAAAGTAAATAAACTTAAAATTATATAAAACTACTATATGACCCATCAGTTCCACTTGTTGAGATGTAACTAAAAGAAATGAACATATACTGCTGTGAAAGAAATGTATGTGTATGTTCACAGCAGATATTCATAATGGCCAGAAATTAGGAACTGCACAAATATTCATCAACTAATGAGCAGATGTACACAATATGGAATATTAATAAAATAGCATATTAATTAACATTGAAAAATAACAAACTACTGACACAATGCTACATCCTAGATGAATGTCAACATTATGCTAAATCAAAGAATCCAGATATAAGGGACAATGCATGATTCGATTTATATCACATAACCAAGAAAAGTTATAGAGGCAGCAGGTAAGTGGGTGCCAAGGGCACAGAATGGAGATTTACAGTAAATGGGCTTATGGAATACGATTGTTTTATAATTGATTTATATCAATGGTTACACCACTCAGGATAGTTACCGTATGTCACGTAAATGAGTTAATAGAAATATGTGAACTTTATGATACCTAAAATAGTTCTAGTTAAGCTGTTCAATAAGAAACAAGTGAGATAAAAGCAAAATGAAATGAAATACACTAATCAAAATTGATTTGATAATAATAATCAAGTGTATTATTGAAACTTGAAAACATTTTGAAAAGGCAGATTTTGTATTTTCAAAAAAGTTCATGTACATTTTAATATGCCTATTTTCTGATGGGCAAAAAGGGTAATACTAAATATAGCATATGACCTTCTGGATAAATAGGTGAGATAACCCAAACTGCACCTTCCTCCCCTGAAGGAAAATTTAAAAGTTGCTAAGCCTATTGGGAAATTAAATAGCCTCATTTAGTTTTCATCTTTTTTCTCTTTTCATGCCAAATCTCTAATGAAAGTACTAAAGAGCAATGAAATGGCCAAAGGCAAGAAGCCAGAGAGAGAGGGGATAAAGAGCCAAATAGGCAACCTTTAAATAACTGAGTTGATTGATTGATCAACCCATTTAGACAATTATCTTAATAGCTCTGTTTGTTAAAAATTTTCTGGTGGGCTTGCCAGACACTCAAAATCACAGAGCCAGAGCTGTGATTCAGAAACAATATGAGTAGCGCTTAAGTGCAAAAGATGGGGAATCAGACAACTTTGATTTAAATAGAGTCTCCATAAATTCTAATCTGTGCCACCTGTCCCAGGTACAGGTCCAATTCATACTGATGTATGGATTTAATGAGATCATGGCTGTAAAGGACTTACCACATAACCCTGTGTTTTGTATTTGCTCAATACACAATCATGGAGTTTGTTAATATAGCACAACTGTCATTAATATTTTAGAGAATCATTCAAGAGGAAAGCAAAGTGGGTCACATATATGGAATGCCAGTCTAGTAACAGAGAGGCTGTTAATATCTTTTAGTCAAAAAAAAAAAAATTGTTCGAATTTGGAGGGAAAAAGTCTTAGTGATTGACTGCTTGGTCCATATAAATAACCAGTACAGCCCAAATAATTGAATAAGTTTTTCTGTAAACCCAAGCTTTTCATGATTTTTTATGCTTAAAAGAGTTACATATTACATAATATCGAATTACAGGATTAATGACCTAATGATTGAACAATAAACTCTTTCAACAAAGAAAAGAATGTATACATCTATACTTCTGTAACATTTCCCATTATCTTGTGAATCAAAATTATTAATTAAGTAACTGTTTATCTTCCAAACAGGTAAGTGCTAAGGTCAGGTTTTATGCTAAGGTGCACAAATGAATACATTAGATAATCTGAAGACTATATGGTGCCTTCTTTGCTAAATAAATGTATAGGCATAAAGAGCAGGAATAAAGGAGGAATAAGAAGTATAGACTTAGGTGGGCAAGCAAAATTTCCCTTTAGGATAGAGATCTTTAAGCTTTTTCTGATAATGGTCAAATAGTAAATATTTCAGGCTTTACAGGCCACAGAGTGTCTGTCAGAATTATTCAATTCTGCTGTTGTATAATGAAAGCAGCCACAGACAGGGTTTAAAAAAAAGCAACAACAATGAAAGAACAGGGTTGACTGTGTTCTAATAAATCGTTATTAACAAAAATAGGCCTGATTTGGCCTAAGTGTCATCACTTGCTCACCTATCTAAGGGGAGCTATTTGAAGGATAAATTAAGTATGTGCGAGACAATTAAGGTTGGGAAAATGATGTGCAATAGACTCCTCCTTTCCACAGGGGATACATTCCAACCCCCTCCCCATGGCCTCTTGAAACAACAGAGCACCGAACCCTGTATAGATTATGTTTTTCCTACACATTCATACATTTATACCTATAATGTCTCCATTACAAATTTGACACTGTAAGAGATTAAGAATAATAATAAAATATATTTTATATATATTTATATATTTATTTCTATTGCAATATACTGCAGTAGAAGGTATGTGCATGTGGTCTGTCTCTCAAAATATCTTATTGGACTGTACTTACTCTTCTTGTGGTAATGTGAGATGATAAAATACCTACATGATGAGAAAAAGTGAGGTGAAGGGCATGGATGTTGTGATATAGCATTAGGCTTCTACTGACCTTGACAAAATGCCAAAAGGAGGCTCATCTGCAGTTGGACCTGGGTTTACCACAGGTAACTAAAACTGCAGATAAGGAGGGACTAGTGTAACTAAGTAGCTTGAAATGTGAAAGTGCTAAAAGTTAATGAAAACGTTAAATACATTTAAGGACAGGAAAAAAATAATTGGATTGTATTTCAGAAAGGCCACTATTGGGGCACCTGGGTGGTGCAGTCCATTAAGCATCCGACTTCAGCTCAGGTCATTATCTCATAGTTTTGAGTTTGAGCCCCATGCCAGGCTCTGTACTGATAGGATAGAGCTTGAAGCCTGATTCAGGTTCAGTGTCTCCCTCTCTCCCTGCCTCTCCCTAGCTTGTGCTATGTCTCTCCCAGTCTCTCTTAAAAATAAATAAACAGGAAGGGAGGGAGGGAGGGAAACTAAGCCTCTCAATTAGTTAGAGGTTCACCCATGAATAATATGTGTATATATACATGTTATGGGTGAGAGAGGCTGCATTATGTGATTAGAGGTCTCGATCCTTGGATTCCCCATCATTTAGGTGGGGGTCCAGACTCAGAATCAAGACCACCAGAAGGAAATGAGCAAAAACAAAGCAGTTTCTTAAAGTAAAAGTACACTCTCAAGGTGGAAGAGCAGATTGGTTCTGCAAGGTGGAACCAGCCCCTAGGTTGTTTCAGAATTGGGTATTATTGGGTCTCTCTGGGCTGGGAAGCACTGTGATGTACAGCTAGGTGGTCTCTAATGGAGACTATCTCCAAGCATTTAGGAGACCCCTCCCAACATGTGGGGGGGGGGTTGCCCCTACCAAGGAACCTTCATGGGAGCATTTTTCCATAGTGCAGAGCTGAACCCACAATGCAAATGTATTACAGTGAGTCTAGTCATTACCCTGGGCAGTGATGGAAGAGGAGGGTGAATGTTCCATGCTTTTGGTCCTATGGTCTGTCAGCCCCAAGGTCTTGGAAGCCACTAGGTCATGATGTTGTGCTCGAGGGCTTTTATTTTTTTATTTTTTTTTAAATTTTTATTTTATTTTATTTTATTTTATTTTATTTTATTTTATATATTTCTTTTTATTTCTAGGAGAGAGAGAGAGAGACAGCGTGAGCAGGGGAGGGTCAGAGAGAGAGGGAGTCACAGGCTGAAACAGGCTCCAGGCTCTGAGCTGGCAGTCAGCACAGAGCCCGATGCGGGGCTCGAACCCACGAACCGCGAGATCATGACCTAAGCGAAAGTCGGACGCTTAACCGACTAAGCCACCCAGACGCCCCAACTCGAGGGCTTTTAATGTGTAGCTTATTTACCACTGCCCTTGCCTCCAGCTCATGTCCCTGTCATTCCCTTTCACGGACTTGGGACTCTACCTCAGAGCTGTCCTTCCACTACTAATGTCTAGCCTCTACCTAATGTATATATTATCTACATATATAATTTAACAAAGTCTTAAAACCTGTGTTTTATTATAGAAACCCATAATTTCCTATTTATTTCTCCTAATAGTGTTTATTGCTTCAAACAGGTACATACATAATTTGTAGTTTTACCTAGTAAAATCTTATAACTTTTCTTGCTGTTGTTATTATTGGTTTGTTTTTAAGCTTAGTAAGCTGCAAAATCACCCTTATCAAATAGGTGTTATCAAAAATTAGTATGAAATTAATCACTATCTTGAATGGTAAAATTTTATGTGCTGAATTGAGCAGGTTAAATATTTTATTAATCTCTGGTGTTAATATTTCCCCCTAGCAATTCATAATTCAAAATACCCAATATTCAGATTTAGTAATTATTTTATTAAGATAAAAGTTTCTGGATCTATGAATTCTTTTTTTACTGTTTATTATTTATTTTGAGAGAGGGGAGGGGAAGAGAGAGAGGGAGAGAGCAGGCTCCACATTTCCAGCACAGAAACAAGACATGAGGCTGGGACTCAGGAACCTTGAGATCATGGCCTGAGCTGAAATCAGGAGTGGAGCGCTTAACCAACTGAGCCACCCAGGTTTCCTGGATCTATAATTTCTTTAAAATTCTGTAGTTTTGGGGGCACCTGGGTGGCTCAGTTGGTTAAGCATCCAACTTCAGCTCGGGTCATGATCTTGAGATTCATGAGTTTGAGCCCACATTGGGTTCTGTGCTAACAGTTCAGAGCCTGGAGCCTGCTTCACATTCTGTGTCTCCCTCTGTTTCTGTCCCTCACCCACTTGTGTTTCATCTCTCTCTCTCTCAAAAATAAAAACATTTAAAAATTTTAAACTCTAGTTTTCAAAGCAACCAGTCATCCATGTCCACATAATTAATCAGTATTTACTCTTATGGTTACAGTGAGATTTTGGGGTAGGGTGATTCCAGAGCTGATGGCCAAGAACGAATTCTTGAAGACATCTTTGATGCAAAAAGATGATTTTATTTAAGCACAGGAACAGGATCAGTGGACAGAAAGATCTACATTGGGGTTCTGAAAAGTGACTGGTTATACACTATGGGGCTGGGGAAGGTAAAATCAAGAGGAAATTTTTTTAAAGGGATTTTCATATGCTGAAGAAGACTCACAGATTACTGGAGGCTTTAGCTACTGTCAAGCTAAGGTTGTGTTTCCTTCTAGCAAAGCATTGACATTAAGACAATAGGGAGTTCCTGGACTTCAGGCTATTTAAAAGATTTCCTTTTTTTTTTTTATTCAATTGTACTAAGATATTTGTAAACTAATGGAGACTCTTACCAGTTTAACCATTTGTTTTCTGTCCTTTCATTTGTTCTTGGGTAGCCAGGAGCTCCTGAGGAATATGACATATAACCCAGCTTGGTGGTTGTCTGGGGGATCCTAGCTTACTTTTTGTCTTCAGCTTGCCATATGCTCCTCATCAGTTAGGCATTATCTAACAATAATTTTAGCAATATGTCTCAATTTATAAATATATAGAAGATGAAAAATCAGAAACAAAATTATTTACCCTAATGATAAGGTGTTGGTGGGGGTTCAGAGGTGACAGCCAAGGAAGAATTCTTGAAAACATCTTTGGTGCAAAGAGGTGATTTTATTAAAGCATGGGGACAGGACTTGTGGGCAGAAAGAGCTTCACTGGGGTTGTGCAGAGTGACTGCTTATATAATGTGGAGTTGGGAGAGGTAACGTCAAGAGCAAGTTTCTTAAAGGAATTTCCATATGCTAAAGAGGATTTACAGATTACTGGGGCCTAGCTATCATTGAGCTAAAGTTATTTTTCCCTCTGGCAAAACATTATCATTAAGATAGTAGGGAGTACATGGATATTAGACTATTGATGAGATATTTGTTAACTGATGGAGACTCTTACCCATTTAACCATTTGTTTTGTCTTTTCCTTTGTTCTTAGGTGCCTGAGGAATATTACATATCCCACTTGGGGGCAGGGGTGGGGGTGGGGTGGGGGTGGGGTAAGGTGTTATGGGTTGTCAGTTTGCCCTATGCTCCCTTATCACTAGTGTTGAGTAACATGTCATGGTGAATCAGATGAAGTCTTTGTACCAGATATTAGCTTTAATGAGAAAACCAAAGCAAGTATGTGTCTCTCTTTTTTTTTTTTTTAATCTAGACAAGAGTAGAGAACACCTTTACTCTATTCTGTGGTACATTGATAATGTCTTGGACTACATTAAGTGATAATAAGTTAAGTATTATGTACCAGTTGTATTGAAATGATAATGAGCCACATCTTACAAATAAGGAGACATCATATAAGAAGGAAATTCCCTTTAAGAAGGTTAAGTGCTCACATTAGCAGTGTCCAAAAGAAATATAATCAAAGCCACATCACTGATTTTAAATTTTCGAGTAATCACAATTAAAAAAAGCAGTAAAATAAAACAGTATAATTAATACAAAATGATTAATGATATATTTTTTTTAATGCTGCATCTTCAAACTCTGGGATAGACTTAGCATGGGAAACAATAAAATATATCATTAATCATTTTATGTTGATTATATGCTGAAATCATTTTGGATGTATTAGGGTAAATAGAATACATTATTATTAAAAATTACACTTTGTGTTTCTTTGGCTTTTGTTTGCTTGTTACTTTTTGCTTAGCTCCATTTCTTTTGGTCAACATCCATATGTGGCTAGTGATTAATGCATTGAACAGTACATGCTTAAAGTCCAACTCTACAGCATACTAGGTAGCTTAACTTGAGCAAATTGTATAAACTTTCAGTGACCAAAATTTATTTTCTTGAGACTGAACATAAATATTGTAACTTTGTCAGATTTACATACTATGATTCATGCTTGGAAGAATATATGGGGCGCCTGGGTGGCTTAGTCGGTTAAGCAGCCGACTTTCGCTTCGGTCATGATCTCTTGGTTCGTGGGTTCCAGCCCTGCGTCGGGCTCTGTGCTGACTTCCAGCTCAGAGACTGGAGCCTATTTCAGAGTCTGTATCTCCCTCTCTCTCTGACCCTCCCCTGCTCACGCTCTCTCTCTCTCTCCTAGAAATAAATTAAAAAATATTAAAAAAAAAAAGAATACAACTTCCATCTCTGATGGAAACATTCCATCTCTGATGCTTACTTCATGTGATGGTTAGTTCTATATGTCCTCTTAGCTAGGTTATGATGCCCAGTAATTTGGTGAAATACCAGTCTAGTGTTGCTGTGAACGTGATACTATTAATATTTAAATAAGTAGACTTTGAGGAAAGCAGATTACCACCCATAGTGTAGGGAGTTTCTCAGCCAGTCAGTTAAAAGCCTCAACAAAGATTAAAAGTCTTAGAAGAAGTAACTCTGCCCCCATATTGCATAGGGCTCCTATGTGCCACCAATTCTTGCTGGACTTTCCAGTCAGCTGGCAGCTAGCAAGTCTGCCCTGAAGGTTTCAGACTTGCCAGTTGACTTTCATATCATATATTAACGGAGACTATCCTAGGAAATCCAAGATTGTTACCTTACTTTTAAGTAAGCTCAACAATTTTTGGTAAATACTCAGTCTTCAACATTTATTTCCAGTTTAATTTTCTTCCATTCTTTAATTCTTCATAAATTTGCAATGAATGCTACCATCCTAAGGCTTTAAGGTAGGTTTCTGGTAAAAAGGACTATACTCACGATAAAGTGTTTCATTTACCCAACTCAGAATGTGAACTAACATCCTTACTTATTCCCATGCTGCAGTGCCTACAGGTGCTGAAATTCATAGCCTCTGCTCCATAGCATGAACAAAGCATGACTAACATTCCTAGGTCATATGTGCATCTCCCCATCACAATTAGGTCCAATACCTCAGGTCTATTTGTAGTGCAGGAGGAAAGATGGCATCTGCCAAATTTAAATGGATGAGGAAGACTTGTTCAAAATGATTGCCAACAGGGAAGAGAAAACAAAACTCAATCTGAATTCAGTCCATTGAAACAAAGGGCAGGAGAGTTTTTTAGTGCTGGGATGAGCTATTGGAAAAGTACTGGAAGATGTTAGGGGACAGGTTGATCAACAGAATGTGGCAAACACAATAAACTATTCCTGAGTTTGCAAATATTTTTGTCTGTGATTATGCCATTTGTGTTTGCTAATTGCTGCTGCTCAGGGAAGTTTAACTACTACCATCTCACAAAGACCATAAGAGAGGGGCACTATCTTCTTTGATGTTTACATTTCAAAGGGATTGTCCCCAGGTCTTTGAGAAAGACAACCTGGTTTCTAAAACTAGCAAGAGATTTTTATTTATTTCTTAATTTTTATTTAAGTCCTAGTTGGTCAGCATAGAGGGTAATATTAGTTTCAGGTGTACAATTTAGTTATTCAACACTTCCATGTATCAACCCTGTGCTCGTCACAAGTGCCCTCCTTCATTTCATCACCTGTTTAACCCATTTCCCTCCTCTCACCCTCACCTGGTAAACATCAGTTTGTTCTTCATAGAGTTTTTATTTTTTATTATGATTTTTTAAAAGTTTTAATTATTTTTGAGAGAGATAGAGAGACAGTGTGAGGAGGGGAGGGTCAGAGAGAGGGAGTCACAGAATTCAAAGACAGGCTCCAGGCTCTGAGCTAGCTGTCAGCACAAAGCCTGACGCGAAGCTGCAACCCATGAACTGTGAGATCATGACCTGAGCTGAAGCCAGACGCTTAACCGACTGAGCCACCCAGGTGCCCCTGTTCTTCATAGACTTTTTAAAAGATTGACTTCTCAAAGAGGCAGAGAAAGGATTTATAATTGTGTATATTCTACATAAATACTCTAAAAAGCAAGGAAGTCAGGGGATTAGAGACTGGCTCATACCTGTCTGAAGTGTAAACCTAACCTGCAAGGAAGCCAAGATTCCAAACACATTCACATGCCACCATGGGACTGTGAAAGGGGGACAGGTGGAGAGAACTGTGGGGAATTGTGGCTTCTGTGTGATCACCCTCTTTGGATATACAGCCAACTTTGGTGGTTCTGGGCCAGAGATGCTATTTATCTTCATTAAAAGACAGAAGCAGGGTAAAGCATGGAGAAGAGCAAGCCAAGGGTGAAACCATTGATCACCTTGACATTTTGCCTTTAACCATATTTATCAGTGATGACCTTCCAAGACTAATGGTTGCTGTTTCACCGCTTTCCAGATTTTTTGGACTCTTCGTGATGATGCTAACCTGAACCATTCTACTGGCTTCTTTGAGACGTAGTCTTTAGTTCAACAAGGTTCTAATAATACAATCTAGCGCAATCCAAATACTGTCATTTGGCATCCATACACTAAAATTTAGACATTTTCACATGGACAAAAGGGTGATGACAAATTCATTCATGTATTTTAAATGATTCAACAATCTCTCATATAACCCAAACCACACTACTGTTCTTCCTAAAACTCAATATAGAATAACACTTTATATTAATTATTGGGTGATGACCATTGCTTTTCTACCCTAGTGATACTCACCCTTTGGTTTACATAACTTAAAGACTATTGGGGAACCTGGGTGGCTCATTCAGTTAAGCGTCTAACTTCCGCTCAGGTCATGATCTTGTGGTTCGTGGGTTCAAGCCCCGCGTCGGGCTCTGTGCTGACAGCTAGCTCAGAGCCTGGAGCCTGCTTCGGGTTCTGTATCTCCCTCTTTGACTCTCTCCTGTTCTCTCTCTCTCTCTCTCAGAAATAAATTTAAAAAATTAAAAAAAAAAAGAAAATAGAAAATAAGTGTCATAAAAATTCAGGAGCCCCCATCTCTATAAAATTTCTGAGTACTCAGTAGTTTGTAGTATGTTAAAACATTGTGTTAAAAGGAGACATATTGCTGCTTCTGGCATCCATCACCACTGAGAATGAGGCAAACCTCCTACTGCACTTTTTTGTTTTTGTTTTTGGAGTTTACATCTACTACATTGAAATGCTTCTAGTTTTTGGTGGAGAGCCAAAAAAAGGACCTGCATCAGGCTGGTGATATCATGCAAGTTACTCTGCCACTTGAACCATATAACTAAGAAGACACAATGGTTCTTAAAATATATGAGTCAGATAAATTTATGGAGCATTTAGTAGATCACTGTGAGTGAAACAAGCATAGACCTTTAGGGTTTTGGAGAAAATTATACAACATCCTTAGCAAATGAAGAGTAGCTTTTTGAGACACAATGTCACACTTGCTACTGAGCCATACAGTATACAAATATAATGTGTGACCATGGGCCATATCATGAACTGGAACTTCTCTTAGCATCTTAAGTCATAAGGTTGGCATTAGTATTCTATCATCAAACAGAAGTGGTACATAGGGCTTAGGGATATTTTGAAGGAACAAGTAGTTAAGAATATATGCTTTTTTCTTCTTGTCCGTTAATTTCCATCTCTCAATCCATGCCTGTATCCTCTTGAAATTATTATGACCAGAGGTAAGCAGTGTTTTCAGGCTATTCCACAGAACACAATGGAAAGCAGTATGCCCTACTTTCAGATATTTTTCTTTCTTTTTCCACCATGTATCATGGTCATTCTGGAATTTCTACTTCTGTACTGTGGCCCATTACATCATCCAAGGTCCAAGAGATATCCTGGCAGAAATTAATACCATCTCCTTGGTTTCTTGCCAGCATGTTAAATTATGTGTCCTAGAAGTATGCTTACATATGAATAACTTCTTTGTTATCCAAATTTATGCTTTACTTGATTCATGATTTGATCCAGTAATTTGGCCCCATAATTCTCTCCTTGCACACTCAAGGTATAATTTCCTTCTTCTTTCAGGAGGTATACCATTTTTTTTTTTCTGATTGGAAGGACTTGTGTAACTAATCTATATATGGGTCTCGTGAGAAGAAAAGAAGGTAAATATCAATGTTGAGTGGAGTCAATGTCATCTTGAGAGGTCTTTGAATCATTTTCAATAAAGATAACACTAAACTTTAAAAGGAAAGCATGAAACACTTCTGAAGGGCCAGTAGATTCAGAGAATCTGGAAATTCAGTATTTTTGTGCAAACAAGTGTGTCCGTTTGCTAAGTCTCTGTCTAACTCTTTTGAAATCACAACTGTTATCTTGGAGTATCAGTGTTGTAAGTTTTGAAATTTGACATTATAAGTAGCTCTATTACCCTTATAATTAAACTCTGATCCTAATCCTTATATTTTACTATCCTTCAGCAACAGGGAATTAGGAGCTCTTTACATGCTGTCAAGAGACTATCTGGTTTTCATATTTAGCCTTAAATTTCAGATGATGTCTCTGCAGAAACTTAAGGAAAAAAAAATAAACATGGTAAAAGAAAATCTAATCCTTTAAAGTAGCACAGGGATCAAGTCACATTGATCCATAGAAAAAATATGTAATCCTAGTATATTGTGGTCTTTACAGTGAAAATGTACACATAGTTTAATAAATATTTGGTAATTATTTTTCAATGATTGGAATAAACTAAAAAGCTTGACTATATTTGATATTACACTTAAGTTTTCTAAGCTAACCTTGAAATCCTGTCAGTTTCATAATATAAAATTACAGTTCAATTTGACCAAATTTAAGAGAGGGAACAAGGAAAGAAAACAATGGATAGAGGGATAGGTGGTTCATATGTTTAATCTATGTAGTGGGAGTACATGAAGCATCATTTAAAGTAGATGAAATAAGAAATATATATTTAATTACGTAAAACTGAACAAAAGTAAAAGAATGACTTAGTATTAGAAGGATAGGTGAAGATTTTATCAATAAAATTCTTCATTTTGATAGCAGGCAATTCATTAATTTTATAAAATAGTAAATAGCAAATCAAAAATTAGCATTACAAGTATATAACCAGAGGCAACTACCATAGCTTTAAGAACAATGTTTAAAAATTATTCTTTTAGAAGTATACTTACTATGAGAGAGAGGGAGAGAGAAGGAAGAGACTGAGGGGGGTAGAGGGAGAGATAGGGAGAGAGAGAAAGAGAGAGAGAATCCCAAGCAGACTCTGCACTGTGAGTACAGAGCCCCACATAGGGCTCAGTCTCATGAACCATGAGATTATGACCTGACCCAAAGTCAAGAGTCAAGCACTTAACTGACTGAGCCACCTGAGTGCCCCAATGATTAGAAATTATTACTTCCTAGCAATGAGACTAGAGTTGGCAATGCTATTTTTTGGTAAGAAACTCACTACACTACATGATTTTTTTTACAATGTTTATAGAATATTTAAATACAAGGGAAAGGATTGTAATACCTATCAAAAATCATAAAAATCGCCACAAACTTTGATACACAATTGAGAATTTGTCTTAAGAAAATCATTGAGCCTAATAAAAAGGCTTTATATATATATATATATACACACACACATATACATATACATATATACATATATATATACATATACATATATACATATATATATATAAAGTTTTTGATTGCTATCTATAGTATTAAAGTGTGGAAAGAACCAATAATGAAGGGATAATATGTGTAAATATTGAAATAAACTCTTTAAAGACTGAAGGAATCTATGGTTATATAGCATATTGAAGAAATGCATAAATGTGTGTACTCCATTGTATTTATGCATTTAGAAATAGTAAAAAACAAAACACAGCTATTTTAGATAAGATGGTGGTTAATTGTGTTTTTATATTGTTGTTCTATAATATAGAATTTTTTGGCTCTCTAAAACTTACAAGGAATAAAGGCCCTAAAGGGAGACTAATAATGACAGATTTAGGTTGGAAAATATAATGAGGATGACAATCTAAAGATCAAATTGGGGAACCTGCTTAGAGCAAAGGATCAGAATTATTTAGAGGGAAAAGGTGGAAAGACAGGGCCCAAATATTGCAAAATTTGGTCATAATAATGGATAATCAAGCCATTATATATATCCTCAAGTTTGTGGCAATTACCAGGTAAAGAAACAGAGTAAACATCCTCAGTTCTGGGACAAGAAACGGCTCTCTGAAAAAGCAGTGGTCCCACTAATGCACTATCCATTGTAGGTAGGACCACAAATTTCTGAAAGTAGCAGTAACTTTTACTCCACCTGAAAAACAAGTGCCCTGGTGGTGTAGGGGTGGGGGTGGTCTTTGAAGCCTGTGTGAAATGCATGTTGGACTAACCTGCATCAATAGCTAACGAAGCTCATGAATCAATTGTGACCTTGTAGTAAAATACTTGCTGATATGCTGATATAGTTATGGCTTGTGATATACCCATTATTTTGTTACTTTTGTACTGGATATATAGGCAAATAGTTTTAAAACATAAAATAAAAATAATAAAACAAAACCCATAGTTGCATATACACATCCAGTGGGAATATGAGATTTCAAATCATTATAGAAGAAGGACAATAGTAGTGGTGAAATATAGTAAATTACACTACCCATTTCCCTCCTCTAAATCTTAAATAAAGGCAGGAATTTGATCTTTCTCACACACAGAACAGAATAGGACAGTTACTTGCATATTCTCTGGTGAAATCAGCCTTTCCTTCACCATTGAGTGTTGCAGAAAGATTCCCTTCCCCACACATGTAGCACTTAAACTTTTTTCTTTTACTTTCTTTTCATATAATTGTGGATATCTATGATGAGGTAAAGACTGACCCAGCATGCTTAGCTTTAGAATTATTTCTGAAATTTACTTTTATTTTGTTAAACTTAGCTCTTTTATTTTTTATTTTTTTTATTTTTTATTTATTTCTGAGAGAGAGAGACAGCATGAACAGGGGAGGGTCAGAGAGAGAGGGAGACACAGAATCCGAAACAGGCTCCAGGCTCCGAGCTGGCAGTCAGCACAGAGCCCAACGTGGGGCCCGAACCCACGAACTGTGAGATCATGACCTGAGCTGAAGTCGGACGCTTAACCTACTGAGCCATCCAGGTGCCCCTAAACTTAGCTCTTTTTAACACCCAAGGACCTGATCAAACTGAAACAGTTTGCCTGATTTTGAAGAAAGGGAGAAAAATGATAGGAATTAGCTGAAAACAAGGTTGTATTTTTATTAAGCCGAAAGGTGGTAATTATAACATCAGTAGACAACACATTATCACAGAAATACAAATAACCTTGAGTATGAGTAGAAAGGCATGATGTTTCCATCTCCAGTAATGTCTGTGTTTCAGAGATAGCAATAGTCAGGCTTTAAAATCTCAAATGCTTCACTCCACCTCTGGGGACTGTCGCCTGGTTGGTGATAAAGGTGGCTTGATTCAAGTGGGGTTGTGGTATTATATTTTGTAAAATGAATTAGCTCTTTATAGTCAAAACAACATACAAGACTTATTTTATTTGCTCTTTATAAGAAACTAAAATTCATAATCGATAATGCACATTTTCAAGGAAAGAAACTTTTATGGCTTATAATGAATATTGCTGTCAATTTAAAGACTTGACATCTATTTCTTTAATATTACTTTTATTAAGTATCACCTACACACTACTCCAGGCATTTTTCACAGATCCTGGCTCTCTGTTTTCGTTTTTCTCCTATCTGCTGCATAGATGATAGATCTGCTGGACAGATGATAGATGCGAAACACCCAACCATTGCACTTCTACCAATTACCAACTTGTTAACATTTTCAGTTATCTCCAACAATGAAGAGTCTTTCCCTATATAAATCTGCTATCATACCATTCTCTTTCAAATACAGGTTCTGCTCTTCCTTCCTCTTTCTTTCCTCTTTGCCAGCATGTAAATAAAAAGATCTCTCATAATTCTGTATTTTTACAATTCCTGCTAAGTTAGCTCTTACACAACCAGACAAAATTTCAACAATCAATATGAACAGAACAAAATATGGACTTAAGAGTTAAACAGAGGCGCCTGGGTGGCACAGTTGGTTAAATGTCTGACTTCAGCTCAGGCCATGATCTCACAGTTTGTGAGTCCAAGCCTGGCATCAGACCTTGTGCTGATAGTGCAGAGTCTGGAGCTTGCTTTGAATTCTGTGTCTCCCTCTCTCTCTGCCTCTCCCTTGCTCATGTCTCTCCCTCTCTATCAAAAATAAACATTAAAACATATTTTTAAAAAGGAATTAAATTTATGTACCAAAAACCCCAACAATCCTGAAAATGATTATTTCAAGGCACTTGAGGTAGGGACTCATGATTACCATTTATAAGATCAAGAAATAAAAACACAGCATGACAAAAGATCACCTGGAGAGCATGAATCTTTAAGTTGTGATCATCATATTTCTATTTAGAAGTATACAGTAAGTTGTTCACAACAAATTCGTAAACATGTTACTGGGCCACAATTTAAAGGAAGAAATCCTGTCAAAATAACCCATTTTCCTTAAGACACAGTGACAGATATAAGTGATCAAAGATATCACAGTACACATAATCTATTTCAAGTTTAGAAAGACTCCTGATTCTGTCCTGAAAACCATTAACATTAAACACCCTGGAAATATATGACCTTGACTATGGAATTATTGAGGGGCTGAACAACTGGTTCTTGGTTTTTAGTGGATTATGTCAACTGAGTAAAGGGAATAAAAGATGCCTTTAGAGATTGCTTCTTGACTCAGTGATATTTATTACTGCCATCCATAACCTAGATTGATACTTTCTTTCAGAAAAAAAAATGTCCTTATTGCTTGCTAGGGACTCTGGGAGCAGATAAATTTGCCCAATCTGCTATTTACTATTTCATCTTTGTCCCCAATACCTCATTCAAATCACATACATATAATTCTCTTTCCTTTGATGACTATTCTCATTTCCATTATTTACCCTCTTTTAAACTATAAGTAAAGAACATAAGGAAATGTTATTCATCAACTTATTTGATGTGCTACAATGTCATCTTGTACAGTTTGCAAATGATGAATGAGATAATACAATTGATTTTCAAATATCTCTGTTAAGACATACATAAATTATATTTATAATTCCGCCTTGGAAGGCTCCTCCTCAGGAGTTACTGATTCACTTAATGTGACTTGGACTGTGGGATTTTATACTTCCTAGTAGTGCCCTACAACTGGGTATGTTTAGTTAACACCAGGTTAAATAATATAATATAACATGCCCTTCGGGTTTTCAAATCAGAATGCAGAGATAGGATACAAGATTAGCAGTAAATGCTCTACTGATTCCTTTTTACTGATTCTGTTCAGTTAAGGAGTTGAAATTCTTTTTATAATTTATTTATAATCTGCATTTGGGTTGTTATTAGTAAGACAGAACTTTTAAGGAATGTTTACAAATGAGTACTATATCATCAAAAGTTACATATTCTTAAAAATCTTTTTTATGATTAATGGATTTTTTTTTCTTTTGGTACAAAAGTTTATTCATAGGGGCAGCTTGGTGGCTCAGTTGGTTTAGTGTCCTGACTCTTGATATCAGCTCAGGCCATGATCTCATGGTTGGTTGGCCCTGCTTTGGCTCTGCACTGAGAGTGTAGCTTACTTGGGATTTTCTCTCCCCATCTCTCTCTCTGCCCCTCTCCTGCTAGTGCTCTGCTGCATGTGTGCTCTCTCTCTCTCAAAATAAACAAACTTAATTTAAAAAGTTTATTCTCAAATGTATAACAGGCTCAAAAACAACACTTCATTCTAGCTATAGGTGTCAACAGATGCTATGACAGGGAATTCAGATATTTAAACAGGAATGGACTTAAGGATCACCATTGACTCAGGCACAAGGAACAGCTTACATTTTGCTAAATTTCTAAATTCCACCTGTGGCCAAGGGGTTCTTCTCCTGGTGTTTGCTTTTAGCTCCTCAAGTTTCTTCTGCTCCTCTTTCTGTTTCTGCTTGAGTGCTCATCTCATCCATCTCCTTGGCCTCCTTCCTGGGCTGCATCAGGGGCTTCTTTTTGCCACCTTCTTGGCCAGACATAGTACCTGCCACCCCTTCCCCAGACCTGGCCACTGGAAGCAGGACCATTAAAAATCTTAATATAGCATTCAAAGGGTTGATATTAGTTACGTTCTTATGTAAAATGAGAGCTCTAGTCTTCAATTTATCCATCACAGAGTTCTTTAGCAAATGATTTAAAGGCTGTTTCAAAGTTACTAATCAAGAATACACAGACAAAGGCTCAGTTCTGGGTAGAATATTAGTTTAGTATTTTTGTCTTTAGGAAGTTCTCAAAACCATGATAAACAATCCATTTATCTAAGCTCTTAATAGTTCTTACCAAGTTTAAGAAATAGAGGAGAAATAGATAATAGATTGTCTATATATACTAGATATGGAAAGTTAGTAGAAGACAATACCTTGGATTGACCTCATGCTGGGAGACTGTGTCCAAGTTCCTCCTATAACAAAAGTGCAAGAGGCTTATTAGGAAGATTGTAATGTGCTCATCTTGAAGTTATACTAAACTGGAATTATTCTGTATTCTAGAGGATTGCTCCTCCTTCATACTGTCTTCCTTCCTTTACTTCCTATACTACCTTTTTTGGGCAAGGATTGAGAGTGATAAATATGTTTCTAACCTCCTCAGAATCTTCAATGGCTGCATACTGCTGACACAATAAAATTTAAACTATTTTTTATTGAATGATCATGGCATGGCCCCTGTCTATATGTTCAAATCCTTCTCAGCTCTTACCTAACTCAAATGTTATGTTTCAGTAATACTAAACTACTTATAATTCCCAGACATGACAGACTTTCATACACTTATGCCTATGTAAAAACTGTGTGGGATCATTTTTCAGTGTTTGTCCTCAGGCATATATTTGGACATCATTAAAGTGTCATGTCTATTTTAAAATTTTTTAATGTCTTTTATTTTATTTTCAGAGACAGAGACAGGGAGAGAATGGGAGAGGGGCAGAGAGAGAGACACACACACACAGAATCTGAAGCAGGCTTCAGGCTCTGAGCTGTCAGCACAGAGCCTGATGCGGGGCTTGAACCCACGGACTGTGAGATCATGACCTGAGCTGAAGTCAGATGCTTAACCGACTAAGCCACCCAGGCATTCCATCATGTCTATTTTAATTTCTAAATCTTCATTCATGCACAGTTCATACATACATATTACCAACTATATTAAATTTAACTTTACATGTAATATTATCAACATTTACTTGTATTCATTCTTAGATCAGCTATAAATGTGTCATGATTTTTCATTAAAAGCAATGTTATATTTGGTAATTAAGATCTTGGATTCATCTTAGAATGCTACAGCTGAACATGACCTTAGATTCATTTTAACATAGTTTCTTTCCATTACATTATAGGGAGTATAAATACATTGCCTCTGGTTGCTTTGGGAGTAAACCTCAGAGCTAAACTCTTCAAGGAGTTCACATGTCTTGAGTTAGTTTTCCTCTAAGATCCTTACAGTTTCTAAAATGTTAGGAAAACAATGATTAAATCTTAATGCAAAATCATTTATGAGAAAACTCAGCTTAACCTTCTGACCAGCAACAGGCAAAAGTTGAAATATTCTGCTCTCATTCATGTTTTATCTGATTTTAATGAAAACCTATTAAATATTTTTAAAAACCTGTACTAATGTAAGCCTTGTTTGTATCTTAAAAAAAAAAATATCCATAGTTGCCCCAGCTGTCAAACGAAACAAAACAAAATAAAACCTCAAATTCAATGGAGGTTGAAAATAGTCAGTGAAAAATGGAGGTAGAATCTAATGTCACAATTGTATGCATTGTATAATTACTAGCTTGGGTGACATACTTGTAAAAAAATGTATAAAAAGGAAAGTCCAAATTCATGTGACTGAGGGTCTATTGATTATTTCATGTCCTGAAGGAATGAGAATAACAAGTCTCTAGAGTTCAAGATGTCAAACAAGAAACTTTTACCCCAAGCTGAGTAGTTCTGCATATACATTATTAACATCTTTGAAATCCCTTTAAACATAGTTTGTTAATAAAATTCTTGATGGATCTCATCCTTGTTTGAGGATATCACTAAACAACAGAATCTGACTCTGATCAATAAATTTGTAAAAACAAATTTGTATAAGATACTATGTTCATTCTACATTACTTTTATTAAATCTGTTTCTGTGAATGTGATACTAGCAAACCTGTGAGATCTCTGCATCCTTATCTTTGTTAGATACTGTATATTTCTGGGGATATTTCTTGTAAAAAGCTGTGAAAGACCTAATATTTTATCTTATTTTGTTTAGTTACCTCATAAACTAAAAGGGTTCTTTTTCATTTTTTAAAATATGTTTATTATTTATCTGAAAGAGAGAGAAGGACAGAGAGGGAAGGAGAGAGAAGAGAGAAAGAGAAAGAGAGAACGAACAAGGGAGGGGCATAAAAAGAGAGAGATACAAAATCTGAAGCAGATAAACTGTCAGCATAGAACCAGATGTGGTGCTCGAACCCACATACTGTGAGATCATGACCTGAGCCAAAGTCAGATACTCAATCAACTGAGCCACCAGGCACCCCTAAGGAGGTTCTTAGGGGTTCCAAAACATGGGAAAGTATTCCCTAGAAGTATCTTATTTTGTAGGTGCTAGTGGAATACAAGAGACTCCCTGGTCAGAGGTGTAGGACGTTAATATTTACAGCACAGCAGCCTCACAGCTGCATTGGTTTCCTTTGCCCACCCACCCCCACCAATTCCCATAGAACCATAGAATAATAAAGTAGCACTAATGGATACTGCCCATTCAGAGAGTTTGGATCACAGATAAGGAAATGCTAAATGTAGGAACCTAAACCAGCTTTATTCCAGATGGATATGTTATATTCTTTAGACTGGACAGTAAAGAAATCAGTTCTCTCCCTGGAGGGAGTCACCAACACTATCTTTTGAAGTTGTTTACTATACAAAACTCCTTGAAAAGACAGTCCAGAACTAATAACCTTCCAAAACAGAAAGTGCTAGTCCCAGATGGCCTCACTGGAAATTGTGTCACTTAAAGTGTTAATAGCAATTCTCTACAACTTCATCCAGAGGATAAAAGCAGAGAGAATAGTTCCTAACACATCCTATGAGACCAGAATTACCCTAATATCATAATTACCCTAATTATAAGAACAGAAAACTATGCACTAATACCTCTCTGTACATAGATAGAAAAATCTTTGACAAAATATTAGCAAATAGAATCCAACAATATGTAAAATGAATTATATACCACAACCAGTGGAATTTATCTTAGGCATCAATGGCTGGTTCAACATTTGAAACTCAATTAAGTTTCAAACACATAAACAGCCTAAAAAAATAAAGATCTACATGATTATATCAGTAGATGCAGAAAAAGTATTGGACAGTATCCAACACTGATTCATGATAGAAACTCTCAGTAAACTAAGTTTAAAGGGGAACTTCCTCAGCTTGACAGTGAATATCAGCAAAAAGCCTACAGCTGACATCATACTTTGAATTTACATTGTGATAAATTCAAAACCGTCCCACCAATATCAAGTACAAGATAAAAAAAAAAAGTCCCCTCTCATTCATTTTCTAATTTTAAAATATTTTATTTTTGAGAGAGGGAGACAGAGCATGGGTAGGGGAGGGGCATATATATATACATATGTATATATGAATATAAACAGCTATATTCGTAAATGCCAAAATGAGGAAGCAGCTAAGGTGTACTTTTGTAGGAAAATGGATAAATATACTGTGGTACATCCAGACAGTGGGACATTATTCAGCACTAAAATGAAATTAGCTCTCAGGCCATGAATAAACATGGAGAAATCTTAAATGCACCTTAGTAAGTGAAAGAAGCCAATCTGAAAAGGCTCCATATCGTATGATTCCAGTGACGAGTGTTGATGTTGGAGAAGGCTGTGCATATGTAGGGGAAGGGAGTATGTGGGGAATCTCTGAATCTTCTTCTCAATTCAGCTGTGAACGTAAAACTGTTCTAAAAAATAAAGTATAAGTGATAATAAAAGATAATTCCAAAGAAAAGTAGATTCCAGATGTGCAGAAACACGAGAGACCTGTAGAGAATGTTCTCAGGAACTTTCTATAATCATAAGCTTCTTTAGGGTCTCTTTAGACCATTAAGTAATAACTAAACAAAATTTTACAGACAATGACTTCTCAAAGCATCTGATTTGGCTGTAATTGCACTGTACACAATAGTAGCTGAATTGTTTCACATATACCTAATTCACCCTTTAACACACACATGTACACCTGTGTGCACATATACACAAACATCCATATGGAATATGGAATATGAAACAAACATATATTTAATTGATATACATTTGGTTTTATATTTTATAATTGGTGAAGCATTTGAAATTAGCAGGATGACTGATTTACCTTAGTTATTTGCCTAGGGATTCTACAGCTAATGCCTATTTGATTTTTTTTTTCCTCACACATTCCCTGCAGCTTGTTCTGGCAATGAAAACAATTTTGGATACATTAGCACTGCACTCAAGGTTGTGATAATTATTATGCAAAAGAATCTTGTAACATATAAATATTTAAATTTCATACTAAGTATTTTAGCTTTGTGGCTTTTAGTAGTCTTAAGTTGGTGCTCATACATTCTTTTTTGTTTTTTCTTCAATATCAGAAACAAAATAGCTAATAATAGTAATCATAAAAGAACCCTGTTTTTTGAACATTCTTTAAGAGTCTAGCATCCTAGTAAGTGTCTTTAGAAAGGAAATAGAGATAGATATTAAGGAATAGTGACCAATTCCCTATTTAAAATACAACAATGTTGTTTCAGTCAAAGGTATTTCCCTTTTTGAGGCAATGTTTGATCAAAATTATAGTACTCTTTCACATTTTCTTATATTGGGACACCTATTGATATACAAATTTAAAAACTCAGTACATATCAGCTTTAACTATGTTGGTCATGGGGCATTCCTTTGGTGATGTGCAGGATGTTGAAGGTCACAAGATACAAAACATCCCGTGGTCAAAAATGTAATGGGTGCCCAGCAGACAAATTCCTTAGCCAGTGGTAAAGGTCGCTGAAAATGCCCTCTCCTTTTGCAGAAGTTGTCAGACTTTCTTTTCACCAAATGATAACTATGTTTCATTATGTGGAGGATTTTAATTTGGGAGGCAAATTTGAATTACTAAATGAGAAAATTACTAATGAGAAAATTACTAAATGGAAGTGTTGTGACCTAAATATGTTTGAGGATTTCATTACTGGCCACTCTTTGGGCCACCAGATTCTTTCATATTTCCTCATGCTACTCTGGCTTGTTATCTTCATTAAGTCCAGTGACAGAGAGATCTTGAATGTTGTTATCCTCTCAGAACAAACAAGACCTTACTCTTTACAACTATGATTTCAAGTGGTCCTCATAAAAATCCCTTGAAAAAGGTTATCATTCTCTGCACCATGCAAAACAAAGACATTCCATAACAAGGAGATATATAGATATAGATATATCATGATAGAAGAATTACTGTTGTATTCCTATGATTTATAATTTAAGAGGGGGAAATGAGCTATATGTAGATGCTAGGGAAGTAATAGTAAACTAGGGAAGTAAGAGTAAGTCACCACTTTGCAAACAACTGTATAATGTTACAACAGAAATCTAAAAACTATTCATAAGTAAGGTAAAGAAGTAAGAAGAAACATAGGTTCTATTTTAAGTTTTATAAACTATAAAGCATGGTAAACTATAAAACAAGAGGGATGATCTTAATGAAATAAACTATTGCTCTACTGGCAGTCGGAAGTACATTGCTAAACAACAATTTATAGAATTACACACACACACACTCACGCACATTAATATTTATAGTAATAGTAATGACCTAGAGATGTTGGAGAATGTTAACATGCCACCTAAATCATCAATCAAATAGAATAGAATGGTTAACTATTTTTAATATCGGGCCTTTATGGCATTTCATTTTTGTGAAAATTGATGATTCGTGAAGTTGCAATATGTATAACAGAAGATATATTTGACGGGAAGCCAAAATATCTGGCTTCTATCTGTAGATTTTTCATGACCTTTCTGGATGTCATGTTTTTCAACTCTTAGGTGAGGAGATTGGATCACATTATCTGTAAGTTCTGTTTTGGATGAACACATTATGAGTCCCTGTATGATAATACTTTGTTGACAAAAGTAGTTTTTAAACATATATTTCAGAGTAAAGAATATAGTCTGTATATTTAATTGTAATATTTTTGTTATTTTAAAACATTTATGTTTAGGAAATCTAATTTTATTTTATTAAAATATGTATAAAGACAATATAATTTTCTTGTGAAATAGAGCAATTCTCTGATATATAATTAAATGTTAATCCCAGAATGTATTTACTTTAAAAAACTGTATCTAAAGGACTGTTGAGACTTCACACATACCAAATAAGAATAATTACTAAATAATTAATTTTGATTCTTTCAGAAATTAACCAACGGTTATTTTAAAAATTTAGGAGTTACTTGTAAAATAAAAGGTTTTTAGTGGGAGTGGAAAATGAAGACTACATAATTTTTAATTATATTTATTGAGAAACGTAATGGCTTTTTAAAGTGATGTGTGGATATTTAACTAAAAAGTCAAAGTTTTATTCCCTGTTTTAGGTCATTTTACCTCCTATTCACAGAATATTATAGCTGTTTGGATGAGTGAGCATGTGTTTGTATTTGTAGTTTGAGTTTGCACTGATATTATAAAGATTTTAAATTGTTATAATGTTGGGGCACCTGGGTGGCTCAGTCGGTTAAGCATCGGACTTCAGCTCAGGTCACGATCTCATGGTTCGTGGGTTCGAGCCCCACGTCCGACTCTGTGCTGACAGCCAGCTCAGAGCCTAGAGCCTGTTTCAGATTCTGTGTCTCCCTCTCTCTCTGACCCTCCCCTGCTCTCTCTCTCTCTCTCTCTCTCTCCCTGTCAGAAATAAATAAAACATTAAAGAAAACCTTAAAAAAATAAATTGTTACAATGTTTAATGTTGCTATAAATATAAATTTAGTAATTGTGTAGCCTGAATCAAACACCTGAGTTTCACATTTTCAATCTTCTGGAATTTTGAATGTAATAAATTAAAAGTTAAAATATTAGTAAATTATTGATAAACTAGCAATACTATTTTGCACCTTGACTATATTTTTAGTAGAGGACATAAGAATGTAAATGTTTAAATAAATACCATAAAATTATTTGATACTATTTTTTCTTCTAATCAAAGGGGAACATTCACAGCTATTATCAATTCTTCTATTTAACAATTTTAGGAAATATGGTAAATTTTATTACTTATAAGTTTTTTGAGGGAAAATATTTTTATTGTCTTAGATGCCAATCTATATATTCATCTAGGAAAGTTCCCAAAGAAACAGTGGATGACTTAAACATCTTTGCTGAATAAATAACTAAATGAATTATCTTCATGATATGAGACCACCATGCCCTTTGTAAACTGCCAGAAATCTTGTAAATAGCAATGATGAAACTACTCAGGATTCTCACTCGATTTCAGCATTAGTGCATTAAAATCTGTCTTTCAAAATAGAGTTGACTATACTCACTCAATAATTCTTAGCACTTAATTACATCGATGCTTTTCAAAATCACAATATTTTATGACAATTTTCAGTTTTAAGTTACCATATAAAATTTGTTCCAGAATAATGAATATTATATATTATATATAAAATATATTATTATAAAATATTAAATTAAATTAAAATTATAAACATCTATAAAATTTTATAAATTATATATAAATGTGTTATTATAAACAAAAATATGTATTATTTAGCTATCATGTACCTTTAAGTCACAAAATTAAAGGTAATATTTATTAATTATTTCTGGATCTTGATTCCTATTTATTTACTTATTTATTTCTAGTTTATTATCAAGTTGGTTTCCATATAACACTCAGTGTTCATCCCAACAACTGCCCTCCTCCATGCCCATCACCCCCCTTCCCCTCTCCCCCACCCCCATTACCTTCAATTCTCGGTATTCAAGAGTCTCTCATGGTTTGCCTCCCTTCCTCACCCCAACTATTTCCCCCCCTCTCTTCCCCCATGGTCCTCTGTTAAGTTGCTCCTGTTCCACATATAAGTGAAAACATATGGTATCTGTCCTTCTCTGCTTGACTTATTTCGCTCAGCATAACACCCTCGAATTACATCCATGTTGCTACAAATGGCCAGATTTCATTCTTTCTCATTGCCGTGTAGTATTCTATTGTATACATAACCACATCTTTTTGATCTATTTCTCAGTTGATGGACATATAGGTTCTTTCCATGATTTGGCTATTGTTGAAAATGCTGCTGTGAGCATTGGGGTACATGTACCCCTATGCATCAGCACTTCTGTGTCCCTTGATTAAATTCCTAGCAGTGGTATTGCTGGGTCATAGGGGAGTTCTAGTGTTAATTTTTTGAGGAACCTCCACACTGTTTTCCAGAGGGGCTGCACCAGTTTACATTCCCACCAACAGTGTAGGAGAGTGCCCGTTTCTTCACATCCTCGCCAGCATATAGTGTCTCCTGATTTGTTCATTTTAGCCACTCTGACTGGTGTGAGGTGGTATCTAGGTGTGGTTTTGATTTGTATTTTCTGATAATGAGTGATGCTGAGCATCTTTTCATGTGTCTGTTGGCCATCTGGATGTCCTCCTTGGAAAAGTGTCTGTTCATGGTTTCTGCCCATTTCTTCACTGGATTATTTTTCAGGGGTGGATTTTGGTAAGTTCCTTATAGATTTTGAACACTAGCCCATTATCCAATGTCACTTGCAATTATCCTTTCCCATTCCATCAGTTGCCTATTAGTTTCATTGATTGTTTCCTTTGCTGTGCAGATACTTTTTATCTTGATGAGGTCCCAAGAACGCATTTTTGCTCTTGATTCCCCTTGCCTTTGGAGATGTGTCAAGTAAACAATTGCTGTGGTGCAGGTCAAGGAGGTTGTTTCCTGCTTTCTACTCTAGGGTTTTGATAGTTTCCTGTCTCACGTTTAGGTCCTTTATCCATTTTGAGTTTATTTTTGTGTATGGTGTGAGAAAGTGATCTAGTTTCATTCTTTTGCATGTTGCTGTCCAGTTCTCCCAGCACCATCTGTTAAAGAGGCTGCCCCCTGCCCTTTGGATACTCTTTCCTGCTTTGTTAAAGATTAATTGGCCATACATTTGTGGGTCCCGTTGTTCTGAGTTCTATATTCTATTCTATTGGTCTATATGTGTGTTTTTGTGCCAATACCATACTGTCTTAATGATTACAGCTTTGTAGTAGAGGCTAAAGTCTGGGATTGTGATGCCTCCCATTTTGATTTTTGTCTTCAATATTACCTTGGCTATTCACGGTCTTTTGTGGTTCCACACAAATTTTAGGATAGTTTGCTCTAGGTTTGAGAATACTGGTGCAATTTTGATTGGAATTGCATTGAATGTGTGCATTGCTTTGAGTAATATGGACATTTTAACAATATTTATTCTTCTGATCAATGAGCATGGAATGTTTTTCCATTTATTTGTGCCTTCTTCCATTTCCTTCATAAAGTTTCTATAGTTTTCATCATACAGATTTCTTATATCTTTGGTTAGATTTATTCCTAGGTATTTTACGGTTTTTTGTGCAATTGTGAATGGGATCAAGTTTCTTGATTTCTCTTTCTGTTGCTTTATTATTGATGTATAAAAATTCAACTGATTTCTGTACATTGATTTTGTACCCTGAAACTTTGCTGAATTCATAGATCAGTTGTAGTAGGTTTCTGGTAGACTGTCAGGCTTTCCATGTAGAGTATCATGTCATCTGCAAAACGTGAAAATTTGACTTCATCTTTGCCAATTCTGATGCCTTTGATTTCCTTTTGTTGTCTGATGGCTGATGCTAGGACTTCCAGCACTATGTTAAACAACAGCAGTGAGAGTGGACATCCCTGTCGTGTTCCTGATCTCAGGGGGAAAGCTCTCAATTTTTCCCGATTGAGGATGATATTAGCTATGGGCTTCTCATAAATGGCTTTTATGATGTTTAAGTAAGTTCCTTCTATCCTGACTTTCTCAAGGGTCTTTTTAAAGAAAGTTTGCTATATTTTGTCAAATGCTTTTTCTGCATCTATTGACAGGATCATATGGTTTTTATCTTTTCTTTTGTTAATACAATGTATCACATTGATTGATTTGTGAATATTGAACTAGTCCTGTAACCCAGGAATGAATCTCACTTGATCTTGGTGGATAATTCTTTTTATGTGCTGTTGAATTCGATTTTCAAATGTATTTTTGAGAATTTTTGCATCCATATTCATCAAGGATATTGGCCTGTAGTTCTCTTTTTTTGCTGGGTCTCTGCCTGGTTTGGGAATCAAAGTGGTACTGGATTCATAGAATGAGTCCAGAAGTTTTCCTTCTATTTCTATTTTTTGGAATAGCTTGAGAAGAATTGGGATTAATTCTGTTTTAAATGTCTGGTAGAATTCCCCAGTGAAGCCATCAGGTCCAGGGCTCTTATTTGTTGGGAGATTTTTGATAACTGATTCGATTTCTTCACTCATTATGGGTCTATTCAGGTTTTCTATCTCTTCCCGTGTGAATTTTGGTAGTGAGTGTGTGTTTAGGAATTTGTCCATTTCTTATAGGTTGTCCAGTTTGCTAGCATATAATTTTTCATAGTATTCCCTGATAATTGCTTGTATTTCTGAGGAATTGGTTGTAATAGATCCATTTTCATTTGTGATTTTGTCTATTTGGGTGCTCTCTCCTTTCTTTTTGAGAAGCCTGGCTAGAACTTTATCAATTTTGTTTATTTTTTCAAAAAGCCAACTCTTGGTTTCATTGATCTGTTCAAATGTTTATTTGTTTGTTTGTTTTGATTCTATATTGTTTATTTCTGCCCTAATCTTTATTATTTCTCTTCTTCTGCTGGGTTTGTGGTGCTCTTACTACTCTGCTTCTAGTTCCTTTAGGTGCACTATTAGATTTTGTATTTGTGCTTTTTCTAGTTTCTTGAAATAGGCCTGGAGTGCAGTGTACTTTCCTCTTAGGACTGCCTTTGCCACATCCCAAAGAGTTTGGATTATTGTATTTTTATTTTCTTTTTGTAAATGTCTTCTTTATTTCTGAGAGAAAGAGAGAGAGAGAGAGAGAGAGATACAGCATGAGCAGGGGAGGGTCAGAGAGAGAAGGAGGAGACACAGAATATGAAACAGGCTCCAGCCTCTGAGCTAGCTGTCAGCACAGCTCTAACACAGCTCCGTTCACCCCAGTGCAGGGCTTGAGCCCACGAACTGTGAGATCATGACCTGAACCAAAGTCGGACACTTAACCAACTGAGCCACCCAGGCACCCCCATTTTCATTTGTTTCCATATATATATATATATTTTAAATTTTGTCTCTAATTGATTGGCCCATTCATTCTTTAGTAAGGTGTTCTTTAACCTCTATGTTTTTGAAGGCTTTAGTGACTTTTTTCTGTGATTGATTTCAAGTTTCATAGCATTATGACCTGAAAGTGTGCATGGTATGATTTCAATTCTTTTATATTTATTGAGGGCTGCTTTATGACCCTGTATGTGATCTATCTTGGAGAATGTGCCATGCTCACTTGAGAAGAAACAAATTCCATGGCCTCAGGATGTAGAATTCTAAATATATCTGTCAACCATCTGGTCCAATGTGTCATTCAAGTCCATTGTTTCTTCAATGATTTTCTGTCTAGTTTATCTATCCATTGCTGTAAGTACAATATTAAAGTCCCCTGCTATTATTAGCACATTCTTATCAATTAAATTGTTTCTGTTTGTGATTAATTGCTTTAGGTATTTGAGGGGTTCCATATTCGGTGCATAGACATTTATAATGGTTAGCTCTTCCTGATGGATAGATCCTGTAATTATTATATAATGCCCTTCTTTACCCCTTTTTACTGCCTTTACTTTAAAGTCTAGTTTGTCGGATATAAGTATGGTTACTCTAGCTGTCTTTTGACTTCCAGTAGCATGATAGATATTTCTTTATCCTCTTACTTTCAATCTGAAGGTGTCCTCAGGTCTAAAATGAGTCTCTTGTAGAGAGCAAATTGATGGATTTTTTTTAATCCAATCTGCTACCCTATGTCTTTTTATTGGGGCATTTAGTCCATTTACATTCAGTGTTATTATTGAAAAATATGGGTTTAGAGTCATTGTGTTCTCTGTAGGATTCATGCTTGTAGAGGTGTTTCTGGTACCTTGAATTCCTTTCAACATTTCTCCCATAGAGTTCCCCTTAGGGTTTCTTGTAGGGGTGGTTTAGTGGTGATGAATTCTTTTGGTTTTTGTTTATTTGGGAAAACCTTTATCTCTCCTTCTATTCTGAATGACAGGCTTGGTGGATAGAGGATTCTTGGGTGCATTTTTTTTTTTTTCTGTTCATTACCTTGAAGATCTCCTGCCATTCCTTTCTGTCCTGCCAAGTTTCAGTAGATAGGTTTGTAACAACTCTGATAGGTCTCCCTTTGTATGTTAGGGCCCTTTTATCCCTAAATGCTTTCAGAATTCTCTCTTTGTCCCTATATTTTGCCAGTTTCACTATGATATGTCATGCGAAAATTGGTTCAAGTTACATCTGAGGGGAGTTCTCTGTGCCTCTTGGATTTCAATGTCTCTTTCCTTCCCCAGATTGGAGAAGTTTTCAGCTATAATTTGTTCAAGTACCCCTTCAGCTCCTTTTTTCTCTTTTATTCTTCTGGAATTCCTATGATATCGATATTTTTCTGTATGAATACATCACTCAGTTCTCAAATTCTCCTTTCATGTGCCTGGGTCAATTTTATCTCTCTTTTTCTCAACTTCCTCTTTTTCTATAATTTTGTCTTCTAAGTCACCTATTCTCCTCTCTGCCTCTTCAATCGATGCAGTGGCCGCCTCCATTTTATTATGCACCTCATATAAAGCAGTTTTTAATTCATCACAACTATTTTTTTTTATATTTTTTTATTTATTTCTAGGAGAGACAGAGACAGCATGAAGAGGGGAGGTTCAGAGAGAGAGGGAGACACAGACTCCGAAATAGGCTCCAGGCTCTGAGCTGGCAGTCAGCACAGAGCCCGATGCGGGGCTCGAACCCACTACCGCGAGATCATGACCTAAGCGAAAGTCGGACGCTTAACCTACTAAGCCACCCAGGCGCCCCATCACAACTATTTTTAAGGTCCCTAGTCTTTGTATCAATAGCTTCTAATGTCTTCCATGCCTTTTTCAGTGATTAAGTTTATGACTGTTGTTCTAAATTCCTGATCAGTTATGTTGCTTATATCTGTTTTCAGCAATTCTTTAGATGTCACTTCTTCCTGGAATTTCTTTAGAGGAGCGTTCTTCCATTTTGTCATTTTGGCTAGTTTTCTGTCTCTTGTCAGTTTTAAAAGCTTGTTATGTGCTCTGCACCTTGTGAGTATTGCTGTATTAAAGGAGGCTTATTGGCTGTCCAGGGCCTGTCCGTTCAGGTAGTGTACTCTCTTATTTTCTCTTGTCGAGACCTTGGTTATTTTATTTCCCTACTCATAGTGATATTTGGGACTCTCTACTCTGTGTACTTTGGCATGTTTCTTGAGGTAGCTCTGGAAAAGAAAACAGTCAGATAACAAAAGCATGCACACACACAAAGACATCAATCAAACAAGCAAACTGAAAGGGAGAAAGAAAAGACAAAAGACAAAGGACAGTATAAAAGCATAAAACCAGAAATCCTAGCTATAAATAAAGATCAGGGTGCTGATGTAGGAGCATGTACAAGGAGATAAATGACAGGGGTGGGGAGAAAGAGAAGTTGAACATTGACCAGGCAGAGAGACTTAAAGGTTTAAAGGCTTAATTTAGATAAATAAAAAGGAGAATATGGAAGGAGGTAAGGAGAAAAGAAAAGAAAAAAAAAAAAAAAAGAAAGAAAAAGAAAAAGAGAAAAGAAAAACATAAAGATAATGTTACCCAGAGAAACTATAGTTTGATTATTTCAGAGAGAGAGAAAGGAAGATAATGATGGAGATAAAACATTCATCAAGTGAATGGATTATATATGCCTGTTTAAAGGAACCTATAACCAGAATACCTGGTCTAGAGGAGGGGAGAGATAAGGACGAGATAAGGGAGAATATCTGTCTGAATAGCAAGAATTGATCTAGAGTCAATTACAGCAATGTGTCAGTGTTGATCTTAGGAGAGGGGCTATTTCTGTATCCAGGCTCTGTTAACAAAGCAGCTACCTAGGTCAGATGGGTGTACGTGGGTCTCTCCTCCACTATGCATCCCTCTGGCCCACCTTGGTGGTTGTGGGGAGAACAATGCCAAACCCCCTCAAACCAGGCATTGGAACACACTCTTTTGGGTCTGATCTTACTGTGCCATGGGCACAGCCAATGGGGGCTGTGTTTTATATCCCCCCCCCCCCAAGCCCCGTTTCCAGGTCTTACTCCATTTGCATTAATAATCCTGCCTGGAGTGTAATCCCGCAAGCCTAGACACTTCCTACCAGGGGAACTGAGCATGGGACCAGATCCTCCTGAATCCTACTGTGACTGCAATCCTCTGACACCTGGTCCAAAGAATGCTTTGCAACTAGAGAGAGGATCTCTCTTCGAAAGCCCTGCAGCTAGAGATGGTATGATAGGATCTCTCTCTGTTCTGGGCCGTGTTTTTTGTTTTTTGTTTTTTCTTTTCTCCCTTCAAGGGATTGTTCTAAGATTCCCCAGCTCCTTTTTTTCTTCTTTTGGTCTCTCTGCAGAGAGAGAGATCCCTCCCCTCTGAGCCTCTGTGCCCTGGCCTGTTTTTGTCCCCAGTTTGCAATCATGTACCTATGATGCTGTCTTTTTAGTGGACTCTGTCTCTATTCTTCCCATCATCTTGAGGTTCAGAGTCTTTTGGCTTCAGCCCTTCTTTGTTTGAAAGATGCAGGCAGGAGATATAGAACTCCTTACTTCTCCACCATCTTGCCACTCTGAGGATGGTCGTGTTTCCCTGCCTCACAGTGATGTTGTCCATGCCTCCACCATGCCTCGGTTAAAATCCACAATGTGAACAGACAGCCCTGACCCACAGCCATGACTTTTTCTGGGATAATACTGTTTTTTAAAGTGGTAACAGCAACTTACAGTACAGGATCAGAATGAGCCACTCTCTCCAATCTCCACCCATGGGTTCACCAATTGGATCTTGATTCCTAAGCTTGATTCTTGGTAAATAGCTTTCTGGTGCTACAGGGAAAAAAAAAAACAACAACATATGTTAAAATAACCAGATCATTAACTATTTATATATCTTTTTATGTCATATTTTCAAATATTTTTTATTCCTAAAGAGAGGTTTTAAAATAAAACTTGATGAGAAAAACTTTTTCACTTACTGAAATGTGACGTTAAAGACCATCATTTCTATTTTTCCTTTTGAGATAATATATCTAAGTTTTCACACAAAGAAAGTAAAATTTAAAAAGAAAAACTAAGCTATAAGACCCTTAAATATAAATATATATATATATATACATATCTATATATATATATACATATGTATATATGTATAATGAATCATTATTATGAAATGATTTTTAAATTGTCAGAGAACTTAATGAATAAAAACATTCAAATCATTAAAAAGAATAGCTGTAGCAAATTACATGTCCTTGCTTTTTACTTTCTTGATTAATTGGATATATATAAATCAAAGATATTCATGAAAGGTAAGAAAGTAACTGATATTTCATCATGCTCCAGGGAAGAATACCTTATTTGAATGCATATGTAACAGAGCATTATTATTTTTTTTAATGCTTACTCATTTTTGAGAGAGAGAGAGAGAAAGAGAGAGAGAGAGAGTGAGAGCACAAGCATGGACAGGGGAGCGTCAGAGTGAGAGGGAGACACAGAATCTGAAGTAGACTCCAGGCTCTGAGCTGACAGCACAGAGCCTGATGTGGGTTTGGAACCCATGAACTGTGAGATCATGACCTGAGCTGAAGTCTGGTACTTAACTGACTGAGCCACGTCAGTGCCCAGTAACAAGGCTTTATTAAAAATAGTTATTTTCTTTTTTTGTTTTGTTTTCTTTTGTTTGTTTTTGCTTTTTATTTATTTCTGAGAGAGGGAGGGAGGGAGGAAGGGAGGGAGAGAGAGAGAGAGAGAGAGAGAGAGAGAGAGAGCATGAGTAGGGGAGGGTCACAGAATGAGGCAGACACAGAATTCAAAGCAGGCTCCAGGGTCTGAGCTAGCTGAGAGCACAGAGCCTGATGTGGGGGGCATGAACCCACAAACTACAAGATCGTGACCTGAGCCGAAGTCAGATGTTTAACCGACTGAGCCACCCAGGCATACCTAAAAATTGTTATTTTTACTCAAAAGCACAGCAACTATGAATATGAGTAACAGATTTCAAGATCTCTTCTTGGAATCAACCTGATTGGATGAGTACACAGAAAATAATTGACCACTTCTGTTTTTCCTTGGAACTACCAACCTCCTTGTCTGTGAACTAAGATATTACTTTCTAACATGAGTTACTGCTAACGATCATCAACATAATCAGCGTTAGTTTCTCACGACAGTTGCCAGTGTCCCTCTTTTCTATGAAAAGTGCTGCCTTCATAGACATTTACATCAATTATGATTACATTACATGTCTCTGATTCCCACAAACACAGTGAATCAAAATGGAATAGATATATACCCACTGCTGAAGCCGAGAGATTCTCTGGAACTTGGAATGGGAACTTAGAGCAAACAAACACTCTCTCTGTTGGTATCTTGCATGGTAAAGACAAAAACCTCAAAGTTATATAGAGATCCATTAAGCTGACAATATGCAACAAAAAGCATATACAAGGGTTTATGTAATAGACACTGTGTTTTTACATTTTGTGGATTAAAATCTATGTTGAATATTTCAAATAATTTCTTCAGTATAGAATAGTGCTTGGAATTAAGAAAATTACTGGCTTGTTTTTTGTTGGACCAGTATATAGTGGGACAGTGATCTTCAAAAGTCAAATCACTTGAGTAACTTAGAAAAGTAACTTTAGCTGAAAATGTACACTTTAGAGGCATTTGGGTGTCAGTTGAGCATCTGCCTTTATCTCAGGTCATAATATCCCAGTTCATGAGTTAGAGCGTCAGGCTCTGTGCTGACAGTTCTGAGCCTGGAGCCTGCTTCGGATTATGTGACTCCCTCACTCACACTCTGTCTCTCAAAAATAAATAAACATTAAAAATTTAAAACAAAGGAAAATGTGTACTCTATTTGGTCTCTCCTATTTCAGATTAAAAGCTAGCTCTTAAGCATCAGAGAACAAAGGTTATTTGTAAAACCATCACTATCCCCAAGACTTCCTTCTCTATACCCACTATCAATACACTCACCCTCATTGCATGTAGGTTTTCACCAAGTAGAAGGGGCTGCCTGATTATAATTTATTTATAGTTTTTCATTATAGGTATCTGACTGTATTATTGGAGACTAAAAATTTGAGGGCACAATGTAACTTTAGTTCTAAATCTTTTGGACCAAAGAGAAGAAATAATTCGTGCATGCTTATAAACTGAGCAACTCTAGCAACAAGAATAAAATAGCAATACATAGTTTTTGAGCTTTTTTGGGGGGTGTGTGTAATATGTCTGTAACAGGTAATTATCAAAAGAATCAGGAACTCAGCAGTACATAAGAATATGGAGGAAAGCACTAGTATGAAGACTCTAAGTATCCTTAGAGGTAAACTTAGGCCCTTATCTGGCCAGTGACCAGGGGACACAAGAAGGCAGAATGTGTTTCTATAGCCTTGGGGCAGCTGTGGGTGGGGGACATCACTTGAGGACTCTAGACGCCTCTCCAGAGCATGAGCCCAGGCAAGGGCACCCACTGCAACTGTTTTCTGAGGGTCCTGTCAACCTTTCCACCACAGACATTGCCACTAAGACCAGAATGGAAATCACCTTTGAGTTGCCTTTTGGCTTGTCAGCACCATCAAGAAAGCTGATGGGACTCACGTATACAAAAGCACACTTGCCACCTCTCCGTGGGATGAGGAAGACAGTACGCTCCCTGTCAGTACCTTTGCCACTTGAACGCTGCCATCTCAGTCACCTCCCTGCATTCTGAGTCCGGCATGCATGACCCCACACTCCACTTTCTCACTGTCTGAGGCAAAGGACGTCCAGGAGCCACTGGTGTTTGCAGAGCAGCCCCCAAAGAAGCCCAGCCCTACACCAGCTGTACTGCTGTATGTTAGAGGACCTGTGACATCGTATGTCAGCACAGGTTCTGTCAAAGATGAGCCATGCAGGCACAGAGTGTCCCCGGTCAACACCAAACATCGTTGGTGGTGAACAGCATCGTTAGGGCAGAGCAGATCAAGGAGCCCTTCACCCATTAAGCTCAGTGTCTGGAAGGACCAGAAGGGCAACCTTGCCTACAGACCTGTGCGGTGCCTCAGAAACCCCGGCTGCCTGCTTTTCCTTAAGATGAACCTGGAGGCCCACCTCAAGGTGTGTGAGAATAAGTGCCACACCCCAAGTACAGGTACATCGTTCACTGGCAACCAGGACACATATGATACATACCTGGAGACTTGCTGCTTCCATGGCTTGAAGGAATTCTTGCCATTGGCAAAATGCCACTTCCAGAAATGTACATGGTACTAGTGTGGAAGAGCCAGGTGATGCTATCCTGAGCTCTATGCTTGGCAAGCTGTAGGGGAAGCAGGGGAAGAATATATCAAGATCAATTGTGATGTCCTAAATGAAAATCAGAGCAAGCTCAGCAAAGGCGTCATGGAGTTTCATAGGGGTGTGGCTACATTGAATGACCAGCTGTTTTGCACCAGCGTCAACGCACAGCTGAACATAGGAATCCTAAGGACCCTATGATCTCCAGCAGATCTTCCATTCATTTAAAAAATATATTTTTTAATGTTTTATTTATTTCTAGGAGAGAGAGAGAGAGAGACAACATGAGCAGGGGAAGGTCAGAGAGAGAGGGAGTGACAGACTCTGAAACAGGCTCCAGGCTCTGAGCTGGCAGTCAGCACAGAGCCCGACGCGGGGCTCGAACCCACGAACTGCGAGATCATGACCTAAGCGAAAGTCGGACCCTTAATCGACTAATCCACCCAGGTGCCCCAGATCTTCCATTCAAAGGACTCTTTCTGGGTCCTGTCTGGTATCTTTGCTTCCATTCCACAGGTGACCTGCTCTTCTGTGGCTTCTCCAACAGGATCATCAATGTGTTGGACACGTGTATCACCTATAAGTGCCAGAAAACACTGGAGGACCATAATGTCTTTGTGCTGGCATTCCATATCCTGGGGTGCAAGCTCCATAGCAATACAGACTATGCCACAAACTTATGACACATCTTGTAGAAGATGGCATGACAACAGTGTGCATACTGGTTTCCTTACACAGCATGCTCTTCAGAGGTTCCCTAAAGGTCATCAAGGTCTGAAGCATCTTGGGCACCCAGCTGAAGTTGAAGAAGCTCGTGGCCCTTAGCCATTGGGTGTGGGTCGTGACAGTTGCCCAGAGGTACCTGTGTAGTGACTACTACCAATGAATATCCGGAACATCTAGACACTCAACTGTATCCATACCCTACAGACATCTGGTAACAACATATATTCTATGCATGTGATGAAACACTACATTGTCTACAGCACATAGAACTCATTCATGCAGGTACCACGGACCTAAGGAGCAGGTGTAGACCCTGACAGTCCACAGGCACTATGTATGTCCTTGACGCCCTACCATACGTAAGTCTTAATCCCCTGCTATAACCAATTCCTCAGGTTCTGAAGTAGGAGCAGCATGATCTGTACATAGATCCTGCTGTCACCAGGGCAATGTGACTGTGATGGCTGTGTCCCAGGGCTGGCTCTTCTCAGGGACTGTGGACTTCACTGTGAAGATTTGGGCTTACTGACAGGGAATCCAGCTTGAGTGTTGGCTTCCTCTGGGGCAGGCTGGACACATAAGTAGTCTCAGCATGTCTGTCTGCTTTGTGGGGATAGGCGGACAGGCTCAGCCTGCCAGGCAGTACCCTCCCAGCCCTATATCAGCAAGCTTCTTGGTCCTCCTCTCAATGCTGCCAAAGCAATGCCCAGTCCCTCTCTCCAGGTGCCAGGTTGGATGCTCTCCTTGCCCCACCTCTGTCCCTACTTTGGATGGACTGAGGGTCCTTTGACCATGTTTAGATTGTATATAGATTTGATTACTTCTTGACTGAAATAAAAGCCTCCTGGAATATGAAAAGAAGAAATACTAAATTTAATCTGAACAAAAGATTTAGAGTTGGCTTTAGTTAGACAAAGTGTCTATCAAGGTTGATCAAGCCACAAATTAATATTTATAATAGTCTCTCGAGGTGTTGTCTGAGCGTGGAGAAAAAGTAAAGTGAAATAGATGAGTTGCTGATTTATGGGAGAAATAATTTTGGTGTGGAAATTTTTAGTCTTTAATGTAACAAAAATGATGTGTATCTACAAATATGAGAGTAGCAAATATACCATGGTCACTTTTATAGTCTTTGGTCTTAAAATATGTATGTGGCACATTCATATGTTCTTCAATCACATCGTCTCCCTAATATTGTGCAGTAAAATCATGTTGCAAATATAATGTGTAATGGAAAATATGTATTTGTTATTAGAGATTGATCTGCTAATATTCATACAAAGACTGCATTTAAAATATACACTTATCTCAGAGGTGGCATTTTAGTGATTCATAAGTTTCCAGCTCTAGTAAGCAATGCTCATAGCATGACCTAATGAGCACTTTAAAGTTGTATCCAATGAAATCCAACATAAGCTTCTGTGCTAGCTTAAGCAGTATGTGTGGAATTATTTCTGGGTTATGTTTTCTTATGCATGGTTTAAATCTAAGAGCTATTACACAAGAATTCTCTACCAAAAAAAAAAAAAAGTGATTCTGATCAACTCTCTGCAGTTATAAATCCCACACAGTTGGGAGAGAAATGAATGTTGTACAAAAGATTCAAATGACAACAGCTGCAGACAAGCTGTGCATCTGGCACATTCTGACTCTTGTTATAAGCACATAGTACAAGTGACAATTACTTTCCCTTAATCCTGTGATTGTGGTCTGTACAATTTGAATCATCTTTCCATAACTTTTGGGCCTCCTACAGACATCTATGTCCCAAATTTCATCTTTCATTGCATTACATCATAGCATTATAGCAGTATGCCATGACCCTATAAATTGATATTTTATGTGCTGCCTCTGTATGTGCTTAATACTGACAAAAAGAAAATTACTCATAACAGTAATAGGGTGAGACAGACAAAAAAGAATTATTTAGAAGTACCACAGCCACACTCAATTTTATAAGTGGTGGGTTTTTTTCTTGTTAGTTTCAGTTCAACAAATATTTATTATAGACTATGAGAGATAACAAAAATATAATCCCTGTATTCAAGGGGACAAAGCTTACACATGAAACATTTAAATGTAATCCAGCACAGTACTTCTGTGATATGGTATTTGGTGCAAATTTTAAGTTTTATAGATATTCTGAAATGATGCAACTAAGGGTATTTATCAGGTAAATACACATGCCTTTATGGTGGCATTCTCTTAGCCAATCACAGTAGCTGCATGTACTGAGCACATACCATTTACTAGACACCACATATGAACTCATTTAGTTATCCCAACTACTATGAGGGTCATTTAGTACTATTAGCCCATTAGGTCACAGATGAAAACAAAATTTGAGGGGATTAAATATGTCTTATTATTCCTTGCACTACGTGCAGAGAGGATTCAAGCCTCTCTTTATGATTCTAGAGTTCATTTTCTTAAGGCTTTCACTCTCTTGCCTAATCAGGTGCTAGTATACACAATGTGTGTGTGTGTGTGTATCTGTGTGTTTTTCTCTACCACCTTTACTGAGATATAATTGACATATAGCATTGTGTAATTTCAAGGTGTACAACATGCTTGATACACTTATATAATAAAATATGATTATTACCATAGTGTGAATTAACACCTCCATCACTTCACATAATTTCCATTTCTTGTCTGAAACCATTTAAGTTCTACTCTCTTAGCAACTTTCAAGTATATTGTATGGTATTGTTATCTATATCATAATGCTGTATATTAGATCCCCAGAACTTAACAACTGGAAATATATACCCTTCGGTCAGTATCTCCTCATCCCCCCCCACCTCCCCTCCTCCCACACCCAAACAGCCCACCTCTTATCCCTGTCAGGCCCTGATAATCAGCCACCATTCTAATCTCTGTTTGTATAAGTTTGACTTTTTTCATATATTTTTAAACATTTCTCAACATTTGTAGAGAAATTTTGCAATTTGGGACATTTTCAATGTCTGGAGAAGGTTTTGCTTTCATGACTGAAGGAGGAGCTGTTACTCATCGGGTGGGTGGGACCCAGAGTCCCTGCTTATCCCCCTGCACTGTAAGAGCAGCTAGCTCCTTACAACAAGGAGACCTTGGCTAGATCATTCTTTGTTGCAGAGGGGTGTCTTCTGCACAGTTGCTTATTTAACCACACTCTGGCCTCTACACATTTACATTGCATTAGCATTCCTTCCTCCAGTTATGACAACCAAAAATATCTGTAGATATTAACAAATATCCCCTGATGGTTGGGTGGATAACATCCTTGTTTGACAGCTACTGCCCCAGAGTAATTCTCTCACAGAAAAGTGAGGAAGACAGAGAATTAGCCTTGCCCAGATAGTCATATTTCATGTAGCTAAAAGAAGAGCAAACAAGGTTCTTTCCTGAAACAGAGCATCAGGAAATTAATTTTGCCTAGCTCAGTTAATGGAGTCTTCACCATAATGTGGCTGTAAAATAGATTTTAAGGACAAATAGGGTAATACCAGTCATAGAGAATAAGGGAAGTTATTTGATTGAAAGGGAGAAACTCGTACAAAGTCCTAGCAGAGGTTAAAAATTTGACAAATGCAGGAAGTGAGAGCATGTTCATGCGGCTCATCAATAGAGTGAGAGTAGGTATGATAGTTAATTTTGTGTGTCACCTTGACTGGACCACAGGATTCCCAGACATTTAGCAAAATATTATTCTAGGTATGTCTGAGAGGGTGTTTCAGGTTAACATTTGAATCAGTAGATTGGGTAAAGCCAGTGTCCTCCCTGATGTGAGCGAGCCTCCTACAATCAATTGATGATCTGAATACAACAAAAAGGCTATGTAAGGGGAAATGTCTGCCTTATCACTTAGGCTGGGGCATTGCAACAGCCTTCAAACTCCTATTTAAACATTGCTTTTGAGCCTGCTAGCTTGCAGACTGGAATTTACATCATCAGCTCTCTTCTTCTCAGACATTCAGATTCAGACTAGTGTTACACATCTGTTCTCCTGGGGTCCCCAGTCATAATCACATAATCATGTGAGCCAATCCCTTATAATAAATCTCCTTAAATCTCTCTCCCTTTTTCTCTGTCACTATGTATATATTATAAATATATATAATAACCACAAGTAAGGTGAAAAAACACATTTTCTATTGAAGTATACACATCCTACTCATTCTATTTCTTTGGAAAACCCTGGCAAATAAAGTAAGTGTGATTACTGTAGCAGAGAGACCATGCTAGAGAATGGGGCTGGAGTCAGACTCCTCAGGACTCATGTAATAAGCCGAAACATATTAAGTTAATTTTTGAAATTCCTTTTAAGTTTACTTATTTATTTTGAGAGAGACAGAGTGCATGCATAAGCTGCAGAGGGACAGAGAGGAGAGACAGAATACCAAGCAGCCAGATGTAGGGCTCAAACTCACTGTGAGATTATGACCTCAGATGAGATCAAGAGTTGGATGCTTAACACACTGAGCCACCCAGGCACCCTAGCTTAATATTTAAGTTATATTTTAAAATATGTACTCTGAAGGAAACATGAACTAATATAAAATTTCAATATGTTTGTTATTTTCTATGTGTTATTTACCGAAGTGAGGAATACCAATATCAGGTTAGATATGCTAGTTCATGAATTTATTGGTTTGAGGAAAAGGGTTTTATTGACAGTGTAGAATAGAACCAGGTTGGGATAGGCTGGAGGCTGAATGAAAAGTCCTTTTGGTAGAAGTGAGGCAAGAGATGATAAGGATATGTATGAGTTGCTAATCATAGAATTAAGGAAGGATGGTTTAGGCAAAGGGGACGACATGTAGGGGCTATAATAAAGAGCAGTATTGGGGTAACAGTAACTTTTCCCCATTCAACAGTGTATCATATAATCTACTCTTTGTATCTCAACATGGCTTCAAAGAGGTCATATTTATGTTTCATTTTCCCAAGAGCAAGCATTAATTGAAAAAGTTAACAATATATCTGTTTTCTTCACTTAAGTCCTTGCAGACAGTTTCTAAACCAGGCAAGTAACATACAATTCAAATACATAAGATAACTATCCCCTTCTACTTTGCTCTTGGTACCAAGTAAGAGCTTAAAGGAGCTCTTCTACTCCTAAATGAATGTGCAGGTTCTTGCTTCTTACACAGAGCAACCAACTACAGTTAAATATTTCAAAGAACACTTATTTGGAGGGCCAGATTTCCCCCGCTGGAAAAAATAATTATGGAACTTTGATAACTAGACAAATTATTATCCAAAATTATCCACATTTCTCTCCATGAGCTACATAACACATGTCTAGTAAGAAAACAAAAATAAGAGCTAAAAGTTAGCAAGCAAGAAGGTTTTCTTTTTCTCTGTATTTTATCTGAGTTAACTGAGTGAGTCCAATAAAACGTTTCAGGCAATCATTCCTGAATTATTATATGCTCCTGACTACCCTCTGGAGACACATACACTGACAGAAATACAGGTGGCTGTGGAGCACTTCACTTAATTGGACCAATGTTATGAGCTAACATTAAGCTCTAGTATGAGAGACATTGTTTTGGCAATTCAGAAAATCTAAGATTTTTACTAACGGGCAAGTAAATAACTGTCTGAATCACATTTCTCATGATCTTTAGAATGGCTCCGGGCAAAAATGTGAATTAAAAGTCTGTCTTAGCAGTTCTCACCACGCCACCTATCAAACCCCTCTTGGTAGAAAAGACTTAAACTGCTCTATGTACAAATGTGCCCAATTGAAAATCAGTGTGTTATTTCTCTTAAGTATAATGTTTTAAATCTTATTTGTGGTTATAAAATAAAAAGTTCTGTTCAGTTTAAAAGACTCACGTTTTCAAAGCAGGTAGGTTAAACACTGAGCTGGCATAGATAGCTTTCAGCCTCCCTCACTCTAGCTTTTGCCGTCAGGCTGACCACAGAATATGGCTTACCACTTAAGACACAGGTGGACTGTGATAGAATGTTGCAGAGATATCATAGAAAAGAGGGGAGAAAGAAAAGAGAGTAATTAGACATTGCAGAGCTATAAGAGCTCCTGGGAAGTTAGGTAGAAACCATAGTTATGCCCTCCTGCACTCATCTTTTATTTTAAGAATGTCAAAGATGCGGAGATTTGTGCTGTGTTCCTGGATTGATAAATTGACCCTACTTGATTTCAGAGCAGCTATGGTATGTTGCTGAAAGACGTATTTATTATTTTATACTTTCCTCTGAATTATTCTTATAAATCACATTTCAAAAGGCAGGTTTATGAAAAAACTATGTATTGATATAAAGTATATCATTATAAGTATTCACTAATATATATATATTATATAATATATATATATATATATATAAAACATGGAAATCATGTGAGAATATAAATATTTAATAAGTTTAGTAACAATCTTAATAATTCATTCTCATATACAACAGAACCTGAAAGAATATCATTTCAGACTGAATTTGAGAACCAAACACCAATGCATTTAATGCTGATCTATGGTCTATCACTCACCAAAGAAAAAATACCCTCTTCCAGTGCACCCAAGTTTTGTTTTTTTCCATTCTTTATAAAAGCTGACATATCAAATAAAGTTTAATCAGGAAATGCAAAAGAAATCAATCAATTTTACTTTTATAGAGACTATGAGATAATGTCAACACTTCCTCATCCCCCAGGCTAAACTGTTTTAAATGTTTAGCTAATATAAATGTTAATGCTATTGTACAATAAAAAGAACCAAGGTTCCATTGAGAAAGATCTAAATCTAGGACTGGGACAGGAAATGTAAAGATGAACCATGATCATTTTCTTGGGATAGGAGGGAAGAAGTGCTTAACAAAACAAAACAAATCCCAAACAAACAAAACAAAACAAAACAAAAACACAACTGATGGGATAATGTCAAAGTAACACAGAAGTTTAATGAAAAAGCTTCCAATGTCCAAAGTCAGAAAGAAATTAGCAACAAAGTAAATAACATATTATCAAATTATAACCTACAATATAAATGTGTGTCCATAGACCCATACTGACATAAAAAAATAATTGAATAAATAAATGAATGGGGAGTAATAGACAAATCTACCATGAAGAAAAATTCTAAATAATTTGTATAGATACTTACCTATCAAAGAGATGGAGTACAAATCCTTACACCTTGAGTGAAGACTGCATGTAGTGAGATACTTCAAAAAAAGATGATATGTGCACAGGGAGAAACAAGTAACTACACAGTGGAGAAATTTGACAAATGTCAGCCAGATGGTCAAGTTTAATATGAACAATGATAAATTATGCTGATGTATGTACCCTTGATATGATGTGATGAGAATGTTACTGTACTACAGCAGTCCTTCATTGCAAACTCATAACCCAGATAAATCATGAGTAAAACATCAGACAAATCTAATTGAAGGCTATTCTTCAAAATACCTGACAAGTACTTTGCAAATTATCCAGATTCTCAAAAACAAGAGAAGTCTGAAAAATTGCCCACAGCCAACTGAAATAAAAGGGGACATAATGATACAGTGTGGGACATATAGATACAGATACATAATGATACAGTGTGGGACCTAAAATCTTGTACCTAGAAGGGAACCTTAGGTAAACACTACAGAAATGTGGTCAAATTGTTGACTAAATGTATTGATATTAGTTCATTAACTCGTAAGATGTCATACTAAGGAAAACTAAGTGTGAGGTATATGGAAACTCTGGACTTTTATTTGCATTTTTTCCTGAAAAAACTAAAATTATTCTGAAATAAAAAATAAAATTAAAAATTAATTGCATTTATTAAAAATTAAAATGTAATTACAACTTATTTCTTCCCTTTTCCTTGATCCAACCTCCATACAAAAGTTTAAAGTTCTAGATCTAGGGATAAAAATACTAGAAGATATATGCCTGCTCTTCATTTGCTCTTTCCACATTTCAAATATTTACATTTGGTACTCTTAATTAAAAATTTGAAACACTTGGGGACGCCTGGGTGGCTCAGTCCATAAAGCATCTGACTTCTGCTCTGGTCATGATCTCATGGTCTGTGAGTTCGAGCCCAGCGTCAAGCTCTGTACTGACAGTTCAGAGCCTGAAGACTGCTTTGCATTCTGTGTCTGGCTCTCCCCGACTTTCTTTCTTTTTCTCTCTCTCTCAAAAATAAATAAACATATTTTTTTAAAAAAAATCACCAAAAAAATTTGAAACATTTTGGGGCGCCTGGGTGGCTTAGTCGGTTAAGCGTCCGACTTTCGCTTGGGTCATGATCTCGCGGTTCGTGGGTTCGGGCCCCGCGTCGGGCTCTGTGCTGACTGCCAGCTCAGAGCCTGGAGCCTATTTCAGTCTGTGACTCCCTCTCTCTCTGACCCTCCCCTACTCACGCTGTCTCTGTCTCTGCTAGAATTAAAAAAAATTAAAAAAAAATTGAAACATTTTGTCTTAATTATTTCCCCTCAAATTTTTAAAAGCATATTTGGTGTCCAAAAAATATTATTAAGGGAGGATAAGGTTCCAAAAATACATTTAAATACCTTTGCATCTCATAGTTGTGAGTTCGAGCCCCATGTCAGGCTCTGTACTGACAGCTCAGAGCCTGGGACCTGCTCTGGATTTTGTGTCTCCTTGTCTCTCTGTTCCTCTCCCATTCGTGCTCTGACTCTCTCTCTGTCAAATAAATAAATAAATAAATAAATAAATAAATAAATAAATAAATAAATGGAAAAGGAAAACTCTGTAGAAATGTATAGATTTATTTACTATATTTATAAATCAGTATAAGAACAATCTTTTTAATTTATACTAAAAATACTAAATTCCTTACTCTACATAAAAGCAGTATTTTCCATTAAAATGTTATTATCATCAGGAAAAATCTGATCCTTTAGACTATGAATTACTTCAATATAAAATTTTCTTTAAGAATTATTCCTAAAATTTCTTATTTTCTTTCACAGTAGTTCAACTGTCACATGACAGTTTTCTTATAATTCTAGGAATACTGTGGTTGTTTCCATTAAATTAGAGTACTTTGGTCTAAATTAAACTAAGAATTATTTCTATATGTTTAAATAAACTTCTGAGTAAAATATTACAATTCAATACTCTATAAAATTTATTACGTCAGCACAATTCTACTTACAGCTATGTTACATATTAGTTTTGAGCCTTCTGTTTACTGAAGGATATAGGACATTTATGTATCTTGGTTATTAATGATTAAGCTTATTTGGGTCGTTGCTGTGGCACATTCCAGTTTGTACCTGTCTGGTGAATTGCAGGACTTGCTTCTTAAGACGTGTCTGGGATTTCCTGAAGAGCGTTCCAGAAGAGAATCTATGATAAAGGAAAACTTGAGTATATATAATTTGATCCAGTAAAAATGTCTCACACCTCAAAAAGGCACAGGAGTCATCATATACAGTCTTATCTGCCCCTCAGAAATATGCCTCGTCTAGTTCCATAAACAAGTGAATAGATCCTAGAGAAAGGACCATTAATTAAATTAGGAACAGCGTAGTTCAGCTGGATGACTCAGTCGGTTAAGAGTCCAACTTTGGCTCAGGTCATGATCTCATAGTCCGTGGGTTCCAGCCCCGTGTGGGCTCTGGGCTGACAGCTCAGAGACTGGAGCCTGTCTTCGGTTTCTGTGTCTCCCTCTCTTTCTGACCCTCCCCTGCTCAAGCTGTCTCTGTCTCTCTCAAAAATAAATAAAACATTAAAAAAAACCCAAATATTTTCTCCCAGATTTCAGCTTATCTCCTCATTCTGTTGACACTGTTTTTCACAAAGCATAAGTCCTTCATTTAATGAAGTCCATCTTATCAATTATTTCTTTCATTGGTCATGACTTTGGTGTTGTATATAAAAAGTCATACCCAAATCAAATCTAGAATTTTTTAATGTTATTTTTTAGGATTTTATAGTTTTACATTTTACATGTCGGTGCGTGATTCATTTAAAGTTATTTTTTGGGAACAGTGTAAGGTTTGTGCCCAGATACATTTTTCTGTCATGTGGATATTCAAATGTTGTAGCAGCACTTGTTAAAAAGACTATCTCTACTCTATTTGTATTGCCTTGCTCCTTGTCAAATATCAGTTGACTACATTTATGTGGGTTGATTTCTGCGCTGTCTGTTCTGTGCCACTGATCTATGTGATATTCCTTTGCCAATATCATACTGTCTTTATATGATAAATCTTTGCACTATAAGAAATAACCTATTAAAATTTGAAGTTGATTATCTTTTGGCCTAGATTAATTTATTATTCTTAATCATTAATTTACTGGCTTCCAAAGCTACATATTTAGGATTTTTCTTTCTTTCAATAATAATATACTGTGCAGAATTTTATTGAAAATAAGAAAAAAAAACATTACTTTGTTAGGAGGAAAAGAAACTTGTTGGGGCGCCTGGGTGGCTTAGTCGGTTAAGCGTCCGACTTTCGCTTGGGTCATGATCTCGCGGTTCGTGGGTTCGAGCCCCGCGTCGGGCTCTGTGCTGACTGCCAGCTCAGAGCCTGGAGCCTGTTTCAGTCTGTGACTCCCTCTCTCTCTGACCCTCCCCTGCTCACTCTCTCTCTCTCTCTCCTAGAAATAAATAAAACATTTAAAAATAAATAAATAAATAAATAAATAAATAAATAAATAAATAAAGAAGAAAAGAAACTTGTTTTATTCCCTGAACTAGTATAACATTATATTTTCAATAAATATTATACAGCTTTTAAAAGCTTTGGGATACCCTAAAGTATTCTTTAATTGTTTCATTTGTTTCATATTGCATATTATAATAGTACCTAAAACAATAGATTTGCTCACACTGTTGGGAAATGCACATGCATTTTCACAAACTATTTCAAATACACACCCTTATATATAAGTACTGCACTCTGTTTCCTCAAGAATGATTGAGTTTGACTATGTTTGAAATTGTTTCAAAATTCAAAATTCTATCTATCACAATTGAAATATTTTTTGTTTTTATTTGGGCCCGTGTTGATTTACCTCTCTTCAATGTCTCTCTGAAGGGGTTCAGAACAGCCCCCCAGAATGTGCCACTTTGGCATGTGGATTATTTTGAGCTGGAGGCACTTGAGACCCTGCAGATTCAAGAGAAACTTTTGTCCCTCACTTAACCACACAGAAGAATCTAAATTGGGAACCTTTCCCAGAATAAGGGTTATTAACAGAGATAAATTTTTATCTGAGTGACACAGCTATATGGTAGAGCAAACATCTAATTACCAAATACCTGCTCTTCTTATCACCTTGTGTCATGCATTCCTTCCCAGGATCCTGCCCCCTTGTTCTTAGTTAAGAGTGACATATAAGCCTCATTTTGCCTGACTGCCTTTGGAATTTCCATGTCTGTGGATTTCCCCTACGTATGCTCTTAAATGTGATTTTCTCTTGTTAATCTTTTTCCTGTCAATCTGCTTCTTAGTCCAGCCGGAAGCAGCTTCGAGGGGATAGAAATTCTTGCTCCCCAACATCTCCTTATCATTTCCATTCATAATGGAATTTTACTGCTGCATCTTCTCTTTTCTCAACTGTTATCTACCTCCAAACTTCTAAGTCCGAGCATGCTAGTCAATATTCTTCTTCATTAAATTGCCAAATACAAACATTCTTTCCTATTTTTAAATTCTGAGGTTCTGATTTCAGGCAAGAGAATACTCCACTGACTTACAGTCTACAAGTTTAAGAGTAGAACAATTTCAGGAATTCCTTGGGCCTCCCTGTCTTAACAAAATACATGGAAAGGGATGATAACAGATAGAGATAGAGATAGAGATAGAGATAGAGATAGAGATAGAGATAGAGATGACTGAGCAAATTATAGCTGTTGGCTCATGTTAGGAGCCAGTCTCCATTGATTTTTAGTGCGTGTGCTCCTTGCTTACCCTAAAGCTGATTAAAAGACAGTAGTGCCCTTTTTATGTTTTGTGTTGGGACACCAGAATTTTATTCATTTCAGATCTATCCCATGATATATTTGATATTTTCTAACCCATGAAACAGAAGGGGGAAATCCAGACATTAAAATATCTTGATATTTCTGGGCATTTAGAACCACTATTACATAAAAGTAAAATATTGCTATATATAAAGAATAGTTGGAGTTTGTGAAACATGAAAATGTGAGACTTACAGAGAGCCTTTACAAATTAGACATTAATTTAATTTTGAAAACTATATAACTCAAGATAGACTCTGCTATTTGTCCAAATAGTACATGGGGAAAGGTATTTTAAATGATCTATTTTGTAGCTTCTTATATGCTGACATTTAAAATATTTTAGCATTATCATAAAATATTTTAAATAAATAAATGATATGCAAGCTTCCTCAGAAAATAATAAAATGTATTTCCATATAAGTAGACTTTATCATGATAAGGTATGTGAAAGTAAAAGGCATAAACTATTAAACTTGTTTTAAATCTAATGCTTGAGGGGCGCCTGGATGGCTTAGTCGGTTGAGTGTCCGACTTTCGCTTGGGTCATGATCTCGCGGTTCGTGGGTTCGAGCCCCGCATCCGGCTTTGTGCTGACTGCCAGCTCAGAGTCTGGAGCCTGTTTCAGTCTGTGACTCCCTCTCTCTCTGACCCTCCCCTGCTCACGCTGTCTCTCTCTCTCTCTCCTAGAAATAAATAAAACAAGAACAACAACAATCTAATACTTGACTTCCCTCAGGTATAAGATATTTCAATATGTGGTTTTAAAAGTGATTACAGATTAATTTCTATATGTAAAACACTCTCCCTCCCCCCCCCCAAAAAAAACCCACTTGGAATGTAGGTAATAGATGAGAAGAAGAGACTCATAATTAGGAATAAAGGCTTTATATTTTTGACTAAAATCAGAGAAATTAAATTACAGTTAGGATATGAAGATAATAATGGCTAGGTTAATTTATTAACAATTAAAAAGTTACAATTGACACCAAGATAGGCAATGCATACTTCACTGACAAATTTTACTCAAGTTCATTTATGGTTTTACTTGTAAATCAACCCACTATTAAGAGTCCCTTCTAACAACAGTCTCCAGAATCTGCCCCAATTGGAATGCAACAGGGACTCCCATTTGCCCCACACCTCCCTCATCTTCCCCACCCCAAATCTCCTTCACTGTTGTCATAATAGAAACTTTAGCCATCTCCTCTCATGTCTCCTGGTGTCTTTGGATAATACCTGATGGTCATAAAATGACCAAGAATTTATCTTATTTGATTTTACCCTATATGCCATTTAGAGTAATAATTATTGTTGTAGAACTAGCTCTCTGTTCTTGGGGCCTGACTTTCCTACTGTACAGCACATCTGAGCCACCATCTTGGAGCTGTGAGTGGACACAGAGGTCTAGTTTTGGAGTGACACTTCTCCAAAAGTAAGTAGACTTTTGTAGACCAAAGTAAGACACTGGAAGAGTGGTGGGCTCCTGTCCTGTTGGCTTGTTCTGCCTGGAGCAGAACATTTGCCCTATTAGCAAGCTGGTATGATGGCAACCCAGTGCCCACTATCCTTAGCCTATCAAACCTGGGCTAGAGCCTTATCTCTACAAGTGGAAACTTGGTCGCAGAAGGTCTTGGCTGCACTTCCCTTTATCTATCCTCTGTAACACTTAGCTGAGTGGAATGAGAAATGCCTCTCTCATAGAGGCACCATAGCCATCAACTTGAAGTTGGGGGAAGGAAGGAGGTCTGTGTTCTGGGATGCACTCATCCAGAGGGGATTTTCTATTCTGCTGAACTAGGAGAAGGAAGAGAAGGAGCATTCTGTGGTTTTAAATACCACCCTTCTTACTGAGTTTTAGCAGGTATTTTTAAAATAAAGCCTTCTGTATTTTCTGTATGCTCTTAGGTCAACTTTTTAAAAGAATTTTCGCCAATTATGCCTGTTTCATTGGGCAGCAAGTTCCTATAGCACTTTACAAATCTATGTTGAAAGTAGAACTCTCTTATGAAAACCTTTCATGGTGATACAGTTAAAATAAATGTATGCAAACCATATTATGCTTACCTGATTTAAAAATACACAGGCAACAGAATGTTGCATACCTTTTTAAAAGAGTTTGTGTATATTATTTTATATAAAAAGTCTTCTTTTGCTTGGGATTTAAAATATTTAATAGTCCATTTTAATCCTCATTATTTTGTTCCTTAATATATATGTATTTTCCCCTTCATAAATAATTGCAACTGAGGGGAATTAGGAAGCATTCCTAATTCATAGAGCATGTAAGTGGTAAAGCCAGAATTCAATCCCCATTATATCAAAATTGAATTGATTGTTCATTGTTGCTATGCTCTAATGAGTTTATGGATCAAATTAATGTGATTAATAAAAAGTAAACACATTCAAATGTGTTTTTCAAAGTATCCAGTATAGATTATCTTATTCTCTCATGAAGTTTGTGGCTAGATCATCTCTAATAGGACCAATTTATTTGCACTGATGTGGTATGCAGATTATTTTGAGCTGAAAATATCAGAACAAAGAGAAGCTACAAAAAAATTAAACAGAAATATACAAAAAAAAAACCCTAGTCTGAACTTCTTTTGCAAACTTAAGCAAAGCTCCCTTCCCCCATAAAAAAATCCATTATAATTCTCCTTTCCTAAAGGTTTATAGCCAGAAAGGAGAGGGACCACTCATGCCTGAATGATAATTTCATAAACATAACCTATTCAAAACTTTCCTTGACTTCTACTTGTTTCCCTTTCTTGTTTCTCATTAGTTTCCCATCATTTGCTTTCTCTTGAGGTTCCAACTCCCTTTCTTGTTACGATGATACGTAAACCTTTAATTCTAGCTTTTCAGGGAGTCACCTGTCTATGTGCTGCTATGTAGGAGAATACAGTTTGCTTTCTGTACTGCTGCTCTGCCTTTTGTCCATTTACCCAGAGTCCCAACCACTAAATCACTAAACCTCAGATGGCAGGTGGAAAGGTTATTTTCCTTCCAACTTCTGTTTTGGAAACTATATTGCTGCACCATGGTGACCAGATCTACCAGACAGCAATAGTTCCGACTAGAGAGCTATGAGGAGACTAATTTGACCTCAATTTGAAAATTAGTCACTGGCAGAATAAGATCCTGATTCTGAGGCAGCCAGTGCACATAAAGATGTCTTGGAATGTTTTCAAAAGGAGGAAACAAGCAAGAGTATGTAGTAAATCCAATTGTTAGGGCTAAAGGATAGACTACTGATTCTAAGGGAAGCAAAACACTGAAAATAATAGAAAGATTTATTTGTGCATTAAATCAAAGTCAAATTAATCAAATGATGTAAAAAATTCCTCACTGAAATTTTGTCACTCTAAATATGATGCTTTTTTTTTTTTTTTTTTTTTACATGGTGAATGTATCTCAAAAACCCTATGGGAAAATTTGGGGATGATAGATGTCCTCCCCAAATTTCTAGGATCTGGTTACCAAATTATCTTTTCATGATAAATACTTGGTACAAAATCTTTCTTCTGTTGAATTCATTTAGATTACTAATTATCACACAACTCCTTATATGCTGTCTCTATACCGTAACATAGTCTGACAAGGTACTGGATCCCTTTATCTAAATTTTAAAACGACCACAAAATAACATCATGAGAGGATCAGGGACATGGCATAAATAAAGATTTTGAGTGATAAAAGTTTACAGCATAACATTTTAAAGAGATTTAAAATATGTTTCTCTAAAATCCTGATTAGTTTATAGTTACCTATAAATTTGATATAGTTTAACATATTTTGTCCATTTTCTTCTCTAGTGATAACTAAAATAATATTTTCACAAGAATAATTTATTCATTTACATTTAACCTCTTAAACTTGAAGGGAATAATTAACTTCAGAACCATTCTACTCTACCCTGTGAAACATGCAACATTTATGGAAACTAAAAATTATCTGCCTTTATATCCCCACGATGTAAGTGAGTACATTTTACAGCTCAGACCTTCTTGGTAATGCCTTAAGCACAAATTAAGATATCCAATATGCTAAAGAAGATCCTGTAGATTTTATATCAGAGGGTTTATAGTAAGAGATCCACAGTTTATATGAGATAAAATAAATAACATTTTCTTATGATCATAATGTGATAGCACATTATTTCTCAGTAGATACACAAGTATGTATAGTCTGCTATGTATAGCATTAACCTCTTTACATCTCGTATTTATTCTACTGATTGATTCATACCTAAGTCTCATTTTGAAGGTCCACTTTAACCCTCACTTTAATATAAACTAATTCTCCATTATAATTTTTTTAATGTTTATCTGTTTTTGAGAGAGAGAGAAACAGACAGAGAGACAGAGAGACAGAGGGGAGCAGGGGAGGGACAGCGAGAAAGGGAGACACAGAATCCCAAGCACACTCCAGGCTCTGAGCTGTCAGCACAAAGCCTGACACAGGGCTTGAACCCATGAACTATGAGATCATGACCTGAACTGAAGTCTGATGCCTAAATGACTAAGCTGCCCAGGTACCCCTTGATTCCCCATCATAATCTCTCATTCAATTCTTTATTTTCTCTTGTGTATCATAATAATTTGAATTGTTATCATATTTAAATAATATTTAACATGTTTCCCTATCAGTATAGTTTAAGCCTCATAAAGTGCAGACTCTGTATATTGTATCACCATGTTATAGAATCTCAAAGTTATTTATAATGTGAATGAATATCTAAATAACTCTTTTTCAATTATTTGCTTTCATAATTTTAATACAGGATTCATGCATTTAGGATTTTCAGGGTTTATTTTTTTCTCTCAGTATGATTAATGATGTTATGAGATACATGAATTTTTACATTTGCATATTTGTTTTGTTTTACTCATTTTCTCATTTGTTAAAGTGTTGCAGATGTGGTTTTGTGTGGCACCAAATTAATTTGCATAAAGTTGCTATATTAAGTCACATCCATATGCTACGATAAAAAATTGCAGTTAATTTGTCCTTCGTTGATAAATTAAGAAAAAAACATTAGTTATAAACAAAGCAAATTTGCATTTACCTCATTAGTGCACAAGGAAAAAACCATTTAGACCATTTGAGATTATTTTGCAATTATAAAAATTAACTTAATGAAGACATATCTTTGTATCTTTTTCTTTTCTATGCCTGGTTTTCTCAAATTTGCTCCATTTTAGATTTATGTTGGCCCTGTCCTCAACATAAAATCCAGATACCATTGTGACCTATTGAATATAATTTCCATAGGAATGATGAGAGGATGTAAATGTCTCTATAAATTTGTATAAACCAAATTTGATACAAACTCTAACTTTCATAGCACTTTAAGTGCCCTAACACACACACTCACATTGAAACACACACACACGCATATGAAAATAAAATCTGAAGGAGAAAATTAACTACACAACAACAGTAGCAAAAATCAGGACTACTTAGGCTTTTGTCATTGCATCTGAAAATATTTATTTAATATGCTTTTAATTTTGTCTAAGTTTATTAAAGCCAATTACTGAAAGAAGGGAAGAAGGAGTAGAAAGGAGTAAGACAGACAAAAGAGAGAGACAGAGACAGAGAGAGGAAACATAGACATTCTTGAGCAAATATTGAGACATTCCTTATGGGTAACACAGGTTTCTGGACATTTTGTGGATACACTGACTACCTCTATCCCCGACTATTTTCAAAGATATCTGTTTAGCAGTCAGGATAAGAAGATAGAAACTGTCTCCCTTTGGAGCTGTCATGATTACTGCCTTTTATTAAAAAATTGAGTTTCCTAAACTAAGGATGTTTTTCATATAATGCAAACTAGTCCACTGGCCTGTATCCATTTGGACCCATCCGATTTACTTCCATGGACCTTAGTGGCATAGGGGGCTAAGGAGAAACCCTGAATGTGCAGGCTGCTTTCATTGCCATTAGCAATAAAATTCTTTGTCTCTGACCCATGTCTCATGTTTTGTCCACATCTATAAACCTGTAGCAAACTATCTCGTGAGTAAAACAAAGTTACACATCTTCATGTTCCTTGACAGTTTTAACAATGGTGATGGAATGCTGATATTAGTATTTCTGGAAAAAAGAATGTAGGCTTTTTATAGGTTGATTAATGGAATTTGAAGTAATTTCATCAAAACTGATAGTGAATATATTGTCCAAAGTGTTATAGTCTACTGGGTAATAAATAATCTTCTGCTTTATTTCTTGTAAATGTGGACAAATTTGGGATGAGATTGGATGTTGTACTAAACAGTAAGTTCAAAGACAAGTGACCAAATGGTGTCCTAATTGTTGATAACCCTTTGGGAGTAGTTCTTCCCAATCACTCAGACTCAACTCCACCCTGTTTTAACAAGTTACATTAATTTCCATTCTGAGTAGATCAGAAGTTCTAAGCCATTTCAGACAACAATTACAGGTTCATCCTCAGCATAGAATCACCAGATAACTATATCACCATAGTGATGGTGGTGTGATGGTATCTGGAGACATTTTATAGGTGGTATCCATGAGATATGAGTGACTTAGGGTCACTTGTTATTGTTTTTATTAGAACTGACATTAAGGTTATAGAGAATGGCTATCAAATCATCATCTAAACTGTCTGGTTGACAAAATATCATCATCAATGGCTTCCGTCTCCAGTACCTATTAGGGTCTGCAGGATTTTCTCATCAGATGCCAGTGTTACTGTTCCTCCACTGCCACAAAATTGGCAATTTGTGAAAAGAAAAACTGTAAATACATATTGTTTTAATAGCAATAGATGATGCTTACACCACAAGTTTTAGTGGGAAAAGTGACACATAACCAACCATTTATAGAGAACAAGTACTACCTGAGCTCAATTACATTTAATGCATGTGATTCAAAAAGTGGGAGAAAAGATATTTTTAATATTTTAAAAAGATGAAGATATCCTTTACTTTTAATTTTTTAATTTTTTATTTATTTCTGAGAGACAGAGAGAGAGAGAGAAGGGGAAGGTCAGAGAGAGAGGGAGACACAGAATCTGAAACAGGCTCCCGGCTCTGAGCTGGCTGTCAGCACAGAGCCCGAGGCAGGGCTTGAACCCATGAACCTTGAGATCATGACCTGATCTGAAGTCGAATGCTTAATTGACTGAGCCACGCAAGCGCCACAAAGATATATTTTAATTTTAAAAAAGATATCTTTTGTTTACATCTGAGCTGTGGCATTATATGTGACTCATATTTTGTTCATTAACCTTTTTAAAATTTTCTTTAATGTTTATTTATTTTTGAGAAAGAGAGAGACAGAGTATGAGCAGGGGAGGATCAGAGAGAGAGGAAGACACAGAATTCGAAGGAGGCTTCCGGCTCTGAGCTGTCAGCACAGAGTCCCACATGGGGCTCGAACCCACGAACCGTGAGATCATGACCTGAGATGAAGTCATATGCTTAATCAACAAAGCCACCGAGATGCCCCTCATATTTTATTCATTTAAAAATGTATTTTTATTTACTTAATTTTTCATTTTCTTAATTTAAATTTTTAAAATTTTATGAGTTTATCATTCAGGTATATTAAAGCTATTTTAAGCTGGGATTGTTTTGCATTCAGGTAAAATGTTATGTCTTAATATATGAGGTTAGTTATTAGAATCTAATTGTTTATTAGCAGACAATTTCACTTCATTCAGGTATATTTTATATAATATGATTTTCAGACCTATTATCTCCCTTGTGTCATTCCTGATATCAAAATATTCTGTATCTTATCTGAATCTCAGAACACTGTTTTGCCTTTATATTTTTAATGCTCTCAAAAATCAAAATGAAGTTGAATGGTTCAAAAAACTTCCATTCAAATATATAAAAAATGATCAGCACAATTTGTAACATCATTAAGGAGGACACAAAATGGAATAGAGGAAAAACCAAACTGTGTATTTGGATGTGCAACACCTATAATTAAATCTCATTTTCATGTGATATATTAATCAGTACTTAAAAATCACTTATCAATTTATACATTATGAATAAAATCATGAAATGATATATATATATTTATTTTATATATCAAATTTGCATAAGCAATATCACTTCTTTATGGCTCCAACATGCCCTCATGTAGAATATTTGGTAGCAGCGATTAGACTATCATCAATACTTAGTTTTTAAAAAAAAATTTAATGTTTATTTTTGAGAGTGAGAGAGTAACAGAGCATGAGCAGGGGAGGAGCAGAGAGAGAGGGGACACAGAATCTGAAGCAGGCTCTAGGCTCTGAGCTGTCAGCACAGAGTCCAGTGAGGGACTCGAACTCATAAACTGCAAGATCATGACCTAACCTGAAGTTGGATGTTTAACTGACTGAACCACTCAGGTGGGAAAGAGAGAAAATCATGCACTCTCATATTTGAGGGGGAGGGGTGAAGGGAGAGGGAGACAGAACCTTAAGCAGGCTCCACACCCAGCATGGAGTAGGAGGTGGGGCTCAATCTTAGGCACCTGAGATGATGACCTAAACTGAAATCAAGAGTCAGATGTTTAACCACTGAGACATCCAGGCACCCCAATACTTAAGTTTTTATACAATTCTTTTTGTGATTCTGAAGATTACATATACATATACGATTTTATTTTATAGAGTCTAATTTAATTCGTCCATATTTTGCAATTATATTGTCAGTTTAATGATAAAACATAATGTTTAATTAAAAGATTGTTCAAATTGATATTTCTTTCACTCCCTTTCCTTTTCCCTTTCAATGGTCAAATAAAAAAGAAAATTTCTTCTTTCCTCTTCCTTATTTTATTCTATGTAGAATTCCAATTAGAACTGCATTTTTTATGAATAGGTGATTTTTCAGTCTGATGAGAGTCTACTAGGAACAGTAGCTTTCTGTGAACAAAGCATAAGCCTGGAGAAGTTGTGCTAATGAATGAGGAAAAGAGGAGTATGTTTAAGATGTGTTTCCACATAGAGCAATTTCTCATACTTGAGTTGTAACACCAGTCCAGATGTTATAGAACTCACTAACCCTTTGTGATCATAAAACAATTTTTTAATAGCTTTGTTGGGATATAATTGATATATAAAAATTGAAAGTATTTGGGGCACCTGGGTGGTTCAGTTGGTTGAGCATCCGACCCTGGGTTTAGGCTCAGGTCATGATCTTGTGTTTCATGGATTTGAATCCCCCTGGGATTCTCTCTGTCTCCCTCTCTCTCTGCCCCTCTTTGGCTCATGTGCTCTGTCTCTGTCTCTGTCTCTCTGAAAATAAATAAATAAATTTTATTTAAATATTGGAAATATTTAATGTATATAATTTGATGAGTTTGAGCATAAGCATATACCCATGATATCATCATCATAATCAAAATAACAATCATATCCATCACTTCCAAAACTTTCCTTGTCCCTTTGTCACCATAACCCCTGCTACAGCTGCTGCTGCTGCTTCTTCTTCTTCTTCTTCTTCTTCTTCTTCTTCTTCTTCTTCTTCTTCTTCTTCCTCTTCTTCCTCTTCTTCCTCTTCCTCTTCCTCTTTTTCTTGTGGTAAGAACATTTATCATGAGATCTACCTTCTTAACAAAATTTTAAGTGTACAAAACCATATTTTTAGCTATAGACATTGTTTTGTATAGCTGATCTCTAGAACTTATACATCCTGTATAACTGTAGCTTTACACCAACTGGAAAAGCAACTTGTGGAATGAGAGAAAACATTTGCAAACCATTTATCTGAAAAGAACTTAATTGCCAAAACATATAAGGAGCTCCTACAATCCAATAGCAAACACAAAACAAAAAAACCCAAAATAACCCAAAGAAAAAATGGATAAAGGACTTGAACGGTAGTTCTTCAAACAGTCATACAAATGGCCAACAGATACAGGCAAAGATTCTCAACTTTAGCAATCATCAAGGAACCACTAATCAAAAACCACAATGAGATATCTCACATCTATTAGAATAGCAATTATACAAAAAAGAAAAGATAACAAGTGCTGGTGATCATGTACAACCAGTTCATTCAATGTTCATCCCTTTCCCATTATTTATTGGTGTTCCCAAAGAGCTGTCTTAACCTGTACATACAAAACACTCCGTAGAAGCAGTTGTAATGCAAGATCACTGCTCTTTCTCTGTGTCCACTGCCTGCTAAAACTACTAATGAACACTGCAGTTACTTTCCACAACATAAAGATGCTGACATTCACCTAAAACAACAAAGCAAAACAAAAACAAAAACAAAACTTCTTAAATCTGGATACTCTCATGTGGAATAGTGAATGCCAGGTTGATTTTGAATGTGAGGAGGATTGTCATTTTAACATAATTGTGAAGTAGTAATTCTTGCATCAATGTTTCTAATCTCCAAAACCTTCTATTTTAGAAAATCCTAAACTCTCATCTATTAATTTGGAAAGTGAACCTAGTTATAAGACCTAATACTGATAGATGTCATATTATATGCACCCTTCTCCTCTATTAACACCTATGTTTTCTCTTTTATAACTTAAAATTTTTCTATGACCAGTACAAAATTAAATACATCATAGCCATCAGTTGATATAAACTGAGATTTAAAGTGAAGTTGTCTCAGGAGCAAAGGAAATATATATACCTGATTATCTACTTGAAACAATGCATTTAAATTTCACATATTAGTGAAGAGCTTCAAGAGGAAGCTAAAGTAAAATTCTATCATGTTGATGTATTTAGATTAACAAATATTAGATTAAGAGGAAAAGGGAAGGAGAAACAGAAAATGTTTGTTGCAGTATGTAATTCCTGCTGCTATTGCAGTAAGGAACAGTGTTTCTTCAACAAAGGTGCTGTGGAGATTGAACTTAAAGGGTTTTTTTGTTTGTTTTGTCAACAGCCATTCTCTTTTTTCCTTTGATACAGAGCCAATTATGACTTCAATGTAAGACATATATTTAGAATATAATCCATAATGACAAATTAATGTCTTCATATGGTGATCAGTCCCCAAAAAGTGTCTATTTCAACAATGAATTAAAAACTGTCTGTTTTAAAATACTTTACATGTGTTTTGAATGCAGTGTGTGTGTGTGTGTGTGTGTGTTCTCCTTAAAGATGTTCAAAGAAGATATAAAGAATGAATTATTTTCCTTGTTACTGCTGACTTTGCATTTTATCACATAATAGGCAACTCAAAAACAGGTGATGAATAAATTTAAGAAGTCAAAATACTAGTACACTGAACAATATAAAATATTGATAAGAAATTAAATAAGAAACACACACAAAATGAAAGATACCCATAATCATGGGTAGTTCTGGCATAGTTCTGGCATAAGAACACATATATGAAACAATAGAACAGAACATAAAGCCCCAAAATAAACTCACGTGTACAGTCATCTCAATGTCAACAAGGTCACCAAGAATACATAATGGAAAAACAGTCTCTTCAACAAATAATGTTTTAAAAAACATGAACATTAGTATAAAGAATAAAGAAACTGGGCCCTTATCTTACAGTACACACGAAAAATGAATTCAAATAGGATGGAAGACTTAAAATATATATCTTAAATTGTAAAACTAGCAGAAGAAAATAGAGGGAAAATGTCATGACATTGGTATTGGCAATGGTTTCATAGAGATGACACCAATGCACAGACAACAAAAGGAAAAATAAACAAGTAGAACTACATCAGATTAAAAAGTTTCTTCACAGAGGCACCTGGGGCTCTCAGTTTGTTGAGTGTCTACATTTGATTTCAGCTCAGGTCATGATCCTAGGGTCTTGGGATCAAGAGCCATGTCACACCGCACAGTCAGCTTGGATCCTGCTTAAGATTCTTTCTACCCCCTCCTCTTTCCCTTTCCCCTGCTCACATGCTCTCTCTTTCTTTCTCTCTAAAATAAAAATAAATAAATAAATAAACAAATTTTGCATAACAAGGAAAACAATCAGTGGAGTGAAAAGGCAATATGTTCAAGGGGAGAAAATGTTTGCAAACCATATATCAGATAAACAGTTAATCTCTAAAATAGATAAGGAAAACCAGTATTTCAATACCAACAATAATTTAAAAAAACAGATAAATTGATTTTTATAATAGGCTAAGCAATTCAATAGACATTTCTCTGGGGAAGATATGCAAATGGCCAATGTGTATATAAAAAGATGTTCAATATCACTGATCATCAGGAAAATGCAAGTAAAAGCCACAATGATTTTGGGTAACACACTGATCAAAGAGAAATGTCAAGAAAATTTTATTAAATTCAACTAAATTAAAATAAAATACAATCTATCATAATTTTGGAAGGCAGTGAAAGCAATACTGGGAGGCAATTTCATAATGATAAATACATACACTTAAAAAAAGGACAGATTTAAAATCAATAATGTATGCCTCCACTGAAAAACAGAAAGAAAAGCAAATTATCAAAAGAAAGAAGGAAGGAAGGAAGGAAGGAAGGAAGGAAGGAAGAAAGAAAGAAGAAAGAAAGAAAGAAAGAAAGAAAGAAAGGAAAGGAAAGGAAAGGAAAGGAAAGGAAAGGAAAGGAAAGAAAGAAAGAAGGAAAGGAAAGGAAAGGAAAGGAAAGGAAAGGAAAGGAAAGGAAAGGAAAGGAAAAGAAAAAAGAAAAGAAAAGAAAGGAGAAAGAAAGGAAAAACACAGAGGAGGAGCAGAAGGAGGAGGCGAGAGTAGAAGTGAAGGAGGGGAAGAAGAGCAGAAGGAGAGAGAAATTAGAAATGACTAATCAATGGGTATTAAGTTTCAGTGAAGTAAGATGAATAAAGAAATGCTGTATAATATTATATCTGGAGTCAACAACACTGCATTGTACACTCAAACATTTGTGAAGATGATAGATTTCATATTAATTGTTCTTGCTACAATTAAAAAAAGACGAGAGTAGAATTTTCTAACTCTAGGACACACTTCTTTCCTTCAATGTTAGCCACAAAAGCGCTACTTCAGACATATAGGATTTGGTGAAACAGATTGGAAAACACCTTTGTAAGGCCATTTATGATTATTAGTGTTCATTTTTGTAATCATTAGTCCAGGTGAGTGCTTCTTACCATTTAATGTACATACAAATCACTTGAGGATCCTGGTAAATGTACATTTAGATTAAATCTGGATAGGCACAGTTATTCTACATTTATAATTAGCTCCTAGGAATTAATGTGGACTATTCTCACTGTGAGAGGCAAGGGAATATATTATATACATCAATTTACTTTATTTTTTTTAAATGTTTTTTATTTATTTATAGGAGAGAGAGAGAGACAGCTGAGCAGGGCAGGGTCAGAGAGAGAGGGAGTCACAGGCTGAAACAGGCTCCAGGCTCTGAGCTGGCAGTCAGCACAGAGCCCGATGCAGGGCTCGAACCCACGAACCGCGAGATCATGACCTAAGCGAAAGTCGGACTCTTAACCGACTAAGCCACCCAGGCGCCCCTACTTTATTTTTTGTAAACATTATAGCATGTATTTTGGGCCAACTCTGATATGTATCACTAAATTACAATAGATTATATTTTTAAGTTAATTTGTGATAGCCAATTATTTCTTTTTTTAAATTTTAATTAATTTTTTTTATTTTTATTTTTTAGAGGGAGAGAGAGAGAGCACACATGGGAGTTGGGGAGAGGGGCAGAGAGAGAGAGAGAGAGAAAGAGAGAGGGGAGAGAGCGAATCCTAAGCAGGCTCCACATTCAGCATGGAGCCCAACATGGGACTCAATCCCACGACTATGGGATCATGCCCTAAACTGAAATCAGAGTCGGATCCTCAACCGACTAATCCACCCAGATGCCCCAATTGCTAATCATTTCTTAGGCACATGAAGAACTGAGTATTGGGGTAACACAGCTTGATATGTATGGACTGTCAATCACTAGAGAACACTGCCCATAATAAAAAATGTTCTAGGTAATTTCTTTAAAGAAGATAAGTAATGGCTGATAAATAATATACCGTAATTATCACACATTTATTCTTAGTAGAATACTCAAAAGCACTGGGTTGTATTCCTACTTTTCAAAACAGAGGAATAATAACTCATTGAATCAATATCAGATATTTCCAACAATTCATGAATGTTGAAAATATGGTACTGCCACCTCTTGGTAAGAGATATAGTAGCAAGATGAGTGATGTTTCAGAGATTATATGTATTTTCATTGTTTTATAAACTAATATATTTAGTAATAATAGTAATATGTTTTTATCATTTTATTTACTAACAGTTGATGACATCAGATTTAAGTCACTTAGGTAGAGAGACACCAAGTATTTGGACTCATTTGTGAATACCTTACCTTATGTTTATATATTATGATAAATAGTTTCTTAGTGCAAACTAGCTAGCCTGTTTCTCTTTATTCTGGCATCAGTAGCACAAAAGATAATGTGAAGCTATTTATTTGTTAGAAAGTCATATAAGTGCTGATTTTCATTAGGTATAAATTTAGGCTATTTTTTCTTCCTTCTTTCATGTAAAATTGAGCCATTCAATCTGCTTAGCAATGGAAAGAAAAAACAAGTAACTTCCCACATTATTTTAAAAAGAGGATGAGATTTTACTACTCAGTAACATCCTAGGACTTAATACATCATTTAATGTCATATTAATATGACTTCATGGACTAATTCATCAATTTGGGTAGACAAACCAAAGAAAAATCAAATATGTATTTGTATATATAGTTCTTTTAGAACATGAGATGTAATTTCAATTGCCTACCAACGGTAGAAAAACCAAATCACTGAACAATATTGGAATATTGAGTATCTGACATTTGATATATATTTCTTTAGACAGTAAATGATAACCAAAATCGAATGATCATACCATTGGTATAAACTGATATGTGCAAGTTTAGGAGGGAATTGCCAGATCTTATGTTTCAAAGAAATATAGCCGTTTAATATTTTCTGTAAAATCTTATGTTTTGTAAATGATGAGTTCCTTTTATTCTTCTTTTTAAAACTGTAGGCCACTGGTTTGCTACCTATCTTATAGTATATAGAATCTTAAAATAGGATGTTTTGTTGGAGATTGTGTTTTTCTTAACAATTTTACAAATGAAAATCCTAAAATAAAATTGATTTGACCATGATATCAATCAAAGTGCCTGGAGTAGAAGTCAGATCTAATGATATTTAGTCCGATGTTTATTGGTAAAGTATACTGAAAAACATTTCATGACTAACCTTACTGTACAAATATTAAAGGAAAATTTAACTAGATTATATCAGTGCTTTCCCCTCATTATACTTCAGAATACTATATCTGGTGTAGGTTATAAAACACAGGGTATGCATGCATCTAATCATGATTCTTCAAAAGTATTATAGACAGTTTTTACTCTTGTCCTTAGGTGTTTTTCATTATTCATGTCATGTAATGAATGACAGAGTCTCTGTTGAATATATTAAAGTCTATAATATATTGATGGTGTTAAAATGTCAATTCTTTGTTTATTTCTTGCAAGGAACTCAATGTGTATTATGAAACTAGCACATTAATCTTGCATTATCACTTTGAGATAGTGGAAAACAAGTACTATTTGACATATGACTTGACTTATGAATACAGAAGAGAATCTGAAATATATTTTTCAAATAAATAGGAAGATAGTGATAAGAAAGTGATTACATTTGATGATAGTTAATTTAGTGCATCAACTTGACTGGATACCGAGATCCCAGATACTTGGTTAAACATTATTCTGAATATTTCAGTGAGAGTGTTTTTGTGTGTGATTAACACTTAAATTGGTAGAGTAAAGCAGATTGTTCTCCCTAATGTAGATGGGTCTCATCCAATCAGCTGAAGGACTGAATGGAACAGTGGGACTTGCCCTCCTCCCAATAAGAGAGAACTCCACTGCCCAATGGCCTTATACTCTTGGTTCTGTTTTTCTAGAAAACCCTAACTAATACAAACTACTTACATACTATGCCTTTTAACTGAATGAGTGATATCTCAGTTAATTTTAGTTTATTTTACTTTCTACAGATGATAATACAACCCCTATCATTTATTTTTCCAATAAAAATATGCTAAGTGGTGGTTATAAGCTCAGAACAATAGGGTTACCTGATTAACTCCTCTAGCTTCCCTATGAAATATTAATGAATACTCAAAAGGGGTATGATTTGCTCAAATGCAAATCATTGTAAGCAATTTGTTATATGCCAGAAACACTGAGGAATTTCTACCTTCCTTATGTCACAAGTCATCTGGTAAAACATTGGAAGAACAGTGAGAAAGACAGTTGATTATTATCTATGTACTCCTTTGAGTTTCCCTATATTCCAGGTATTCTCTAAACTTCTTAGAGGAACTTAAACAATTGTTTCTTCATATGACCCCTACTATCCACCCTAACCTATTGATCTTGTTAAATTGAATACTCATAACCAGGTGCTTTAAAAAAATGCCTTTTCTTTAAAATGAGACCTATTGAGGGCTCCTAGGTGGTTCAGTCAGTTAAGCTTATGACTTTGGCTCAGGTCATGATCTCATGGTTCATTAGTTCAAGCCCCGTGTCAGGCTCTGTGGTGAAATCAGGAGTCTGCTTTGGATTCTGTGTCACCCTTTCTCTGCCCCTCTCCCTCTGGCTCTCTCTCTCTCAAAAATAAATAAACATTAAATAAATAAATAAAATGAGAGTTATTCATCAGATCTCATGGACTTCTAAGGCAAAAGAGGAACTGCTTTAATCATCAGCTGACTACCTATCCTGTACCATGATATATTTACAATCTGAGATTTTTCCTCTGGTTGGGCTTAGCTACTGACAGATAAGGTGGAAATGACCAATGTGGCCAATACTTATTACTTGATCTCTGTAATTGAGTTGTTTCTCTTACATGAGCAATTATTGTAAAAGACTTGGGCCACAAAAGACCATGTAAGCAGAAAATGTGCATTTTTCCTTACATTTTCATCTCCTTGGCAGAGTTCAGTCATTTTCATATCGAGTGATAACAAAATGCGTTAGTGAATATGTATTTTGTTTGTTGAACCAAAACATACTTAATATCTTCACTATAGCTTAGATTATTTTCTGAGAAGTATTAATTATAATTATATTAATGGCATTCTCTAAGAAATTTTCTTTTTCTTTCTTAGATTATTTATTTTGAGAGAGACTGAGACAGCATGAGTGAGGAAAGGGCAGAGAGAAAGCAGAGAAAGAGAGAATCCCAAGCAGGCTCCATGCTGCCTGTGAAGAGTTCGATGCGGGACTCAAACCCATGAAGCCATGAGATCAGGACCTGAACCAAAACCAAGAGTCAGATATTTAACCAACTGAGCCACTAAGGCACCCCAGGAAAATTTCCAAATATATATGATTGCTATTTTCCATTATCTTTACTAAGAGAGTGGTTATAATCAGAAATCCCACACAGTAGACTATATTTGTAAACTGTGTATCATTTGAGAAGGGTGGGAAGGGCTTTACCTCACTCTCACTCCACCTCCATGCTTTTAGACCTGAGTTTCTTTCCTAAATAGCCAGTATCATTTTAGCCCCATCTTAATTCTATAGCCATTTTCTACTGCATTTCGTTATAGACTATTACCATCATTGACATGATATCATAGGAGATACAAATAAAAATCAGTGGTTCGTCATAACTGAGTATGTGCATATATTATAAGAAAGTTACTAAACTCAGTATATTCTTTTTTTTAATTTTTTTAAATTTTTTATTTATTTCTAGGAGAGAGAGAGAGAGAGACAGCGTGAGCAGGGGAGGGTCAGAGAGAGAGGGAGTCATAGACTCCGAAACAGGCTCCAGGCTCTGAGCTGGCAGTCAGCACAGAGCCCGACACGGGGCTCGGACCCATGAACCGCGAGATCATGACCTAAGCGAAAGTCGGACGCTTAACCGACTAAGCCACCCAGGCGCCCCTAAACTCAGTATATTCTTAAGGTTATTACATTTTGCTTATTCTCAGGAAAGAAAAAACTATAAAGACCATTAGAAGATTTAAAATAAACTATATCCCCCCATGTAATTAGACCAAGCACTGGCATCAAAGATCCCTATACAGACCTACCTGTACAGCTACAGAAGTGTATTAGTAAGTACTCATATTTATGATAAAGTTTATGTATATTGATCTGTCTTACAACTTAGGACTTAAAAGGAGAAATTAATATTGAAGAGTTAGGAAATATGATGAAGCAAGAACAATCTGTAGATGTTCAAAAGAAAGAACAAGTCTATAGTAATTCGCAAACAGATCAACAGATAATCACAAACAACAGTCTATATAAAAGTGTATTCAACTTCAGAGCATGACAACTGAACATAAGACACAGAGGACGAACATTCTTCAAAAATCACGACTACAGACTATGATGCAAAAAAGCAAACTGAACTCACAAAAACAATTGTTCCATTTCAAAAGAAGAATTTAAATAGTGTGATAAAAGATAGCAAGAAAAGTATAACAGTATTCACATTGCAGAGACATTAGCTACTCACATGCCCAGTAATTTGGAGGAAAATCTTAAGATATAATCAGACAAGAGAAAACAAGAATAAAACAAACCAATAAAACTGTGGAAGAGAAGCCTACATAGAAGAAAAATACTGAAAGATATTACATGAAAAGCACTGGCATCTATCACTCCTGAGGATAACAGGAAAGAAGAAAAGAGGGGTTGTTTGGCAGTTGATAAAATATAGGTTAGTACAATAGGATTAATAAAATGGGTTACTTGCCATTGTATGTCTTGGTGTATGCTATACAGTCTGTATGCTAACAGTCTGTAATCTAATGGCTTAGCATTGCAAAAGTTTATTTCTCACTCACCATGAGTCTATCATGTTGGCAGCATGTTTAGCTCATTATAGTTATTCTAGGATCCCAGCTGATAGTAGCTTCATCTTAACATTTGCTTCCAAGATCACCTTGGCAGGTTTTGAAAAAATCCCAGTGGAAATGATACATGCCACTTCTGGTCACATTTCATTGAACAAAGTAAGTCAGACTACTGTGCTCAATTTAATACCCTATGTTATTTCATTTTTCTGTACTCTACCTTAATTTGGAATCATGTTTACAAATAAGCTTGTAGAGCAGACACTATAGCACTCACCATGGTGTTTGTCCTGCATGAAAATTGTCTCAGACTATTTTAAGGCATATTTTAGTCTATTTTTATATATTTGAGTGTTGTCTGAAAATGACATTCCTAAAACGCACGGAAGGTGTGTTATTGCAGATGGTCTGGGTATCAAACGTTGAGTGAACAAAAAAAAGCAACCACCTTTAAAGATAACTCAAAGATTCCATTCTCCTCCTCTTTCACTCCTTGCTTCAGTGTCAGGGAAAACACCAGGTATGAATCAAGTCAGAAAATTTCAACATGGTAATGTTAATTGAAACTTTTGGAGGAGGGGCTGATGGGTAAAAGCTTTTTGTCAATGGAACTGTTGACTGTTTTACTTTTTCTCTCTATAAAATTCTGACCTCTCTTTGCTCTGACATACTTCCAAGAAAATGGAATCATATGCATCAAAAGTCGCTTCCTCCTCCACTTGTGAAGGCAGATGCCACCAAAATTAGACATAGGATAAAGTAGTTCTAGGAAGGTCTGTTAGCATGATTCTAGGATAGGCAAAATATGTTAAAACTGCTTGATTTTCTACTTTATCTCAATAAAGTAGCACATCAGTAAGGGGTTAGAATCAGATTGATAGCTCAGCATAGTGTCCATTCACTAACTTGTTCCCCCCTCAGAACAAATAATCTAAATATCCTCACTAGCCTAAACTGTTGTGTTAGGTCATTCACACTACTATAACAACATGCCATGGACTAGGTGGCTTATAAATAAAAGAAATTAATTTATCACAGTTCTTTGTAATTTATTTTTTTGTTTTATTTTAGATAGGGAGAGAGTGAGTGAGTAAGGGAAATAGGCAAAGGGAGAGAGAGAGAGAAAATATTAAGCAGGTTCCAAGTTCAGCACAGAGCCCTATGCAGGGCTCAATCCCACAACCCTGGGATCAAAATCAAGAGTCATTCACTCAACCTACTAAGCCCCCCAGATGTCCCTGTTTCTCATGGTTCTTGAGGCCAGAAGTCTGAGATCAAGGCTGTGGTGAATTTTTTTGTCTGGTAAAAGAATGCTTCCTGGTTCATAGACAGTTGTCTCTTGGCTTTATTTTCACACTGAGGAAGGGGCAAGTACTCTATGAGGTCTTCTTTAGAAGAGCATTAATCCCATTCTTAATGGCTTCATCCACATGACCTATCACATTCCAAAAATCCCACCACCTGGTACCATCACATTGGGTTTAGAAATCAACATTATGAGTTGTGCGGGGATAGAAATAATCCCTCTGTGCCAACTGGTAAAACTGTGATCATTCCAGATTCACAAATGAAAATTTCAGGCTTTGAAATTATAGTCATAGTCATATTAACTAGAATACCCTTTTATCTTTAATGAGTGCCATTATACTTACTCTACTTATGTATTTCTCTTTTAAAAAAAAATAGCTATTTTAATTTCTCTACGGGAGAGTGTCTTTCTGTCCATTCCCCAGCTAGTGATCTAGCTTTCTACCACATTAAATTAACTGTCTCTACAGATTTTCTTTCCACTTCTTACAGCAACTTGTAATTTCTCAGTCTTTTGTCAAGCTCTGGGTTCTTAGTTGGTCATTTGGTTTTCTACATAATTGTTTATTTTCACCTTTTCAAAGACTTTAAAACATTCTCATTGTACTAATTCTATTTTAATGGGTGCTTTTGAATTTTTGCATATGCATATTTCACACTAAATTTACATGACATTATATTTACATGAATGCCACATGTATATCACATAAATTCAGGATGTATATTTTACTTTGCAACCTTACAAGAAATTAGTCATCTCCAAATATCAACAATGACCTTTTGTAATACTATTAAATAATTTAAGAAAAACACTGTTGGTCTATTTGCTCATTCATCTGTTCTTCTCTAATCCACTTTTTATTCCTGTATTTTCTTATTTGTCTAACAATAATTCATTGACCACTCACAATGCTGGGTGCTGAATAGATAGAGTAAAATTATATAAGTTATCCAAACAGTAAGAACTACTAAAGTTTAACTTTAGGCACCATAAAATCGTATTGTATAAGTATGAATAAAGTTTAGGATATAAAATTATAAGTGATTGAAAATAGTTGCAGTCTAGAATACAAATATTCCAGTTTCTCAGTAATAAGCTTGACTATTATCCTCAAAAGTATTTTGATATTGAACTATTTCAGACAAAGTGACATCATGATCATATCTAAATTTGAATACACATCACTCTGGTAGTTCTATCAAAAATGGGTTCAAGAGCATTAAATCAGAAATAGGGAATAACTTGGAAAAAATTTTAATTAGCTGCGATAAAAATTATGAGCTCTTGAACAAAGGAGAAGTAGAAATAATTCAAATAAGTTGATAGATATCTTGGGAGAAGAAATGATCAGGATAGGTAACAAACTGCATGAGGGATTAAGACACAATAAGGAGTCTCAGTGGCCTGCCTCCCCGTTTTCTAGTTCTTCAGGCTGCGTAACTAGGTGTTGCAAAGAAAAGAGAGAAAGAGAACTGAACACACATACTTGAGTATGTATGAGATGATGTATCATCTCTTTGTGTATGTGTATGTAGATGTGTGTATGTTGTCATATGTACTACCCCTACAGCTGCATCAGCTACCTAAAGAGCTCTTCCTCTTCCCTGACCAAAAGCTGGGGTCAGGGGCACATTTGTGGCTCTCTATATGGTGGAAAATGTTCTTGAGGTGCTTCTGCAAAGTATACTCTCTGTGGTTTTGGGAGAAGCCATGTACAAAGAGGATTGTCACTTTAGAACACAGTACAAAGTCACCCAAGTGAAAACCAGGAGGACCTATTTCCAAGGAGAGGTCCTACTGTGGCATTCTAATGTGGGGTCTTGGGGATGCTGTGGAAAACCAAGTGCTTCTGGAACCAGGAGCTGGAAAATCCACCTTATGCAGGAGTTGGGACTGGAGGAAGTCACATCCAGCAACAGCCTAACATTGATGAAATATCACACAGTGGGAATACAACACAAGATTAACTGTCCTATAGAGGATTTTCACCTGGGAGACAGCTTTGCCTTGAAGGAGACTGGAGACAGGACCTGGAGACAAAATGGAGAGAAGGAAAGGAAAACTTCTTCTCCCCCAGTGTCCTTCCACCACCCTCTATTGATAAGGTTAACATAGTGCCAGCTGTCATATGAAAATATTGGCAAAGCATATCTACAGTATCACAGAACAGGCAAAGGGTATATTTGGATATTAGGGGTAATAAATCAATAGCTGGAGAGTCCACAGCTTTATATATTTACTTAAAAAGATACATCTAACCTTCTTACAAGTGAAGAAGTTCTCACCTCTCAAAATTAGGAGATGTATAGTTCCAACAGTCATTCTAGGAGGTTGATATGCATATCCTGTTTCCTTCCTTCCTTCCTTCCTTCCTTCCTTCCTTCCTTCCTTCCTTCCTTCCTTCCTTCCTTCTTTCCTCCTTCCCTCCCTCTCTCCATCCCTCCCTCCTTCTTTCCCTCGATTCCTTCCTTTCTTCTTCCTCTTTATTTCCCTCTCATTTTTCCTCTCTTCCTTTCTCTCATCTCCCTCTCCCTCTTTCTCTCCCTTTCTCTTCCTTTTCTCTTTCCCCTCTGTCTGTGTGTACATGTATATGTATGTGTGTGTGTTTGTATACATATGTGTGTGTTTATATATGTTATGTATATGTATGTGTATGTGTGTGTATGTATATGTCATATATATAAGGCAAAAAAGAAACTATTAGAAATACTATATAAGACTAGTATGGTTACAATCTTTAATTGGTCACAATGTATTAGTTGATATCTGTGATTTCCTATTTCCTCTATGCATTTTATATTTTTCTGAGTACATTTTATATTTTTCTGTACTCAGAAAACGATTTGATAAGGGTTTATATCTGGTATAGTGATATAAAATTGGTGATGTAAAATTTGAGGGACTGAGTCTCTCAGTCTCTCTCTTTTTGCTGTAGTTTTCCATCAATCTGTGCTACTGAGTGTGGAAGTACTAAGAGGCACCACAGAACATCCCCTAGATTTCAGACATAGTCATCTGTCACCTAATATGTAGCAGTAACACAATATCTCCATGATAATTGACATCAGTCACTTCAGCAAAGAGAGGAGGCTTTTTTCTGCCTATTGATTCAGTAGTAAAAGAAGCCCAAATAGCCTGTAGCGGTCTCATCTTAATTTGAATTGCAATTGTATCCTGTTCTCTTGACATGTATTGAGGATTTTCCATGCCTTAGGGACTAAGACTTTCAAAATAGCAGAAGTCATGGTTTCCAAGATGGGAAACAGAAATTAGAATGAATATTTAGACATAAGACTGAGACAAGTCACCACTTCTGCTGCTTGTCTTCTGGACTCATGCGTTACAACTTTGGGGAAGAAAGCAAGATATAATGTTCTCTGATTCAAATTGTACAAATAACATGCTGTATTCTTTTAGGATATTGTCCCTCAATTGATGCCATAACCAAATCTTTGACAAACCATTCCATTTTTAAATTAATTAAATCATTTCTTGAGTGTAGGAGTATGTATCAAAACAAGTTAATTCTATGAGCATGAACCCATCACTACTCTTTCTTTGCTGAGAAATTGTTTTCTTTATCAGAGCTGTTGTTATGAATTTGGGTAAGCCATTCAGGCGGTCCATTAATGATGATGTTGGTGGAAGAATTACATGAAGGGAAGACACATTGATATACAGAATATGTATATTCCAATGAGAGCAAATCTCTGTCCCTTCGTGATAGAAAAAGTCCAATTTTATCAACAGCTACCGGGCAGGCTTACCTTCCTTCACAATGGTGCCAATTTCTCACAATGGTCCTCAGTGTTGGCCTCCATATTAATGAATTAGACACCCAGCAGTATTTTTAGTCAAGTCAGCCGTGGTAATGGAATTCCATGTTGTAGAGCTCATGCATAGCCTCCATTTCTTCCACCAGGATCATTTGGGTCATAGGCCTCCTGAGCCAGCACTGGATGGGTTGGAGAAAGGTGTTGCCTGATATGCATAAAGCGTATTGGTTTATCCTCTGGTTAATTAAAGTCATCTCTCATTGTGAACACTTTTTTGCAGACATTCACACTGCCACAAATATATTCACAGTATATGCCAAATCTGAAAAGTCTATCCACATACTTCTTTACCAGATTTCCTTGTTACTAATTTTCCAATCCTTCTTTTTTCAGCTTACACCCAGTTGAAACATTAGCATCTTCTCTTAAATAATTGAAATATGTGCTTCTGGCCATCTGCCACCAGATATATTAGACAATTAAGCGTACTTCAAGTTCTGCCCACTGGAAGAACTTCTTTCTATTATTCTTTAGGAGTGACCCTAAATGAAGCTGGAGGACCAGAGCTGTCCACTTTTGGATGGTACCAGCATATTATGCAAACGCATAGGTAAATTAGACTTGATATTTCTTTTTTTACTCTTCAGCCAACTATTTATAAGAAATAGCCCAGGAAACCACAGGCATTGATCTGGCAGAAGAGACTACAACAGGAATCATAGCTGAAAGTGCTTGCATTACCTGCTCAGGCAACTTACTGGTAACTTTTGGTCCAGCTCAACTTTGGTTATAATTTCTTGGTTACAATTTGCTTATTTTATGTATTTGTTTATTATGTATTCTAACCAAGTTTTATCAGCTGTACCATTGAAAGCTTCCAAGTAGGTTGTGCTGGTGCTCCTGAAGGAGACTTTCCAGCAAGTTTCCATAACACCCCCATGGATACTTTCCCAGTGAGTTCTATCTCTCACCTCAGCCAGCTTCTGAGCAAGTGTTTTGATATCTTGTGCATTTTTACTGCTTGCCAGTCTTGGCCTAAGGCATTATGGATAAGTTTTTTGTCATGCAGTAATGGAAGTTCTCCTGTTTACTTAAGAGATCTAAATTTCTGACTTGAGGATGGAGACCTTCCATATTTGTGCCTACATTGTACTTTCTCTCAGCCATACAGATAATGCTTTTATCTCAATGTCTGCCACTCTTGTATATTTGTTTTCTTTATTTATTAATATTTAATCTGTTGTTAACTAGTTAATGAATCTTTAAGTATATTTAAGTAAAAGATTCATTAACTAGTGAATTATGGTTCAAATTATTCATGTGGTTTTATTTCATGATTGAATCCTAAATGATAGGAATTTATCTCCTCCTTTGAGGTTCTTTTCTCTCGCTAGAAATTCTGGGGTCACACCATTTTGACATTCAAAACCAACATGTAAGAGAAACTACCAACAGTGTTTTTGGGAAATCAATAATGAAATAAAATAATGTAGTTAACCTCCTCATTTTGCCTGAAGAATAGTTGTGGTGGTGGTGATGGAGGAGGGGGGTGGAGAGAAAGGAAAAGAAGGAGGGAAAGGAAGAGGAGGAGGAAGAAGGAGAGAAAAGAACATTGTGTAACAAGAGGAACTATTATGGACAGGTGGTAAGGAGACAGTTTCCTAAGGTGTTAACATTAACTAGACATGGAAACTTTAATATTATATAGATGTCTGGAAGAAAAACTATGATAAGTCATCCCCTGCCACCCTTCTCCCCACAAAAAACAAAACCTTCTTAGGATACTACTTTCCTAAATCTGAATTTAGAAGACATCTGCCTAAATGAATGAGCTATATACAATTCAAGGGTATTGTTTAATTTTATTCTTAGAATTTTGTCTTAGTAGCTGCACATTCAGCTTTAGAGCATTAACTAACAGAACGTTGCTGTTGATTTGCCATAATTTAGAGAAATTATGATCCCTTCTGTGTTCCCTATAGATGGTATGTATTTTACCTCCACAACTTTCTCGGATTTCAGAGTACACTATCATCTCAGTGACTTATTATTATCTGGAGAGGTTCAACAAGAACTAGCAAACACTCTCTTCTTTCATGTGATAGAATAAAATAAAGAATGTACCAACTGGGGCTAAGTACTGGAAAGAGGTATCTAAGGGAAAGTTATTATTTTATTCTTCTTCTAATGTATATTCTTCAATAAATTCAGAAAATCATCCACTATGTCTTTGCATAGAAACTAGTAGTACAATTTTGATAGTTCCCACTCCCCTATACATGTGTAACTTTCTATACAATCTAGATATAGTGTTCATAATTCAAAATATCCAAGTACCATACATTAGTGGATAACGGATCTGGCTGCAGTAATATGAATAATCTATTACAGGATCATATTCAAACTACCCAGAAGGAATGGAATTCATACAATTTATATTTTTCAGAGTATTTTTTTCATGCATTCTTCTAATATACTGTTTCAGATTTCTGCTATCCAATACATGACTCCATGCATTCAACTTTGCATACTATTTTATTTATTGATTTATATAGTAATTATTTCATGTGGAAGACCCTACGAGTCTTATTTTTGTTAGTTATTAGAGAAAAACAATTTAATACTGCTACAAAGCTCAAATATCTGGTGGCAAGGAACATAATGGCTACTTATAGATAAATTAATAATAAGCAAATAAGAAGGAATAAAAGAGAATAACAGAATTGGCCTTGCTTTACATAAAGTAGAAGAACTCATCAGCCAAGTACAAAGACAACATTGCATGCAGAGGAATATACAAGCAGATATGCCAATTCGGAAAGCACTAGATTTATGTCATTGAACTAAAACATCAGTGTGTTCAAATGGTAGTAGGTAAAGAATAGATGGCCAGATAATGGAGTTGCTGAGCTGGTCAGGAGCAAAGGATAGCAACTAATGACATTTAGTAGAGGCTTCTTTCTAATAACTCTATTCTGGGCCATCTTCATTCACATAATCTGTTTAAACTACATTACCCACCATAAACCTGCTTAATGGAAGATTCTACAAGTTCCATTGGTTTAGGCAAATTCTAATGTGTGTATGTAGTTACATTCATTCAGCTGAACTATAATCCTAGAGAATTTGGAGGTATCTAATTTAATACACAGAAAATTTATACAATAGCATTCATTTAGAATTTGAGTTACACTTCAGATTTCTTTGAGTCAAAACATCTGTGCTTTTTGCACTCTGTTTAATTTATGAAAGTAAAACCAAGTAAAATGGTGTGGATGGTATTTTAAAAATGCATGATTATTTCCACCTAAGAAGGGACACAAAAGGGGAAGGAGAGGATACACCTAAACTTGGAAGTAGACAGATATGTTTGGAGAGGTTCTATTGTGTTTAGTTATAGAGTGTAGTAAGTGCTTGAAAGCTCAAGAGTAAGTCAGACAGATTCAGAGTGAACAATATTCTCTAGTTGTGTGATCTAGAGAAAGTTACTTAACTTCTTTAAACAGAATTATTGGGGCACCTGGGAGCTTCTGTATTGTTTACGTGTCCAGCTTTGGCTCAGGTCATGATCTCATGGTTCGTGGGTTCAAGCCCCGCGTCAGTCTCTGTGCTGACAGCCAGCTCAGAGCCTGGAGCCTGTTTCAGATTCTGTATCTCCCTGTCTCTCTGACCCTCCCCTGCTCACACTATGTCTCTCTCTCTCTCAGAAATAAATAAAAATTTAAAAAAATTAAAAAAATAAACACAATTATTAACTTCTTTCAGTCCAAATTTGTTTAAAACAAGGCTAATAGTAACTACTTAATAGGATCATTCCAAGAACTTTATCATCACTTCCTAACTTTCACATTGCTGTCCACAGAGAACCCAATATATATTTGTCACAATGAGTAAAATACATAACCCTACTCTGGTTTCCACAGGTTTCTACCAGTCACTTCTAAGGCTGAAAATAACAGTAACACAGAATACCTAGAATTTTTTGGGACACCTTAATTAGGAAGGCATTCTGTAGATAAAGAATGTATAAGGCACATTGCTTGATACACAGTTGGTTATCAGTAAATACTAGCTATTGTTATAGAAGATTTTTCTCTATAATTAAATGGGTCAAAATTTTCTGCTTTTTAAAAAATTTTAAAATGTTTTATTTATTTTTGAGAGGTGGGGGGAGGGGGAGGAGCAGAGAGAGAGGGAGACACAGAATCCAAAACAAGTTCCAGGCTCAGAGCTGTCAGCACAGAGCCCAATGAGGGTTCAAACTTGTGAACTGTGAGATCGTAACTTGAATTGAATTCAGACACTTAACCAACTGAGCCACCCAAGCACCGCAAAATTTTCTGTTTTCTGTTTGTGTTTGGGATGCCATAGAATATGTGCAATAAAATGAGGAATTCGTACCAACTCCATATTCACAGAGTTTAAGTTAGGACAAATATGTTATTCAAAGTACATTCAATTTTCAGTGACAATCTAAGGTCCAGGCATTAGCATGATACTTGGATTCATCTTTGGGATATGTGATCCTAAAACAATTTTCTTTTCTATAATTTTTTCTTATCTGTTCGTTTTGCATCTTGTAATGATTTTTGATGATGAAACAAGAAGAATGGCAATATATGTTTGTTTCTTTTTTCCTCAGCCTTTTCAGTTTTTTTTTCTTTATGTTCTTTTTTTTCCTGCATGATTTCAGAATTTCTTACTGTTTTTAAAGTTCCCATTTGCAATAAAATTCTGACACTCCCCATGCATCTGACTGAAGGTGTGTGTGTGTGTGTGTGTGTGTGTGTGTGTGTGTGTGTGTGTATTCTCTTCAGTTTCCTTTTTCTTTATAAAATACTAAGTGTATTAAGCCAACACCATAGCAACACAGTTGAAACTTCTCGTTCTGCCAATTTATGGAATTATAATATTTCCCTTAATAAATCCTCTCATCTTCTCTATGATCACCATTTATTCTACAATAATGTTAAATGTGATTCTGTGATTCTCACATATTCTGTATGAGATACTTATGGCAGATAAAATTGACATAGCAGATAAGGTCAGGTATGTACTATGCTTTTCCTTAGATCACTAAGTGTTGATTAATACATATAGGATTAATCCTTGGGTGAATTAGCTCTGAATTTACACATACTACCCCAAATGAAATGTTCCACCTAATTCGAATTTGTCTCAATGTCATATTGAGGTGAATGCAATTATTCTCATGTAGATCCCATAACTACTTCATATGGCTTGGATTAAATTGAAATGTTACTTATCTATGTATCTGGCAACATGGATTTGATATTCTATTTCCTCTAAAAAAAGGTGCTTACATAAAGACAGTCTAAAATAACATCACTCAATTTATTATACCACTTATAAGAAGTCACATATATTTTATCTTCAACTATAATGGTAAATGAATTCATGAATCTTTTCTTTCCTGAATAAGAAATTCTTAATTTCTGAGATCACTATTTTCTTGCTTTTCCCAATAGGCTCCTTCTTGAGCATTTGAATAAAATGCTTTCATAACATTCAAAAACCTTCATGTCATGAAAAAAAATGTATAGATATTTTATATAATCGGGAATTTAAAAGCAATTCTACAATAACCAGTAGCTATTTATTTTTTTAAAAATGTAAATAGAATTGAAATACAATATTAAAATATTGATTGCAAGGTAAATTCCCATTTTGGAGTAAATAGTAGAAAGGATACTTACATTATTTGCTTTAGAAAAGAAAGAGAAAGGGAAGATAAGGAAATTAATGTTAGCATGTGAGTATATACTTTTACAAGAAGAAAAATCTTTTTTTTCCCCCTTATCTAATCTGTGTATCTTGGAAACATCAGGAAAAAGAAAACTCTACAAGATTGAATTACGGATTAAATAACCTTTATATCTTTATTTCCTTGAAAATACTAAAGACAGGTATTTCTCCTCTAAGAAGTGCTGTGATATGTGAATAATTTCTGTAAGGAAATCTCTCTACAAAATGATTATCTGAGTTTTTTAACTTTCTGTCTTAACTTGAATGTTTACATATTTTCTTCACAAAAATATATATGCCTTAGTAAAATCAACTAATGTGAAGCTTGTAAAAGCCTGGAAGCACTGCATTTCTCCTCATGATTGCTATTCAGTTCTAAATAAAAATATCAAATCCTTTTCATTAATCAGGCTTTGTAGACTTTGGCTGTTGAGAATGTTGGGGAGAATGGAATTTACTCAGGGAATAGTTGAGAAAAGCTCTCTTTGCAGTTGGTGTGCACATTTGGTTTAGCAGATGTTCTTTGTTGATTGAGCCACGAGTGACTATATCCTAGAACTGTCTAACCTTTTTTCCTTCAGTCAATCTTTTCACAGCTCAGGTTAATCTACTAACAGATACTTCAGCAGAATTCAATAAATGGAGGAAAACTGATTAATATTTAAACATAGGAATGCTTAGTTTAAGCATTTTCAAAAGCATTTTAAGCATTTTCAAAATAAAGAATGTAAAAAATAGTGACAATAAATATAAACTATATATTGAATAAAAATTTTCAGTAAGGGTCAGTACATTGTTATTTCGGTAGTTAACTACTCAATAATGATTATTATGCACTGAATTGTGTCCCCTGAAATTTGTATATTAAAGTCCTAACCCCCTATGTAACTGTTTCTGGAGATAGGGTACTTAGAAGGTAATTAAAGTTAAAAGAGGTAATAAGGATGGAGCCCTAACCTGATAAGATTATGACCTTATAAAAAGAGAACATGGGAGATCTCTCTCTCCTTGTCTGTGCCACGGGAGGCACAGTGAGAAGTTAGCCATTTACAAACTGGCTGCTGATTAAAATATCAATTATTTTCTCATGAACTGTGGGAAAGGAGTAAAGGAAGTTGAATTTCTTCACATACTAAGAGAAGAAAATTTGAACCCAATGGAAGGAGATTAAATAAGGATTCACTATAGAACTAACATGAGAAGCCATGAGAGACCAAGGTATTATTAGCAAGATGAATGTTAGATATCTGTGTGTTCCATACCATGGTCAAGTTATTAACTAAACTTTGTTTGATTTTAATGAGAGTGAGGATGTCAATGATTGGTAAAGAATAAATATCATATAACTCATCAATGAAAGGGGCACTTTCATGAAACAGGAGAAATGGAGTTTCTGGGAATATTGTTTTAAATGTTAAAGACATTCTTGACTTCCATCATCCTTGGGATTTGGGGTTTGAAACAAACTTATATTTATCTCCAGAAGTAAGAAAAGCCAAATACTGTCTAGGATACATGTAGGTTGTCCATTAAAAATTCAAAATATACTTAGTTGTTGCACCCTGTAGAAAATTGTGTCTTTGTTACTAAGTATTTAAAGCATGTGCACAGACACACATGAATAGAATCCTAAGGTTTTGACTATCAACAGTACCTATATCGTCTCAACAGTGTACCTTGAATAATAGACTAAGAAGATCAGAGAAATCACCTAGATAAATAAATGATATGGCTCTTTTCTATATTGGTAAAATGACTGGAACAAGATTAATGCAGTGGCTATGGTAGTTCATGCCTGTCAGTAAGCAGAAAATTCTCATTTTAATCCCACCTCAATTACCTCTCAATTAGTAAGATCCAGAAAAAATACTAGAAAAAAATGACAGGAGCATGCACTGAGAACTTAAGATTCTATTGAGAAACACCAAACACAACAACTAAATCATGAACATGTTTGTAAGTCATAAATTAATCAAAGTGATAATCATAGTGCTTTAAGCCTAACATAATGAGTTAACAAAACTTATGCAGGTACTCATTTCAAAATTTAATCAATACTAAAAATATAGACTTAGAAATATACATAAGGAGAATCCCATTTTAAAATGCATTGAGTTAGGAGTGCCTGGGTGGCTCAGTTGGTTAAGCATCTGATTTTGTCTCAGGTTATGATCTTGTGGTTTGTGGGTTCAAACCCTGCATAGGGCTCTTGTGCTGACTGCTCAGAGCCTGGAGTCTGCTTCCAATTCTGTGTCTCTCTGTCTCTCTCTGCCCCTCTCCTGCTCACACTCTGTCTCTCTCTAACATAAATAAACATTACATATTTTTAATGCATTGAATTGAGGAAACATCTATCAGACACTAACAATTGCCTTTGATCCAAAAACTTAACACATTAAAACAATTTAACATCATACCCATATGGCAAAAATAGCAATGAGATTGAATAAACCTTTTCTTCTTACAGACAGCAATTATAAAAACTGAAAATAATGTGAACAAATTATCTGGATATACTGGAGCATATAAATAAGACAGAGAACTCTGGTGAAAGTATCCACAAAATTATTTTGGCCAAAAAATCTGAATAGACTTTAATAGTTATCACATCCCTCAAATAAATTTGTCATTAGATGAAAAAAAGAAAGAAAAAATATAAATGACCATATCAGCCATCAAATTGAACTGATATTTGTAGAACACTATCCTTTACAGCTGCAGGTTGTATTATTTCAAATACATATGGAGTGTTCACAAAGACAGATCACTTATTGACCTGTAAAAAAAATCTCAATAGAGATCAAAAAATAGGTCTCTTTCAAACTATGTTCCTTGATCATCACATAAACTACAAATAAATAAATTAACACATATAGAAAGACCCCAGATATGTAGATATTAACTCATTTCTAAACAACACATATGTCACTGTATAAATAGAAGGAAACTGTACAATATTTTGAGTTAAATTATAATTTAAAACCAGCATATCAAAATTAATGTGAACCTGCTAAAGAAATATATAAAGGGAAGTTTTTAATGTTAAGTGCAAATATAAAAAAAATGTCTGAGGCCAATGCTGTAAACCTACAGCCACAGGAAAATAGTATAAGGACAGCAAATAAAAATATGGTAAGCAGAAGGAAAGATTAAGAGAAGAAAACAATGAAATGGAAAACATGCAAAAATAGAGAACATAGAGCTGCTTCATATAATTCAGAACAATAAGTTAAATTCATATTTCAATTAAAGTAAAATTTTAGTATGTCATATATATTATATGGAATATGACTATGCATGTAAAAATATCCATTGTCTATCTGAATTCAAATTTAATTGGGTTCTTGTATTTTCTTTGTTCAATCTGACAACTCTGAGATAAAAATCAATAGCATAAAAAGTTTATTCTTTGAAAAGATCAATAAAATTATAAATTTCACACTCTATTGATGAAGACTAAAAGGAGACAAGTGACAAATTATCATTATTACCATTTAAAGAAGGGATACCACTCAAGGTCATTCTGATATTAAAATAATATAAAGTGGACATTATAAGTGACTTAATGCCAGTTATATGAAGAAATTACTTGGAAGTCACAAATTACTAAAATTGACAAAAGAAAATAGATAATCTTATAACAGGCTAGAGAACCTCCTCTTTCTGCCATGTGAGGACACAGCAAGAAGATGGCCATCTATAAACCAAGACGAGGAACTTCCCCCCAAACCTGATCCATTTGGCACCCGGAGCTTGGTCTTCAAGCCTCTACAACTATGAGAAACAAATATTTCTTGTTTAATATACCTAGTCTGTGATAGTTGGTTATAGCAGCCTGAGCTGACTAAAATATTTTTCCATTTCCTTCATGATTGTCTAAACTTGTGGCCTCAGGGGCTTGGCAAGGTGGACAGTAAGATACCCCATTACTTTATCCTGTAGTTCTCTTCTGTCTAAAATTAAATTCTGCACAGATATTTGCTGACTTATGGGAGTGTAAATGTGAGTCCTTAACAGTCTTTTCTGAGGCTTTTCTTCTTCAAGGATCTAGGAAGTTAGAGTTAACATCTGGCTCAAATTTTTTTCATAGCTGCTAAGCTTTCCTTCAAATGTAGAAGCCCTCTCTGGTAGGGTAACTACCAAATGTTCAGGTCTTCTTAGCATGTTCTTCTTGACCCAAAATAAACTCATAGATAATAGAAAATAGAAGTATAGGTTACTCTATTTGTATCCCTTTCTCAAATCTTCTCTTTCTCTCTCTATATATCTGTTCATCCATCCATCCATCCATCCATCCATCCATCCATCCATCCATCCATTCATTCATCCATCCATTCATTCATTTGCTGTTGATGTGCCCAGAGGATAAACCTAGTCATTTATTACTTAAAACATCATCCTACTGTTAGAGCCCTGAATGGTCTTTCCCATCTTGCAGACACTTTCAAGCTGACTGAGATTTCTGCGGACCATTTCCATTTATTTGGTTATGAGACAGGTGCTGGGGACAGAATTCTGGATATACCATCCCCTTCTCTATGGCATAAGGAGGAATTCACTGCTGAACTTCCATCAGGTAGGCAATTCTGATATTCCTGTATCCTGCTTCTTGGGTTATGAGTAGGCTCAATGCATATCAATTCATCCTGTTATACTAATTCAGTGTTATCCTCAAATTTTTACATATATAGACATACTTGTGCCTTTTTATCTGATTATGGTAAACAAAACAGAATATGTATCAAGTAGTGGAGTCTTAAGTATTTGAACACATGAATGGTACATATGGTGGATTTTTTACATATTTTCTTTACATTTTCTGAATTTTATAAATTATCTGTAATTATAATATGTTTAGAATCAGAAAAGCAATAAGGAAATTTAAGCACAATTTATCCATTCTTAAATAAATAAATTCTTTTTTAAAAATATTTATTTATTTTGAAAGAGAAAGAGAGTATGAGCAGGGGAGGAGGAAGAGAGAGAGAGAGAGAGAGAGAGAGAGAATCCCAAGCAGGCCCCACACTTTCAGCACAAAGCTCAACACAGGCTCCATATCACGACTGTGAGATTACGACCTGAACAAAATCAATAGTCAGACACTTAATGGACTGAGCCACCTAAGTGCCTCAACTAAATTTATAATATATTGCTTCCCAATTATAATTATAAAAGTATATAGTACAATTATATAAGTATATATAATTCTAATAATATTTAATTTATTTTTATACTCCAATTATATACAAATAATAGATTAGTCTCAAATCTAACACTAGTTTTACCAGAAAAAGTTTCATATTCTGAATAGCTTAATACTTAAGGTTTTACTATACAATTTACTATATAGATGAAAATTTTATTTTTTATTTTACTTTTAAAAGTTTATTTATTTTAAGAGAGAGAAAGCGAGCATGAGTGGGGTAGGGGTAGAGAGAGAGGAAGAAAGCGAGAATCCCAAGCAGGCTCAGCACTGACAGCTAATGTGGGACTCCAACTCACGAAAAATGAGATCATGACCTGAGCCAAAACCAAGACTCGGATCCTTAAATGACTGAGCCACCCAGGCACCCATGAAAGTTTTAATTTTAAAAACTAAAGTTCACAATTAAATGATACATTAAAACTTGGCAAAATATTTTGTATTCATGTCACATTAAAATATTTTCTTTTCCATAACTAAAAAGTAGAAGTGTGTTTGTTAATAAGCAGTACTAATGAGTAACACTAGTTGTTCAAGGTTTAAACATTTTCCAGTAAATTTATAATCAGCTTTAATTCAAATGAAAGATTAAAAAATGATGGAAATTTTAGTCTCAGTGACATGATAAAATAATATTCTCAGCCTAATTTCAGAATATGTGTCAAAATATTATATAACTTTATATAATTATAACTTTACTATTTTTAAAATATCATTTACAATTAAAATGACCAAAAAGTGGAAACCAGGCAATAAAAGCGATTGAATGCACAAAATACTGAAAACATATAGAAAAATCTAAAAAAATCTGGTAGAATATATCCTGTTTAGTTTAACAATCATTAGTTTTCCATTAGTTTCCTTAATAATATAGGTCTATATGGAACATACACGTATTTTTATTTTTTTAAATTTCAACTTTGTCCTACTGGTAACATCAATACCAATAAGTGCTTTAAGTAAAATAGTAAATAATTTACATGTACAAAGTTTCCATTTATTTATAATTGTGATTGTGTTTCTTTTAGAAAATATAATGTCCATAAAAATCTGCAAGAAAATTAACAATGAATATTAACAAACAATAAAATATATGGGTGTGTATTCATAAGAAAATGTTAAGGAAAATAGTAACATAAAATATGAAAAATCGTCCCAATATGCCCTTTAAATAAAAAATCTAAATGGTTTCTCTGTTTTCTAAAGCTCTATGATTGTATGCAAGCATATAATTTGATGATTCAGGAAACTATATTTTGATGCCTTTTTTTTTATAAAGCCAAGAAAATGCTTGATAAGCCAGATTGTTATGAATAACTAAATGGAGGTGAATTTCTCCACATATCAATATCAAATACTTACTGAGGCACCTGTGAATTCAGAAAGAAAATAATGTACCTACAAATATATGGAAGGAAAAAAAATTCAGTGGTAATCTGAGACCAGAGAGGTATGGGCACAAACAACTTCTTAACTTTTTTTTTTTGCTATGAGTCTTTTAATATCCTGTCTCTCCTCTCCCTAGTCAAAAGCTTTAAACATATATATATGATTTCTATTGATGGTTATTTAAACAAATAGGGAAATTAAAGAACTTTTCTGGAAGATGAAAGCAGTTATGAAAGACTTCAAGTTGAGATAGGTAATTTAATGAAAAGAGAAAATTAGAGCTAGAGGTAACAAATCAAATGTAAACATTCTCAAAATTTTTCTTTAGAACATATATATTTCCTGACCAAAGTGAGATTTAGGCTGAAGTCTAGTGACTAAAATATAAACAGAAATGTTGAGGTTATCTGTGTTGCAGACTTAAATATTCAAAGAACATAAAATTAGTAAGAAATCGTAGAGGCAGTGCAATGAAATAATAATGATCCTAGAATTTAAATACACATATTCAGAATGAACAATTTCAGTATATGCAAAAAAGAAAACAAAAGAAAACAAACTGAACACACACACACGTACACACACACACACACATACACACACACACACACACTTTTTCATTCTCTTAGTTCAATACAGTATGACAAAGATATTAGCTTGATAATGGTCTGTTTCTTCTATGAAATTTTAACTTGGCCATTACCCAGATTGCTCTTCTCAAGGACAACTGGTCTATGCATATTCAATTTGAAGAGCACCATTCATGACCAAAACTGTTCTTTTTGAAAGACCATTAATGTATTTTCAATATTTCTAATCAATACTAGCTAAGAGATCTGGACACTATTCATCATTTAGCAAATGCGACAGAATAATTTGGATTGTTCTTCAAATGTTTGCTGTCCAGGTTATACAGCCAACAATGTTACTACACTGATAAAGAGCACTTTTATTGGTTCAGAATTGGTTGCATTTCAAGTTTGCTTAAGTATCAAATTGAGGGGAGTTACCTTAAAAGACTTTCCTATTTGGGGCCGTTTGTTGATTTGTCATTTTCTGTAAGTGTTGAAGTTAATGTCACATTGACCTTATCAAGTTTCTAAGAGGGTTCTCTTCTAGAAACATCTTTGAATAATTTCTCTGCTTATAGTTTGAATACTAAGTATTCTTAGTAGGTTTTAGAAAACTTTTCCCACTTATAAATATCCTGTCCTTTCTTTTGTGGATAATACTTTAAATTCTTTCCTCTCACCTCAGTCAGATAAAGGTGAAGCCAAAAAATTGAGTGATTAGCTTTCATCAGAAATTAAAGTAAGCTTCAAAATTAAGTCGCACATATCAACTGAAAAATATCTCTGCTGAGTTCTAACAATAATCAAGCCCTGTACCCACAACCTGCCTTGGATGATTTGTTTTCCAAAGTAGCTCTGGAAATTTTATTTGTGTATCTAAGCTTTTCTGTTTCTATTGTAAATTGTTTTTTCTCTATTATTTATATTGGAAATACTTTTGATTTAGTTCATAATCTTCCTGCAAAAGATACATTGTACATCGGTGCTTCTTCATACATTATACATAACAATAAGCAAAATTTACAGCAGTGTAAGCAAAAGAATAGTTAGCTTTACTGCAATATACAAAATTCAGCCAATTCAGCAAAAGCCTTGAACTCTAGAAGAAACATTTTCACAAGTTGCATGTGTGTTATAATAAGCCCTTCAAATATGTGCACATATACATTTTTTTTTTTTTACTTGAGAGAAAATTGAATGGTTTAGTAAATTGAAAGTGGCAAGTGGAAACACAGCACTTTCCGTTTTGCAGTAACGGTGTTTAGTGTGGCAGCTCCAAGTCTAAGATCTTCCACAGAATCTGTGAAAGAAAAATACTACTAATTGCAAATCTCCATATAAGGACTGAAGCTAATTCGGTGGAGTGTATAGTTGTCATACAAAGAAAGTATTAAACAACAGAAGAGTCTGACGGAGAGACCCTTACATTCTCCTCAGCTTGACTAAACTTCAGATAGGTTTCTTCCTAAGTACAGGCCTCTGACTTTCCTTTCCTTGGTTTTCACTTTAGAAACTACAATTGCGAATTCTTTTCCTACATTTTTTGAGATGAAATCTTCTTCCAGCTTCTTGCCAGTTTTACAAAACCAGATAATTTTTCACAAGGATCCGGGGTCATGCTTTGAAATGTGGTCCCCAAGAAACATTGGGTTTCTATGTCCCAGTCTCTGAGGATGGGTAGGAGCCAAATTTAGATGAGGATCAGTTAGCGAACAGAGATTGCCTAAGCATGTTGACCAACCTCTCTCTCCCCTAACATTCTTCAGAAGTTTTCTAGTGGCTCATCCCAGCATTTAAAAACCTTCCTGCCTTTTGCATCAGTGGAGTTGAGTTCAATATCTCTGTCCTATTGCATTACTCTTGACCTTGCAATATTCTTGAACAAAGTCCTCATTGCCAGTTTAATTCCATCCAGTGAAATTTTTAACAAGTCTTTGTCTAAAATCACTGTGCAATAATCTCTGGGGAGTCCATTTCTATAAAACTTCAGGAATGGTCTCGTCAGACTATATTGGAGTGTGATAATTTGGTGCTTTCCTAATTGCCTACGCGGTTACTAATAATTAGAAAAAGGATTATTTTCCTCATTTAAATATGTTATTTTCAATAGCTGTAACTACTCATTCCTTGGTTTTTATTTTCTGACCTTGAGCTACGACAGAAAAGGTATCTCCAAAAGTAATTCATATCTTATATTCTGTAACATCATTCCATGTGTAACAGTTTTCCTGGGCTTAATCCTCAGCAAATGTGTAATAAGGGCTAGACTTTTGTCAGTCGTCAGCACATAAGCTTCATTCAGATGTTCTTGGTCCTCTTTGCTCTTAAGGAAGAAGGATTATTTTTAAAAATGTAATTTAGTTTCAACAGAGTTGTAGATTTTATAATTTTGGGAGGAGGTCAATATCCCAATGTGAATTCTATATAAGGTATAAAAAATTATTCTCTGCGAACTGTATCTTTACATAGGCAATTGAAATTCTATTTACATTTCAAGCACTGATGGAACTCTTCACCTGGGAGATACGTATTCTCTAACACAACTCTGTTTCCAACAAGTCCTCTCCAACCTGAATTGATGGAATGGTATAACAACATTGGCTCTGTTCCCTCTGCTGTTACTGCTTCATATTCTTCAACTCCTTAAGTAACTGAAGATATTTCCGTGTTAATCTGGTTCTACTACTTAGAAATCCTCCCATAGTGATGCAGTTGGTTAAGCATCTGACTTCGGCTCAGGTCAGGATCTTATGGTTCGTGGGTTCAAGCGCCACGTTGGGCTCTGTGCTGACAGCCAGCTCAGAGCCTGGAGCCTGTTTCAGATTCTGTGTCTCCCTCTCTCTCTGACCATCCCCTGCTCACATTGTCTCTCAGAAATAAATAAAACATTAAAAAAACAAATAAAAATCCTCCCATGAATTCAGAGACACTTTGCCTATAATATTGTAATTCCTAAGTCAATGAGATTTTCAACTAAAAGTGAGTTAAATTACACTTGAAATTTAACTTTCCGACTATTGTGGGTCATTTCTGTTAGATTTCCTGTTGTAACTATTGCTCTAGAAAATCTTTAGCAGATTTTTAGCTGCTTTAGCTGAGTTCATTTTAAAATGGTTTTTAAGTATTTTCTAGTATCTTCTCTATGATTATTTTCTTTATTGTATCATTTTTGCTCATACTCACTATCCATAAAGAACCTGCCTAGAGTTGCTTTATTCATACATCTGGAATACCGTCAATACTTGCTAGTTTTTCCTTGCCTCTGTTTTTGGTAATTATTATCAATATTCCCAAAGATCCCCACCAAAGTTCACAAATTGAATGGCCCATGACAAAGTTTATTTTCCCTTATGATTAAATCTGCCAGGGAGTTTGCTGAGTTCCTGCCTACTTCTTATATTTCAGCCTGGTTAATCTTGGCCCAAGTGATCACCTTTTAACTATGTTCCTTTGCTAGGGATTTGAGACAGATTGCTAGAGAATTGACTGACAGAACTGATTATCAGCACTGTGACAATGATTTATCTTATCCCTGGACTAGGAAAGAGAACATATGGTCAGTGACTCCATTGGTACAGAAATGACATTCATCCTTGCTTCCTTACTCTTCTCTTATGCTAATGCACAACTTTGTAGTTTAAAAATATCTCTCATCATGTTTCCTGAACATTACTTTTAAAACTTCATAGTCCAAATGATCTAAGTGGGCAAATTTATTCCTCTTCTTGCTGCATCAATACAAAAAAAAAATAAAAAATCAACTTACGTTATTCCAAAATAGAGAAATTGTCATTAGGGTGTTTTCTTTTATATTCCAGAAACTCAATAGAAAGTCTAAACAGTTATCAACATGCTGTTTAAGTATAATGTAATATTCGTAGTATTAAATAACCACAAATCATAGTACATTTTCTACTACCTTGTGTTTTTAATGAAACACGGCCAATTTTATTCAAATTTCCCCAAATTTATGCTCAATATGTTGTTTGTAAAATGTATGTTATGCTTTATATAATTATTTTATTATTTTGTCCTTATTTTATAGTTATTTTTTTCTTCATCTTGTCTTTATATAGTACTTTAGTCAGAGTCCTCAGTTGCCCAGTTAGAAGCCTCTGACCTCCTTTTCTGATAAAGTTTCTTCTCATGGTCAACATCTCTGGCTTTTAAATGAAAGGCTTTTGGTCTTTTTAGTCACTTGCTGATAGGGTGAGGCTGCATTGTTACCCATAACCACATGACCTGAGCTATTTTACAATCAGTCTTGGCAGCCAGTCCTGCATTTCTAATCATACTGACAGTCCACCTTTCATGTTCAGTTTGTTTGCCAACATGTGAGTGCTGATACACAGGTGGATTTAACAAAAAGTCTCAAATATGAAGTCAATGATTTTCAATGAAATCCTCAAGACAAATCACCTGGAAGTCATTCACAAGTACTGAGTCACATGCCCTCAGTTTTTTCTGAGCTCCATCAAAGTCAAAGTTAACATATAAGCATTTAACATATTCTGTAACTGGGTCTCTATATGTATAAGACTCTGTTCAATAATTTATGAGGTCTTTTAGCAGCTGCTGGAATTTTCAAACGTCTTTGTTTCTTATGATGGCTGTAGCCCAATAGTGTGGAATATGTGGACACATCATCTGAATTGCGTTAAGATACGATGACTTTTAAAGGACGAGATTGATAATGTTATTATGCCCCTTAGTTTAGTTGAAGAAAACAGAGGAAGTGGTTTAGCCATTTTTGCTGCTGAAGAGACTGAAATGGAGAACTCAGAATCATTATCTATGGTCTCTTTTAACCATGTAAAGTCTTCCATAGCTGTGTCCCAATTCTGCCTTAAGATTTCAGAAGGCAGTTTTCCCCTGATTGAACTAAAAACATTTTTGCTGTTGCTGGAACCAACACTCTAAAGAAGTAAAGATATTCTGGTGCTCCAGAGTAATTCCCATATTCATATTGGAATTTTACATAACTCTACAGTATATCTAAATATTTCTGCCTAAAACAGTGCCTGCCCACAAGGTAGATAAACAGCATCTGCCCATCTCTGGTTGACTGCATCTGCCTTGTAGTTTCTGGATCTTCAAATGTCTTCACAATTGGTTCCATTTCTGCCTGAAGCTATTTCAGTCATGCAACAACTGTGGCTCTTTTTTTCTCTCAACACATGTGGAATATTGTCAGAATAAAGGTTTTTGTACACATTGACAGCAAAGTGTATCATGTTAGTATCACTAAAAAGATTCAAAATCCCTTGTAATATATATATATATATAACACAATATATTGTATTGTATATATATATATATATACATATATATTTTATTATACATCTCTTATGGGAAGAAATTCAGCAGAAAGATTAGATATCAGTCCAAAAATATGTGTGATGGGAGTAGTCAAGTTGTATCCACCATCTTGCCAAAGAAAAGTGTTTCTGCTATGTTCTTGACATAAACACAGGAAAGAACCACAAATTCAACAAATGTAAAATAACTTTTATTTACTCTACAGTGGAGGAGGGACTTTAAGGTGACTTCCATGATCTTTGTCTTCTGGTATTCACACTCTTGTATAATTCTTCCCCCTTCAGAGCAGGAAGACATGTGAATTGCTCTAAATAATGAAATATTGCAATGGTGATAAGATGCTTATGATTATATTTACATGGTTTCAAAATATTGCTATGATTATGGTACCTATATGGCTAGCATCTCTATGTCCTGCTCTTGCTCTATTACTTGCTTCTCTCTCCCTGTCTCTTCCCATTACTTGTTTTGCAGTAGCAAGCTGCCATGTGTCTTATAGCAACAAGAAAATAAATTCTTCCAACAACCAGAGAAAGCCCAGAGAGGGATTTTTCAGTAGCAAAATGTCCAAATAAGAAGGCAGTCTGTCTGATGTTCTGATGGCAGCCTTGTGAGCCCAGAAGGAAATAACCAGTTAAGCCTTGACTGGACTCCTGAATTACAGAAACTGTGAAATAATAAATGTGTGTTTTAAATTACTACAAATATGGTAATTTACTACACAGCCGTAGAAAATGAATATACCTATAAATGCTACTTTTTGTTGTTGTTTTTCTATTTCATTTACTAACATCATCATACATTCATTTATATAGGCTTAAAACATGTCACCATATATTTTTTTCCTTTTCCACCATTACCAACAACACCTAGTCATTCAATAAACCCTATCTGTTACATCTTAGTGAGATTACTTCTGTGACCATTCAAACAAGTAATATAATATATCCATAATCCAGAAATTTTCTTTATGCATATTTATATTCACTTATTCTCATGCCAAATTCTGTAAAACAAAGGTATGATTTCAACCATCATAGATTAGCTTTATTGCTAGAACTGAAAACAAAAAAGGAATTCTCTAATAAGTACTCTTTTGCATTTGACTTTTTTACTCAGTATGTTTTTGATACTCACCCATATTTGTATATACAGGTCATTTTCTTTACTTATTCACTCATTGAAAAATTTTGTGTTATTTACAGCTTTAGACTAATCTAGATCAAGCTTCTTTGAACATTAATGTATTTGTCTTTTTGTCAGCATATGTTTTGATTAAACTTGGCATTATATCTAGGAATAAAATAGATGAATCATAGTCTAAGTATATGGTTAATATAAAAAACTGACAAAGCATTTTCCAAAAGTAATGTAATATTTACACAACAGAAATAAATAAAAGTTCCATTTACAACCAATCATCATCATAAGTTGATATTATTTAATCTTAGCTATTTTGGTGACGTAACCTGTTTTATTACACACAGATTTTATTTATCTAGTCATATATAAATGTTCAGTCTCCTTTTAGTAGTCCAATACATCCATTCATAGTCTAACCACCCTTCTACACATGATCCAATATTCTATCTTATTTATGTCTTTAATTCATTTCCTTTCCATATAATTATTTATGTTTTCATCTTCCTATCAAATTTAAATGAACTATCAAACAGCCAGTTCATGTCTCCTGATAATTCTTCCTTTGTTGAACAACTAAAAGTAAAAAAAAATAATAATAATAATTCAGTCTGCTGTAGTATTAAAGCAGTGATTTTAGAAGTATCATTCCAAGATCAGCAGCATAAGTATAATTTGGGACAATGTTAGAAATTGAAATTACCCAGGCCTTATACTACACCTACTAAATCTGAATTTCTGAGGATGGAGCCAAATAAATCTATGTTTTGACAACTCCTCCAGATAATTCTGAGGCCTGCTAAAGTTTGAGAGCCTTATTCCATTCATATAAAGTTATTACTTGATATTTTGTATGGAAGTTTATGAATATGTTTTATTAAATAGACTGTGAGCTCACTGAAGTTAGGGACTATAAGTTAATCATTTCTGTACACATTCTGTAACACCAAGGACCAAGCTTTGTGCATCATAGAAAAACCAATAATTGCTTGCTAAATTAAATCATATTGAAAGATGAAACAAATTAGTTTTTCTTTATCAACTGATTACTGAATAATGATGTTTGTTTTAAAATACATGCCCATTGCTTCAATTTTACTCTTTGTTAGTACTTCAAAATAGACAAAATCAAGAATATCAAAAGACATGTGTTGACTTGCAATATTTAACTGAGCTATATTATTTCATTTTATTTTTAACTGAGCCATTTTAAATACAGAGAAACTAGAAATATTTTTTTTTCTCTTCCACTTATTAAGTCTGACTCTCTTGAAAGCGGAGACATCTATAGTCAGAGACACTAGAGGTTATTAAGAAATAATCTACTTTATGAAAAAGAATGTTATGTGCTTTTGTTTTCGAAGCAATCGTTATTGCGTTCCTCCTTGGAATTAATTCTTATGGGCAATCAGGGTTTTGCTGCAGTTATAGTCATCCTCTCCATTGTTGCTGATTAAGCTGGTTGGTTTGCATAAGGAATCTCAATTTATCTGATTATTTTACATAGGAGGAACTATTGTTATACCCGAACTCACCTGAAGGCTCAGATGTATACTCTTTAACAATGTTTTTCCCATTACTATTGGAAGACCATCTTTTAAGGAGCATGATCTTACCGGAGTTCTAAATTATTATAGTCATAATTCTATTGACATCTCCCACTACCAGAAAATATCATGCATAGAATAACTGAAAGATCTTCTTTTTCAGGTTTATCTGTAGACAAGTAGTAGTCAAATCAGCTTTTAAGTGAACTTTTTTATCAAACCCTATTTTAGTTCAGATCTTCTAGTGCAACATTAGTAAGCATGCAATACTGTTCAGATTTAAGTTTGCATACAAACTCATACAATATAAATTTATTGATTCTATGGATTCTTCCAGATAAGGCTTATTTTTTTTTAAAACAGAAATTAGGAAAGTGTTTAGCAACAAGTCATTTCTATGTACTGGTGTCATGCAAAGATCTACTTTATTCCTTTTTTTAAAAAAAATTATGTAACCTTTATTCATTTTTGAGAGACAGAATGCAAGGGGGGAGGGGTAGAAAGAGAGAGGGAGACTCAGAATTTGAAGCAGGCTCCAGGCTGTGAGCTGTCAGCACAGAGCCTGATACAGGGCTTGAACCCACAAACTGTAAGCTTCTGACCTGAGCCAAAGTTGGACACTTAACCAACTGAGCCACCCATGTGCTCCATAATCTAACTTACTCTTAAGGAATTATCTTTAGTGGTATCATATGTGACTCATTTTCTTCAAGTTCTTACTTTGGGCAGAAAAAAAGAAAAATCTGTGTCTAAATGCTGCATCTCTACCTTAGGGGAGGCCATTACAAGTTTTTCAGGCAATAGAGGGTTAACAAACTCAGACTGGGGTAGAAGAGCTGCTTCTACTGTTCAGTGTCCCCAGGTTCATCAGGATCTGCCAATGTCCTTATTCCAGCTTCAAAATCTCATTCCTTCCTAATCAATGCCTTCGATTTAACAGATGATACCCTGCATGGTTGGGGATTCAAATTAGACTGTAATTCAGTCACTTGTATGATGAAACTTTGGATTTGGTTTTCTGAAACCTCAGCTCTGGGGCTCCATGTGATAAGGTTTCCTTTAGATATAAAAATTTTCAGGTCATATTTGCTGAGCACGAACTGGGAATTTAAAGCCCTCAGTTCATTCTTTTCTTTTCCAACATATTCCAGCCCAGTTATCATCCAATCTCATTATACTACTTAATTTGATAAAATTGTTGTAAGGTTTCAAATACATGGTCAACCAGAACTTTGCTTTTATAAGTATTCACTTAAGGGTATTCAGTGATGATAAGAAACAACACACACACACACACACACACACACACCCTCTTTTATTATTATTTATTTATTTATTTATTTACTTTTTACAAATAGTTTATTGACAAATTAGTTTCCACATAACACCCAGTGCTCATCCCCACAAGTGTCCTCCTCCATGCCCATCCCTCCTCCCCCCCACATCCATCAGTCCTCAGTTTTTGTCAGCATTCAAGAGTCTCTCATGGTTTGCCTCTCTCCCTTTCCCCCACCATTTCCCCCCTTCTTCTCCCCCTTGTTCCTCCGTTAAGTTCCTCCTAATCCTCCTATACGTGCAAACATATGATATTTGTCCTTCTCTGCCTGACTTATTTCGCTCAGCATAACACCCTCGAGGTCCATCCATGTTGCTACACATGGCCAGATTTCATTGTTTCTCATTGCCATGTAGTATTCCATGGTATAGATAAACCACATCTTCTTGTCCATTCATCTGTTGATGGACACTTAGTCTCTTTCCATGTTTTAGCTATTGTGGAGAGTGCTGCTATGAACATTGGGGTACATGTGCTCCTATGCATAGCATTTCTGTATCCCTGGGGTAAATTCCTAGCAGTGCTATTGCTGGGTCATAGGGGAGTTCTATTGTTAGTTTCCTGAGGAACCTCCACACTGTTTTCCAGAGGGGCTGTACCAGTTTGCATTCCCACCAACAGTGTAGGAGGGTGCCCGTTTCTCCACATCCTCGCCAGCATCTAGAGTTCTCTGATTTGCTCATTTTAGCCACTCTGACTGGCGTGAGGTGGTATCTCAGTGTGGTTTTGATTTGTATTTCCCTGATGAGGAGGGATGCTGAGCATCGTTTCATGTGTCTGTTGGCCATCTGGATGTCCTCTTTGGAGAAGTGTCTGTTCATATCTTCTGCCCATTTCTTCACTGGGTTGTTTGTTTTTCGGGCGTGTAGTTTGGTGAGTTCCTTGTAGATTCTGGATATTAACCCTTTATCTGATATGTCATTTGCAACTATCTTTTCCCATTCCGTTGGTTGCCTATTAATTTTCTGGGTTGTTTCCTTGGCTGTGCAGAAGCTTTTAATCTTGATGAGGTCCCAACAGTTTATTTTTGCTCTTGATTCCCTTGCTTTTGGGGATGTGTCAAGTAAGAAGTTGCTGCGGTGGAGGTCAAGGAGGTTGTTTCCTGCTTTCTCTTCTACAATGTTGATAATTTCCTGTCTCAGGTTCAGGTCCTTTATCCATTTTGAGTTTATTTTTGTGCATACACACACCCTCTTTTAAATGCATGGTGATGAATCAATTAAATATCAACATTTGAAACAAAAAAGAAGAAATAAGACCAATTGACGTGGAAGATTGATCACTACCTTAAATTACATGCATAAGAAATTTCAGTAATACTATCAACTTGGATGTGAAAAGCAAAAACTATAAAGCTTCTAGATGATAGTATGGCTGAGTATCTCTATGACTTTGAGGGATGCAAAGATTTCTTAAATATGACACAAAAGGCACTCAGAGGAAAGAGCGATAAATCAGATTATATTAAATTTAAGAACTTCTGTTCATTTAAAGATGTTATAATACTCGAAAGAGAAGCCACAAAATGGGAGAATATATTTTTCAGTCAATTCAAATCCAGAATGTATGGAGGAATACAAAACCATAAGAAAAAGAAGGACAAAAGAAATAAGTAAAAGACTATCAAATCTGTGAAAAGGTTTTCAAACTCATTAGTCGCAGGGCCATTGAAAATTAAAAACACAATGTGAGAGTTCTGAACACCCACCAGAATGGCTAAAATTGAGCAAAACACTTAAAAGCTAAAACAAAACAAAACAAAAAACCTGACAGTGACAAGTGTTGTCAACAATGAGAAGCAAACGGAATTTTCATATACTGCTCCCAAGAATCTAAATTAGTATAATCTTCATGAAAAGTCTTTTACATATCATACTAAACATACATGTACTTATTTTATGAGCAAGAAATTCCATCTGAGAATACATCCAACAACAAAAAAAAGTCACTACATTCTAAAAGACATACACATGAATGTTCTCGAAATTTTATTCAGAATACTCTCCCAAAATAACTCCCATATCCATTTGTAGAATGGATAAACATATCGGGATATATTTATGTAAAGAAATCTTGGAATGTAAGGAAAATCTATTATACCTGTACACAACAACAGGGATATCCCCTACAAGCATATTGTTATCCCAAGAAGACTTTTGTAAAAAAAGTATAATTGTATAATTCCTTTTGTATTTGATTCAAACAGGCATTAGAAGTCATGATAGTGATTACTTTGGGAGAAGAGAAATATTAATAATGATGAAGGGCATGAAAGGAGGTGTTTGAGATATTGTCATAGCCTTAGCCTATGTAATATTTACATAGGTGTGTCTATTTTTTCTTATTTAAAGAGCTGTATACATATATGTTTTTCATCTTTTCTCTGGATGTGTGTTGTACTTCAATACAAAAAATCAAGTGAAAATACTCATGTTAACTACAGAAAAGAAATAGGCCTTTAACACTTTATGTTTTAATTTGTTTTAAAAATCTTAATGTTTATTTAATTTTGAGGTGAGGAGGAGGGGCAGACAGAGAGGGAGACAGCAGAATCTGGAAAGCTCCAAGCTCTGAGCTGTCTGCATAGAATCTAGCCTGGGGCTCAAACCCAGGAACCAGGAGATCATGACCCAAGCCAAAGTTGAACACAACCGACTGAGCCACCCAGCTGCCTTGGCTCTGAATACTTTAAAAGATAGTTCAATGAAGACAATCAGGATTTAAATGTGCATATATCTATCCAAAACCAAAAAAACAAGATGCTGAAAGTGCTTCATTAAAATGGTATTTTAAAAAAAGAATATGCAGTGATGATATTTTGCCTGTCTCTACTGCTACATCATACCATGGACTTTCATTGCCTACTTTACCACTGACACTAGGGTGATGAACATCTTTAAATCTAATCAGAGTGGAGAACCAATTCCAAAAACTTTGGACACAATTCAGAAAACTCATCCTTAGGATTGTATTCTCCAGAACCACCTTCAGTATCAAAATATGTGTCATGCAGGGTTCTCCAAAGAGAGAACCAGAAGCGTTAGGATGTATGTGTCCATACATCTAATATAGATAGAATTAATTATACATATATATATTTAATGTTCTATGCATTTAGAGTATATTGTAATATATATGATGTGTATTTTTAAGAAATATCTTCACGGACGACCCGCACAAGCTGGCGGACAAGCCAGAAGGTGGGGACCGCACAGCTGAGGCTGCTTTCAGTCAGCTGAAGCTCTCATGCAAGCTGCGCAAACTACGCAAGCTACGCAAACTACACAAGTTACGCAAGCTACGCAAGCTACGCCTTCTGTGGAGGCCACTGATAGGTGAGCCCCACGCAGGAGCGTGTGCATAGTGGAACGCGTGAACCACGCCTGCAGCCACAGCGGGGATGTCGAGGTGGGCCCCTTGCCTGCTGCCCACCGTGGTCAGTCTTGGAGCCACTCTGGTCCTGTTTTCCTATGCTTGTGCCAGATTCTGAGAATCAGAAGACTCAGGAATCCAGGTGGGCTGATCTGAACCAGGCAGCAGGTGGGGCTGATGTAACATTCAGAAGGGGAGGGCGGAAGTGACCGGCCGTGGGAGCCACTGTTCTTTGCGGCCAGTTCATCCCGTTCAGTAACCGCTTTTTAAGCTTTTTTTTTTTTTGGTTGTTGTTTAATTCATGATTGGAAACACAAATGTAAGCCAGAATAAAAATGAGGAGGGAGGAAAAAATAATATGTATACGCGTACAGACACAAATATATGTGTTTGTATGCTTATATGAATGCCTGTTTATACTTTCCTTCTTGATAAAATATATATAGTTAACCTTTTTGTTATAGACAATGTGCACCAGGCACAGAGAAAAAGGTAGGCAAGGACTATCTTTAAATGGCTGCTTAAGAGTTGGAAAAAGCACTAATATTACACTGTATGTTAACTAACTGGAATTTAAACTAAAAGTTTTTTTAAAAAGAAAAAAAAAGAGTTGCAAAAGCAGTCACCCAGCAGATGATTACATAAAGTGTATCAGTTTATATGATAGAGGGCCAGTGTGCTGTAAAAGCTCAGAGAGTCATATAAATCAGACCAAAAATGTCAGGATACTGAGACATTATAAACTGATCTCTGTTTTTCCTAGACTACTACAACCTACTTTTACCTGAGGGCACCCTTACTCTGGCTGTTCTATCATCTTGGAAACTGCTCCCCCTAAATAATTGTATAGTTCACTGCCTTAGTTCATGCAGTCTCTGCTCAGAAATATATCTTATCAGACTGGCTTCCCTGGCCACTCTATCTCCTCGTGATGTTTTATTCACCTTACCCTAATTTGCTTTCCTCCATAACACCTGATGTCACTTCTGCCTAAGCTTTTGTATGAGAACCAGTAGAGCATAAACTCCTTCTTTATTATTCACTGATGTATTTATTCTTAGTATCTACGATAAATTTTGACACTGAGTTGGCACTCACAGTTTTGTTGAAACAGATGAATATATATATATATATATATATGTAATATTTAGAATTTGAAATATGAAAATAAATTAGCCTGAGGTGGAGTAATGGGAAAGTGAATTTTATGCAGACAAAAGTCTTGAGACAAAAATCCAGACTGGTAATGATAGCTTAAACTCACCGAGATGTGGTAAGGTGGGAATTACGCATGGAACAATGTTTAGAAAATAGAATTACATAGGTTAATTTTTTTAATGACTATTTTTGAGAGAGAGACAGAGTTTGAGTGAGGGAGGGGCAGAGAGAGGGGGAGACACAGAATCTGAATCAGGTTCCAGATTTTGCACTGTCAGCACAGAGTCTGATGCAGGGCTCAAACCCATAAGCTGTGAGATCGTAACCTGAGCCAAAGGCAGACGCTTAACTGACTGAGCCACCCAGGCACCCCTAGAATTACATAGCTTTGAATTAGTTGGAGATGGAGGTAAGGAAGAGACTCATACCAATAGTACAGTTTAAGTTTCTTGTTTGGAAAACTTGATGTTATGCACAGGAGAAGAAACGGGGCCCATGGTGTGAATCGTAATGATTGGAGTATTGGACATTTTGAATTTGAGATGCTTACAGAATATCAAATTGGACTTGTCTGATTTTTAAGAATTTGCTATATGGATATGAATATTGAGCAAGATCTAGGGACTGGAGATAGACATCTGAAAGCCTGTAAGTGATAACTGATGCCATAGAAATAAATCAAAGAGATGTGTGGAATAAAGTGAACCCAGAGGCTCTAGAGATGAGTGAAGAATCCACCTTGTTCATAGAACTGAAGATGTTTTTATCTGATGGCTTCTATTTTTTGTATCCGTGTTATTCTATATAGTTATGACATGTCCTAGTCCCACTCATCAAACTTTGCCTTTTGTCAAAATATATTTATGTACAATGCAGAGCTGCTTAATATAGATTCTTTATTATTAAAAGTTGTATGATTGAGGATAATTATACTTAAATTATTTGTATGTAGATGTGGCTTCTCCCAGAATCAGTTCCGGAGCAGAGTGGAAGTAGTTGTTGGGGGGCGAGGGTCCAGGAAATATCAGTGTGGGAGTGGAGAAGTTAATAAGGAGAGGACACACTCTACATCCTGTTACTAGCTTGAGTATCTGGAACTTAATTTCAAGGGGTAAATTCTGGAAAATGGTGTAAAAACACATGACTGAAAATTTTTTTTAAGGGAGTTAGTATATGTACATAAAAACTCTCAGACATACATTGGGATGCTCCTGAAGGTGTGATTTTTTTTTTTTTTTTAACACTACTACCTATGTGCAGTATATGTGGGCAGAGGACTTAGGCTTTGGAGAATGTTCTAGGCAAAGAGATGTTGATGTTGGCAAGGCACAACTAAGGCACAAGACTTGAAGTACCTGGGCAGGTCACTGAAGAGTTTCAAACAGTTTTAGTAATTTTTTTCTTATTCATAGGTAAAACCATTTTATTAGTCTGTCACAAATATTTTTGACATAATTGACTCTGTTTTTGAAAAATTAATTTTAGATCCAGTGTTTATTAAGGCCCAATTTAATGTTTTCTTAATGTTTTCAAGCATCCAAGAGTGACTAGATAGTACATAACCAAAATGATCTTCCTAATGCATATTGCCCTTAAAATATAGTTCAAATAATAGTAAAATAATTTGAATACCAAATCATAGATGAATTATTCTATAGAATAATCATTTTAGGCAGTAACTGTGCTGAGTGGCTTTTCTGAGTTGATTCATATATAACTTCCCTTATACTTGAAATTATTTTGATTATTTTAAGATAATTAAAATGAAATAGTACATAATGTCAAATTACTGTCTCCCGAGAGCTGCTTTGTTGAGAATGTGCTTCATTAGCCTATTTTTCTATCCTTTTTATATTTTCTACGGATTTGACTAATCACCAATTTAGTTATTGAATGCATTTTTAATGAATTACATAAAAGAGATTTCATACAGTGTCTTTATATTTTTAAAGTTTTATTTATGCTATTGAATTGGTTTATTGGTTCTTTTTTAGCATAATTTTTTTATTCTTTTTCATCATACATAGTTTGTGTTTCTCATGAAAGTCCCTTTTACCACATGATACTTGTTTATTATATCTTATTTGATAAGCCTCATCTAATATGAAATATAAATATTGGATAAAACATTCTATTAAATCTTTAAAACAGCAATGTCATTATTACCAGTTTTTCATTTACAATCTATATGGACCCAATCATTTTATGTTTTATGCCCTTTAAAGTGTATTTCTCTTTAGGAAGTAGGCATGCAAACATAGCCCTTGAAAAAGATTCATCTCCTAAAGTATAGAGTTATTTTTATGTTTATTGTGTACATAATATATAATCAGATTTTAAAAAATGGTTATGTGATAAATTTTAAAATCATTTAGGTACCAAATATGTAATGATTGTCTTTAAATTGTTCTTGAAATCTTTAGAGCTACATGACTTTAGAGTAGTATTTCAGTTGATAAATTTTTCTGTATACCGTCAAAAATTTGCTAAGAGATCATTACTTTAAATAAAAAAGTTTTGTTGTGGTGTAGTTGATATACCAAAACCTATACATATTTGATGCATCTAGCTCAATGAGCTTGGACACATGCATACATCCTTGAGACAAGCATTATAATAAAGGTAGTAAATATATCCGTTACCTCTCAGTGTTCCCTTATGCCCTTTGTGTGTGTGTATGTGTGTACTACAAACACTTTACTGTGAGATCTACCCTCTTAATTAAATTTTTAAGCGCACAGTGCAATATTGTTAGCTATATATCGGCACTATGTTTTACATAGGTTTTCAGAACTTATCCATTTATATAACTGAAACTTTATTTCCATTGAGCAGCAATTCCATTTCCCTCTGCCCCCAACCCCACGGCAGCCACTATTCTACTCTCTGCACTATGAGTTTGACTACCTTAATAACTCATTTAAGTGGAATCATGCAGAATTCCTCCCCCCTTCTGTGACTGGCTTACTGCACTTAGCATAATATCCTCTAGATTCATCGGTATTGCCAAAAATGGCAGGATTTCCTTCTTTTTTTCAAGGCTGAATGTTATTCCATTGTTTACACCACGTTTTCTTAATCCAATGTTTATTAGTGGATGCTAATTTTTATTGTGAATAATGCTGCAGTTAACATGGCAGTGCAGATATTTCATCAAAATCCTGATTTTATTTCATTTAGATATATATTCAGAAGTAGGATTGCTGGATCATGTGGTAGTTCTATTTTTAACTTTTTGAGGAACCTCCATACTGTTTTTCATGGCAGTGACACCAGTTTACATTCCTTACAATACTGAGTAACAGTTACAGTTTCTCCACATTCTTGCCAACATTTGTTGTCTTTTGCCTTTTGGATAGTAGCACTCCTGACAACTGTGAGGTGATATTTCATTGTGGTTTGGATTTACGTTTCCTTGATGACTGATGTTGAGCATCTTTTCATACTTCTATCAGCCATTTGGCCACTTGTTTGCCTTTAGTGAATATTTGTTCAGGTCTTTGCCCATTTTCCTATTTGCTTTATATTTTGTTCATTTGTTTATTTTTGATATTGAATTGTCTAGTTCCTTATATATTTTGGATATTAATAACTGTCAGATGTATGGTTTGAAATATTGTCTTCCATTCCATAGGATGCCTTTTTATTCTGTTGTTTCCTTTGTGGTACAAAGAGTTTTAGTTTGATGTAGTTTTACTTGTCTGTTTTTGCTTTCATTGCCCATGCTTTTGTCAGGACCTGGGAAGTGTCTGTCTGTGTTGTGAATGGAGGTCTTGGTCCATGGATTCCCCATGAGAAGATTAACATGGGGATCTGTGCTCAGACTAAAGAGAGCCAGAAGGAAAGTAGTAAGCACAAAGCACTTTATTAAAGCAAAAGTACAATCTCAATGTGTAAGAGTGGGCAGGTTCTCCAGGGTGGGACCAGCCCCAAGGTTGTTTTGGGATTGGATATTACTGGTTCTGTCTGAGCTGGTAGGAGCTGTGATGTACCCTGAGATGGTCTCTAATGGAGGCTACTTCCAATCATTTGGGAAATTCCTTCCACAGGTTGGGAGGGGGAGTTTTGACCCTGCCAGGTTTGTATGCTATGGCACCATTTCCCAAGGGGGAGTAGTGGGGGGCTGTGCATGTGAAACAAATGCATCATAATGAGTCTAGGGGTTACCCTAGAGCAGAGGAAGAAGAAGAGAGCACCTGTTCTGTACTCGTGGCTGTTCTGTCACGGTCTTGGAAGCTACAAGATCAGGATGTTGAGCTCCTGGGCTTATAGTGTATAGATTTTATTTATTTATTTATTTGTTCCCTCCACTTTCTGTCTCATTCCTCTTCAAGAACTTGAAATTCTTCTAGGGTATTCCTTCTACTGTTCACATCCAGCTTCTACCTAACACTTTGGTATCATATCTAAGAAGTCATTGCCAAGACCAATGTTAAGAAGATTGTCCCTTAAGTTTCCTTCTAGAGTTTTACAGTTTTAGATCTTACATTTTAGTCTTCATATTGAGTTTACATTTTTGATTATGGTGTAAATAAGGGTCTGATTTCATTTTTGTGTGTGTGAATGTCCAGTTTTCCTAAAAATATTGGTTGAAGAAACTATCTTTTTATCCACCGTGCATCTTTGGCAGCCTTGTCAAAGATCAGGTGACTGTATATGTTTTGGTTATTGCTGGACTCTTCTGTTCCATTGATGTATATGTTTATCTCTGCCAGTACCACACTTTTTAAAATTACTGTAGTTTTTTAATATATTTTGAAATCATATATATATGTGATACCTCCAGCTTTTTCTTAAGATTTCTTTGGCTACTTGAGGTCTTTTGTGGTTCCATATCAATTTTAGGAATGCCCTTGAAAAATGCCATTGGGATTTTGATAAGCACAACATTGACTCTATAGATTGCCTTGGGTAATTTGGATATAATAACATTAAGTCTGCCAATCCATGAATACAGGATGTCTTTCCAATTATTGTGTCTTTTAAAATTTTATTTGTTTTTGTTTGTTTATTGGTGCTTTTTAGTTTATTTTTTTATTTTTTTTAATTTTTTTAAAATGTTTTATTTCTAGAGAGAGAGAGAGAGACAGCGTGAGCAGGGGAGGGTCAGAGAGAGAGGGAGTCACAGACTGAAACAGGCTCCAGGCTCTGAGCTGGCAGTCAGCACAGAGCCCGACGCGGGGCTCGAACCCACGAACCGCGAGATCACGACCTAAGTGAAAGTCGGACGCTTAACCGACTAAGCCACCCAGGCGCCCCTGGTGCTTTTTAGTTTAAAATTTAGAGTTTTTTCCACCTCCTTGGTTACTCCTTGGTTAAGGTTACCTAAGTATTGTATAATAATAATAATAATAATAATAATAATAAATAATAGTTCTTCTTCTCCTTCTTCTCCTTCCCCTTCCCCTTCTTCTTCTTCTTCCCTGACACCGAGCACATTATTAGCGAGGAACTTTGGTTTGAGGAGTGGGGAGCTGGGATGGACAAGAAAGCCCATCTCAAGGAATTTTCCTGGACATCAGGTGTTCCTCTATGTGTATATCATGTAAACACATCCATGGATGGAATCCCCAGAGGGAAGAGTGCTGTGACTGCAAGCAGCAGGGACGAAAGGACTCCCTAGGCACAGCTAGGCCCATGGGACAGCGGGGCTTCAGCGTCAGGCTTGTTTTGGTTAGTTGGAAGAGGATGGCTGTACTGTACACAGGCAGACCATCTGGACCCACCTGGAACTTCCTCCAGGTGATATCAGTTGCTTTACCTGGAGACCAGGTGATGAACTTGAGGTTGTCATGAGTGTAGTGGCATCACCACTGGAGGCAGGCAGTGCCTCCTGTAGGAAAGTGAAGAGGGGGTGCGCTTGTGCACCATTCACCTCACATTTCTCAAAAAGCATGAATTTGGGCTTGAACCTGTCCTGAGGTCTGAGAAACGGATGCCAGCACTGGTTGCATGGGAAGCCAAGAATAACCAGGGCTCTGGCAGAGGCGCTGCAGCCGCTTGTTGATGGGGTGTAGTCCTGGTTAGTCATGCCTTAGAGCAACACTGCAGTTTCGGTCAGCAGCATCTTGGACCCCAGGAACCCAGGCTGACAGGCTCCTCCCTGGCCAGCAGGTCCCTGGAGAAGGCACTCATGGAGCGCTGGGGGCTGCAGCTGCCAGGGTGGTAGCCAGGAACGCATGCGGCGTGATGGGGGCACCAGAATGCAGAGCTCACTTGGTGCTTTTTTAAATGGGATGCTGAACCCATTGGGTAAGCAGAGTAAGGAGATTGGATTTGTAATTAAATTCCTGCAACAAAGGAAATCCCAACACCAAAGGCTTCACTGGTGAATTCTACTGAACTTTAAAGACATAATAACAATACTGGACAAACTATGCCAAAAATCTGAAGAGGAAGGTCTATTCTCAAACTGATTTTATGATGCCAGCATTATCTTGAAACCAAAGCTTGAAAAAAAACACTACAAGAAACTATAGGCCAATGCCCCTGGTGAACAGAGATGTAAAAATCCTTAATAAAATATTTACAAACCGTATTCAACAGTACAGTAGAAAGATCATATACCAGGACCAAGTAGATTTATTCCTGGGAGGCAAGGATAATTCAGTATGTGCAAAGAAGATAATATGATATACCACATTAACAGAAATAATAAGAATCATATGATCATTTCAGTAGATGCTGAAAAACACATTTGAGGAAATTCAGCATCCTTTCATGATTAAAAAAAAAACTGTTAACAAAGTACATGGAGAAGGAATTTACCTCCATATAATAAATAATAATTTACCTTCACATATGACAAACCCCTAGCTAACAGCATATTCATCCATGAAAAACTGAAACCTTTTCTTTTGAGATCCAGAGTTATTCGCGGATGCACACTCTTACCACTTTTACCAACATAGTAATGAATGCACTAGCTAGATCAGTAGACAAGAAAAAGAAATAAATGCATCAAAATTGAAAAGGAAGAAATAAATTTATCTCTGTTTGCATAGGACATGATTTTATACGTAGAAAACCCAAAACACTCAACAGAACAACTATTAGTACTAATAAATGAATTCACTAAAGTTACAAGATGCCAAAATCAACATACAAAAATCTGTTGTGTTCCTATAACAATGGGGTAACTGAAGAGGAAATTAAGAGGTCATTTCAGAATATCACATTAATACTGTGAAATCAGTTACCTATTAAACTGAATTGTTATAAATGTACTTAAGAATAGATTTGTTAATATTTGCTAATCAGTGTTGAGCTAGGCAATTTTTGTTATGATTACATGATATTATAGCAGAATGGTACTGCTTTCAGGCCATAGAATCACGAACGAGGAATAAATCCTAAGACTGAGTGAATCAGTAAAATGAGGTCCAAATAAAGGAATATGGAATTTCCGTATATTTGGGATAAGTTAAATTAAGAAATATGAAGTTAAATATATTTAAATAATGCTGAGATATCCTTCAGATGTTACTTTAGCTTTGTTCCAGTTCATTTTAAAATTGTAACATTAGGGGCGCCTGGGTGGCTTAGTCGGTTAAGCGTCCGACTTTCGCTTGGGTCATGATCTCGCGGTTCGTGGGTTCGAGCCCCGCGTCGGGCTCTGTGCTGACTGCCAGCTCGGAGCCTGGAGCCTGTTTCAGTCTGTGTCTCCCTCTCTCTCTCTCTGACCCTCCCCTGCTCATGCTGTCTCTCTCCCTCTCCTAGAAATAAATAAAACATTAAAAAAAAATTGTAACATTAAAAGTTTCTCAAGCCTGCTGTAAGTCTCTTCCTATTTTCTCCTTCCCACTCCTTGGGGCCGTGGGAGACAGCATGGGACATCACTCCCAATGACAACAACTCTTAGTATTCATGCTGTTGCATAAGCTTCTCCTGTTATATGTGAGCCGGACCTAGTGATTTGGTTCTAATGAATAGAATATAGAAATTAATGGGTTGTTTCTTCTAGTATGAATTTAGAAGTAACAGTGACCTCCCGTCTTGCTTGCACTCTTTCTCTCTTGCTGGTATTCTTTCTTGCCATCTCATTTGACCACTTTGACGAAGCAAGCTGCCATGTCATGAGATAGAGCATATAGAGGAAAATGTGTCAAGAGACTGAGAGGATTTGGTTCAACAGCGAGTGAGTAGCTGGATCCTGCCAACACCCACATGAGTGAGTTAGGAAGTCAGTCCTTCCCAGTGGAGACTTGAGAAAAATTTATGCTTGTGAGACATCTAGAACCATATGCATCAAATAAGCCATTTCTCATTCTGAATCCACAAAAATTGTGAAATAATAAATGTTTTGAGCCACTAAACTTTGAGGTAATTTGTTATACAGTAATCAATACCTTGTATACAGGCTGTGGACTGACTTATCCCCATCATTTTTTATCAATTTACTGAAAAACTAAAAGATTACACACCTATGATGTTTACTGAAATTCACATCCATGTTTCAAAATTCTCATGTTATATCCACATATGACACTCCTCAAGAACTATAATAACCAATATACACAAAATTAAACTCATTATCCTCCCCACCCCTGCAAATCTGTTCTGTCTCTTAAACCTTAGTTGATGAGATGACACTTTTCCAAACCAGTTTCCCATGATAATGTTTCAGATTCAGTCATTCTTAGCATCTCCCACTCTCTCATAAATCTACCATCTGATTTTTAAAAGTTAAATTTATTTTATTCTACTTTTAAATATGTCTTGAATCTGTTTTATAACTACTGTTTATACCTCAGTTTAAAATGCTGTCAATTTTCAAATGAATTGCTCTACCAGCTGCATGAAGAATATCCATTTTTGACATACTAGTGAAAGTATTTTAAAAATAAACATCTGCTTATATTCTTTTTACTCTCTATTGTTTTCAGGTGAAAGAGTTTTAACATGGATTTAAAGGATCTGATAGAAATTCCCTGTTTAACTCTCACATATGACATTTTTATTTGTCTTAGACTTAAGATCACAAAGCAGTCACATTTTTCTGTATTCTGTATTTCTTCATCCTCAGGCCCACTTCAGTTCCTTTTCAATAAATTCATGATAGAGTGAGCAAATAAATGATTGACCATAGTTTTTCAAATTTCAAATTATAGTCTTTTTAAATATTAGGATTGTGTTAACAGACTCTAATCCGTTAATCATATGGACTTGTAAAGACAGAAATGTGTGGATTTTAGGCCCAACTTTGCCATTAATTTCTTGTCTTTGACCTTTAGCAATATATTCCACAGAACATCACACCGGTTCACTACAATTATAGTATAATTGAACCTGGTGAGCAAGAAGAGTCAGCTTCAGAGCACTAGTAAAATACAGGAATGCAAGAGGGTAGAAAGCACATAAATGAAAATAACAAAAGGGAATTAGAAACATAGTTTAACATGTGTTCACATTGAGGCTGTAGCAGTATCTGACCATCTGTTTCAGGCTACAGGCCACAGAGTCAGGCTGGATTTTCTAATAGGTAACAGTCTCTCGAAGTAACCATTGTATCAGAGATAAACCTTTGTTTTACCATTTGACTGTCATGTGTCCACCACTGCTAAGAGTAGATCCGTGGCACCAATAATCGTTAGTGATTACAAATGCTTTTTCTTGAAAGAGGAAAAAAAAAATCAGCAACTCACTCACTGGATTAGCTTTCTTCTGCCATTAACGCCAGTTTCAAGCGTGGAATGGAATTTTGTTACATTCTCCTCTTTTATGACACATTGCACAGTCAAAGATGCTGTGGACACGGATCTTTATGTTTTCCTTCAGTATTTTCCTGTACGAATCCAATTGGAAGAAACTTTGAAGGCTTTTGTAATGTAAATAGAAGCAAACTATTTCTACCTCCAGTGTATCTGCCATTTTAGTGGAAATAATGGCAAATGGTATTTAAGTGGAGAACAATTTGTTCCCTGTAGTCTGCTTAGATTTTCACTTTAAATGTGTACTCAAATGTATACTTGTAATACTATATCTGTAAGTACTTGTGATACTTAGTATACTCAAATGTATACTTGTAATACTGTATCTGTAAGTATTACCAAGGCACTTGGACAAATATAGAACATAATTTGAATATCATTACTTTAGATTAAGATAATTTATTTGAAAAAGTCCTGCATTCAAAATATAAAAAGGAATATATCAATTGTGTAATATCAGCCTCTCAGTTTAAATTTAGCAAGGTTTTCTTTAATTGTATGAATTATTAACTTCATTTTTCTTCCACCATTGCTAATTAAATTTCTTTATAATGTAGCAATCATAAGAAGTAACTAAGTTTTCATGATAGTTAGAGTGTTACATGTACAGAAAATTGAAGTAGAGGAAACACACAGATGGGAGTTGCAGGTGTGGCCATCCTCTAGGCTTTGTGGTAACCATGGGATTGAACACCAAGCAGAATTATGTCAAGAATGATGAAGGATCTCAGATTTACCCTAATTGCAGAGTTGCAAGTTAGCCTACTATACTTTTATATATCAGAGAAAAAGGACTTTGTTATTCAGATAGAGCAAGAATAATAATAATCATATCAGTTCCTCTTCACATCTCCCAACCCACCTTCCCAGCACACGATGCAATACACACACAGGGGGTTTGTGTCCCAGATGGACAAGTTCAAGATTGTGAAACTTTAATCTTTTATAATTAATTGCAAGCAAACTTGCCCAGTCTGTTCCACAAAGAGAGACCTTATCTTTATTAAACTCAACAGCAGACAATTCTGCCTTCAGCTCTGGAAGGAAACACTGTCTCTGTCTATCAGTGCTATTCCCTATTCACTGCCCTTGAAAAGTAATCCAGGAAAAAAGAAATTTAAAAGCTGTCACTGTTTCTACCTGTCAGGGTCTCTACTTGCAGGTGTTACTGAAATGTGAGAGACGTCATGAACAGGAACAACAAAATCGGCAGTTGATGTATTGTGTGAATTAATAGAGATGGCAGTGGAGGTAGGGCTTGGTCAATCCATCTGGGGTTGCCACTGCCAATCCTTGAAATTCTCTCATAAATAAATCAGTTGTTAAAAATATATTGACTGCACTCTTAAAATTGCCTTAAATTGTTAATTCTTTAAGGATGGAATATTTTGTTGCAATTAATATAATTCAACAAACAGGTGCTTAACAGTAACACACTAATAGTCATTAGTATCATTTTATCTTTAAATGTGGTTCTGAACTGAGATCAAGTTTGTTTTTTTCTTTTTGAAGTTTGGAGTGATTTATTATAATGAATTATTATTTAAAAGTTTAATGAGTACAAAAGTCAAATCCAACTGTTTGGGAGCAAGCATGCTTAAAAATGCCTTGGTTAAGTAGATAATAGTTGACTATAAAATAATTATTCATCTCAATAAATACCACATCTATTGGCCTACATGCCATGTCAGATACTATTCACCCCTCAAAAATTAGGTTTAAATATTATTAAACAAAGGACAATATCCATATCATAGGAATCCCAGAAGAAGAAGAGAACAAGTTTTAAAAATGGAAGTAGTGAAAATAGTCTAGTAGAGGAAAATTTTCAGGAGTCCAGTTATGTATAGAGAGTGGTGAATAGTGAAGAAAAAAGTAACCAAACAATTATGACACTTGGGAGATTGTGTTTTATGAAGTCAGGGGAAGAGCACTGGGATGAAGGTAGAAAATGTTCCAGTCAAGCCTTCTTAATTTGTAATTGCCCTTTGGTCTGCCCTCATCGGTTAAGCTGGTTGTTTTCTTAAGAAAATCACTTCCCTAAGGCTAATAAGTCACTTTAATTGAAGTCACTTTAGTCACTTTAAGTCACTTTAGTTTTGTTGAATACACATTACTGAAACTTCATAAATGTAATGATTACATCATCTAAGAGTATTCCCACTATAAAAATCATAAGAGCAATTACTCTAACAAAAATAATGTACTCATGTCATCATAATTCATATCCCAGTCACTGAAATTATATTTGTTGGATTTAACCCACTACTATTTACTGGCTCTGTGTTCTCAGACAAATTTCTTAATTTTTCTGAGTGTCATGTTATCCCTTTGTAAAATACAAATTTGCACTTGATAAAAAATTTCTTGTGATATTCAACAAGTTTATGTATGCTAAAAACATAAAGTTATTCTGGAGTGATTCTACCACTTAAATAGGAGGTACTATCATAATTAGCATTATTATTATTTTAAAGGGCAAACGAATAACCTTGGGTAAACAACTCTGGGAGAAAATAAAAAAAACAAATATTATAAAATGTAAATAATATGGAATCTAGAGCAAAACTTGAAAGGATCAGAAATATACTGGACAGTTATTTCCATATATTTGGAGAAGAGGATAATAAATCTGAGAATAGAAAAGAATACATCTAGTTTCAACTTCCTAATCAAAATTAGTTTCATCGAAAAGCATCCATGAAAGAGTATAACAGGGAACTGGAAATGAATTAATTATTCAGGGCAAGAAAACTTTTGGAATATAGGCCTTGCTTAGAATTCAAAAGAAGTGGTATATAAAATATAAAAGAATGGAAGTATGTTCCCAAAATAAATAAAAATGTAGTTTCATTTGCTGTTTCATCTTTACACAGTTCCAGTGTGTACAGTCCTTCAGGAGTAATGAAAATCCAAGGGATTTGGGTTAGAAGAGGACACTGCGTAATATTCTGTTCTTTATCTCTCAGCTGTCTAAATTTTAGGCACAATATTAAGGACAAATTAGTTAGGATTGAATAGCCAGAAATTCTTATATGGCTTACATGTAACAACAGCATGAAAAAAAAAAAAATCTTTGGATCATGTTGCTAAGTGTAACCTTAAAGATAAGTAGTATTTTTCCTTGTGTACATTAAGAAAATTTAATTCAGAGGAGTGTCTGGGAGGCTAAGTCAGTTGAGCCTCCGACTCCTGATTTTGGCTCGAGATCATGATCTCACTGTCATGTGATCAAGCCCCACATTAGGCCCCATACTGGGCGTGGAGTCTGCTTATTATTCCCCCTCTCCCTCTCCCTCTGCCCTGTTCATATGATGCTTTTGCTCTCTCATAAATAAATACATAAATACATAAATACATAAATATTTAAAAATTCAATTTAGAAATTATAAACCTTGCGTGTGAGAGTCCTAAGATGAAATGGACTCTCCTATAATGTAGTCCCTCCAGCACTCCATAGTGACTTCTCATAAGAATATTTAAAATGATATAGTCAAGTATACCAATGATGGAGGAAGTTCTAAGAGAATCAACATATAGTAAAAAAGAGCCATAATGAGAAGCAGTGCTGATTGAATCAGAGAACCCCATTATAGCTGCCTTGACAATCAGCTGTATGTGTGCTTTATCCGCCTTTCTGCCTTTACACGTATGATCACAGGGCTTTTCTTATCCGGGTGTTCAGTAATGTGCTTGCTGAATTGATTTGCTCTGTTTGAAATTCCAATTAAGTTGTCAACAGTGCTTATACTTCTTTATCCCAGAACCTCTAGAGGTTCTTCAGAATGAAATATCAGTGAGGTTGATAGTGGTGGGATGGGAGGTTATTTGGCTTGCGTTAAGTTGTTTGTCCTAATATCGGTTCATCTATTTCTCATGAAATCTAACAAAAGAGCTTTCTATCCCCTGTTACTTGTATTCAACATTAGTGCTCTCAGAAAAGTAGATTAAGTGAAAACAGTTTTTAAATAATGGTAATTTTGATGGGTGGGGATTGGAAGAACTCTCTGTGTATTTCATTTCATATTATATATTTCTGTATATTTCCATTCTGTAAAATTTTTATTTCATTTCTGATACCACTTGTATCCCCCTCTAACTGCTATTAATTGATTGATTGACTCATTATTCCACAAAGGCTATTGAATTTTATTCATTGCTGGGTAGTCAGCTTGGTTGCTGGGGATTAAATGATTAATAGGAGAGACTTAGTCCTGGCTTCAAAAGTTGGGAGTATTTTAAAACAGCAAACAAGGATTTATTTTAGAAGTGGTGTCATTAGATTTTAGCTATGACAAGGTGACTTACCTTAGCATGGGGTTAATGGAAGACTTTCTGGGAAAGTGATTTTAAGGACTAAGGAGGAGGAGGGATTAAACCATGAAAAGAAGAGGAGCATGCTTGGCAGAGATGTTGCAATCCTGGGGACATGAAAAAGCCTATATTTGTTAGGAAATGAAAGTAGCTGGCTATGGAAACAGTGAAGTATGTTTGGATATAAAATACATAAGCAGGGTTTTATAGTCCAAGGGAAAAGCCATTGTAAAGTTTTAAATAGGAAATTGTCATTATCCAAATAATATTTTTAAAAATATATATCTGATATTCAGTGATCAATAAAATGAAAGTTTTCAGGAGAGGGCAGAGCAGATGAGTTAACAGGATATTACAGAGGTTTTTGTTTTGTTTTTTTTTTTTGTAAATATATTTGACATATAGCATCTTGTAAATTTAAAGTGTACAGCATGTTGATTTGATACATTTATATATTGCAGTATGATTGCTGTTATACTGTTAGCACTTCTATTAGGTCCCATAATTATTTGGTTTTGTGATAGGAATAATTAGATCAAGTCTCTTAGCAAGTTTGGTGTTTATAATGCAATATTATTATCTATAATCACTATTCTGTGTGTCTGCAGGACTTACTTATCTACAAGTAGCAAGCAAAATACACTTAGCATCTCTCCTATTCCCCCACCTCCCACCTCTGGTAACCACTATTTTATTCTCTGTTTTTATGAGTTTTTTTGTTTGCTTATTTGTTTATAGTTTTGTTTTAGTTTAGTTTTTTTTTAACATATAAGTGATATCATATGGTATTTGAATTTCTCTGTCTAAATTATATCATTTAACCTAATACCCTCAAGGTCCATCTATGTTGTCACAAATGGCAGAATGTTCTTTCTCATGACTGAAAAAGATTGTGTGTGTGTGTGTATTTGTGTATACACACATATATGTATGTATGTATAATATTTTTTATCCTTTTTTTCCATTGACGGACACTTAGGTTGTTTCCATATCTTGGCTACTGTGAATAATGCTGAAAAACATGTGAGTGCAAATATCTCTTAGATACCTTGATTTTGTTTCCTTAGAGTATATACTTATAAGTGGAATGGCTGGATCTTATGGTAGTTCTGATTTTTGAGAAACTATGTATTATTTTCATAGTGGCTGAAGTTTTAAGTGTGAGAAAATATTGTCACTTACTAGTGTCATGGCCCTCTAGATGAATAATAGGTAGATTTGAAAAATATTTCAGGGATGGAATCAAGCAATTGGCGATTGATTGGAGAAGGAGAGGGAAGGGAGAGGGAAAACAATCCTAAATTCTTGGTATGAGTACCTGTGTGGAGAGCGTACTCTTGCTGAGATTTGGATGGTTTCCTACATTTATGTGTGGACAGCAGGGGAAGGGCAGGAGAAAATCAAGTGTCTATGAATTAGTTGAAGCCTTTGTATTTCTATTGATAACCAGTGGACTTGAGAAAGGGATTTAGTAGAGCAGGCAGGACAGAAGATCTAAAATTGAGCCTTGTTAAAAATAAGTAAGTGCTAGTTCCAGATAATCTGAAAATTTAAAGTGGTTTTCTTGATTCTTCTATCAAGAATCAATCAATTAGTTTTTGATCCTAAATAGTAAGCATGTTTAATTGCTCAAATTTCCAAATTTCCTTTGAGAAATGAATCTGTATTTAAGCCACATAATAAATATTATGTATAAAAAGAACCAGAGAGCAGTGAGAGTCAAGGATATAAAATATTCTTTCTGGTCTCCCAAATTTGGCACCATGCTCCTATGTATATGCGTGTGTATGTGTATGTTGGTGTGTGATATCTATATCTATATTTATTAGGATATTGATGAATTACCAGCATATAGAAAATATGATAAACTCAAGCCTTTTATACTTAATGTGTGGAATTCATGTAGAAGGGAATCAGATGGGCTGATTCAGCTGCAAAACCTTAATGTGTTCTGTGATGTGGCTTATTGCTGTGGAATTAGTTATATAAAAAAGTGAAAGTGCTCAAGTTGTTTTTTAAAAACCATTTCTACGCTATATGCTCTTTTGACAAAATAAAAATGGAAAGGGAACAATTTAAAACCCTTTAAATGATGCATCTACAGCAATATAATATGTGGCATCGTACTGTTAGGAGTAGCGTTAAATGCCATATCAGGTCAGCTATTACCTTTTCATTTAATTCAAAATGACCTTATGGAATGGACTCTCATACTGTGCAAAATCTCATACAGTAATGTAGCTTTTAAAATACTGTTTATGTATTGTATTTTATTTGTCTTTGATGCAGCGTAAATTTATACAATTTATTTGTCAACAATGCAGCCATTGAGTTGACAAATAAATGTGATTAGTAACAAAAATAATCATTAGAATGTTACCTTTACATATTAATGAGAAAACAAATATAATTTGTGTTTGGGATAAATAAGCTTCACATTACCATGCAATATATTTCTCATGTCCTCATCATTTACCTTATGCACAGTGCATTTGTAAATATGCCATTTTTGGCTTCCAAAGATGACTTAAACATTTAAAATTTCTTAAAATTTTGCAACCTTTGGGAGGGTTCTACATAGTTCAACCATGTACCTTCTCAGGGAAAAGATGCCTTCTCAGGGAACCATGTACCTTCTCAGAGGGAAAAACTGTTCTGTATAAGTATCCTTCACTATAGCAATTTTCCTTTTATTTTGAGTATAATGTATTTTCTTTTCTTAGACAAAGTTCCAGGTCTGATTCTTTTGTGTGTGTGTGTGTGTGTGTGTGTGCTTTAATATCAGTAGCTATGGCAACAAGATTTTAAATGCTGTATGTAGTATAAGTAAAGGGAAAATGGGGAGCATAACACCTTAAAAGAAGAAGCTTTCAGTCCTCTTACAGTCATTGTGAGTCACAAAAACAATTTTCAGAATTATGTTGTCAGTTATGAAGGTAATATATCTTGTAGGTCATAAAAAAGATTTAGTTTGTTTATTTGCTTATTTTGTAAAGAATTTGCCTAGAATTGTCTACATTTTTTATTGGTCTTTGTTCTATATAATGCTTTTATGTGATGACTAGCATTAGTTATATACAAATCACATTCCAGTTCCTGATGGTGCTGTGAGGATGTCTCGGGGATCACTTCTCAGTAGAATAAACACAGCTGAAGAAACTTATATGAAAATAATTAAAATATCTGGAAATTAAGGACATAAAGCAAATAAATAAACATTTATTCAAGAAAATCTACTAACTGTATGGAGAAAAAGGAAATACCCTGAGCCGTGGTCTGTTCCTTGCCTTTATGCCCAACCCCCGTTAAAGGCTATAAAATCTTCCCAGAAGTAGGGATCATTTCCTAACAACCCCGGCTCCTTGTTATTTCAACCAAATCCCAGGAAAAGTGAAGAGGGCTGTTTCTTCAACTTGCTCCAACCCTGAATGTTGCCACTGTACACCAGAGCAGGAAGGATGACGAGACTTCTCTAATGGCCCTCACTCCAGCTCATTCATAGGATGTGTGTACCACAAGGTGGGGAGAGGTCAAGTTGAGAAGAGCAGAGGATGTTAACACAGAGGACATTGGGTATATTCAGGTCTGTGTCCACCGAGAAGCAACATCAGAGACTTTACAAGACAGAGGAAACAGATACCACAAAAATAGTCCAACCAATTCACTAAACAAATGAACAAGCAAAATAGCAAAGAGCTCCAAAGGTGCCTTAAAGTATTAAAAGGAATGGTTCCTATTTCAGGTATGATATTATAAAAGAAGCAGTCATGTGTCACTAGAGCAGTGGCTCAGAAATTTTCCCCAGTGAAAGATTTAGGCCATCAGAACGGAGAGCACCAAAGTTCTCTCTTCTAAAATACTGACTTTATTTTGAACAGAGTGTGGGGCGGTTTTAGCCTAGAACCTCTTAGAAACAAGATAAATTTTAATGGTCAACAATTAAGGAAGGTTGATATTTTCATGAGAATAAGCTATACCTTAGATCAGCTTAAATTACCAAAAATATCAAGGTAAAGAGAGCTAAGATGATCCTTCCTGGAGTAAGAAAAAACAAAAACTGTCAAAGAAGACTTCAAAAAGTTTCTGCAAAGAAGCTGAAGTGGAGTTGGATCAGACTGTGTAATAATTTATGCTCTAAATTATTATCAAAAACAATAGAACAGGCAGCCAGCAGTTAGTGGAACCTAACAGCTGAGTGTGATGCCAACACAGGCAGACAGCTTAACAGTAATTAGGGAATGAAACTTTCAAATAAAGCTCGGTTAAAACCATCATCAACGCAGAAGACGTTGAGTATGTTCAGGCCTGTGTCCACTGAGAAGCAACATCAGAAGCTTTACAAGACAGAGGAAACATGCCACAAAAATAACCCAGCCAATTCATTAAACAAATGAACAAGCAAACAACAGCAAAATTAATGAGCTCCAGAAGACCTTTAAAGTAAATATTAAAGGAAACATTTCAGGATGAAGAAATAAACACAGAGGGAAATTCACATCCATACCAAACAATGAACACCAGTAAAAGTTAATATGCAATTTAAAAAAATGTAATATGCATAATGTTTTCTTTTCCCTCTTTTACCTGATTTAAAACACAGTCATGTGCAGCAATGTGTATATAATTATGTTGTTGGATCTACAATATATAAAAATACAATATATTTGACAACAGTAGCACAGAAGACGTAGATAGGTGCAAAGGTGTATTGGAATGAGGAAGTGATACCAGATGGTAACTCAAATCCACAGAAACAATAGAAGAGAATAAAAAACTGATACATAAACAAGTTAATATGATAGACTATAAGCACCTGCTCTCAATTTTTATATAAGCTTTAGTAAGCAGCCTACAATTATATAAGCTAATAGCTATTATAATATATGGCAGACATATACAACTATATCAAAAAAATAAATTTTGAATGAATGAATTTAATTTTAAAGGCAGATTTTTGGACTGAATAGATCCAACCACAAGTCCAACTACAGGCTGTCCACAGGACAATTTAAATTCAAATGCGCATTTAGAATGGAGTTAAGAGGTCGGCAGGAAAGCTCTCACATTCTACTTCTCCTTGTCAGCTACAGATCCTGAAGAGCCTAAAATTAAGTTCTCCGTTAAGAACAACCTCAGGCTGCACATAGCCCCAGTTCCAGGAAAAGCCTCAGATTGTTCAAGGCTAAAGCCATCCTCAGACCGCCCTCAGATCAGCTAATCAAAAAACATTCCTATGGTCTGAGTCAAGGCTGGGAACTGCAAGCAGTTATTTTATACAAACTAGCTTATTTCTCACCGCTTGCCTGAACCCCACATGGGCCCTTTGAACTTGCCTCATAATTGGTCATTTTCAAAGGATTCTCAAAAGTTATGATTGGGTCCCACCAAAAGTAATGAACACCTCACAGGTACTAAATGGTCAAAGCTGTTACCATGGGTGCTGTATGACTGTAATTGGTGCTTATGTGATGATGCTATACGTACTGTTAACACCCCCATCCCTTACTCCTTAAAAACCCTGCTCACTATTGTTTGGGGCTTCACCTTGCTGCCACGACACTGGTAGGTGGGTGAGCCCCTGCTCGAGCTCGTAATAAAGACCCTTATGTACTTGCATCGGTGTCGGCTCCTTGGGGGTCTCAGGGGACTCGCAAATCGGGCACAACAATCTAACAGGAAGAAATGCACCTTGCAAGTCCATACTACTTAGCTACTACTTTACCATCCCACCTGGAGGAAGAAAAGTTTCCTCCTTCCCAACAATGCCCAGCCAATGAGAGATTGTCATTATTCAGCCAATGAAAAGCCACGGTACTTTAAATTCCCAATATATGCCAATAAACTTTTTGTTTATGACTCCCTTGCTAATAGCTCCTTTTTCTCATTAAGAGGGTTTATCTTCTTTGTTTTCCAGACTTGCCTATAATTTTGTTGTAGCTTACTTGTCCAAAATTGCTATTCTCTGCTATCCCAAATAAGCCCATTTTTTTCTGGTAAAATAACTGGCAGTTTATTATTTCCTTCCAATATTTTATATAAATTAAAGTGAGTTAACCTATAGTGTAGTATTGATTTCAGGAGTGGAATTTAGTGTTTCATCAATTATATACAACACTCAGTGCTCATCATCAGTGCCCTTCTTAGTACCCAGCACCCATTTTGCCCTTCCCCTGCCCAGCTTCACACCAACAACTCTCAGTTCTCTATACTTAAAAGTTATTTATGGTTTGCCTACCTGTTTTTATCTATATTTTTTAAATATTTCCTTCCCTTTCCTTCCCTATGTTCAAATGTTTTGTTTCTTAAATTCCACATACGAGTGAAATCATATGATATTTGTCTTTCTCTGACTGGTTTATTTCGCTTAGCATAATGCACTCTAGTTCTAACCACATCGTTGCAAATGGCAAGATTTCATTATTTCAAAAATTTTTTTTAATAATTTCTTTAAATGTTTTATTTATTTCTAGGAGAGAGAGAGAGTGTGTGTGAGCAGGGGAGGGTCAGAGAGAGAGGGAGTCACAGACTGAAACAGGCTCCAGGCCCTGAGCTGGCAGTCAGCACAGAGCCCGACACGGGGCTCGAACCCACGAAGCGCAAGATCATGACCTAAGCGAAAGTCGGACACTTAACCGACTAAGCCACCCAGGCGCCCCTTAAAAAAATTTTTTTAATGTTTGTTTATTTTTTAGAGACAGAGACAGGGCACAGCAGGGGAGGGGCAGAGAGAGAGGGAGACACAGACTCTGAAGCAGGCTCCAGGCTCTGAGCTGTCAGCACAAAGCCTGACCTGGGACTCAAACTCATGAACCGTGAGATCATGACGTGAGCCGAAGTCAGATGCTTAACCAACTGAGCCATCCAGACACCCCAAAATTTCATTCTTTCTGGTTGCCAGTCTTGTGTATATATATATATATATATATATATATATATACACACACACACACACACACACACACACACACATACACACACACACACACACACTTTATTCATTCATTGGTCAATGGAAATTTGTACTTTTTCTGTATCTTTGGCTACTGTTGATAGCTGTAAACATCAGGTTGCAGTTTATATTTATATATATTTGAAATTTATATATATTTGAAAATACCCCTTCCAGTCAGTATTTTTGTATCCCTTGGGTGAATACCTAGTGGTGCAATTGCTGGGTCATAGAGTAGCTTTATATTTAACTTTCTGAGGGACCTCCACACTATTTTCCAGAGTTGCTGCATCAGTTTGTATTACCACCAACAGTATAAGAGGGTTCCCCTTTCTCAGCATCCTCACCAACATTTATTGTTTCCTGAGTTACTAATTTTAGCAATTCTGGCTGGTGTGAAGTAGTACTTATTGTGATTTGATTTGTATTTTCCTGAAGATGAATGATACTGAGCATTTTCTCGTGTTTTGATTAGCGATCTGGATGTCTTCTTTAGAGAAATGAATATGTCTTCTTCCCATTTCTTAATTGGATTAATTATATTTGGGAATTTGAGCTTGATAAGTTATTTATAGATTTTGGATACTAGCCCTTTATCCTATATGTCATTTACAACTACCTTCTCCCATTCTGTAGGTTGTCTTTTAGTTTTGTTGTTTCCTTCTCTGTGCAGAAGCTTTTTATCTTGATGGAAGTCCCAATAGTTTATGTTTACTTTTGTTTCCTTTTCCTCCAGAGATGTAGCTAATAAAAAGTTGCTACAGCTGAGGAGGTTGCTGCCTGTATTTTTCTCCAGGATTTGATGGTTTCCTGTCTCACATTTAGGTTTTTCATCCATTTTGAATTTATTTTTGTGCTGTAAGAAAGTGGTCCAGTTTCATTCCACCGTGTGTTGCTGTCCAGTTTTCCCAACACCATGTGTTGAAGAGACTGTCTTTTTTCCATTGGTTATTCTTTCCCGCTCTGTCAAAGATGAGTTGGCCATATGTTTGTGGGTCCACTTCTGGGTTCTCTATTTTGTTCCATTGATCTGAGTATCTGTTTCTGTGCCAGTACTATACTGTCTTGATGATGACAGCTTTGTAATACAACTTGAAGTGTTGAATTTTGATGTCTTTTGCTTTGTCTTTTTCAATATTATGTTAGCTATTCAGGGTCTTTTCTGGTTAAATACAAATTTTAGGATTATTTTAGCTCTATGAAAAATGCTGGAGGTATTTTGATAGGAATTGCATTGAATGTGTAAATTGCTTTGGGTAGTATAGAAATTTTAACAGTATTTGTTCTTCCAATTATGAAGTTAGAATGTTTTTCCCCATTTCTTTGTATCTTCTTGATTTTCTTTTATAAGTATTCTATAGTTTTAAGAGTACATATCTATTACCACTATGGTTAGTTTTTTTTTTCATAGTATTTTAAGTTTTTGATGTAATTATAAATGGGATTTATTTCTCAAATTTTTTTCCTGCTGCTTCATTATTGGTTTATAGAAATGCAGCATATTTCTGCACATTGATTTTATATCTCGCAGTTTTGCTGAATTCATGTATTAGTTCTAGCAGTTTTGGGGGGGAGTCTTTTGAGTTTTCCACATAGAGTATCATGTTGCTTGCAAAGAGTGAGAGTTTTCTTCTTCCTTGCCACTTGGATGCCTTTTATTTATTTTTGTTGTCTGATTGCTCAGGTGAAGACTTCGGTACTAGGTTGAACAACAATGGTGAGAGCGGACACCCTGTTGTGTTCCTGACCTTTTCCCCTTATCTTTTCTCCATTGAGGATAATAATAGCTGTGGTTCTTTGACATATGACCTTTATGATGTTGAGTATGTTCCTTCTATTCCTACTTTCTTTTTTTTTTAATTTTAATGTTTTATTTATTCCTGAGAGAGAGAGAGACACCGTGAGCAGGGTAGGGTCAGAGAGAGAGGGAGATACAGAATCTGAAGCAGGCTCCAGGCTCAGAGCTGGCAGTCAGCACAGAGCCCGAGGTGGGGCTTGAACCCACGAACCATGAGATCATGACCTGAGCCGAAGTCAGACGCTTAACCAACTGAGCCACCCAGGCTCCCCTATCCCTACTTTCTTGAGGGATTTTATCAAGGATTTTTATCAAGCATGTTGTCAATTGCTTTTTCTGAATCTATTGAGAGGATCATATTCATTCTTTTATTAATGTGGTGTATCATGTTGATTGATTAGTGGATTTAAGCCACCCTGTAGGCCAGGAATAAATTTCACCTGATTGTGGTGAATAATCCTTTAAAATTTTTTATGTTTTTATTTTTGAAAGATACAGAGAGTGGGAGTGGGAGGGGGTGCGGGCAGAGAGAGAGGGAGACAGAGAATTCCAAGCAGGGTCTGCAGGAACAGCAGAGAGCCCAGTATGGGGCTGGAACTCACAAACTGTGAGATCATGACCCGAGCCAAAGTCAGATGTTTAACCCACTGAGACACCCATGTGCCCCAGTGAACAATTCTTTTCATGTACTGTTGGATTCGATTTGCTAGTATCTTGTTGAGAATATTTGTATGTATGATCGTCATGAATGGTTTTAGACCATCATGAATGGTCTTTGTCTGGTTTTGGAATCAAGGTAATACTGACCTCTTAGAATGAGTTTGGAAGACTTCCTTTCTTCCTTTTTTTAACTGTTTCAAAGTGACAGGTGTTAATTCTTCTTTAGATATTTGGTACATTTACCCTGGGAATCCATCCAACACTGGATTCTTGTTTGTTGGAAGATTTATTTTTTTAATAATCCAATTTCTTTACTGGTTATGGGCCTGTTCAAATTTTCTGTTTCTTCCTATTTCAGTTCTGGTAGTTTATGTGTTTCTAGGAATTCACCCATTTCTTCCTGATTTACAGATTTGTTGCCATATAATTGCTCACACAGTATTCTCTTGTAATTGTTTGTATTTCTTTGGTGTTGGTTATGATCTTTCACCTTTCATTTGTGATTTTATTTATGTGAGTCCTTTCCTTTCCTTATTATTTTTGTTAAGTTTGGCTAGGAGTTTATCAATGTCAATTCTTTCAAAGAACTAGCTCCTAGTTTCATTGATCTCCTCTTTTTTTTTTTATTTGTTTGTTTTTAATTTCCCTGCTCTAATCTTTACTAATTCCCTCCTTCAGCTGGTTTTGGATTATAATTGCTCTTCTTTTTCTAGCTCCTTTAGGTGTAAAGTTATGTTGTGTATTTGAGACTTTCCTTCTTGAAAAAGTCCTGTATTGGTATATACTTCCCCCTTATGACCACCTTTGCTATGTACCAAAGGTTTTGGACTGTCAAATTTCCATTTTCTTTGGATTCCATGTATTTTGGTTTATTTCTTCTTTAATTTCCTGGTTAACCCATTAATTCTTTAGTAGGGTGTTCTTCAAATTCCAAGTATTTGTGGTCTTTTCATATTTTTTTCTTGTGGTTGATTTCAAGTTTTATAGTGTTGTGTTCTGAAAATATGCATGATATGATCTCAGTCTTTCTGTACTGATTGAGGACTGATTTATGACCCAGAATGTGATCTATTCTCTAGAATGTTCCATGTGCAGTTGAAAATAAAGTGTATTCTGCTGCTTTAGGGTGAAGTGCAGTGAATATATCTGTTAAGTCCATCTGGTCCAGTGTATGATACAAAGCCATCATTTCCTCATTGACCTTCTGCTTAGGTGATGTGTCTGTTGCTGTAAATGGGGTGTTAAAGTACCCCACTGTTATTGTATTATCATCAATGAGTTTCCTGAGGTTTGTTATGAATTGATTTATATACTTGGCTGTTCTCAAGTTGGGAGCATAAACATTTACAATTATTAGATCTTGTTGGATAGACTTCTTTATTATGCTATAATGCCCTTCTTTATCTCTCATTACAGTCTGTGGTTTAAAATCTAGTTTGTCTGGGGATGCCTGAGTGACTTAGTCAGTTAAGCATTGGGCTTTGGCTCAAGTCATGATCTCACAGTTCATGAATTCAAGCCCTGCTTTGGGTGAGCTCAGGCATCACTTCAGGTGAGCCCTACTTCTCTCTCTAACCCCTCTCCACTCTCTGCCCTACTGCTCTTTCTTACTCTCTCTCTCCCTCCCTCCCTCTCTCTCTCTCTCTCTCTGCCCTTCATCGGATTCTTTCTCTCCTGTCTCTGCCCAATTTTCATGTGTGCCCTCTATCTTTTGACATCTGTTAGCATGATAAGTGGTTTTCCACCTTCTCCATTTCAATCTGGAGGTGTCTTTGGGTCTAATATGAATCTCTTGTAAGCAGCATGTGTCAAAAACCCAATCTTGTGTATGTGTGTTTTATCCATTCCTATACCCTGTTTCTTTTGATTGGAGGATTTAGTCCATTTACATTCAAAATAATTACTGAAATATATGAATTTAGTGCCATTGCATTACCTGTAAAGTCAGTGTTCCTGATTTTAGACTTTCCTGATGTAAAGTCAGTGTAGATTGTCTCTGTTTCTTTCTAGTCTTTGTTAATTTTGGTCTCTCTTTCCCATTCAAAGGCTCCTCTTTAATAATTGTAGAAGAATTGTTCATGAACATCTTTAGTTTTTGCTGGTCTTGAAAATTCTTTTATCTTTCCTTCTATTCTGAATGACAGTGTTACTGGATAAACTATTCTTGGCTCCATTTTCCCATTTAGCATGTTGAATATATCATGCCACTTCTGGCCTGCCAGTTTTCTGTGGACAGGTCTGCTTCTAACCTTATGTGTCTACCCTTGTAGCTGCTTTCAGAATTCTCTCTTTATATTTGTATTTTGCAAGTTTTATTATGGTATGTCTTGGTTTTGACCTGTTTTTGTTGAGTTTTAGGAGAGTTCTTTGAGTCCCCTGGACTGGAATGCCTGTTTCCTTCTGTAGATTAAGGAAGTTCTTAGCTATAATTTGTTCAAATAACCTTCTGTCCCTTTTTCTCACTCTTCTTCTTCTAGGACTCCTATGGTATGGATATTATTGCACTTTATAGAATTTCTCAGGTCCCAAGTCTATATTCATGATCTGTTTTCTTTCCCTCTCCTTTTCAGCTTCATTATTTTCCGAAATTTTATTTTTTATATCACCTATTCAGTCCTCTGCTTCTTCCATCCTCATTGTGAGTAGAACCCCCAGGTTTTGCATCTCAGTTATAGTATTTTTTTAAATTTTGTTTTGACTAGATTTTAGGTCTCTTATCTCTACAGCAAGGGTGTTTTTTATACTGTTACAAGCCCAGCTAGTATTCTTGTGACTGTTGTTCTAAATTTTTGTTCAGATATATTACTTCTATCTGTTTTGAACAAATCCTTGAGTGTAGTTTCTTCTTGATCTTTCTTTGGGGGAGAATATCTCCATCTTGTCATTGTGTCTAGGTTTCTGTCTTTTGTGTGTTATGAAAGCCTGTTATGTTTTCTGCTCCTGAGAGTAATGCTGTATTAACAAGGGATTGCACAGTCTCCAGAGCCTGGTGCTTCAGGAGGTATTTCTGTCGTATGCTGTGTGCATTCTGCTGTTGTGGTTTGGCTGCTCTTTCCCCTAGGTCAGTCCTCTGCAGCATTTCTCTTCACTTACCGTGGGCAGTGTTTGGACCTTTAACTAAGTATTCTTTGATTTGTTTGTTAAAAATAAGCCTACCAATAATTTCCCTCAAATTATGCAGATTGTTCTCTTAATCCTCAGATCGATTTCCTAGGTGTTCAGAATAATTTGATGTTTATCTGTCTAGCTGTGTTTGAGGGACAAGACAGGACCAGGGTCCTCCCTGCCATCTTAACTTGCTGGCAGTTATTTTCAAGGTTAACATATGCAAACAAAAACCATAAGAAAGCCGGAGTGGCTATACTAACACCAGATAATATTGACAACCTCTTTGTAAAGCATTTGCTTTTAAAACTTAAATATGAGAGAATATATTGCATTGGAATGAATATTGTAGCAAAAGTCTCAGTGTGTGACAATTTAAAATTTAACCCCTAAACATCAGAGGCATTGAGCATTTTTGATTCACTATAGATCATAATTTAGTGTCCTTCTTTCCTTTTTTCTCTCTTCTGCCTTAAGCTTTCATACTTACATCATACATATATCTTTCATATATCTGAAAGTCAAAATTCCAGATCTCAGTTTTGCAGAATATATATTTTATTATTGTACATAAAGACTTTTTAATAAATTACTCTTAATGTCTTCATGAATTCTATACATTTGGATAGCAAATATATATTTAAATACATCTCAAATAAAATATGTGAAATAAGTCCATGAGAAAAAGAAATATACCATATAAATTCACTTATATGTGGAATTTAAGAAACAAAAGAGATGAGCAAAGGGGAAAAAAAAAAGGGAGAGACCAACCAAGAAACAGACTCTTAACTATAGAGAACAAACTAAGGGTTACTGAAGTGGAGATGGGAAGGATTATAGGTTAAGTAGGTGATGAGCACTGGGTGCTCTATGGAATTGTTGAATCACTGTATTATGCACCTGCAGCTAATACAGCACTGTATGTTAACTAACTAAAATTAAAAACTTAAAGTATAATCTAGCATTTTCCACAGATGAATAGAAGATCAATTAATTCATTTGAAAAAAAAAGTTATGCCCATAGGTTAATTTTGAAAAAAGAATAAGACTCCTGATACTATGTTGTAAGCATTGTCATGTAATTTAACATTAATGTCTTTTATCTTTGCAACATTCTCGTGTTAATTTACCTTTGTTTTACATATGGAAATGTGAGTTATAATGAGTTAAATCACACACCTATGATCACAAATTAGCAGCCGGTAGAAGTAAAATTAAAACTTAGAAGGTCTGGTTTCAAAATATTGGAACTAATTAAAAAGTCCTAATTTTTGAAATAAGTAGTCACATTATTTTAAGGTAGTCATTACATTTCTCTAGCCCTTCTTGTTCTACTAGAGGAAAGGTTGTGTCATATGTAGTTTTTAATTCAGATGGCATCTTTTTCACCATGTCAGACTAGTCAATCTAAGTGGGTTCTCTTTTACAAGCATTAAAGTGCATCTTTTCATTTAATTCTGGAATATAATTTTGATTTTAACCAGACATACTGTCCTAAAAGATTAATTAAAGAATTAACAGTAGTAAATGTGTATTAAATACCTACTATCCCCAAGGCACCAATATGTTGTTGAGTTAAAAGACACTAGATTTTACTTTGAAATTGAATTCATTGTATTCTAATATCCCTTATGTGCATTTAGAAATAAAAGAAGTATGCATGTCTATATCAAGAAGGTAATTTTAGAATTAGTTATCAAAGAAAATATGAATTCAAATAGTCATTTTTTTACAGTTAGAAACAAATACCCAATTCCACAAAATCAGTGTTCCATGCTCCACAAAAAGACTAACGAGAAAGGAATGCGTTTCTGTACGAGGCTGAAGTATACACTGACTATTGCACAAAAGCACTCAGTCATGAAATAGAATTGTTATTTCTTATTCTAGCATTAAATAACTTCTTTTGATGGATGCCAGAATCAAGTTTAAAAAATGTTAGACTTCTTCTTTTAGAAGATGGAATAGAATTAAAATCAACTTAATGATTTTGCAATATCTAATTCTTCTTAATGTTTATTATAATTATATACATGCAAGAAATATAAAATATTTAAAATAAAATGTTGAATTTCAGATTAGTAAAATATAATATTTTTTAAATTTGCCAACTTCATATTAGAATTTTAAATGAAATTTTCTAAAACTGTGTGTTTGACTAATTCATCCGAGCACTTATTTTAAAAGTGACATTTTAAATTTTGTATTATTCTGTTGAATAATTTATTGGATAAATTGTACTTCCCTAGGGCACATAATGTTGCCAATACATTGCGTGTTTAATTTCCTTTGTTAACTAGAATTTTCTAAGTATTCCTTGTCAAAGATTCAAAAATTAATCATAGCCATACTATTTTTACACTATTTACTCTTCATTGAGCTATATTATTTAGAGTTCTCACAATTATATCAACTACTTGTCTACCTAATTTATATTTGTTCATTTTGCTTATTTTTATATGCAAATAAGAAAAAAATTGTAACATCGCTAGGGAAGTATAGGGAGTTTGCCATCGGCGGATTAGAATATATAGGAAAATTCTGAAGGATGTAAGGCAGATGGTAGCACACATCATTGACTAAAATTCTTCAAGCCAACTAACCCACAACCCAAAATGGAAAAAGAGATCTGGAAGCAGGGAAAGAGTAAAGTTTAGCTGAATGAAGAACCCTGAAAGTCCTATACCGCTCAAGAGTCTGTTGCAGCATTTTTCCCCTTGAGCAAAGCTGAAAGAATGGCTCCCTGAATAGGGTGATCAGTGAGGGGCCCCCACATGGACACTGGGATTCCAAAAAGATGCTGCACCATGCTCACAAGTAACTTAGGTTATCATGATGGGCCACTAACAGGTAAATCCCCACACCTCCTTTAAAAAAAAAAAAAAAGACTTCCCAATTACTAGTCCCCACTCCCTGAATGGAGCTGTAGCTTCTGTCATCAGAATCTGTACCCAGGTTAGAGAAACAGGGATTTTTGCATGTGATGAGATACCTCAACTCAATGAGATGAGAAACCTTAACTCAAAATATCAATTCTGTTCATCTAGGTTCTGATTCGGAAATATGAATATGGAACCTAATTACTAGTATTGAATGAAAATTAGTAGTCTGAAAGTAATTCATAGGATAAATAGACAAATTCCCAGGGTAACAAGTTAATGAAGAAAACAGAAAAAAAATTAAAGCAAGTAAAATTAGTATCTTCAGATATAATTGTGTTTCCTTGCAGTTATATAAAAAAAGATGAATCAGAGTTCTTGAAAATTAAAAATATCATTGTATAAATAAAATGTGTGCATATTTTTGAGATCTGGGAAAGTAAGATAATGAATTCTTTCAGAAAACAAAGTAAACAGACAAAGAGATGAAGTTCATGTGGAAAGTAGAGACTGTTGTGGTAGACAGAATATTGGCCCTTTCAGAGATGCCCATATCTAATCCCTAAAAACCATAAATATGTGACCTTATGTGGCAGAAAGGTTTTTGCAGATATGATTTTCCCCCTGAATTATCTTTTTTTAAAATTGAAGTATAGCTTAAACACAATGTTATATTAGTTTCAGGGGTACAGCATAGTGATAACAACAATTCTGTGTCTTATGCTGTGCTCACTGCAATTGCTGCTACCGTCTGTTGTCATACAACACTGCAGTATCATTGACTACAATTCGTATGTTGTCCCTTTCATCCCTTGAACTGGAAGCATGTCCTCTCATACCCCTTCACTTATTTTACCTGTCTCTTTATCTCCCCTCCCCTCTGGAAACTACTAGTTCTCTGTATTTCTGGGTATGTTTTTAATTTATTTTTTTCTCTTTGAGTTCATTACCAGCACTTGCACAAAAAATCCCAAATGTGAATGTGACTTAGAAAAAAATGAATTTCTCTTTTTGACCCCTTAAAGAATACTGATTTTACTGATTTAAGCTGCATCAGCTGTGTGATTCTCAAGGAACACACGTTAACCATATGAAAATAAGAGGAAGAATAAAGAAAAAAGTAATCATTCTAAACTCTGCAGAATGTTGATAATATTTAAGCTATTTGTGTTTTTGTGTTTTTGCTTTGTTTGGTCTTTTCTTTTTTAGATTTCACATGAAAGGGAAATCATATGGTACTTTTATTCTCTGATTTATGTTCTTTCTTTTAGCATAATACCGTCTAGGTCCATCAGTTGTCACAAATGGCCAGATATCATCTTTTCTTATGACTGAGTAATATTCCAACGTGTGTGTGTGTGTGTGTGTGTGTGTGTGTGTGTGTGTGTGTATTTCATTCATATCTCCTTTGTCCTTGGACTTGGACTGCTTCCGTATCGTGGCTATTTGTAAATAATGCTGCAATAAATATTGATATACATGTGCCTTTTCAAATTGGTGTTTTTGTTTTCTTTGGGTAAATGCCTAGTAGTGGAATTACTTTATTATATAATATTTCTATTTTCAGTTTTTTGAGAAACCTCCATACTATTTTCCACAGTGGGTGTACCAATTTACATTCTCACCAATAGAATATGAGGGTTTCTTTTTCTCTACATCCTTGGCAACAGTTGTAATTCTTTTCTTTTTGATTCTAGCCATTCTGACAGGTGTGAAGTCATGTTGATATGAATTGCCCTGATTAATGATGTTAGACATCTGAGTGGCTCAGGAGGTTAAGTGGCTGACTCTTGATTTAGGCTCAGGTCATGACCTCACAGTTCCTGAGATCTAGCCTGGTGTCAGCTCCATGATGACAGCATGGAGTCTGCTTAGGACTCTCTTTCTCCCTCTTGTTCTGCTGCTCTCTTCCTCACACATACTCTAACTCGCTCTCTTTTTCTCTCTCTCTCTCAAATTAAATAAATGAACTTCAAAAAATAATGTTGAACATCTTTTCATGTATCTGTTGGCCATCTATATGTCTTCTATGAAGAAATGTCTATTCGGTTCCTCTGCCCATTTTTAATAAGATTGTTTCATTCATATTGAGTTATATAAGTTTTAAAATGTATTTTAAATATTAACCTTTATTAGTCCTATCATTTGCAAATATCTTCTCCTATCTTCTCCTATTCAGTATGTTGCCTTTTTCTTTTGTTGATGGTTTCCTTTGATATGCAAAAGCTTTTTATTTTGATATAGTTGAGTAGTTTATTTTTGCTTTTGTTTCCCTTGCCTGAGGAGAAATATCTAGAAACATGTTGCCAAGGTTGCTGTCAAAGAGATTGCTGCCTGTGTTTTCTTCTAGGAGTTTTATGGTTTCAGTCCCGAGTTTATTTTTGTGGATGGTGTGAGCGAATAGTCCAGTTTCTTTTTCTTTTTTTTTGCATATGGGTATACAATTTTCCCAGCACCATTTACTAAAGCGACTGTCTTTTTGTTTATTCGATTTGTGATAGAATTTTACTAAGTTTACCTACTTAACCCTACACGTATACTATGACCAAACTTTTTATAATCTTAATTGATGCAGAATGTATTTGTTTTATGTATAACCAATCATTTGCATTATTGGAAAAAAAGAATATCTATTTCATAAATCATTTTACTTTTCATTTTGAGTTAACATCATTTGCATACCACTTCTATGTTGTGCTATATGTTGCTATTTTTCTTTAGTAAATGTTTAGAAATAATTTTAAGAGCATCTCATAAAAATGTGTTAGAAAAGAATTTCATCTACAGTGTGGTAAATTCTTCTAAAATATAATCCTGATGTCTTCAGAAATGCATATTACATGCAAATCTAAAGCATAGTAGAATGTTGTCAAACTAATGTAGAAAAGCAGAGGGAGTCAAAGCCTTAAGGGTGAGATACTTATTTGTATCTACATGGGATTGATAAAATTAGTCAATGAAGAGATTTATGAGATAGTATATAATTGTATATAATAGTTTCAAAATCAACTATTTGAATAGTTGACATTATTCAAAATTATTAATTACCTTGCCATTTAGTATTTACTGTAAGGACTTAAAGAAGAGAACTCAAATATACTTCTGCCATACTGTACATATTCTTCATCTTGTAGCAATTTAGGAGTAAAATAATGCCATATAAGGTCCAAAAATCAAGATATGTGTATGTATGAGACTTCTTTGATAATTTTTTTTTTTGGTTGATGTGAATTAATTGTTGAATAACTGCATTTACCAGTTTCTGAGCAAGACTGATAAATGTTTGACATGGGGGAAAAAATCAAACTTTACCAATAACAAAAACAAAGTCTATAAAGGATGACAAAACTATATATTTTTGTCATGGCCGAGGAAATGTAATGAATATATTAACCTCCATAAAACATTTTTTTTTAATATTGCAGGAATCAAATCCTATAAAGCATGTTCTCTGACAGCATTTCAATTGGATTCAATAAAACCCAAATATCTCCAGATTAAAAAAATAATAAAATGGGAAATTTTAAAACTGTAAATAAAACATATTGTTTTGTCTTAGATCTCATCTTGGTAAAGGGCTCTTAAACAGCTGCCATTTTTAGCATTGCTTCCAAAAGGTGCCTTTTAACAATAAACCGTACTGTGCTTTAGCAGGAAATTAAATAAGTAAATAAATGTAAACAAATGAATGAGTCAATGAACCATATCTTGCCAAAATTGGAGGATGTAGCTTAAACTATACTCTAAGTATTACATGTAGGGAGTACATATACTCTAAGTAATACATGTAGGGAGACAGATATAATGAAGATAAAAACAACAAACAATTAGATAGAAAATAGGCAAACAAAGATAAAATCAATGAATCAAAAGTACGGTTTTCTGAAAAATTTCGTAAGTTGATGAACACCTACCTAGGGTGATAATGCAATAAAAAAGAGATTATGCAAATGGCTCATGTCTTCGATAAAGGTAGGCACCTTACTAAAGAGCCAAAACCATTTTAGGAAAGAAAGAAAATATAAAACAATCTTATGTAATACATTCAAGTTAGAGATGAAATATGGTTTCTTTAAATATTACAGATTACTGGGGTTCCTGGGTGGCTCAGTCGGTTGAGTGTCCACCTTCAGCTCAGGTCATGATCTCACAGTTTGTAGGTTTGAGTCCTGCGGCTCTATGCTGACAACTCAGAGCCTAGAGCCTGTCTTCGGATTCTGTGTCTCCTTCTTTCTCTGACCCTCCCCTGCTCACACTGTCTCTCTCTCTCTCCTTCTCTCTCAAAAATAAATAAAACATTTAAAAATTAAAAAAAATTACAGGTTACTGAAACTGACTTAAGGTATAAAATATTTGAATAGGCTCTATCTATTAAAGAAAATAAATTTGTATTTAAACACTTTCCCAGCCAGTAAAGTCCTGATTCAAATGGCTTCTCTGGCAAATCATTTCAAAACTTTAGGGAAAAGAGTAATACAAATCCTACACAGACTTTTTAAAAAAAAAAATTTTACATTTTAAAAAATTTTCATTGTAACTTATTTTTATTAGGTCATAATATAAGTAAATAGTTCTTTGGCTCTAACGAGAACAATGTCAATAGTTTGCATCTACTAACTCCTTAGCATGTTCTAAGTGCTTGCTTGCTTGTTTGCTTGATTTCTCATTCATTCATTGTATCATTCATTCATTCAGTTTTTTTTTTAATTTAAATTCCAGTGTAATTAACATACAGTGTTACATTAGTTTCAGGTGTACAATATAGTGAGTCAACAAATGTGTACATTACTCAGTCCTCATCATGATAAGTGTATTTTTTCATCCCCATCACCTACTTCACCCATTTCCCCACACACCTCCCCTCTGATAACCATCAGATTGTTTTCTGTAGTTCAGTCTGATTCTTGGTTTTTCTGTCTCTCTTTCTTTTTCCTTTGTTCATTTGTTTTGTTTCTTAAATTCCACATATGAGTGAAATCATATGGTATTTTTCTTTCTCTGATTAACTTATTTCAGTTAACATTGTATTCTCTAGCTCTATCCATGTTGTTGCAAATGGCAAGATTTCATTCTTGTTTATGGCTGAATAATATTCTACCTTTATCCATTCATCTATTGATGGACACTAGGGCTGCTTCCATAATTTGGCTATTGTAGATATTGCTGCAACAAGCATAAGGGTGTGTATATCATTTCAGATTAGTGCTTTTGTATTTTTTGGGTAAACACCCAGTAGTATGATTCCTGGATAATAGGCTAGTTCTATTTTGAATTTTTTGATGAATTCTCACACTGTCTTCCACAGTGGCTATACCAGTTTGCATTCCCACCAACAGTGTAGTAGTGTTCCTTTTCTCCACATCCCCGCCAACACTTGTTGTTTTTTGGTTTTGATTTTAGCCATTCTAACATGTGTTACACAAATGGTTTTTAGAAATAAAGGATTGAAAGTGGCATTACCACTCATTTTGTGAGGTCAACATTATCCTGATAATAAGACCAGATAAGGGCACTGTGGAAAAAATAAAACTATTTACCACTATGCCCCATAAACCTAGACTCTCGTTTTCTCTCTGTACATATGTGTGTATATGAGGAAAAGCATCAAAAGCATATTTAGAGGGTAATTTAAATAAAATGTATTTAAAATATATTCAAAAACATCATAATCATATGAAATCATATGTTTCATACTCTAATAGTGGATTGATCACTGTTTCAGCATTCAAAACTCTATCAATATAATTCACCAACAAATGGAACAAAAGAGAAAATAAAATTACCGGAAACAAAAAAATTTTTTTGAATCAATTTATCACCTAATCCTGATAGAAACTCTCATACTACAGCAATAAATGGAAATTTCTCAGTCTAACTATGAATATCACAGAGAAGACGAAGGAGAAAGGGGGGCGGCAAAAGGCAGGTGAAAGGAGAAGGAGAAGAAGAGGGAAATGAGGAAAGGAAAGGAGGGTGGAAGAAAACAAAGTATGGAAGGGAGGAAAGAAGGAAGGAGCGGTGAGAGAACTGGAAAAACTGGGTATAAGGCAGGAGTACACTTTGAGCACTCGCATTCAGCATGGTCCTAGAGGTTCCCCTTAGAGCGGCAAGGCAATGAAATAAATAAAATACACACTGGACAAAAAATAAGAAATAGCATTTCTTTATTTTTCATATGGCATTATTTGTTTATACGGAAGATCCTGAGTAACCTAAAATGATTAATAGAACTAATAAGTGAGGCTGGAAAAGTCATTTATAAATTATTTGTAGTTTTATTACCAGAAATGATTGGAAACAACTGGGAAATGGAATCACAATAAAAAATGCCATTCAAATTAGCATCGCCAAAATGAAATGCTTAGGGTGAATTTTAACAAAATGTGTGCATGACCTTGGCCCTGATAACTACAAAGCATGGCTGTAAGATGTCTGAAAGTCCCCAGATTAATATTTGGAAAGATATGGGTTATTCATGGGTTGGCCAACTTGATACTGTTAAGATGTTAATTCATACTGAATTGCTGAATGAATTTAGCATTGTTCTAATTAAAACCCCAACAGACTATCTTTTTATAGAACTATGCAAGCTAATTCTAAAATATATATGAAATTTTAAAGGTCTTGGAATATCCAGAACAATGTAGGAAAGAACACAGCTGGAAGATTTACAGCATGTGATTAAAACTTATAATAAAGCTATACTAATTAAGATGCTGTGATACAGCTTGAGGATATACATGTAGATCAATAGGATAGATTAGAGAGTCCACAGATGGACTCATCATGTATGAATAATATGTTGCCATGGCAATTCAATAGAAGGAATAGCTAATTTTTTCAACCATGTTGATGTAGCAACTTGATACCATATGGGAGGGGAAAAAAACTTTGTTACCTTACATTATGAAAAAAAATCAAATTGAAATGGTTTATAAACCTGGGAAATGAAAGATAAATCTATGATATTTCTAGATTAATACATAGAAGAAAATCTTTGTGATCTGGATATAAACAAAACATATGAATAGTTGAGGAAAAAATGATAAGTTGGGATTTCACAAAACTAAAAACTTTTTTTTTTTTATAAATGCCATTAAAAATGAAAAGAAAAGCGCAGACTGGGAGAGTATATTTGCAATACTGATTTCTGACAAATGACTTATATCTGAAATATGTAAGGAACTCTTATAACTCTATAATAAGAAGACAAACTACCCAATTTAAAATGGGCAAAGAATTTGTACACCAAAGAACATATGCTAGTGGTAAGTAAGTACTGGAACGCTGCCTACCATAATTAGTCATTAGGGATATGCAAATTAAAACCACAATTAGATACTGCTGTACACTGGTAGAATAGCTAAAATTTAAAAAGGCAGGAAACCAAGTGTTGGTAAGCATGTACATTAACTAAAACTCTCATACACTGCTGTTTGAAATCTAAAACAGTATAGCCACTTTGAAAAATGTTTTGGCAATTCCTTATAAAACTAAAATATAATTACTACAAGTCTAGTAATTCTATTCTTGAATATTTACCTAAGATAAATGGAAATATATTTTCTTTCAAATAACTGTACAAATATTTTATTAATATTTTTAATAATAGCTGAAAATTATAAACGGCAAAAATAAATATAAACAACATATGAATGGTCAAATATTTATCTATGTAATATAATAATACCAGTAAAAAGAATGCTTTATCAATGGGTGAAATAAGATGACTCTCAAAAATCATGAGGCCACATGACAAACACCAAATACAAAAGTATCTATTGTATCTTTTCCATTTATATAGGACACTTAAAAAGACAATTTATAGTAACACAAAGCTAGTTAGCCATGGGTGGTGTGCACAAGAGAGAATCAGCAAGAGTAACAGATGGCTACATTGTGTATCTTGATTGTGGTGATAGTTACCTGGATGTGTATACATGTTAAAATGTTTTGAGGTGTACTCTTCCCAATGGATGGTTTTGGTTTATTGTTATACTTATTTCAATAATACTTATACTTATTTCAATAATAATAATAATAATAAACTGATGAGACAAATGAGAAAGAAAAACTAGTAAAATATCTACATATCATTTTTTTTATACTACTGCTGATGGTTCCTCCAAATAATTGCTAGGGTCTTTTTAGACCTTTTAAGGTTAGAGCCAAAGTAGGCAGATGCACTATAAGTTGCCTTCCTTTTCTTCCATAACTTTCTCCTAGTCCAGCTTCCTTATTCTCTGTAGGAACCAGAAGTCAAAGAAACAAATAAAACAAAATTAAAAAAAAAAAAACACTTTTAAGAGAAAAGAAAGAATTTAAGGCACCATGGTTTAGTATATATATAACAAAGTCATTAAAGGGACTCTATTGACACATTAAAAATTTAACTTTGCTTTTAGTTACTCTGTGAGCCAGTTTTTTCCTTGCCACTAGATGGAGTTATGTAATCTTCCACTCTCCAGGCATTTGAGCTCCAATTGCATGCTCATTTGTTTTAAACAGTTAGCTACTGGAGGGCCTGGGGGGCTCAGTCCATTAAGCAGTTAAGCATGGAACTTCAGCTCAGGTCATGGTCTCATGGTTCCTGAGTTTCAGTCTCACTCTGGGCTCTCTGCTGTCAACGTAGAGCCCACTTGGGATCTTCTGTTACCCTCTCTCTGCCCCTTCACTGCTTGTGCACTCTTGCTCTCTCTCTCTCTCCCCTTCCCTCCCTCCCTCTCAAAAATAAACATTTGGGGCACCTGGGTGGCTTAGTCGGTTGGGCGTCTGCCTTTCACTTGGGTCATGATCTCGTGGTTCGTGGGTTCGGGCCCCGCGTCGGGCTCTGTGCTGACTGCCAGCTCGGAGCCTGGAGCCTGTTTCAGTCTGTGACTCCCTCTCTCTCTGACTCTCCCCTGCTCACGCTGTCTCTCTCTCTCTCTCCTAGAAATAAAAAAAAAAATAATAAAAAATAAACATTTAAAACAATTAGTTAACATTACAATGCCATAATCACCGGCAGTGCAAAGCTTCTCCCCTTCGTGGCTCCAACTGGAAAAGTTGCACTGAAACTGGAGTAGAAGGAATAAAACTGGACATAAAAATCAACTCAAAATGGATTACAGACTTAAATGTGAGACCTGAAAACAGAAAAAAAAAAAAAAAACCCATAAAACCCCTAGAAGAAAGCATCAGGTGTAGGCTCCTTGACATTGTCCTTGGCAGTGATACTTTAGACTTGACACCAAAAGCAAAGGCAACAAAAGCAAAAAACAGGCAAATTAGACTACATCAACCAAGAAAGTTCCTGCACAGGAAAAAAAAAATCAACAAAATGAAAAGGCAACCTATGGAACGGGAGAAAATATTTGAAATTATCGTATACCTGATATACATACATATATATATGTGTGGCTGTTACTCAGCCACAAAAAAAATAAGGAAATCCTACCATACGTGACAACATGGATGAACTAGAGAGCATTATGCTAAGTAAAATAAGTTAGAGAAAGATCATAATTTATGACCTCACTTATATATGGAATCTAAAAACAAAGAAAGAAACAACAGATTGGTGGTCGCCAAAGATAGGGTACTGGGAGTGCCAGTGAGGGGAATGGGTCTGGAGGTGGTCAAAAAGTAAAAACTTTCATTTGCAAGCTAAGTGAGTTCTGGAGATGTAATGTACAGTGTGATGACTATATTATCTATTTGAAAGTTGTTGAGATCAGATCTAAACAGTTCTCATTACAATAAAAATTTATAACCATGAGGTGATAGATGGTAACTAAACTTACTGTGGTAATCATTTCTCAATATATACTATACCAAATAATTGCATTGTATACTTCAAAGTAAAAAAAAATTATACCTTAGTTATGCCTCAAAAAAAGAAAAGTGAAAGTTCACAGGATTAAAAAAAAAGCATGTTAGAAAAGAAAAAAGAAAAGATGATTAATCTATTGAACAATCAATATTCAGTCTATTCTGTTTCACACTGCTGTGGGCTAAGGAAAACAAAATCAGTTTCCGATATTCCTTTTTGTAAGTCTTCAATTGATCATCTAGCACCTCGCTTTGGGACTTTGGGTGTGCTTATATACTTTTTTTTTTTTTTGGTGACTTTTATTCTCACATGTGAAATAAATGAGGAGCTTTTTTCAGTAGCTCACTTTTTTGGAGAGAGAGCCTCATGAAGAGTTTAGTCTATCACTACTCAAGTTATCCTGAATAAGGGACCTACAACTTTAGGATTAGCATGCATGTAGTGATCTGTTGTTTTCTTTTCAATATGGAGACCATGCTTTGAATAGCTAAACTGTTTTAATCTCGGGTATTTCAGGCAAAGAAAGAATTTATTATTTTGGAACATTTAAGGGTATAATAAAAGTGGTACAAAAATCCTTATGAAATCAATAGAGGTGTAATGTGTGTGCATTGTTCCTTTTAGTTTAATTCAAAAATATTTTAATCACTCTAAAATAAGTTGTATTTCAATAATAGATTTTACTAATGCGTGTGTAGTACATCTACTGCAATTAAGTGTTCTTTAGGGACAGCTAGGGTACTTTATAGAAGAATGAAAGACCTCAAAGATGTTAAATGACTTGCTCTAATCTAGAAAGCTAGTTGGTATAAGAGGTTGGCCTGTGTATCAACTCTAATAGCTATTGGCCCAATTTCCTATTCACTAGATCATGAACCAAATGCTTTATAAGTACAATTTCTTTATACATGAAAATTTGAAATGGAAAAATAATCTTATATGTATAAAAAACAAATTATTAATAGGCCATCAAAATTTTTAGAGGCTCATAATAAGACAGAACTGAAACTTAAAATATGAAATTTTAATAGACATATGGTGTGGAAGGGATTGGCAGTTTATTTAGTAAGGAAGAAAAAGATATTTGATTGCCAGGGGGTTATGAATTTTATTAAGATATGCAGTAGTTAGAACTGTGAATGCTTTTTGAGTTTTGAATGTAAAAATTACAGTTAACCATTGCTAATATTTTTTCTTGATAACATTTTGAGATATTATCTTCTCAGTTTCAAAGTGGAGCATGCTTCAATTTTCCTTTATAAAGTTCTCTTATTTTTTAATCTCTTAAACTGAAATTCAGATCAGTTTATTATTTTTCCATTTAGCAGTTTCATAAAAGAAATGTTATGTTAACTTCTCCATAACTCAGTATAATCTTAAATAATAAGAGATTTTGCATTAATTAGGAAAGCACTGTAGTAGTTCTAATATGGAATTAGAAAATGTTTGTCCTGCTATTTTAAAATAACATAAGTGATAGTAATTAGACAACACAGAATTTGTTATATTTTCATTAAAGAAATAATCATTCATGTTCACAGAAGCCAGACTGCATAGAAGATATTGTATATTGACAGTTGTATTTGTTTGCTAGTGTTTTCATAATAAAATAACATAGACTGAGTGACTTAAACAATAGAAGTTTAGTTTCTCCTATATGGTCTTCTTGTCATGTCTGACCGTTGCTCTTTTTCTGTGCATTTGCAACCCTGGTGTCTCTTTCTCTTATCAGAGCACCAGTCCCATTGGTTAGGGCCCATTCCTAACTCCTCATTTAACCTAATTATCTCTTTAGGGGCTCTATCTATAATACAACCACATTTGATGTACTAGACATTAGGATTTCAACATACAAATTTTGGAGGTAGAGAGACACAATTCAATCCATAACAAGAGTAAACTTCATGATATTTTTTACTGCCTTTACTTTAGATTATAATCTTCTCAAATTAATGGGTTATTCTATTTTTATAATCCCAACATGAATCTTAAAAGGTGTTCATTATCAAATTAATTACAATTAAATATTTTTTAAAATATCATTCATCCAGTTGTTTATTAAGCATGGATTTGGTGCCTAACTCAATGTTATTAATTATTAAGGTAATGTATACAAATCACAGATCACCTCCAATCAAAGAATGTCCTAAAAAATGATAAAAAATATACATATTGTTAAGGTTATTTGAGGCAAGATACGGAAATTACTGGGAAGCAAAAGACTAGGGAAGCTTGAATTGAACATACTTAATTACCTGAAATGCATTTAAGGTTCCAATTTAGGACTCATCATAGAAAGAAGAGCCAAGACAGAGGTATCTATTCTGATTCTGGATGATAGCTTTAGGTTTGGCTGAAGTACATACTGAGATTTGCAGGAGAGAGAACCAAGCTGAAATATCTCATATAGACAAATGTGAGTGTCTTTTTTTCCTCATAACAAGCTTTTACTATAATATACTATTACTCTAAGAGATTTAAATTCATATATTTGTTCAAAAATTTATAAGAAACTTTCTTCTTACAACTATAACAGATTTTTTAAAAAACATTTTAATGTTTTTTATTTATTTCTGAGAGAGAGAGAAACAGCATGAGCAGGGGGAGGGGGGATCAGAGAGAGAGGGAGATACAGAATCTGAAGCAGGCTTCCGGCTCTGAGCTGTCAGCAGAGCCTGACATGGCGCTCAAACCCACAAACTGTGAGATCATGACCTGAGCTGAAGTTGGACGCTTAATCGACTGAGCCACCCAGGTGCCCCTATAATAGATTATTTTCATATACTGATGAGATCTGCTGGGCTGGTAGGTACCTAGATATTTAAGTAAAAAATATATAAAATTACAGTGATGATTTTTCTTCAGAATTTTGGAAACCTAGAATTCTGAAAACCTTAGACAGTCATCAGGATCTTATTCTGAAAATATTTTTTAAGCAAAAAATGTTTGCATATAAGCAAATAATTGAAGAGTGCCTGAAGTATCATTGTATACTTAAATGTATATAGTAAATATCTGCTGAGTAAAGGGATGATGAATGCCAAGTGAAGGTGAGATTTATTTAAAATGACATTTTGTCAGGGCAGCTGTATGGTTCAGTCCGTTGAGCATCTGACTTCAGTTCAGGTCATGACTCACGGTTTATGAGTTTGAGTTCTTTGTGGTTGTGGGGCTCACACTGACAACAGCGAGCTCTTCTGCCCCCACTCTCTCTCTGTCCCTCCCCTCCTCACATTCTTTCCCTCAAAAATAAAAATAAGCATTTACATAAAATATTTTGTCAGTAATTACAGTAAATTCAGTTTAATCACTATATGTCCTTAAAGGCAACTTTTAAACAGTTTGTTTATTGTAATATTAATACAGTAATAATTTAAAAAATAATCAACAAGCAGTATTCAGCTAACCCAATTAGCTTTTTTGTTTGTCAGGCTTTTGTTTTTTTGCACAGTAGCATTGTCAACAATAAATCTTATAATGTAAAAGAACAAAATGAGATTAATATAAAATTGGCTTAGAATTCCTTAGAAAAAGCATGTACTGATTTAATAAAATTTTAATATCTGTTTCCTTTGGTAACATAGAATGCCGTCTCCCAATTCCCATCCCCTACTTTTATGTTTCTATTATGGATTGAGGGCATTGTTTGGGGAGAGGCAGTATAAGAACTGAAAGGCACCTTTCAATCTTTAAAACAGTACATGTGAGCATACTCTGTAACATAGGCCATGCATGTTCCTAATCATTCATCTTAGACTTGTAACAATTCTCCTGGAACCATTATTGGGCCTGTTGGTGTATTCTAAAAGTACTCATATGTATGACACTGGAAGGTGCAAAAGAGATAGCGGAAACAAACATAGACACTATTTTTTAGCATTTACAGGCGTACTATGTGTTATCTTAAATATTAACATTGAAATGTATCCAATGTTGGTATGTTGTATGAAAAAAATATGTTTTGCTAAGTACATCAGAAGAGCTGGTTATTATCTGTAATTTCTCTTATGGTATTAAGTGGCTTGTCAAATTACATTTTTGTAATTTTTATCTGTCTATAATGTATCATTATATATATATATATATATAAGTACATCATAAAAATTCAGTAAAAATTAAAGTACATTGAAAAGCAAGATCCAGAAATCTTCAATTTCACACATCTTCAAATAAGTTCATGAAAACATGCATGTTTTTCTATTAAAAGTAATAAAATGTAAAATCTTTCAAAAGAGCCCTATGACAATATTTGCATAATGAAGACTTAAATCTATAGTAAGTTAAAGAAGATAATATAAATAAATCAAATTATAGACAATTGTGTTGCAACTCTAGGAAAATTTAAAAAACACAAGCAAACACTAAAAAAAGCCCATATTAAAAATGCTTATCTTTGATAAGCATCAGCACAGCAGACACGGGGCACCATGCCATAGCCAAATAAAATCAATAAAAGAATTCCAGATGGATGCTAGTAGAAAGTGACTCATATCCAAAAGTTTGAAAATGTAATGTCACAGTTGACCTTTAGGGAATAAAATGTACCTTTTAATTCATTCTATGGCACTTGGTGATTTTTGAAAGTTATTTTTCTTAATATACTCTTAAATAATTTTAGTAATAAGATGCCATTTAGAAAGAGCTTTATAATCTGTTAAAAAAAATCATGATGAATTTTAAATATATTGTGCTAGGGGAGCCTGGGTGGCTCAGTCGATTGTCTGACTTCGGTTCAGGTCATGATCTCACGGTTTGCAGGTTCAAGCCTCACATCGGGCTCTGTGCTGACCCCTAGCTCAGAGCCTGGAGCCTGTATCTCCCTCTCTCTCTGACCCTCCCTTGCTCATTCTCTCTCTCTCTCTCTCTCTCTGTCTCAGGAATAAATAAAAAATATTTTAAAAATATTTAAAAAAGTAAAAAAATATATTGTGCTAAACAAGTTATTTTTCTACTTGTTTATAACTAAATTGATCTTTCAGTAGTAGAATATTGCCTAGTGTCTATTGAATTTAATATTTCATATGCATGCCTATAAAATTGTGTTTTTATTGGCTTGTGCACATTTTGGAGTTAAGATTATTCTTACCTGGTAGATGAATAAAAGCAGTAGTATTCTGTAGACTGAAGTGTGTAAGATTTTAAGTGTAGATCATTTTTTGAAGGAAGACTTAAAAATAATAAGTCTATCAAAAGAAAATAGAGTACAGTTCCCTAGGCAAAGTAGAAACTATGGGTAAGGTGACGGTAATAAGGAAAATAAACCATAGACATGTCTTTGAGGTAGACAGTGAGAATTAGTTCTAATCTATCAAAAATTGAATGGCCAGCCAGCTCCCTCCTGAGTCATGTGATCCCATATGAGCAACGATGAAGTTCAGGGGATCCAAATAACAGGCTTGACACTAGTTAAAGCAAATGAGGAATTCTAAAATCATGAGTAGGATGGTTATTTTATTTTATTTATTTTTTTAAAGATTTTTTTTAACGTTTTATTTCTAGGAGAGAGAGAGAGACAGTGTGAGCAGGGGAGGGTCAGAGAGAGAGGGAGTCACAGACTGAAACAGGCTCCAGGCTCTGAGCTGGCAGTCAGCACAGAGCCCGACGGGGGGCTCAAACCCACGAACGGCGAGATCATGACCTAAGCGAAAGTCGGACGCTTAACCGACTAAGCCACCCAGGCGCCCCGAAGATGGTTATTTTAAAAAGCATTGCTTAAATTGAACTAAGGTAGAATCATCCTTAAATCCCAAAAGTCTTATTCTCATTATGGATTGAAACTCAAGGAACTTATGTGATTATGTTGGAAAAAATATATATGTTAATGTCAGTGGAAATAGGGCTGTCTTGGCTAATATATAATTACTAAGACAGAGTTTGATTGCCAGATATTACATATGGATTGGGATTTTGTTTCAAATGAAGTAAATAACAAATACTAGTACAAGGTTATTAGTCCATGTATTAATTTTTTATTCATCCTGGAAGCATTTTTTACTCGTATGTATACATGATGTATATACATACATGTGAAATTATATGTGTTTGGATATATAATATATATGTGTGAATAAATATGTATTTATATATCTAATACATACAATATATTTTCAAGCATAAATATATATTTACCTAAAATATTATGGTCAAATATGAAAAATAATTATTAAAATATCTAAATATACTAATGTTGCTATATAACAAATGCATTTTCCACATATATATTTCTGATTTTAAATTAATACGTTTTTCTTTTATTCTCCTAGAAATTTATTTTTGAGTTAAGTTAACCTTTCTCCTCTTTTTATTACTCAGCAGTAATAGCAAGTAAGTAGTCTGGAATTTAAGAAAATAAAATAATGTAGACAACATTTTTAAAAAACATTTATTCATTTTTGAGAGACAGAGAGAGACAGAATGTGAGCAGGGGAGAAGAAGAGAGAGAGCAGGAGACACAGAATCTGGAACCCACAAACTGTGAGATCCAGACCTGAGCCGAAGTTGTCCACTTAACCAACTGAGCCACCCAGGTGCCCCTAGACAACATTCTGATATGTGGATGAAATAGTTTCAGACAAATAATTGCTCCAGTCTGTACTAAATTTTATGTTGAAGATTTTGCTTCTGTTACTTATGTGTTTGTTTCTGTTATGGGGAGAAATATAGTAAGGAGAATGTTAATACAAAAGATGAGAGTTTTTATAACAAAAGCCTATACGGTAAATTTGACACTAAAGTATTAGATTTAGAAAATGGGAATATTATTTGAACCTCATAGCAAGATGCCCAGTTTCAGAATTGGATCTAGTAGAATTCTTATCAATTCCATTTGTTTGGTTTTTGTTTTATGTTTGCATCTTAAGTATTTGAGTTTTCCTGTACTCGGTGGGAAAGATAGATAATAAATGGATGGATGGATTAATAGATATTTCATTAGAGTAGCTAAAGCTTTGAAATAAGAGAAAAGTCACTCTTTTTCAGATTACTATTATTTTTCATAGTTAAATACCAAAATATTTTTCAGTTGAGTAAAAGTTAATGTGTTCATTCATGGTATAAGATAAATTTTTAGTTTATGAATTTTTTCAGGAAAATGTTTTTGAAGAAACAGTATGTTAATTTTGATTAAAATGAAATCTCTTTGAGAAGTAGTGTATCTTAGATAAACCATTTAAGAAGATTTTGTGGTTTGCTTTCAATTGTTTGTTAGTTCTTTCATTTATTTCTGTGTCTTTTTCTCTGTATTATTTATTTTGAGAACTATAGTCTTAATATTTTGGAGTTAAATCTTTTTGGAGCTAATCTTTTGGAGTTAGAGACAGATCGTAGTTTTCAAACTTTATTTCTGAACAATGTCTTCCAAGTTAAAATTTTCCCTTTAGCTCTTTCCTATATGTTTTATTACACTTATTCAGTTCTAAATGAACTATAAGCTCTTCTATTGTTTCCTTTTTTTCTTTTAATATTGAGGTATTTGTTACTGTTTTCAGAAATAATATATTTTAATATCTCCATTTTTTTGTGACTTGCAATTTCATTTTATTCTAAATAGGCCATATAGTCTAAGTGATGTTCGTTGTTTAACAATTACGGGATATTTGTGGCCTCCATATATATTCATTTTATTGTGACTATTCCATATCAAAAATAATAAATAATTTACCTTCAAAACATGGTAAATTTTAACCCCAATGGTTTCATATTTTCAGTGTTTCTTTCCTAAAAGGGGCAATTCTTAGTTATTAATAAATTGTTTTCATTTATACAAGTCTTCAGAACTGTCTCTTGATGCTTTAAAAATTTATTATACCAAGTCTTTATTTGGATTTCCTTTTTCTGTATTCTATTTGAAACTCTAGATACCTTTTCCAGTATTCTTATAGCTAATTTTTGGAAGATCTAAGGTTTTTTTTTCAAATATTTCTGCCAGATTATCAATCAAGGATGAGATGTCATAAATATCTATTTTTAGATTTGTAGAGATTTTCCATGAGTACCATCCTCTGATTTCTCTTGGAGAACTCTTTAAGGCTCCAGGATTTTTAAAAAGAATCAAAGCGGTTTTCAGAGAATAGATGACCAAACTCATGAAGAATAAAGCCTCAGAGTGAAAGCTAAGCAGCAAACCTGAAAAGCAAAGGAGTAAATCAGAGCAGAAACCCAGAGAATATAGAAGAATAATGTGTTTGAGAAAAACAAATGCATTCTATGTAACTATTAGTATAATAAAGAATTTGGGTTAAATTAGTTTAGATATTAATGTCATTACTATTTTTTTGTTACTATTACTATTTTTATTCTATTTTATCATGTTTTTTTCCCCATGCAATACCTCTTCCTGTTATACCCAGATCGCAGTATCCTCACGGTCCAGAGACCACCAGGGAGACCAAGTCACGCGTGCAAAGGCAAAGGGCTTTATTAAGGGCTTAAGCTCGGGCTCACAGACTTCACCAGCATATGGGTCCGTGCTGAGAGTCTCGAACAAGGGCAGAGTAGGGTTTTTCTGGGGTCTGAGACAGGAGAGTTACAGAAGTTGTGACATGGGAACAGTGATCCAATCATAATTATTCAACATCATTGACAGCGGGTTTGATCACAAACATTGTCTAGAGTATTCGTTACTTTTGGCGGGATCCAATTACAACATTTAGAGTACCTTTAATTCAACCAATCACAGAGGAGCCTAGGGTCTTGTTCGGTGACTAACAGGTTAACTTTAACATTAGGTAACAGGGTCCTATCTATAGTTTCTATCTATAGGCCTCTCCCTCAGTAATGTGGAGGGTGGTCGCTGGACTTCCCTGGTTGGGTGTTGCAAGGGTGGTTTCTCCTGCCTTGGGCAATGTGTAACTGCCTGATAGTTTCCGGAAGCCAAAACTCAGGCCTTCTAGTTCAGAGGGGAAACTTAAAGCCGGTCATGGAGTCAGTTTGGTTTAGATGTTTAGACTTGTGGCCTTACATTCCCTTTCCAGCTTTCTGTTGCTCCTGGTACACTTAGAAAACTGCCAAATTAAATCCTGCCTCTCCCTTTGGAGCCACCAAAATTCATTGTTCTTCACATGTGAATAAAAAATATTTCAAGATTATTAGGGTCTAATGCACATTAAGTACTCCACAAATGCTTTTAATGGTTCATTAAAGAAATGACTTATCTCTGTCATTGTCAATGACTTCAGTGTAGATTACTGTCAGTAATATGTATATTTTAGGTAATATGTATACATATTCATAAGCATAATAATCAAAGTTTTTGCCCACCACAGACTTCAAGATCTAATATCACCTCAACAGTTGTTTTATAATGAATAAATATATGTGGATATGTGGGTAAACATTGCATGCTCATACTCAGGGTGGTATACTTAACAATATGTAGGATAAATATTAGGTTTTATTTCACTGAGTTATAACCTCTGTAGCCTCAACTTTTTGATATGTCAAGAAAAAGTTATGATTGTAGAATATTGATTTTTAGAAGATAATGCTTTCTCTAATATATACAATTGAAAGGAAGTCTTTTGTAAATCGGTCAGTTTCTTTTTACTTTTAGTTTTGTGCTCTTTGAAATTTTTTGCACTTTATTCTCAAGGCCATAATTGGGGTGAAAAGTTAAGATCTGAAAAAATTTCTGGTGGTGTCCTTTTCATTTCTGACATTTTGTAGTTAGCTGAAGTAAATGATGTAAAATTCAGGGTAAGATGTCTTTGTCATGGTTCCAAAGCTTTGGAACTCTCTGTTCCTATAGTTCTAAGGCTTAATATAAGAGCATTTAGGAAAAAATTCAAAAGATAGTTCTTCATCAGTATTCTGCATCTACCAAGCCAACATAATTCTTATTTTGGCTTCAACTTTGCCTATATAAAGATACAGGATCTAAAAATCTAACGCATGTAGAAATAAAATATATATCCATTTATACTGGTTTATGTATATACACATGTATGAGTATGTATCAAACGTATATATTTTTATATAATAAACTATGATATTCTTAAATATTTATACGCTTGTAGGATAACATGCAAATTTACAAAACATGCTCATTTCACTGGAGTTTATAGGATTCTAGAGTTTTAAAATTGAAGGCATTTATTCTCCTCTCTGATATTGTTATTAATACAAACTGATTCATTTACAGATCATGTTGATTTAACAAGCAAGCCACACAGTTGGGAAGTTTGTCGTTAAAATTATTTTCACTTCTCTGCTGAATATGGAGAGACCATATTAGATTTTATATTTCCTTTTAGGTTGGGCAAAAGGCAGTAGGAAAAAATGTATTTTAATTTTTAAAAATCCAGAGTGCTTCTTTATTTTTGCTTAGACTAATAATGATCTCAATAAACACAAACAAAACATGCTTCTTATTCTGCCTTAAGAGGCAATATAGGACAATGGAATGGATTTGGGTTTTGGAGATAGGTGTCCAAGTACAAGTCCCATGTACTAGGTGTGAATCTGAGCCATGTACCTGACTTTTCTGCACTGCAGTATTCTTCACAGTAAAGCAGAGACAATGTCTACCTCACAGGATTGAGCAAATTTGTTTCCACAAAGTATGTTGTGAAGAATTTCACACAAAATAAGCACTCAGTGAGTGTTTATTACAATGCTCACCCTTAAGGAGGAAAATTATTCATTTGGACAGCCAACAAAAAAATTAAGCTTCAGTGATGTTAACATATTATTTGGTGCTGAGTATATAAAAGCATACCAGTCGAGGTTCTTTGTTGGGAGCTGGCTCCGGATGGGGTCCAGGGATTCCTGAAGGATGGATGGTGTTGGCTCTGACTGGGGCTCAACTTTATTTTATAATTAAGTGTTTGGGGGGACGGCACAGAAGTGGCATTTGACTTAGACAGTGATTTCTGATAACAAACTTCTTTGATATGTTAAGATTTCCCAGAACATAGATTTGTAGAAGACTTCTGCATAACCTTTATCAATAGTGATTGAGGTAGGGGATTTAGATGCTTCTCCTATGGGGAAGGAAGGTACCTTTAGCATACAAGACCATGTTTTTAGCATAAAAAGGGTGAAGTTCCTTCTTTATGAGTAGGGGTCAAAACAGGTCTTTCAGGAAACACCTCTGCTCCCATAGTCACAAAAGAAGAAGTTCCTCAATAGGTTCCTTCACAGGGAGCAATCAGAATATTCAAGGGTAGAATAAGTCACTCCAAATACTGCTAACAAATGCGGGGGGAGGGGAGGCAGTGCTCCAAGGAGAAACAATGGGTGGGGGTGGCTATCTGTCCTTAACTCTAAATTAGGCTCTTTGTCTCAGGGCCAGGCTCAATTGTAACTCTTGTGTTCTTAGCCCCCTTTATTATCTAAGTCTTGGATCTGCAAGGCCCATAGGAAGAGCCTTTTAACAATCATCCACAATGTTCTCATCTGAAGTGTCTTTTGAAAAGGCAGGAATATGCTTTTCCTCATGAGCAATCTGTGTGGGGAATATCGGTCTGATCTGGAATATTGTGAGGCCTGGTTAATACCTGCAGCGTCGTTTCCAACATGAGCCAGTAGTAGCAGAAGGAGATCCCAGTTTTTGTTTCTCATGGCAGGAGCTGTGCAAACACTGCCGTTTCCTTACTGTAACTTTCATCCAGTGAGGCCAGTGCAGCTTCCAGCAGTTCTTTTATTTTTCTAGGTAAAATTTAGCTAAATTACATAGAAAAAACATATGAATGTATGTAAAATTGGCCAAAATATTTGAAGGCACATGAAATGCCACATATTGTAGGAGGTAACCAAAAAATGGGTTTGAGGAGTGTGGAATGGAACGCCTTGTCCTGAGATTATCACCAGGCCTGGTGCTGTGGTCACCGCTCAATAACCCAGTGCTCCTGTACTACCAGCACCACTAACCGCTCAACTTGTGACAACAAAATTGATGAATGCTTTTTTAACTGTTTATTTTCTTTTAAACCACCACATTTTATAGTTTGAGAATGAAGTATATGATTCATTGAGGCAATGAGCCTAATATTTAATAGCCAGGGTGTTGGGAAAGAAACGGTTTTGTTTTTAATTGGAAGAAAGACAAATTTATAAGACAGTGCTAGAAGTATAAATAGAGAAGTGTGGATTCATTTTGAGGCATTAAGAATATAGGAGATAATTCTAGCTGTACAAAGTACAATTTCATATAGATCAAGTCTTGAGCTGATTACATTTATAGCTGTTTAGAGGCAGTGGTTTAAACAAAGCGTTTTATGCAAGAGGGATTGAGGTGATCAAAACAAGTAGTGGTTACAGACTATACTGTGTATGCACAAAATTTAATGTAACCATAATTGACCCTTGAACAATATGGGGGTGAGAGGCACTGACTTCCCACATTGTGCAAAATCTGTATATAACTTTTGACTCCCCAAAAGCTCAACAAGCAATACTCTTCTGTCAACCAAAGCCATACTGCCAGTATAAATAGTCCATTAACACTTTTTTTTTATGTTATAGGTATTATATACCATATTCTTATAATAAAGTAAACTAGAAAATAAGAAAATATTATTAAAATCATACAGAAGAAAAAACATACATGTATAGTACTGTACTTCATGGAAAAAATATGTGTAAGTGGACCTGTGCCATTCCAGCCCTGGCTCTTCAAAAATCGACTGTATTTCCACTGTATTTCAATGTGCGGTGTGTATGTGTGTGTGTGTGTGTGTGTGTGTGTGTGTGTGTGTGTGTGTGTGTGTATGTGTGTGTGTGCGCTTATGCTAAGGATGGGCATGTCTGTATGATAACATGTGATCATGAAGTATTAGCAAAACCTGAAAATAATGAGTTTTATGTGCAAATGAAAGATAGAGCATTGAGAAACTGTTGAAAATATTATAATGACACACCTCAAAATATTTGAGGTTTAGTAGGACCATTCAGTTATTAAATTGAAGAACAGCTATAGGCACTGAAGGCTAAAGGAATATTCCAGGAAAGAAATGACATGTGTTTCTGCAAAAGCTGTAAATGTGGCAGTTAAAACATTTCATAAAAATATTTTGAGATTTTATCAATATGACTTTCATAATGGTATGTGCTGGTACAGAATGGTAGTATGATTTATTAAGAGAAACATGAAGGAAGACATGATTCCAGGGAAGGTTCAGGTTAGAACAGTGTGAATTGAGGTATCTGTTTGGATGGTTGCATATATAGGCCTGGAAAGAGGAATAACTTTTTTATCCCCCTAGAAATGCATATGCATACATCAGTAGTATTTAAGAAATCATTAAAATCCTCCTACTTATTGAACACAATGAGAAGTCCCTTAACAAGTGATCCCAAAGGAGGCTTTCCATATGGGTCAACTTTTCTCCTGGATTAGCTAACTGTGGCCCAGTGCAGAGAAAAGTGTTGACAATAGTTTGTGGTCAAGGGTAGGGGCAAATAGGCTTCCCCAAATGTCCAGATGAATTACTGTCTGTATAATCACCAATTACTTTTGTTCAGGGCAATCCAAGATTTTCCTTTCATTCATTATCTTGCATATCTGTTTACCAAATATTTTACCTTGTGATCAGAATATATCCATTAAAAATGGGCAAAAGACCTGGACATTTTCCCAAAGAAGACATCCAGGTGGCTAACAGACACATGAAAAGATGCTCAACATCCCCCATCATCAGGGAAATACAGATCAAAACTACAATAAGGTATCACTTCACACCTGTCTCAATGACTAAAATTAACAACACAAACAAACAAGAGGTGTTAGAAAGGATGCAGAGAAGGGGGAACCCTCTTACACTGTTGTTGGAAATGCCAACTTGTGCAGCCAATCTGGAAAACAGTATTGAGGTTCCTCAAAAAGTTAAAAATAGAACTTCCCTATGATCAGCATTACTAGGTAATTACCCAAAGGATACAAAAATATTAATATGAAGGGATACTTACACCTGGATGTTTATAGCAGCACTATCAACAAAAGCCAAATTATGGAAAGAGCCCAGATGCCCATCTTCTGGGCATGAATATATGAGATGATGAATATATGAGATGATGAATATATAAGAATATATAATACATATAAGAATATGAATATATATACATATGTATTTATCCATTATATATATAATCCATTGTATACATATGTCTCCATCCATTACTTATACATATACATACATCCATTATATATATATATGTATACATCCATAATATATATTAATATATAATGGAATATTACTCAGCCATCAAAAAGAATGAAATCTTGCCATTTAAAAGGACATGGATGGAATTAGAGTGCATTATGCTAAATGAAATAAGCCAGAGAAATACAAATACCATATGACTGAAATCATATTTGGAATTTAAGAAACAAAACAGATAAACATCAGGGAAAAAAGGGGAAAGACAAATCAAGAAACAGTCTCTTATAGAGAACAAACTGAGGGTTGCTGTAAGGGAAGTGGGCAGACAGATGGGTCAAATGGGCGATGGTTAAGGAGGGCACTTGTGATGAGCACTGGGTGTTGTATGTAAGTGATACTCACTAAATTATACTCCTGAAACTAATATAGCACTATATGTTAATACATGGAATTTAAATAAAAACTTGAAATAAAAATAAGAGAAAAAAAGAACATAGCCAAAATCAGACACTTCTTGACATGTCCACCACAAACACTGGTTTCATGGAATCATAATCTTTCATCTCTGTTAATAATATGACATCCTAACTGTTCAGCATGCAACCACTCTTGCCATTAGAACAGGATGTTGTTCCTTCCTCCTCTCTTGAGGTAATCCAGATCACACCTCTTCTGTTTTTAAAATCCTTCAGTAGATTTCTATCACATCTAAAGTAAAAGGCAGCCTTCCTACCAAGTTCTGCCTTTATTTATCTGTGTATTTGTTTATTGTTGGTGATCTACCTGCTGTCTTCTGCAGCATCATCCCATACCATTGTCCTTCTTGTTAACTACAGTTCAGCCACAATCCCCTTTTTGTCCTTCAGGTATGCTAATTCCTTCTTGCCTCAGTGTCTTTAAGCATGGTGGTTGTATATTTTCCTTGTACTTCTCTCCCTGTATCTTCATATGGGTCACTCCTCATCCAGTTGGTCTCTGTTCAAAGATCTTCCTTGAAAAGTCTCTCAGTCCTTTTACAGTCCCATCCCATTCCATTTACTCCCATTTCTCATGATCCTGATTATTTTCTTCATAGCACATCTCTATATGAAATATTACGTATGTATATGTTTACTAGCTTAATGTGTGTTATACTCTGTTCACACTGCTGACTGTTGAATTGCTGCCATCTACGATGGCAATAGTCCAACATCATTTTAAGTTTTGGCAAGATACAAAAAACAGAGCTAAGATGGGCCACATTATTTTTTTTAAAAAAGTAAATAAAAATAAATAAATAAACTTAAAAAAAACAGAGCTAAGAAAAAAATATTTAAGTCTTCATTAGACAATGATTGGATCAACTACTCTGAGGGTCTATTATAGTTTGAAAAAGAGCATAGATTAAGAATATAAAATGGAATAAAGTTCAGGAATATAAACAATAGAAGTTATGACAGAAAAAAGATCAACAAAGATTCTGACTTTTTCTCAGCTTACCAGTGCCTAAGATGGGTTTTCTCCATGTGTTCAGCACTTAATGCTCAGGAATGTGTTCATTATCATCATGCAGCCACTGTAATGTTCCCAAAAGGATGATTGTTTTCCCCGATCTTAAAGTGTGGGCCTTCATGAAGAAGCAAATATGTTTAATATTTAGGAATGTGGGAAATAAGTTTAGGAATTCCCTGAGCTTGTGCTGATGGGCTAACAAGGCATAAAAAATTAGAAAGCTACAGGATGAACACACCCAAGTTTGGGTAAACAAGATTAGGTAAAGTAAATAGGATCAGGTAAACCAGCAAAGCCCCCCCCATAGGACAAAGTTATAGGAATAGAAAAGCCTCAGGATGAAACCATCAAAAACGAGGTAAACAAGATTAGGTATTCAGGGCAGATACGACCCCCAAATTAGTACAATAGCAGAAAACTGTTTTCACAAGAAAGAAGAACCAAAATAGATGAATAAATAAACAGGGCTATAGACCTCAGCAGGTTGAAGTTGCCCATAGTGGAGCTAATTAGCAAAAGAAAGGTGCCTTGCTGACCCTAAGGTAGCATGCTTTGTTTTTCTTGTCCCCTAGGCCAATTTAGGTAAACAGAGATGGGGCTTCATGTCTGCTGTAAACAGCCTTCTGCCCAGTGCCAGGATTTTGTTTTGTATTGACCCAAATCCCGAACACCTCATATCTTCAAAACACCCTTTCCCTCATGCCCATGAGTTAATGTTCATGGTTTTTTGTTTGTTTGTTTGGTCTCTTTGTGCAAGTCCATCACTCTTATAAACCTTTGATCTTAATAAAAATGAAGCAATGATCTTTACTGGGGGGAGGGGGGGTGCGACTCTTGTTTCCTTTCTGACATAAGCCTCTCTTGCATTTTAATCCTGCATCCTGCTCTCTTGCTGGACAAGAGAGAACTCCAGACCCAGAGTCTGCAACATAGGAATACAGTCAGCTCAAATTATTGATAAATCTGTCTTCAAATGACATGGCATACATTGTTATTGCCAAAAATATGTTCTTGCAGGAGGAAGGAAACAAAAACTACTTTGAACCATCATATTTTGAATGTTCATTTCAGAGTATGGTAAATTATGAGTTCATACTGGGAAAATTCGGTAAGACTGTGAAAGTTTACCTAACAGAAATAATCTGAGGATTTATAAGAATCTCAGTAAAGCTATCAAGTGAAGTACTAAATAGTGCATTAATTCTTTTATCTTCTCTTATGGAGCAGAATATTCTCAACAAAAATTCTATTCTCATATCTGTTTTTGGTCTTGGATTACGAGTTGCCATGTAATTGTTGGCCATTGAATGATGTCTTACCTCATAAGTAATTACTTAAAATTTTTTTTTAAATCTTTGTATTTGAGATACAGAGAGCCTGTGGGGGAGGGACAGAGAGACATGAGAGAATCACAGAATCTGAAGCAGGCTCCAGGCTCTGAGCTGTCAGCACAAAGCCTGATGCAGGGCTTGAACTCAAAAACCTAAGCCAAAGTTGGATGCTTAACCAATTAAGCCACCCCGGTGCCCCTCATAGGTAATTATCTTAAAGATCAAGTTGACACATCGTATTTCTTCTTCCATTTTCTGGTAGATACCATTATAGTAAAGAATCATCCATCTCCCTCATTTCTCTCTTATGCAAATGGTACTCTGTATGTTGGGAGTCTTAGGACACAGAGTTTATGTAGCATTGGCCTAAACTTGAGAGTGCTAAACTTGGGAAGCTATCTTGATGTTTCTTCCAGTTCATCTAATTTCGTTTATCTGCATTTTCTTTTCTTTTTTTTTTTTTTTCATTTTTTAAAAATTTATTTCTGAGAGAGAAAGAGACAGTGTGAGCAGGGAGGGTCAGAAAGAGAGGGAGACACAGAATCTGAAGCAGGCTCCAGCCTCTGAGCTGGCTGTCAGCACAGAGCGCAACACGAGGCTTGAACCCACTGAATAAGCTTACCCCCACCCCCCACCAGTCTTTGTAGATTCATTGTCAACAAGATCGAGAACAGGATACAGAGCTACTATAGTCTTTGTCCAGGAAGAGTTGTATTGATATCATGGAGAACACCTCACCTAATAATAATGACTGGATGGTATTTGTTTTGTATTTTCTTCACTCAGCAGAAGACCTCAAAATTAAAGAAGAATTTGAGGTGCTATGATCCTATAATATATAGTTCTCAAATTAAACAACCATTCCATTTTTATTGGACTTACTTTATATGTGAAAAGTTGTAGAATATACCACACCCAAATATACTGCTCTGGTAGCTTGACTAATTTGAGTTAAAGGCACTTGAAAAGCAGTAAATGCAAAAAGAACACTTTAGCTTTCCTTCTGTTTCTTAAACACAGGAGATGAAATTCCCATGTGAAAAATGGTCTCCCTATACCAGAAGGAAATAACTTTCTTATTAAGGACAAGAAGTTGAGACCAGGAAAATCCTGTACAAATAGAACTTGTTAAAATGATTCTTATTTTCCTTTAGTTTCACCACCTGGTTCAGTTACTTTTCTACAATTTCCTCTCTTTATTCAACATAATGTAAGAGCATGTAGACTTCACCCGGGGTCTTCATTCTTTACAAAGCCTCCCTTGTCACATAAAATTTACATACATTTCTTTGTTTTTCTTTTGTTAATCTGGTTTATTTCAGTTTAATTCTCAGACCCAGCAAAAACCCTAAGAGGGTAGAGGGAAAAATTGGCCTCCCCTACACTGATAAGTCACTGTTCTTTTCAATGGGTGATACAAAAACGTATAAGACTTGAGACATTTCATTAAGATTTTTTATGATATTTAGGGAGACAAGCAAAATGAGATATGGTAGAAAGCATAACACATATCAGTGAAGTACTAAATATGATGGACTATTGAATATAAGACCTATCAACTATGATGAGAAAGACAGTATGATTTGTTTTTACACTAGAAAGGTATATCATATTAGAATCACAGAAAACAGGGGTGCCTGAGCAGTTCAGCTGGTTAAGCATCTGACTCTTGATATCAGCTTAGGTCACACTCTCAGAGTTCACGAGTTCAGGCCCTGTGTCCGGCTCTGCACTGTGTCAGTATGGAGCCTGCTTGAAATTCTTTCTTCCTTTCTCTCTGCCCCTACCCTACTCATGCTCTCTCTGTCTCAAAATAAATAAATACATAAATACATAAATAAATGAGATTACAGTAAACAGAAACAATGAGTAGGTTCAGAAGAGGGGACCTGTGTAAGAAAATGCTATAAGCGTGAGTTGAAAACTCTTGTGAAGGAATCAGTTCTTTACTCACAAATAAGCACCACCGTTTGATTGTGTCTCATTCTGAACATCAGAATGAAGAGATCTATATTAAGAAGAATGTGGCAGTTTTTAAGTAGGTGGTTTTATAGTTCAAGAAAATGTGTTTGGGGCTTCCAGTTATGGAAGAAATAAGTCACAGGAATGGAAGTCACAGCATAAGGAATATAAGTCAATGTAATTGTAATAGCTATACTTGTAGTGAACATAGCATAACGCATAAACTTGTCAAATCACTAAGTTGTACACCTGAAACTAATGCAACATTGTGTTAACTATACTCAAAAAAAAAAAAAAAGAAAAAAAAGAAAAGAAAGAAAATGTGTTTGGTAAAAGTGGCAGAATTTGAGAGCTTTAGGAAGAGTGCATGTGAGGAGGTTTTATCAAATATTTTCTGTAACTAATGTTTATTATGTGGTCCAGGTATTATGCTAAGCCATATTTGGTCACAATTTGTCATTACACACACCATGTGGGGTTCATATTAATATTTAAATATTAAATGAACATACGACTCTGAGACAGTAGTTAAGTTTTCGATTCAAATTGCAAATAACAGACCTGGGATTCAGTTTTACATCTTTGTGACTCAAACACTAGTTAACTATTTCTATTAAGGTATGTTAATAACGAACTATTTGATCTCCTTAAAGTGTTTATCATTTAGTAGTTTATGCATTTCTTGGTAGTTTACGTAATATCCTTAGCAATGATGTAAGAATATTAAAACAATGATTTTAACTTACTAATCATACTGTTAGTCTGATCTTAGCAAAGACTATTTAAATCCCTAAAATGGTTAGGTCATAAGAACCTTGTGAGTAACTGCACATTTAATGCATCTCATTTGTCTTTAAATTGTGGTTAGTCAGCATCCTGACCTTCTATTCACAGGGTTGGTAAATGACTGAGTGAGTTGAGAAAACCATTTGTTTGACCTCTGTGGGAGGGAGTTCCATCAGTCTTCTGGCAGCAGAAGGAACAAACTTATGATTAAATAACTACAACCTCCAACAGCTCTGAACACATTCCTCTCACTTCACATGCTGCTGTTTTGTTCCAAAGTCTGCTCCTGGCCAGGCACATTCTGTTCCCCCTTCCAGCCGTAACTCAAGCCTGTAACCGTCACCACCACCCTCACAGCCTGGTCTGGCTCAGAACCCAATATCTGCTTTCCTTCTGGCACAAAAACCTCCTTTTCATTCCAGCCTCATTCCCTTTCTATGCCTAGTCTTTGCTTTTATCTTGGTACCCTTCCAAATGTCCATTCCAATCCTTTTCCCTGTTCTGACTTAACTTGTCCTCATTTCTCTTCTGACTTCAAGGCCATGATGCTTTATTCCACTCTTTTCCTCTCAGTTTTTTTCTCTTTCCTCTGTATCTATTTTATGTTCATGTATATAATTTGCCTAGATCCAAATATTGGATGTTACTAAAGAATAAAACCCAGTACAGTACATATTGATAACATATTTGCAGGGCTTATAAGGGAACTACTTTTGAGAGGGTGTTTTCATGTGATATATATCAACAAATTACAGCTCCTCAGTATAGAACCTAAAGAAGAAATGCAATGCATTTGATTATATGAAAAATGCTATATAAGATTAGTATGTGCAGGGCATTATAATGTAATCACTTATGTCTTAGAGTTTTTAGAAATGTATAGAAATTTAAGGTAACCTAAAAAGTTTTGCAATTCCCTCCATTTCATATAGATTAATTAGAAATATACATGAATTTAGTTAAAATGTTTTATGAAAGGCTGGATTAATGCTATAATTTCTGATCTGTACTTTCCAATTATACTGATATATTCTGACACTAAATTTGAATTACATTATCTCACACACACACACACACACACACACACACAACCTAAAAGCCGATAATTCTGATGCTTTTATTCCTATGACTCTTAATATCCAGGTCACATGGGACTTAGTTCTGATTGACTTAACAGGCCTCATTCTCAAATCTCTTTTGCACTTCTGTGATAGGCTTCATTCCTAGGAAGTTATATATATTATTCTTCTGTTCCTAAGGTCTATTCCTTGAGAGCCACTGAGTGTCATTTTACCTCTGTTCAATATATTTTTGCTGTCAGAGAATAGGCTATTTTCTTGGTGTTTCATTTTTCAATATGAAATGATTGAAAGTTGTATTTTTTCATATATATCACTTGTAAAACTGAACATATTAACATATGTGAATATAGGTAGGTTCACATAGTCACATAGTGGGATAAAGACAATGAGAAAATGAAAAGTGGACATTAAGTGGAAAGAAGTAATAGAAATGGAGATTATAAGAAAAGTAACATCTTTTTATGGTGGGGAAAGATGGTGGCATATGATGATGCTATATTTCAGGATAGTGAATGAAAGAGAATATGGAGACGTGGGATGTGTTTTAGATGGAGGCACAATGAAAGAACAAAATTTAGGATAATGCTGCAGTCGAGGTTTTTGATTACTAGTCTTTAACTCTGTTTTATTGTTTAATACCCTAAATTGCATTATACCTTCAAACTACCTATGTAATTAAAACTGTGATGTGTTTGTGCTTTAACCTCAGCCATCTTTGTGGTTCCATTACCCTTGATGTGCTTTACTCCAAGTCAAGCACTCTCTGAAAGCTCTTATCTCCAAAGGAGTAATTAAAGCAAAGTGGAAAATTGGAAAGCACTTATTATGTAAAATATAGAAATATTTTTTGCCACAGATATTTTACTAGGTGGAAGATAAGCCCAAGTAATTGATAATCTGTCAAGAATTTAATGTGTCTGATTATTTTTGGATACCAATGTCTAAAATATTTGTATCAAAATGTACTATATTTCTCAGATATTTTTAAAAAAGCTGTTATATTGGGCAGTGATAAAACATGTATCAACATAGCATTTTTCTTACATATATTTGCCTAACACATGACAAATGACAAAATAATAGATGAAGAAAATTAAAATATACACAAACTGACAAGTAAAATTGAGAACTGGATTCTTTGTAAAGGGAGTAAATACTGTGGCTCCTCTTCCATATGCAATTTGATGTCAAGTATACAATTAGTCATACATAGCACCTACAGAGCTTATTGCTCTCATTCCACAGTGTATAAACAAATGTGTGCATTGACTCTGCAGGACCAAATCTGACTGCTAAGCTACCTTAATGCCAAAATTCTGCAATTTTTATAGGCTATAGTTTTCAAACATGATTAAAATATGAGAACACTGTTTTTGTCAAGTTAATTCCTCCTGGTTAAGCTCAATTTATAGATTATATAAAATTAGAACTGGGATGCCTGGGAGGCTCAGTTGGTTGAGTGTCCAACTTTGGTTCAGATCATGTCTTGTGGTTCATGAGTTTGAGCCCTGCATCAGGCTCTGTGCTAACAGCTCAGAGCCTGGAGTCTGCTTCAGATTCTGTGTCTCCCTCTCTCTCTGCCCCTCCCTTGCTCATTCTCTGTCTCTGTAACTCTCTCAAGAATAAATAATAAACATTAAAAAAAAAAAATAGAACCACTTCGCTTGATCAATGAGATTAAAGAGTAGAGAAGAAAGAGTTTTAATGAACATATTTTATTGCAAAAACACATTTTATTAAGCAGAACTCTAAAATTTTAGGTTGGTGGTGTCTGAGTAGCTCAGTCATTTGAGCATCTGACTTTTGATTTCTGCCCAGGGCATGACCCCAGGGTTCTGGGATGAGCCTGCATCAGGCTCTGCATTGACTGTGAAGCCTGCTTAAGATTCTCTCTCTCTCTCTCTCTCTCTCTCTCTCTCTCTCTCTCTCTCTCTCTCTCTCTCTCCCCCTCTCCCCCTCTCCCCCTCTCTCCCCCTCTCCTTCCCTCTTTCTCTCTCTTTCTCTCTCTCTCTACTCTCTCCTCCTCTCTCTCCCTCTCTCTTCCTCTTTCTCTAACCCCCACTCTCACCACCCACCTTGCATGCTCTCTCTCTAAAATTTAAAAAAAAAATCAGGATGTACCTCAGACTTCTTATTTTCCTTCTTTTTCTTCTTAAGAAAAGATTAACTTGGGGCACCTGGGTGGTACAGACAGTTGAGCGTTTGACTCTTGGGTTAGGATCAGATCCTACAGTTCATGGGTTGAAGCCCCGTATCTGGCTTTGCGCTGATAGCACAGAGCCTGTTTGGAATTCTCTTTGGGATTCTCTCTCTCCCTCTTTCTCTTCCCCTCCACTGCTTGATTTCTCTTTCTCTTTCTGTATCTCTCTCTCTCACAGAGCCTGTTTGGGATTCTCTCTCTCTTCCACTGCACTGCGTGATCTCTTTCTCTCTCAAAATAAATAAGTTTTGTTTTTTTTTTTTAAGAAAAGGGGTTAACTTGTTCCCAGTCATCTATAAGTTCCTCATTCATTTACCCAGTAAATGTATATAAGTAGAATGAGATGAAATGGATCACAGAATCAGAACTCACATATGGTATCTCATTAATAAACTATAGAAAAACAAGCAAACGGTTGTTCCTTTGACAGTCTGGATGAATAACATCTGCCTTTTCTTTTTTTTTTAATTTTTTCAATGTTTTTTTTATTTATTTATAGAAGAGAGAGAGAGAGAGACAACGTGAGCAGACGAGGGTCAGAGAGAGAGGGAGTCACAGACTGAAACAGGCTCCAGGCTCTGAGCTGGCAGTCAGCACAGAGCCCGACGCGGGGCTCGAACCCACGAACCGCGAGATCATGACCTAAGCGAAAGTCGGACGCTTAACCGACTGAGCCACCCAGGCGCCCCACATCTGCCTTTTCTTATAATGATTTAAGATTGTATGAATATTGGTGTGCCTGAGTGGCTCAGTCGGTTAAGCGTCCAACTTCGGCTCAGGTCATGATCTCATGATTCGTGGGTTCGAGCCCTATATCGGGCTCTGTGCTGACAGCCAGCTCAGAGCCTGGAGCCTGTTTCAGATTCTGTGTCACCCCTTTCTCTGACCCTTCCCTGCTCACACTGTCTCTCTCTCTCTCAGAAATAAATATATATATATATAAAAAAAAGATTGTATGAATATCCAGAAAAATTGTTGAGGGAGGGTTAATTAACATTGAGAAGCTAAATAATCCTATTGAGCGAAATACCTAAGTTTTATTGTATTGAATATTTTTTTTAATGTTTTTTATTTATTTCTAGGAGAGAGAGAGAGAGACAGCGTGAGCATGGGAGGGTCAGAGAGAGAGGAAGTCACAGACTGAAACAGGCTCCCGGCTCTGAGCTGGCAGTCAGCACAGAGCCCGACGCGGGGCTCGAACCCACAAACCACGAGATCATGACCTAAGCGAAAGTCAGACGCTTAACCGACTGAGCCACCCAGGCGCCCCTGAATATTTTTTTTTAAGAGAGAGAGACAGTGTGTGCGTGAGTGTGCATATGAGCCTGGCAGAGGGAGATGGAGAGAGACAATCTTGACCAGGCTCCATGCCCAGTACAGAGCCTGACATGGAGCTCAATCTCACTACTGTAAGATCATGACTGGAGCTAAAATTGAGAGTAGGACACTTACCCAGCTGAGCCATGTAGGTGCCCCAATACCTAGCTTTTATGTATAAAATGTAGAATTGTAAATACTGTATGACAAGTCAAGAGCCAAAATGAGGACACAGGATGCTTGGACAGTCTTACTGCCTTTGACCAGAAATCTAAGAACATGCTAAGAATCACTATTATCTTGACCTTATCAAAGTTATTATGCATCTATACCTGTGCACTAATGGGTACTTGCTAAGAATGGATTGACTTCTGACTGATACTAAACATGTCCATATGCTCAGGAAGACAGATACAATTAAAGGCTTAATGCAAATGAAGACCCTCATGAATGGTACAAATGAAGGGAGTATTTGCCTAGTCCCATTTCAGTTTGGGAGAGGAGATATATTTAAACTTAAATACAGTATATTTAAGGGGCACCTGAGTGGCTCAGTTGGTTAAGCGTCTGACTTCAGCTCAGGTCATGATCTCTCAGTTCATGGGTTCGAGCTCCACTTTGGGCTCTTTGCTGACAGTTCAGAGCCTGGAGCCTGCATTGGATTCTGTGTCTCCCTCTTTCTGTCTGCCCCTCGCCTGCTCACACTCTCTCTCTCTCTCTCAGGAAATGAATACATGTATATATATTTTTATACACAATATATTTAAGACAATAAGACTGGTAGTAAATTGATAAGGATTTTGAAGATCAAATATTATTCCAGACAGAAAATTTGAATAAACTTACAATTAATTAGAATGATAGTATATAATAACATAGACATTAATGGCTTTGGATGCCCCTGAGACCTAACTAGCTGTTGGAATTAGTTCAGGAATGAAAACACATTGTGTCTCCATTATAAACTATGGAGTTACCATTAGAGGCAAGCTCAAGAGCTGAATGCATTGGCACTGTTGACATTTCCTCATTCCTCTCATATTTTATTGAAATACATATATAATATATCTGATTTCCTATTTTTTTTTTGCCAGAATAACTCAATCTTCTTTCAAGACATAGAAGAAAGACCCTCCCTCTACGCTCTTCTTGTTTTTCTTATATAACTGCCCAATGATATACACTAATCTCTTTGCTTAAGAATCCCTTAATCATCTCTTAAGGTTCTAAACAACTAATAGAGCTACTTGTATCTTATACCTTAAAGTAATAGGTATATCCATTATTGCTCTATGATTCAAAATTGCGTTTTATAATATAACAATTCTCAAATATATTGATTACTATTAATTAGTAGGGCAATATTCTTTTAAACTTAGAATATATTATTAAAGGATTGATATTCCAAATTCTTAATTATTTTCTATTCCCTTCTTCTGTAATTTCTATATTCAGTCATTTTAATGTATTCTCCACATCTCTTATGCTCCTTCATTTCTTCTGTATCTTTCTTTCTTTGAACTATTCTCTTACATATATTTATATTATAGATAAATACATATGCACATAAATATGTGTAATTTAAAACATATTCTCCATTATACAAATTCTATAAGTGGCTGTTCTAATTTGTTTTATACACACGTTTGAGCTTCTATTTTAATTATATTGACATTTCTTCTCATTCCTATTTCTAACTGGATCCTTCTCAAATATTTCTAGACTACTTTGATAGTGCTTTGTTTATTTGACATTCTACCATTTAATCATGAAAACATGCTTACATTTCTTTATGCTGTATTTTTAATAATTAAGTTTCTACCTACCCATAGTTTCTAATTTACCCTTGATTCTCTTTCTGTTTGTTCTCATGATGAATTATTTCCTTTTGTGCATTGTAATTTAGAATCATTAGTTCATATTCAGTGGAACTTTGTCTGTGGGAATCATTGTTGCCTGAGTTGGGAATGTATGCCAAGAGATTTTACTTTCAAATTCTGTTGGAACATTGTGTTATCAACAAGGACTGACATTAATGTGTATTTGTTGCATGTGGTTACTTGAATCATACCTCTTTTAAAATTCAAACTTGAAAACCACCTCCAGTCAAAGTAGAGCATACCAGTTCTCAGTTAGAGTTGTTATTTAACTTGAATAAGCTTTCCTGTTTCCCTGATTGAAAGTAAGTGGATTTTTGTAATTCTCACTTTCATTAATGACATAGTTTTGTATCCCTCTACATATACTTAAGGAACAGGGTCATGGGTTACACAGATTGGCAAGGATAAAACAAGTGTGTATCTTTCAAGTTTGTAATTATCTTTTAAACTTTGGATCAGGAAAATTTCTCTGAAATGCTTATGATTTCAGCTTTGTACTAAAATATATTTATCTATCGTCACAGTGTGTTTCTCTTTTAGGGAAACTTCTCAGAAAAGGTAGTCTATAAAATTCTTAATAAGGAAGTAGCTTAACTTCACTAACCTTAGTGACCATTCAGCCATTCACAAACATCTTTTTGGTGCGTAGCACTGTGAACAATTCCGGAAATATAAAGAGTGGTTAAATGATGGGTAACTAAATGAGTTTAACATATAATGACAGAATATCTGACACAATGGTTGACATAATTATCCTTTCTGTGTGTGTGTGTGTGTGTACTTAGATTCATATGAATGTATATGAATGTATCTTGAATTTACAATTTTTCATGTTTGAACTTTGTTTCATATACATAAACACACACAAATACACAAAGGGAAGAGGTATTAATACTGGGTAGTATTTTCTGTGGCTGAGATTTAATTGAAATGGAGCCCACTATACATTGTCAGGTTTTTTTTTTTTTTTTCAGTTTTTAAGTTTATTTATTTATTTTGAGAGAGAGAGAGAGAGCATGAGCAAGAGAGGAGCAGAAGTAGAGGGAGAGGGAGAATCTGAAGCAGGCTCCGCACTCTCACCATGGAGCCCAGTATGGGGCTCGAACTCACAGACTGTGAGATCATGACCTGAGGTGAAACCAAGAGCTGAACTCTCAATGGACTGAGCCACCCAGGTGCCCCAGTTATTGGTGCATTTTTAAAAATACTGCTACCGTTTAACATTAATTTTGTTTTACATCACAAAAACATCATTATACTTACTTTAAAGTAGGCATTAAATTCTAAATAAATAAGTTTTTGAGAGTAGGAAATGTATATATTATGAGTAATAGTGACAAAAATTCATGCTTATTTTAACTATAATTATGTTAAAGATATTACTATGATAATGTCAGCTTCTAATGAATGAAAAATCTTACAGTATTTGGGAAATATGTTATTTCAGATTCTGATCATTTGATAACCAGATTTGTCTGTCATAGTAACACTGTCGAGCATCAAAAGTCACCCCTGGATGCCTGGGTGGCTCAGTCGGTTAAGTGACCGACTTTTGCTTAGGTCATGATTTCGCGATTTGTGGGCTCGAACCCCACGTCGGGCTCTGTGCTGACTGCTAGCTCAGAGCCTGGAGCCTGTTTCAGAGTCTGCGTCTCCCTCTCTCTCTGACTCTCCCTTGCTCACGCTGTCTCTCTCTCTCTCTCCTAGAAAAAAAAAAAAAAAAAAAGTCACCCCTGAGCAAAGGATTAGCTAAAGGTAATCAGAGCACCATTGTGGCCTGACTGTGGACTTCAGCCCACTGGTAAGCAGATAATCACTTCTGTCCCATCGTAAGGAATAAATGCTGCTCTGTTGTCAAGAACCTGCAGTTCATTCTGATTTCCTGTTACTGTGTCGGAATATATTATGCTAGTGTAGTCCTTTTGCTTATGGGCTGGATTGTACCACTACTTCTTTTTTTTTAATTTTTTTTTTTTTAATTTATTTCTGAGAGAGAGAGACAGCGTAAGCATGGGAGGGTCAGAGAGAGAGAGGGAGACACAGAATCCGAAGCAGGCTCCAGGCTCCATGCTAGCTGTCAGCACAGAGCCCAGTGCGGGGCTTGAACCCAGAACCGTGAGATTATGACCTGAGCTGAAGTAGGCCGCTTAACCGACTAAACCATCCAGAGGCCCTCTGTAACTCTTAATGGTTCCTGTGAGTCCATGAGCCCTTGGAAGGGCTTTATCTAAAAGAAGATTTAAAGGATAAAACATAAAGCTTTTAAAAAAAATTTAATGTTTATTTTTGAGAGAGAGATAGAGACAGAGTGTGACCGGGGGAGAGGCAGAGAGAGGAAGACACAGAATCTGAAGCAGGCTCTAGGCTCTAAGCTGTCAGCATAGAGCCTGATGCTGGGACTTGAAGTCATAAACTGCAAGATCATGGCCTGAGCTGATGTCAGATGCTTAACTGACTGAGCCACCCAGGTGCCCCAACCCTTTAACTCAATCTAAGTGATAATAACTTGCAAGCTCCATTTCAGAAATCATGTATATAATATTACAGTTTGCAAAGATAAGCAAAATAGACAAACCTTTTGCTAGACTCATCAAGAAAAATAGGCAAAAAATAATGAAATTAGAAATAAAGGAGGAGATATTACAACTGATAATACACAAGTACAAAGGATCATGAAACTGCAATGAACAATTATATGCCAATAAACTGGACAACCTCGAAGAAATGGTTAAACTCCCAGAATCACACAAACCATCAAGAATGAGTCATAAAAGTTAGAAAATCTAAACAGACTGATTACTAGTAAGGAGATTGAATCAGTAATGAAAAACCTCCCAACAAATAAAAGTCCAGGACAGGATGACTTACCTGGTGAGTTCTATGAAACATTTAAAGAAGAATTAATACCAGTCCTTCTTAAACTCTTCTGAAAAAAAGAAAAAAGAAAAGGGACCACTTCCAAACTCATTTTGCAAAGCCAGCATTACACTTATACTAAAACTAGGTGAAGACACTAGAAGAAAAGAAAATTATAGGCTAGTGTCCTTGAAGGATATAAATGCAAAAGCACTCAACAAAATTTTAGCAAACCTAATTAATAAAGGATCATACACCATGCTCAAATGAGATTGATTCCAAAGATTCAAGAATTGTACAATATCTGCAAATCAATATATATGATACACATATACTATGTATCAGTATATGTGATACACAGTCCTGTTTACAAATGCATCAAGAAGAATAAAATTCTTAGGAATGAATTTAACCAAGGAAATCAAAGACCTGTATCCTGAGGACTATAGTACACTGATGAAATAAATTGAAAAAAGCACAAGTAAATGGAAGGATATTCTGTGCTCGTGGATTAGAATTAATGCTGTTAAAATGTCCATATAATGCAAAGCATCTACAGATTCAGCATAATCCTTGTCAAAACCCTGATGGCATTTTTCAAAGAAAATGGTAAAAAACAAAAACAAAAGCAAAGACCTGTATGGAGCCACAAAAGACTCCAAATAGCCAAAACAGTCCCGAGAGAGAGGAACAAAGCTAGAGGCATCACACTCCTGAATTTCAAAATCTATTACAAAGCTACAGTAATTTTAAAAGCATGGTACTTGTGTAACAACAGACATACAGACCAATGGAACAGAATAGAGAGCCCAAAAATAAACCCAGCCATACATGTCAGTTTCCCACAAAGGAGCCAGGAATATACAACAGGGAAATAAGTAGTGCTGGGAAAATGACGGCTGCATACACATGAATGAAACTGAACCTCTGCCTTATTCCATACACAGAAATAAATTCAAAGTAGAGTAAAGACTGAAATTTAAGACCTGAAACTAAAACTCCTAGAAGAAAACTGGTGTTAAACTGCTTAGGCATAGATCATGTCAGTGATTTTTTTTCTTAATTTGAACCCAAAAAGCAACAAAAACAAAAATAAACAAGTTGGACTACATCAAACTAAAAGTTTCTGCATGACAAATATCATTGATACCATCTATAAATTAAAAGGCAGCCCATAAAATGGGAGGAAATATTTGCAAATGATATATCTTAAAGGAGTTAATATCCAAAATATATACAGAACTCACACAAATCAATATTAAAAAAAAAAAAAACCCTCCAAATAATCCATTTAAAAAAGTGGGCAGAGGAACTGGATAGACATTTTCCCGAAGAAGACATACAAATGGCTAACAGATACATGAAAAGGTTCTCACCATCACTATCATCAGTGAAATACAAATGGCTGTAATCAAAGAGACAAGAGATAACCCGTGTTTTCGAGTGTATGGAGAAAAGCGAACCCTTGTGCACGGTTGGTGGGAATGTAAATTGGTGCAGCCACTCTGGAAAACAGTATGCAGATCCCTCAGAAAATTAAAAAAATAGGAATACTGTATAATCCTCTAGAAGTCCATGTCAAGGTACATACCTAAAGGAGATAAAATATGTATGTCCAAGAAACATCTGCACTCCCATGTTCACTATTTACAATAGCCAAGATGTGGAAACACTTTGTCTGTCAGTAGATGAATGCATAAAGATGTGGCAATATACAGTTTTTGTTTTTTATTCAGCCATAACAAAACGAGAAAATCCTAACATCTGCGACAACATGGATGAACCTTAAGGCCATTATGCCAACTGAAATAAGCCAGACAGAGAGGACTGCATGGTCTCACTTATATAGAGAATTTAAAGAAAGTGTCAAACTCATAGAAACAGAAAAGTCATAGTCAGGAGCTGGAGGTGAGGGAAAGGGAGAGGTTGCTAAAAAGGTACTTTCAGCTTTAAGATAAATAAAGGGCAGTGGTACTAGTCCCAAGGCTGGTGGAAACTTAAAACAGAACCTGGATGAAAGTCAGTTAAAGAAGTTAGCACCTTGGGAGAGGGAGAGGCTGAGTATGTGCAAGCCTGCCCAGAATCTGCATTAACCCAAGTCCTTAATCTCAGCACAGGGTCATCTTCACTGTGGGTCACTTCCTCTTGGTATAAGGTTTCCTGGGTGTGCTTTGGGCACCAAAACTAGCCCTGCTGGGGTAAAGTACCCTCAACCCCTCAGTCAGCGGTTTGAAAACCGGTGGCCCTCAGGCATCGAGCCTGTACCCTGAAGAGCAGGCTTATAGAAGTCTTTACTTCTGTAGTTGAAGAACCTCCTAGGGCTGGAGTTTCATTCCCGGCCCCTAGAGTAGATCCCCACCCAGACTCTTGGTCCTCCAGTCTCTGCCTCAACCTCAAGCGTATCAGGGCTGGCCCCTCTACCTGCAGGTTATGCCTGGACCCCTCCCCATCCCTCCCTCTTCAGGCCAGGGATCTGTCCCCTCTCTTCGTTGGACTAGCCCCATCCCAATTCACCCTCTCTGGCTTAGATGTCCAAGGACCAGCCTAAGAGGAGAATTCTTAATCATTTATATAAGTGTTCCTCCCTCCAGGAAATGGAGCTAAAATTCTGTCCCACCCACTCTTACCTTGGTTATGAGGTATGCTTATGACTTGGTTATGACTTGTTTCCAAAGAGTATATAATATGGAAAGGTGGGGAGGAAGTAACTTTACAGTTACTTTACAGAATCCTGTAATAGTAAAAAGGATATTAGGAGAAAGAACTAGTGAAATCCAAATAAAGTGTGGTGCTTAGGGAATATAATTGTTCCAATGTTGATTTCTTACTTGGGGCAAATGTACAATAGTAGTAAGGTGTTAATAAGGGTAATTTGATGATTTGTATGTAATAAAAAAAAAAAAATTTGTATGTAATAATTCTTGGTACTACTTTTCAGTAGTACTTTGCAACTTTTCAGTAAATCTAAAACTTTTCAAATAATAAAAGTTTATTAAAAAGAAAAGGGGGGCAGGAAATACGTGGTTCTAGATTTGAACTCACATTTCAATGATGTCCTCAGAATGAAGCCTCTTCCTGACTTTCCACCATACTACAGGGTTGGCTCTTCATCTTTTAATTTGTTTACTCATGGTCTCAAAATATTTTCTGTAGCTCCAGCATTACATTCTCAGGGAACTGCATTCAAAACAAGGGTAAAAGGGGCAGATTAAATGGGTATTTTCCTTTTATGAAGTAGGAAAATAAATATACTGCCACTTTGTAGGTGGTGTTAAACATGATTAAAGAAAGCCATTTAGATGATACAAACTTTATTTAACACTTAATAAAGTGTATAGTCTCAATTGGGAGAACTCCAAAATGGGATAGGACTTAAGAAGCCTTTGATAGGGTAAATAGTAAAGAACAAGGAAGAGAAAAATATAAAATATCTGATAGGCTGGGATCACATAGTCAATGTTGTTTGGAGTGAGGAGAAAAAGGAAAGTAAGGAGCTCAGAGTTGACTTGGTATTTGGGGACTGACTTAGAATGTATTGCATTTCTGGTCAAGTGGATATTTGCAGGGATAAGAAAGTTATCTAAGTTTTAGTTTGCTGACATGGCATCCCAGGTAGGAGTAGCTCCTTCTTGGACCTTGAATGTTATTCCAACAATGGGAATTGACAAAGATTCCTACCTTGACCAAATTGTAGCCAGACTCTCCTAATCTTTCTTCTACACTGTGCCTCAAATTTGGCTTATAAAACTCGCAGACTCAGCATAAATGACTTCACCCATATCCCTACCAAGCTAAGACTTTACATAGTTTCTTTTTTTTTTAAGTTTATTTATTTTGAGAGAAAGAGAGACAGAGAGAGAGAGAGAATCTCAAGCAGGCTCCACACTGACAGTGCAGAGCTGGATGAGGGTCTCGAACTCCCAAACTGTGAGATTATGACTTGAGACAAAATCAAGAGTTGGGCACTTAACTGAGCCATGCAGGTTTCCCTTTAACATAGTTTCTAGTAGCTCAAGGCAGCATCCCTGGAATAACCCTAGACTCCCTTACATTCTTAACTCTGTCAAAAGACTTTCCTGTTTGTTCTAGCTAATGTCTGAAGATAGACTTCTACCACCCTTTCTTGACCATTTACTAGAAAGGATTTTGTGGATTCTTTCTTTTTTAATTTGAGATTTATATGTATCTCTGCAACCTGAGTGTGTCTTTCTCAAGGAACTGAGACATAAGTTTGAAATGTCATCATCAGAAAAGATAGGGCCTCTATCTCCCAGTCCGTGTAACCCACACAGCTGTTCTAATTGGCATTTACACTTACCCACCCTTTGTAATTTTTCAATTCCCTGATTCAAGCCCCTCTGCCCCTTTCACTACACATTTATTCTCCTTTTAAAACACCTAGTCATCGGGGCCCCTGGGTGGCTTGGTCGGTTGGGCGTCCGACTTTCGCTTGGGTCATGATCTCACGGTTCGTGGGTTCGAGCCCCGCGTCGGGCTCTGTGCTGGCTGCCAGCTCGGAACCTGGAGCCTGTTTCAGTCTGTGACTCCCTCTCTCTCTGACTCTCCCCTGCTCACGCTGTCTCTCTCTCTCTCCTAGAAATAAATAAAACATTAAAAAAAAATTTATAAAACACCTAGTCATCACTGTGCCAATTGAGGTTGAGTTCAGTTCAAGCTTGACCCACTTCCCTATTGCAATTATATCTTACTGATAAAGATTGGTCCTTACCACTAACTCATACCTGACTTTATTTCTCTTTGACAAAATTAAATCAGTTGCATGGTGTTACATATCTACTAAGCAGCTCAACCACAATTTGATTCTAGGACTCAATGTCCATGCTCTATCCCTTTAGGAAGGCTTATTAAACATCCTAGACAAGCATAAACTATAAAAAGAAAAGCTAGAGTTAAGTGGAGTTATGTGGGGATAAATAATCATGGGGGCAAAGGAAGACCTTAAAGCTTAAGAAGTTATGATTTAGCAATGCTGTTTTCCAACATCTTTTATTTTAATAGACATCATGAATCTGTATACTTTAAGACAAATGGTTAACTGCTTTGAACCAAAACAAACAAAAGATCTATAAGGTCTGAGGATCAAATATATAACATGGTGACTATAGTTGATAGCACTGTACTGTGTAATTGAAATTTGCCAAGAGAGTAGGACTTAAATGTTCTCATCCACACACAGACACACACACACACACACACACACACACACACACACACAGTCACACAGACACACACACAGGAGGTGGTGGATGGATGTGTTAATTAATTAGAAGGGAAGAATCCTTTCACAGTGTATACAAATATCATTGTGAAGTTCACTTTAAATATCTTAAAATGTTTGTAATTATACTTCAGTAAAGTTGAAAAAATATTACATGTCAACCATTATTAAGCTTCTGCAAATCTGGTTTCCAGTCCCAATTACCAGCCATCATAAGATGAATATTAAGCGGGTAGTATGTGCAGTGAAGTCTACAAACTAAAGAGTGGCAGAACAATTATGTCTGTACCATGAAGGAGTTTTAATCCATTAATAGAGCTAAAATTCATTCCAATTAAGTTAGTAGAGAAGACATTTTTTAATATAGAATTTATGTTTAAATTGAATACTGAAAAAATGCTGAGTGGCTGTTAGGGTAATCTAAGGAATAAACTATTTGTGACTCCTCTGACAAATTTCCAGGGCATATTAAAGAAGGGAGGAATCTAAATAATTAAGTGGAGGAAGAAAAATGTTCAGTTAGTGGGATTGTTGTTTATTAAGGCTTGAAATGAAAGATATAACAGCTTCATACAGTGGTTAAAAAGAAAGTAACCTCCTAATTTGACTTTTAAGGAGAAAATAGTATATACAGTTTTTGGCTTTTTAAAATAAAGATTATAAATTTCTGTTCATATTTGGTTGTCATAAATTCTGATTATTTTATACAAAGCAAACATAAATTGTAAATATTTATAAATACATAATAGTATCCTTATCCTACTTTGAGCTTTTAAGAACTAGAATATTGACTTGAATACTCAGATATTATCTATTGATTAAGCATTTTGTAAGTTTTAAACTGAGAAGTCTATAAAAACAAAAGATTTGATTGAGAATTACAGTTTCATATTGATTTTTTATTGATTTTTCAGTAGTCAATTTTAAACGTCTGTACCCTACGTGATTTTCACTTATTTTATGTAAAATATTTACTGAGAAATTGTTATTTATCAAAACCTGTTGATCCATTAACAGGTTTCATGATCCCTTAGCTAAGAAAATGGAAGAAAGCTCCTTGACTTTGTGGAGGTTATATCCCAGGGGAAAGAGACAACTCATAAACTTCATACATAATAATAGTAAATGATGGTGATAAATGCTATGTAAAAAACAAGCAGGAAAAAAGTGGAAGATCAGTAAGGAGTCCTTGGGTATTCGGGCTAGGCCCTGTTTCTGCAGCCTCTGCAGGGTTATTTGATTTGCTCGAACAGTCTTGAAAGTTAGTTACGTTTACATTTGTTGCTTCAGAATGTTTATTTCTCCCCAGTTTACTTCATAAAATATTGGCTTCTTCCTTAAGTAGATCTGTAAGTAGTGTGTGATACTAAAGTTTATTTAGTGAATTGTTCTTTTCACTGTAGTCATTAAACAGTTTGTTTATAAATTACCTAATTATATTCCAAAGGATATATTTTGAAAACTCTATTTATTCTTAACTTTCTATGGTGTGTATTTCTCTAATGTCTGGACAACAGGACATTTAAATATCTTTAATTCCATTATTTGTTTAATTCATTATTTGAACGTATTCATCAGTGGCATGAATGTTTTCATGGAAAAGCATCGTACGGTTCACTATATTGGGCCCACACAAACATTAGTGTCTTAAGGAGCACAGTGACTCCTTTGACACCATCTAGTATTCACAGTGCTCATTGTCTGTGTTTTTGTTTTATTTTTGTTTTTTTAACATGGGAGCTGAGCTATTTGTGGTCTAAGAATGTCCTCAGATTATGTTTCTATGATACTGGAGAGTAAGCCCATAGTTATTTTTTTTATTTGTTTTGTTTTTCTTGTTGTTGTTTGGTTTTGTTGATTTGTTATTTGTTTTCAAAATAAATTTTCCATCAGGGCCAGTACATCAGGTTGTTTGCTCTGATAGTTGGGAAAGACTATTACCAATACTGATATCACTGCTTTAAATAAATATGAATTGAATATGTTTTAGGAAAATAACCCTTGTCTTTAATTATAGCCTACACATCCCAGTATTCATCATTACAGTTTGATCTTTCTTGATTAAAGGCTTTAGGGCAAGTACTGTGTCTTATTCTAATTGTGGATTTGCTTAGTTTAAAAATTGTTCGAAAAACCTAGACTTGTTTTCGTTTTCTCTCATGGCGGGGATAAAATACCACAAATTTAGCGGCTTCCAACAACAGAAATTTATTATCTTACCGTTCTTCAGGCTTTTGACAATTAAATACAGATTGTATTGGGCTAAAATTAAGGTGTTGGCCAGGGTGCATGCCATCTGGATGTTCTAGGGGAGAATCCATCCCCTTGCACATTCTACTTTCTTCCACGGATCACCTGCAGTTCCTCTTGTTAGCTGCCTCCTCTTCCATAGCCAAAGCCATCAGCGCAGCGTCTTCTTTCCTTATGGACTTGTGTTCGCCTTCTCCTCTCTCTCTCTCCAACCTTCTGAACTCCATTTCACTAGGCCCCCTGTAATTACACTGGAATATCTGGGACTATCTGAGTAATCCAAGATACCCTATTTTAAGGTCAGTTTGTTAGCAACTTTAATCTCCTCTAAGAAGAATCTCTTTTAGCATCTAGAGGATGCCTGCATTTGGTTTGTGGTCCCTTTTCTCTGTGGAAGTCTGCAATGGGTCAAGTTTTCATATCTTCTCACTCTTCCTCAGCTTCTATCAACACATCCCTTTCTCTGATTCTCTCCTTTCACCCTCCTCTTCTGCTTTTAGTAACCTTTGTGGTTATATCGAGCCCACTTGGAATATTCAGAGTAATCTCCCCATTTTAAAGTCAGCTGATTAGCAGTATTAACCATGTGCAACTGTAATTCCTCCTTGCTATTTATCTTGCATATTAACAGGTTCTGAAGATTGGGATATGAACATTTGGGTTTTGTTCATTTGTTTGGTGGAGGACATTATTCTGCCTGCCAAATTGTTGTTACCAAGACCTGAAACTATAAATAGTTGTTTGGCACAGTATTTTTCAGAATTGCAAAGACAAAAATTGATCTTCCCCCCCTCCCCATATGATTTTCTTCCTGATACATGCTTCCCTCTACAGTTTTACTGACCTGGGTTATTCTGAGGTAAACATTTTGCAAATATAATTATGCATCATGTTAACACTATTTTGATAAAATTAAAATTCACGTACTAAATTTTATAAAATCTTTCTCTTTTTAAAAAATTTAATGTTTATTTATTTTGAGGGAGAGAGAGAGAGACAGAGTATGTGCAGGGGAGGATCTGAGAGAGAGGGAGATGCAAAATCCAAAGCAAATTCCAGGCTCTGAGCCGGAGAGTTAGGTCCAATGTGGGGTTCACACTCACGAACCAAGAGATTATGACCTGAGCTGAAGTCCGACGCTTAACTGACTGAGCCACCAAGGCACCCTTCTCCTATTTTGATCTGACTTTGTGTCTCCCTGCTTTATTCCCTCCAGGATCATTTCTTGTTCTTGAAAATTATTTTAATAGAAGTATTTGAATACATTTATAACATTATTAATCCATAAAAAGTCCCCCAAGTTTTTATCATAAAATTGTGAAATATGTATAACCTGAATAGTTTTTCTAGTAGGTGTCTAAAAGTCTTCAGTTGTGTAAAGATACCTCATGAGCAGGCAACCGGGAGTGGTTAGTCTCAGATAGACCTCTGCTTCATTACTGTGATTCTGTCAACTAGGCCCAAGTTGATTAAATTAGAGATGGTGCCCTCCCAGTGTCATCCATCTTTAGTCTCCTTGGAGTCACTTATGAGGAAAAACACTTTGCTTGAAGGATTTGTCTGTGTTCAGTAGTGATTACCCAGTAAAGCAAATCCTGCTTGTTGTGGAATCTGTGCTGGAAACAGAGACTAGGCTGATAAGAGAGGTGGAGCAGAGCAGGTAAGAAGTGGAAACAAAGAAGAATTTTATTGGTAGTGGGATGGAATCATAAGCTATCCCTGTATCAGTAACCAGCTGTAAGAACTTCCCTACACATCCTTTAGATGAACTATTTTTAACTATAGTAATCTGCATATGTTTCTTCTTACAAACAGAAGGGATTGACTTTACTTATTTCTATTTGAAGATAAAACTTAAAGAATTCACAGAATGGGGGCAGGAATTTTGTAATCAAAAATTTAGATTTGATACTTTAAATTTTTTTCACAACTAAAGAGCTTTAATTCACTAAATCTTAATGAATGTTTACAAAGCATAAATCCATCTTCTAGCAGCATTCATATGCATCAAACTTTATTCCTACAAAAAACAAATGAGATAGGCTATAAATATATATTTCACAGGTCCTCATGTTTAAATCTCTCCAGTATTATATAATTTAGAGCTACATGGAACCACAATTTAAACATGATCTGTTTGTTTCTAGTTCAGTGTTCTTTTAATATGTTTTAAATATTCTACATATTTCTTCAACAAAGGGGAGAAGTAAAATAACAATAAAATCCTAGAAAAAAGGGAAGAAGCTTTCTAACTTTGTGATATATTCCCCCAAATAATCATACACACAAGAAGGTATGTTATTGAGGAAAATACCTGTAAATTCTCTAATAATGAGTATCTCTTTAATCAGTATCAGAAAATAAATGAATCATGAAGATGGTTTGTTTTAAAAAGACTATGTTGGAAATATCCTAGTATATGAGAAACCCAAGGTAATATCCAAGGAAAGGATACTCTCCTTGATTAAAAGGATTTTAATTGTAACACCACTAGAAAGAGACTAATGTTTTTACTTCTTATTCATAGAATAAAGCAGAAATTCCCTTATTTGTCCATGACTGAAAAAACTCTTTGTCTACTCTTTGAACTTCAAAAAGCAAGGTGCCTATTTAATAACAGCTTATTGGACAAACTAAATAAATTTATAGCATATAATTAACTAGTGTCTTAAATGCAACATTTTCAATATGTATCATTATATTTTCCTGTGGATTTGTTCCTTTTTTCTGGTATGTCTTATTTTAGGGAGCCGTATTCACCACTGACCCACGTCAGCTAGAAATGTCAATAGAAGTCTGTATAATGGTCTTCATACTCAAATCAATCTCATTAATACTTGTAATTATGTCCCTTTAATTCCAGCTCTACTAGCTTAAGTCTTAATCATTTCTTCCCTAGCTTAATGCAATAATCTCCTCAGTAGTTTTCTCTCTTCTGTTCTCACCCTGTGCAGATTCATCAACTATAATATTATCAGAGTGATCAAAATAAAAATCTAAACCTACACATTTGATACCTAAGCTTAAAAACTTTAATGAATTCCCTAATTCATAGGATGATATTCAGTATCTTTATGGCATTCATAATCCTTTATGCTTTCTTTTCCATTCTCTCCAGATGTTTCCTACCTTATTCATTCATTAACAACTTTTTTTTATAATTGAGTCATCCATAATTTATGCCATTATCTCTGTTTAAATATAGTACTATTTATTTTAAATGCTTTGTTCTCATATATATTTTTTTCCCACAGAGTTTTCTAGTCATCTCAAAGTATGGCCCATGTTTTATTTATTTATTTGGTTTTTGGCTGATCTTAACACAATGCCTGGCATGTAGTAGATGGACAAAGTTCACCTGAATGACAAACGTTTTCCCTTGTAAAATGGTTTCAAAATTAATATGGATAGTTTTGTTGGTGTTTTAGTGAGGATTTTCCAGAGAATTAATAGAAAAGAGGGGGTATGTGGGATATTGATTGATTTTAAGGCATTGGCTTTATGTGATTAAGGAAGCTGGCAAGTCCAGGATCTACAGGGTAGGGTGGCAGCTGGAAACGCAGGGAAGACTTGATGTTGCAGTTTGAGCCCAGAGGCAGACTGCTGGCAGAATTCCTTCCTGCTAAGGGAAAGTCAAGCTTTCTCTTAATCCCTTTAACTGTTTGGACAAGGCCCACCTATGTTATGGAAGTAATCTGCTTTACTCAAAGTGTATTGATTTAAATGTTGATCTCATCTAAAATAAGCACCTGCACAGGAACATCCAGAGATTTTTGACCAGATACCCATGTAATATGGCCTAGCCAAGTTAACATAAAGTTAACCATCTGAGTTGGCTAGCTCAGGGTACGACCAAGAACAGAAAGCATAGACCAAGTCATACTACACATTCTTTGTTACTCTTGCACAGATTAATTCCCTACCACACCCCTTGGAGGCAAGAACATGTAAGTCAAACGGGTGAATACATATGAGTATGCAAGTTGTTCAGAGTAAATAAACTACTATTATGGAATTACAAGGAAATGTGCATAATTTGTACAAGATGAATATGCAAGTTGCCTTGATATAAAAACAACAAGTAGTTATAAAGAATTTTGTAATCTCTAAATCATTTGTTGTAGATAGTGTTATATTTAAGGTCATTAAAAAACTCAAGGTACCAGGATTTGTGAAAACCATATGAGGAAGAATTAAATATCATCAGATAATATGGGGAGCCTGAGTTGCTCAATTGATTAAGCCTCCAACTTCAGCTCAGGTCATGATCACACAGCTTGTGGATTTGAGCCTCTCATGGCTATGTGCTGACAGCGGAGAGCCTGGAATTTGCTTGGGATTCCACGCCTCCCTCTCTCACTGCCCTTTCTCCACTCATGCTCTCTCTCTCCATCTCTCAAAAATAAGGAAAGGTTAAAAACACAATTAAAAAAATAACATCGGATAATAAATAAAGCAATAAAGCAATGAAGTCTCACAAAAGATAATTTACTGAAGTTTAATGACTCCAAAACCCATGCAAAAAACATTTGGTTATGAAATTAATGAGCTTTAAAGTTACTTCTATTCCAATTATAGATAAGTCAACATTTTTAGAATTGCTAATAAATTAATCACCAAATTTTTGTTAAAAATTTATCAGAATTTGTTTAACATGATACTAAATATTTAATACACATTAGACATATTTTGAATAGTTTTAGGGAACTTAGATATTTGTCACTTTGAGAAAATTTTCTTATCAGACTTACTTGATAAGTCACAAATAGAGTAAGCATTTGTTATCACAAAATAGTGTCTCCTTTTTTCCTGAGAAAGCTTTAATCTCTTGGTTGCTATGCCATTATTGCTGTCCTATAATTTTGTCACAGAATGACAAAACAGACAAATGGAAACAAAAAATAGTTTGGCAGACAGTGAATACAGTGTTTTACATAATATAGATGTCCTTCCATTATAACAAAATGGTTTAGCTGCTTGGTCTCTCTGTGTACATTTACCATGTGCTCACTTACATATAAATACGATTACAATTGCTTATATCCATGTGTATTCATCTTTTTATAGTAAATAGTCTTGGCAGAAATACTCTCCTAAACTAAGTGCACATGGCTACTTATATATACACCATTTGTGTGAATTCAAATAATCTTTAATGAATGCTGGCTAATTATAGGTTCTAACTAATTAAGGCTTTATAGTAATAGTTATTTTTCTGCTACAAATGTTGTAGCCTCAATTCATTTCAAGGTTCTATGATTTAGGAGATTCTGTACAAATGTGTTGCCTGGGAATAAAGGAGAACCATAATGTTATTTATTTCTGCATGTTTATATTTGAACTGACTTTGAAATGGCTTACAAAAGTGCATGCTATGGCAAAAGGAAACAAAAATGAAATTCCTTAGGTTAATAAAGGAGGGTAAAAGCAAAATAAAGGTGTGAAATTAAAGTCAGCAAAGAATTTAACACTCAAAATACACTCTCTGTGGTTTTTGTACAGGTGGTGGATAATTTTGGCATCTCAGAAGCCTTATGTAGGAGGAACATGATTCATACAGAGCTCAACGTGTGGCAAATATTTAGTAAGTGGAATTAGCATGAAGTGATTATTTTTCATGTTTCCCTATTGATTTACACACATACCAACATAGGTTGAACTATATACAGAAGAAGGACAATGACAAGGATAAAATTAAACTATTTTAATATAAGAGGAACAAATAATTACCACATAGTTACAGTGACTTTCCCTAAATAGAATTAACCCTGTTGTTTTGCTATTGCTATTCTATGATGAAACCAAAAAATATTTCCTAGAAAACAATTAGACACGTAAAGATGATGCAAACTTTATCTGTCCTGGCTTGGTTTGAATCCTTCTTTCAGTTTTATTTACCACAAACTATATATGCTTCCTAGAGTCATTGAAAAACTGGGTAGTGATCAATTGATACTGTGAAATTTAAATTAATGTGTTTTACTCATTAACCTTGAGTTTCCCATAGGAAAATAAATGAGCAAAGGCTGTAAAGTGTGCCAAGAGATTGAACAATAACAAATAGAATACCGTGGGAAGAATCCAAGGCGTGAGGACTGGGTTGTGGGGTCTAAGATCCTGTGTGGAGACTCTGGATAAGACACAGGTGTTCTGACACCAAACCAGGAAAAAAACAATACGAAAGCAAAATGTCTAATTTGTCTGATCTAAGTATTGATCCTCCGGCTTTCTTTGGACGTCCATTTGTGTGATAAATGTTTCTCCACCTTGCCACTTTGAGTCTGCAGGTGTCTTTAGGTGTAAACTGACTCTGTTGTAGGCAGCATAGGGGGTCTTCTCCCCCCTTCCATTCTGATACTCTGTGTCTTTTGATTGGAGCATTTAGTCCATTTACATTCAGAGTAATTATTGATAGCTATGTATTTATTGCCATTTTATTACTTGTTTTGTGTTTATTTCTGGAGATTGTCCCTGATCCTTTCTTGTCTTTCTCACTTTTGGTCCCCCATTTGCAGTCAGGGTTTGTGCTGGACTTGTGGGGGATGGGCCCACCACACTGGGACTTTTACCCTGCTTTGGTATCAGGCTAATAATACAGGCTTCATAGGCTGATTTTGAATGTGTTCTCTCTATTCCATTATTTGTAAGATTGTGATAAAGATTATCATTAACTATGTTTTTAAATTTTTGATAGAATTCACCAATGAAACTATATAGTCTTGGATTTTTCTATATTGGGAGATTTTTGATTCCTAATTCAAATTTCATTCTTGTTAGTGGTCTAAGATTTCCTGTTTATTGGATTCAAGATATGTGATTCAATCTTGGTAACTTGTGTATTGTTAGGAATTATGTTTTTTTTCTAAGTCAGTATATAACTGTTTGTCGGTATATAACTATTTATACTAATCTATTATCTCATTATATATTTCTGTGGTATCCATTCTATTGTTTTCTCTTCCTTTCTCATTTTGGTTTTCAAGTCTTGTCTCTTTTTTTCCTTAGTTAATATGATTAAAACATTGCCAATTTTGTTTATTTTTTGGGAAAACTAGTCATTATTTTCAATGTTATGTTATCGTTCTATATTTTATATATTTCTCATTTTTTTGGTTATTTCCTTCTTCTAAATTTCAGAGAAGTTTCTTCTTTTACTAGTTCCTTGTAGTGTAATGTTTTTTATATGAACTTTTTTCTTAATGCAAGAATTTATAGCATAAAAAATTAAAATTAAAAATAGAATTACCATAAAGTCTAGTAATTCCATTACTGGGTACTTACCCAAAGGACATGAAAACTCTCATTCAAAAAGATATATGCACCTCTAGGGGTTTATTGCAGAATTATTTACAATAGTCAAGACATGGAAGCAACCCAAGTGTTCATCAATAGATGAATGGATAAAGGAGATGTAGGTATATACATATATGTGTATATATATATACACACGTATAACATAAATACACACATATATAACATCTATATTATACAGACTCATACATACATACTATGGAATATTACTCATCCACAAAGAAGAATAAAATCTTGTCATTTGTAGCAACATTGAAGGATCTAGAGGGTATAATGCTAAGTCCAATAAATTAGTTGGAGAAAGATAAATACCATATGATTTCACTCATATGTAGAATTTAGAAACAAATGAAAAAAAAAAACAGATGAGCAAACAAACAAAAACAGACTCTTAAATATAGAGAACAAAGCTGTGGTTACCAGAGAGGATGTGGGTGGGGGGATGTGAAATAGGTGAAGGGAATTAAGAGTATACTTAGCATGAAAAGCACTGAGTAATGTACAGAATTGTCAAATCACTATATTGTACACTGTATTGTAATATACCTAACATAACAGTGCTAATTACACTGCAATTAAGAAATAAGGATTTAAAAATGATATAGGTACTCTCCTCCAGGGCCTAATTATAAAAACTCATTCATATAGTAAACTATAAGAAGCATATCTGACCTGCAGTTTTTTTCCCAATAGAAATTTGCAAACTTAAGCCTGACCCTAGAGGAGACCTGAAACTAGTATATATAACATATAATATAGTTGACTATGTTTATTTATTAAATTTAAACTGACATTGCTAACTAGATGATTACAACCAGATTTGTTTGTGTCTTCACCAACCAGTGTGGGCTAATGAAAGTTTTGTAAAGTAGCAAATAGATTAATAAAACATGATATGTTTTAAGTAGAAAGTATGTATTTAGGTTATCTATGCTATGATAATATGCATCTATTCTTTAAATCTTTTATTTATTATATATCTTTATTTGATATATTTGGCATCTATACTAAACATCAAAATTTTTAAAAAGTGAAATAATACTCCTTTTACTTAGTTCAGTCATGATTCATAGGGAGTAGCACTTTAAATTATATTATTTTTTATTTAGAAGGCTCATAGTCATAGAAAATACTGGTATAGCTATAACAAAATCAGATTTTCAAAACCGTAAAATATTTTGTCATGGATATTTAGGAAAATAAGAATTTTTTTTTTTAAACCATAACATTGTGGCTAAGACAAAATACCTACTGTAATTTACTGAGAAAAATATCGGAATAAATTATCTCATAGTACAATGACTATAAAGTAAAAATAAAAATACATAAATAAATAATTGATAATAAATAAATGAGTAAAGGCAAAGAAACAAAATAGAATATTGGATTGGAAAATTAAATATTAAAAAGGAAAATGAGTTAAAGTTCAGATTTAAAAATAATTTGTGGTTTTGTTAGGAATAAATCCAACATCTTAAATAAAATAAGTCAAGCATTAGTCACCTCTTTTATCAATATTCCAGTAAATTTATGAGGTTAAGGCCTATCAGCATATATACTTCTGTGTTAATACATTTCTAACTATTAATGACTAAATATTTCTTAAGTGTGAAATTCTCAAATACTCTTACTTATTTCTTTTTGATTTAGTATCCGAGATTAATTTTGTCAGTATATGCTTTTCTTTCATATACCATCAGTGCCTCAAAACACTGTTAAAGAAAATGTTTGGTATTCACAATATTTTGTGGTTCTCTTAAGAATAAATCCAACATGATCTTATAAGATGTTTTAAAAAGAACAAGCATGGGGCGCCTGGGTGGCTTAGTCGGTTAAGCGTCCAACTTTCGCTTGGGTCATGATCTCGCGGTTCGTGGGTTCGAGCCCCGCGTCGGGCTCTGTGCTGACTGCCAGCTCAGAGCCTGGAGCCTGTTTCAGTCTGTGACTCCCTCTCTCTCTGACCCTCCCCTGCTCACGCTGTCTCTCTCTCTCCTATAAATTAAAAAAAAAAAAAATTCTGGAAAAAAAAATAAAAAAAAATAAAAAGAACAAGCAAAATTGGTCATTTTTTAACCTACTTCAGGTAAAGCTATCATTTTTTTCTCTTTTTGCTTCCAATCGAAAGAAATACAAAGAAATGATGGATTTACTATATTTTTAATCATTGATAACTATCCTGAAATGCTTACCTGTACCCTAAATATAAGGCAACATTGAAAGAAGGAAGGAGTGCCTACGTGGCTCAAGCAGTTAAGCATCTGATTCTTGATCTACTCTGAGGTCATGATCTCAGAGTCAAAGGATCAAACCCTGTGTTAGGCTCTGCACTGACAACGTGGAGCCTGCTTGGAATTCTCTCTCCCTCTCTCTCTGCCACTCCCCATGCATATGTGCTCTCTCTCATTCTCTCTCTCAAAATAAATAAACATTAAAAATTACTATTAAAAAAAGGAAGGAAGAAGAAGAGGAGGAGAAGAATAAGGAATAAAATATGTTTGGATATATACATGTATACATACATACACACACACACACACACACACACATAATATGCCTATATATATGGCAAATAATATACTCTTTATAGTTACAGCTGTGATCCTAACCTCAGTAAGATCCCCTAAAAAGTTGGCTAGATGATGATATCAACACAGGACTTTTTTTTTTTTTTCTTATGGCAGTGGGCCATCATGAAGTACAGAACTAGAGGCAGCTGAAAGATATCTTCATTTTTCCCTATGACCAAACCATGATGGCCCATTTTTTTTTCTTCAGTTGATATGGAGAAACTAGCAAGATAACACATCAGCTAATGACAGTGAACTTGCCTCAGGTAAAGGAAAGAGTAAGCCTAATACCATTTCCCAAATGACAGCAGGGACAGATTAACTAAAGGGAGGGAGTCATAGCCAGGCTTTCTCTTTAGCAGGACAACTTGGGAAGCTTTACTCATTTAGTGTCCTTGGCAAATTATGTAACCCAGCCTGAAAAACATGTCACTTACCAGATCCTGATACATTTATACCACTTGGTTGAGCCTTTATTCTCAACTGCAACAGTGCTTTGAGTTTCACTAATCCAGAGCAGGCTTCTTTAGCCTGGGAGTATGAAAAAGATGTGATAGAAATACTTACCAACATGAGGATTGCTTTCTCTAGAACTCATTGCGTATGAAAGTCAGGATTATGGTAGGATAATATAGGCTCATCACTTGTAACAAATGTGTCATTCTGGTAAGGAAGTTGGTAGTGGGAAAGGCTACTGGTGTGTGAGAGCAAGGGCTGTATGTAAACTTTCTGTACGTTCTCTTCAATTTTACTGTGAACTTAAAAGTATTAAAATGAAATCTTAAAAAAAAATAGAGACTGCCTATTGCCAAAGAAAAAATCGTAAGATACAACAATTTATTTTGTTCGTAAGTATAATAGTAAGTACCATAAGGATATTAAAAATAAAAGTCAAGCATAAGATGCTATTTGTGCCTACTAATTAATATCTGCGAATTTTTTTTTCTTCAATGTCAACCAAACCAGTAATGATTAATTTAGATCAATGGCTGATATAAAATGATGACTTAGTTTCAAATAATAGGTAGTTGCAGCAGCTTCATCTTCGTTTCATCAGCCTTTTGAAAAATGTTCAATGCAAAAAAAATGTTTATTTCAAATTTGCATATAAAATAAATATGTTCCAATGAGATGTTTTTAACTATTTCAAATATTGATGCATTACATATGATCTAATCTTAGAAGTAAGTCTTGCCTGTTTTAGAAAAAACAAGAACAAACACAAAAGTTGTAAAAAGAAATTTTAAATGAATAACAGTATTCAAAAGATAAGGAAAAAAAAAGCAGAAAGGAAGGAAATGAGAAAGCAGTTCATTACGCAATTACTTCAAAATGAGAGAAAATAAATGCAAGATATAGAAAGCATTGGAGACTAAGAAAAATCTTAAATACACCACAGATTGAAATTCTGTATGGTAGTCAGTCTTTTGCTAATTATTTTATTCAGGAATTTTAGCTTTTAACTATACCTGTGGTTTGGTTTTGTGTTCATTTTCTCTAATTCTGGAAATAACATTTATTGTTAGTAATTAATGGGAATCTAGCAGTGTCCTGTTTTATTTCTATGTGTATAATTATATTCTCTATTAAAGCAATATTTCCCCATTAAGATATATAATCCATATTTAAAATTAGGTTTAGTCAAGGGCAAAATAAAGTTGTTTTTCTAAATAGAATGAAGTTTTAGATAAGTGTATATGAGTATATCAAGCTTCTGTTTCATAAAAGTTAACCTTTTTATAATTTATAAGAGTTTTCAATACAAATATAAGTCATAAAATATGTTTTATGTGGAAATGAGTCACAATGGTACTGGATAATTAATTCAAGGTTTTGAAAATGTTTACCTTCACTGATTGTATCTGATAATACATACAAGGCTAAATATAACTGTTTTCCCAGTTGAACTGAACTATAAACTTAACTCATTTCCTGACTTTATTTAGACTTTAATCTCTTTTATAGTGGTGATTAAGTAAGAATAGTATACCATTAAAGTGAAGGACAAACACAAAATGTATTTCCTTTTAAATTTGTTAACACTCTACAGTTTCTGGAAGATGAATTCTTACAAGAAAAAGCATTTACTGTCAAGCCATTATGTTCACATTATTTAAAGGGTGCTTGTTTCTTATTAGGCATTACATCAGAACGGCTTTGCATACTTTTGTAGACAAGATGCCTGCTTTGTTTTTTAAAAAGAGATATAGTTTGAAAACCATTTAGTCAGGTATACCAACAGCTAATAAAATCTAAGAATAAAAACAATTGGTGTTCATTATTTTAGAATTTTGCAAATTCTGTAAGTATAAACTATGTATTTTCATCTTCCATGATAATAAATGGCATAAATAGAGGTCTGGAAAATGTAATATAATTTTAACTTTGTTGTAACTATTAATGATTATTCACTAAACCAATTCAGCCATCTGTCTCAGTTAATGTATTTGTAAAATGAAGGTATAAAGGAGATGATTAACACATTCTCAGTGATGAATATTCTAATTTTAGTGTAATAAATACCTGAACACTTACCTTGATCATAGAATAGAGTCAGGACTTCTTTTGAACTTGGAAAAAATATTATCTGCAGTTTATCCCATGTTTTTTGATATCATTTATAAAGGAATTCATTCTATTGATTTGCATATTTCTTTACTGAGTAAGCATGGGCTGGAGATTAAAATGAGATACATAAGTAATTCTTATGCCAGATACCAAAGAGTAATTATTATCATTATTTAACTAATAATTTTTCCGTAAGAAAACATACTTTTAACAGACTTTATGTTTTAAAATATATGTACGGTACACTTTTATTCTGCTGAAGAATAGCATTGCCCTGAGATACAATTTGCATAGCACATTGTCTACGATTCCATGGTGATTGAGAAGATAAGTTATTTAATAAATTGGGAGACAGCTTAGAGAAACAGAGTATTCTCCAAAGGGAGGCAGATAGAAACATTAAACATTGTACAGAGAGAGAAAGTAACATCATTCACTGTATTCAGTCAATAATCATTTATCGATATATTTCTATTTGCTATAATTATACTTTTGGTAATAGTAAAAATACATGTTAACAGTTCATGAAAAAAGATTATAACCTAGTGACTTGTTTACAGTCTATTAAAAACTAAAAAACACAGCCATAAAAAGTCATGTTATAAAGTAAAGGCAAAATAAAATAACTGTGATTATTTATGGACTACTGAGCTATTCTGTGAACTAGAGCTACATATTTCTGAAAAATGCATTTATTCCTACAAATAAGGTATGTGTAATTAAAAGCAGACATATGCTGTTAAAAACCATTGCCATTTATATATCAAGCCATGAAAGGAACGCACAGCTGCTACTCAAAATAATTGACAACTGATTGCATTATTGTATCTTTTTTATGTAAATTCCAATATAAAATACTACTATTTAGCATAAGATGGACATCTATATTACAATTTTAAACAGAATAAAGGTTTATTATATTGCTGTCTTATTTTCCTTATCTTGAAAGCATATCTTGTGTATCCATTTACATAAATGATTTATTTTTGTCCCAATCTGTAAGCCATTCCATGGCGTAGGTGAAACCTTCAGTAAGATCAGAAGTTATTTTGTAGGTTACATTAATTAAGAAATTAATATACTTGATGTTAAAGGAATTTCTAAAGTTGTAAAAATATATGCTGTTACTGTCTTTCTGCATTTTTCACTTATCTCTAGAGAATGGCAGTATTACTATTAGAGAACAAATCTTCCTATTACTGGTTATCAACTAAAAGTAATCATAGGAATATATTTTATCCTACTGCAATGTTAGATATTTGCAGGAATTACCATGTTTTTTCCACACATCTGTTTAAAATCACAATCTCTACAGTGAAGCTAAATGATGTCTATTGGAGATATACTCAGTTGAAAGTAATTGCTGCCTGTGAATATAGATTGTGGTGATATATTTTATATTTTATTAATATAATCCATATATATTAAATTTATTTATTAATTTCTGATATATCAAAACATCTTTCGAGGTGCCTGGATGGTCCAGTTGGTTGAGCAACTGACTCTTTATTTTGGTGGCTTAGGTCATGATCCCAGTGTTCTGGGATTGAGCCTTGCATATGGCTCAGTGCTGGGAGTAGAGCCTAATTAAGATTCTCTCTCTCTCTCTCTCTCTCTCTCTCTCTCTCTTTCTCCCTTTCTCCTTCTCTCGGTCTCTCCCTCTGCCCCTCTCCCCTGCTCATGCACTCTCTTTGTCTCTAAAAAAAAACAAAAACAAAACAAAACAAAAATCTTCCAATGTGTAGTAGGCCCTTGCTACTTATGGCCAGTGGACCATTGGTGTCACAAAAGAGCTAAATACACACAGTCTCAATTCCTATCTCAGAACAACTGATTCAGAATATGTATTTTTGATAATATCAATCTTAGTAATTTTGGGATAAGTTAAAGTTTGTTATTGGTTATTGTAAGTAAAATAATCAACATACTATATATTTAATAATTAATGTGTTTGAGTGACCCAACTATTACAATTATTATCAATAAGATAATTTATTTATATATTTCTCAATTTAAAACCCTTCACTACTAAGACATAAGAATAATCTAAGATGGATTATTTAATTAGAATTCCAAGAGATATTATAAATAGGAAGGAAGAAAATCAATAACAAGAGTAATGATCAGTCTAAACTATTCTTCCTTTTCCTTACATATTGTTGGGGATTTTAAAGTTTAACAGATTCCAGATTATATTGTAAGAAAAAAAAGTTATTTGATACTCTGTCTTGATCCATTTCGCAAAATATAGCCAACATTTTATGAAATTTATGTGGTAATATTAAGTAAATAATAGGTAAAAGTTGCTTTAAAGTAAATTCACTTACTGATCTAAATTAAATGATAATGGCTTTTCTTCAGGAACTTGTTTCGGTTATATTCAATATGAATGTAATTAATTTAATTTAGATGCATTTGTTGTACCTGAACTAACATAAAATATTTTTCCACATACTGAATCACACTTGAAAAAGTTTGCAAATGATTCCTTAACATGCTTGGTATGTATTAGGGATTCTCTATTAATATTATCCTCTTTTTATTTATTTTTTAACTTTGACATCCCCATGGCAAAATCTCTCACTTCCTTTCATCATCCATACATAATAAATCTGCCTTTGAGGCCTGTCCTAACCAGACTTCTTAAAATTGGAGATGCCACCAGTCCCTCCTTCCCTGTCCTAAGGCTTTGTATCTTCCTCAACCTTTTCTATGCATGTTACCCTCTACAATACTGTGTGGTTGGCTTATTTGTGGTACCGTTAACTCTGTCTGCAAGAGCTCTTAAGTCCCATGCAACTAATCCTTTTCTCCTCAAAGACTGCCTGGCACATAACAACCTCTCAAGAACTATATTTTAGGTGAATGCAACAATAAAGAGCTTTGCTATTTATTGTAAATGTGATGAATACTAGAGCCTCTGCTATGTCTAAGAAATTAGACACATAATTTCTTCCAGTATACCTGTGTACATTATTTGAGATCTAATTTAAATGGTGAGCACAATATTAAAATAGTTTGATAGTTTCTACACGTCAAACACTGTGCTGAGGGATTTGTATGTATGTGTTCTTTTAATCTTCACTACAGCTCTTTAGGTTAGTGTTATATGAGCCCTGTATTATGAGTGAGGAAATTGTGTAGTTTTTATAATTTTCTTAACTTTAAGCAACTGAAACTAACACCTGTGTGTATGTGTGTGTATGTATATACTGGATGGATGGATGGATGGATGGATGGATGGATGGATAGATGGATGGATAGATGGATGGATAGGTTGATCGATCGATCGATCTATCGATCCTGGATATCTCAAAGAATCAACTGAATAATTTCAAAATAGTTGTTTAGCTGGAAGACATTTCTCAGCAAATGGTAAAGAATTAGAGAAGTTCAGATTATAGAAAATAGTGCCAAAGTGATGCCACAGAAACAGTCTATTGAAGCATTCTTCCGCATCTGTTCCTACTGTCCTGATCGCTGCTCACGGCATTGCTGTATAGTGGCTACTGGACTGAAAACCACCTGTCATCCTTGGTCACGACTGCCCCTGATATCAAATGCTGGTGCTGCAGAACAGATTCTCACAGCACTATAACAGTGTTGTATTTTGAGTCACTTTAGATTCAAGGACTTAGAAACCCTCATTTAAATGCACTTACCCATGAAAAATTTCCCTGCCTCATTAGTAAATGGAAAATGCTAAATTAAAATAATGCAGTAATTTTCAGTAATCAAACTGAGAAAAAATAAAATGTCATATCATCCAGTTTTATCAAGTATGTGTAGGAAAGGCATATGGAGATAGAGATGGGAATATGTATTGCTACAGCTGTTTTGGAGGACTCATTGTCTGGATACAAAGGTAATGTAACTTGATTTTCATCACTTGATTCCAATTAAAGTAGAATTCTGTAGACTGTATTTTTAAAAAAGAAAGTTTATATTTGAAGTTAGATGTACAGGGATGTTTGTTGTCTTGATTGCAAAAGAAAAGAAACTAGAAAAAATAAAGTCTTATCAATACAAAAATGATAACATAATTTTTGTTTCATTCTTAACATGGAAATATGGTGGCAGCTCTATCAATGTGGAAGATTCCTCATCATATAATGTTAAATAAGCATGATAAAAGATAAAATATAGCATCCATTTGGGAAGAATATTTTAACAGAGCTCTATTTAAAAGATTTCATGGATTATTAGATATCCTCCTTACTCTCTTTAAACCTTTTCTCTTCACACTCAAAACACAGTAAGGCCTGTAGGTTACTCTCTACTGAACAGTACCTAGATGTACTTTTCTACCTAAAAGAGATGAGATGTATGGTCAGATGAGATGTATGGTCAGAATAATGCCTTCAAAAACATCTACATTAAATCCCCAGAACCTTTGAATATTATTAAAAAGATTTTGCAGAAATGTTGAGAATTTTGAGATGGAGACATTATCCTAGATTATCCAGGTGTGTGGAGTTTAATCACAAGGACCCTTATAAAATGGAGGTCACAGGGTCAAAGTGAGAAAGAGAAAGGATAAGAAACAAAGGTCAGAGAGGAGAAAAGACGCTGCACTGCTGGCCTTAGCCATGGAAGAGGTCACCAGACAGAAATGCAGGTGGCTTTTAAAATCTAGAAAGTGCAAGGAAGTATTTTCCCTCAAAGCATCCAGCAACTCTGCCGACACCTAGATTTTAGCCCAGTAAGACCTATTGTGTACTTCTGACCTCTAAAACTTTAAGATAATCACTTGTGTTTTTTAAGCCATTAAGTTTTGTTGTAATTTGAAATAACAGCAATAGGAAAATAATATAGTAAGTTTTCTCAGTTCTTAAACTTGCTAATGTCAATTTATTTTATAGCTTTAGTTATATTATTTGATTAAACATTGCATAAACCAGTAAAATGTATATAGAAAGAGAGTTGCAGTATTCATGCTTTTGATGACCTTGATAAATGTAAGAGAAGGAAATATATTAAATTAGGAGTGGGCAAAAGAACCATAAAACTAAGCAAAACTGATAATAATATGGAAGATTCTGGTTTCATAATATATTAAAAATAACTCAGGTAGAAAATTATCGACAAAAATTGTGTAACTAAAAGAATGGGATAGGCAATTGAAGAAGGTGGCTCAGAAGATGTTGAAAAAACATGGTTTTCTAGGCAGGAAACACTGTGGAATGATGCAAGTAACATATATGTGACTCCTATATAAGGAAATCAAAAGGTGAATTCATAGATTATGCATCTTAGACACAGAAAGTGCATATAGGAATCCATTTAGTGAAATCCTATTAACAAAAAGTCTTTGCTCTATATCATATAATTCACAAATTTCAATAAATGATGAAAGACCATCAATACCTAATTAATTATTAACCAGTAATACTTTGTTTTAACTAGCTATTAACAATCGTAATGATTAATAATTTAATGCAGAATAAATAAATAATAAAGTAAATTGATGATTTAAATAAGTTTACATTTCCAGCTCATGGATAATTACTAATAGAACTTGAAAATTAGAACATAAGTGAGGTCTTAAAGTGTAGATACGGAAGTGATTTATATAAATGATTACTTCAACAAATATTTATTGAGGGTCTACTGTGAACTAGGTACTACTCTGGGTAGGAAGATAGAGCAGATGGGGACCAACCAGAAATAGCACAAATAAGTAAATTCACTATGATGGAAAATGATGAAAATGCTTTGAGGAAGGGGGGAAAAAACAGGATAAAGTAATGGAAAGTGCCATGAATGAGAATGTCGTAGTCTAATAAAAATGATTGGTGACCTGACTGGTGAGACATGGTAGTGGTTTGAGATTTTGAAAGCTCTCTTTTGATTGATTTGTCTCGGAGACAAGGATGAATATCACCAGGTAAGAATGACATTTGGGGAGATGTGAGATTTTTTAGGACAGCACAAATACATGGACTGAGGAAGAATTTCATAATCCTTGCATCCCATTAACAAACCATTTGAAGCTTATGATCATTAATTTAGAGTAAGAACAGTGACTACAGTTGTGTGTTTTTCTGCAGCCCTGTTGATCATTGAAGGTAGGACCAGAGTTGTATTAAAACACCACATTTGTCAGAGTGTATTGGGGAGAGCTGAGGCTTGATAAGGCCAGTAGGAACAAGAGTGAGGAAAACAAAGTAGAATAAGGAGAAGAAGAAAGGAAGGAAACATTAAACTGAAATCATCCATAGTGATGAGATACCAAACTGAGAAGAATGGGGATAAGAGACGGAGAAACATCAGTCTATACTGTGGATATGGGTAATATACAGTCAAGAATGGCAGCACATGACTGGTTACTGGAAAACATTAAATTTTCAAAGTAATTTAACTTATTGGTAAGATTTAGATTGGTTTTATTATTGTTGTAATTGCAGTTTAATTTAATTTTATTTTTTAAATGTTTATTTTGAGAGAGAGTGTGGGTGAGAGAGGGACAGAGAAAGAATCTAAAGCAGGCTCCGTCTCAGTGCAGAACCCACGTGGGGCTTGATCTCATGGCTCCGAGATCCTGATGAGCCGAAATCAAGAGTTGGACACTTAACCAACCAAACCACCCAGGCACCCCATAATTGCACTTTAATTTCAAATACTAGGCTTTTGTTGTTGTTGTTGAAAGCATGAAGATCTTGCATCATTTAATTTTGTATTACTACAAAATCAATCGTCAAAGACTTCTAAGAGTGTTAGGAAGCATGCCTAAAATTTGTCAATTCTAGGACAAAGGGAACACATCAAGATTATAAAAGTATTAGATTAATGTAAATAATTCAGAGAAGAAAATGATGTGTGAGTGCTAATTTTGCCCCTTTTATTTGTGAAGGGATTATTTAAATAGCTGCAGTTGCCAAAATACTAATATGTTTATCATTTTCTGTGTTCCCTATTAAACATTGTACAGGCACACCTGGGACATATTGCAGGTTGGGTCTCAGGCCCCCACAATAAAGCATACATTGTAATAAAGTGAGCCAAATGATATATTTTTTAAGTTTTTTAGTAAATATAAAAGTTATGTGTAAACTATACTGTAGTTACATTAAGTGTATAATAGCATTATGTCCAAAAAGCCAGAGTACATGCTTAGTTAAAAAATATCTTACTGCTAAAAAATGCTAACCATTATCTGAGTGAAGTTTGTTGCACTGATTGATTCTTTATTTCACTAACAGCATCTCATAGCATGAGATCCTGTTTGATAGCATTTTACCCACAGTAGAGCATCTTTCAAAATTCAAATCAGTCATTATAAACCCTGCCACTGCTATCATTTCAAAAGTCTTCATAGCATCTAAATCAGAAGTAGATTCCATCTCAAGAAACTACTTTCTTTGCTCATCCATAAGAAGCAGCTTTTCATCCATTAACTCTAGTTCTCTTGCTGATTCCACCACATTTGCTGTGACTTCTTCCACTGAAGTCTTGAACCCCTCAAGGCTTTCCATAAGGATTTGAATAAGTATGTTCTAACTCCTGTTAATGTTGATATTTTGACATCTGCCCATGAATCACACATATTTTTAATGGCATCTAGAACAGTGAAATCTTTCCAGATTTTCAATGTACTTTTCCAGGATCTATCAGAGGAAATAACAATCTATGGCAGCAGAGGCTTAAAAAAAATGTAATTCTTAAATAATAAGACTTGAGAATTGAAATTCTTTCTTCATCATGGGCTGTAGAATGGGCGTTGTGTTAGTAGGACTGAAAACAATATTAGTTTTGTCATACATCTCCATCAGAATTCTTGGGTGGCCAGGTGCATTGTCAATGAGCAGTAATATTTTATAAGGAATCTTTTTCTAAACAGTGGGTCTCAACAGTGGGCCTAAGAGATTCAGTAAGCTATGTTGTGCTATCATTCAGACTTTGTTGTCCCATTTCTAGAGCAAAGACAGAGGAGATAAAGCATAATTATTAAGGGCCCTAGGGTTTCCAGAATGGTCAATGAGCATTGGCTTCAATTTAAAGTCATCAGTGGCATTTGCCACTAAGAAGTAGCCTGTCCTTTAAAGCTTTGAAGCCAGGGTCACCTGGGTGGCTTAGTTGGTTAAGAGTCTGACTTCTGCTCAGGTCATGATTTCACGGTTTGTGGGTTCAAGCCCTGTGTTGGGCTCTGTGCTGACAGGTCAGCCGGGAGCCTGATTCAGATTCTCTCTCTCAAAACTGAATGAATGAATGAATGAAAGAAAAGAAAGAAAGGAAAGAAAGAAAACTAGCTAGCTTTGCAGCCAAACATTGACGTCTGTTTTCTAGCTATGAAGTCCTAAGTGCATCTTCTTCCAATAGAACACTGTTTTATTTACATCGAGAATTTGTCATATAGTATAGCCACCTTCATTAATTACCTTAGCTAGATCTTCTGGATAACTTGCTGCAGCTTCTATATCAGCACTTGCTGCTTCACTTTGCAAATCTATGTTCTGGACATGCTTCTTTCCTTAAACCTCATGAACCAACCTATGCTAACTTCAAACTCTTCTTCTGCAGTTTTCTCACCTCTCTTAGACTTCATAGCATTGAAGAGAATTAAGACTTTGCTTTGGATTAAGCTACAGCTTAAGATAATGTTGTGGTTTGTTTGATCTTCTATCCAGAACACTGAACCCTTTTCCATGTCAGCAAGTAGGCTGCTTTTCTTTCTTATTATTCTTGTGTTCAGTGGATAGTACTTTCAGTTTCTTTCAAGGACTTTTCCTTTGCATTTAAAACTTGGCTAACTGTCACAAGAGATCTAGCTTTTGGTCTCTTTTGGCTTTTGACATGCCTTCCACACTAAACTTAATCATTTCCAGCCTTTGATTTAAAGTGAGAGACATGTGACTCTTGAAGAGTTAGCAGCCATTATAGTGTTTCAATTTCAATATTTTTTATCATAGGGAATAGAGAGTCTTGATGAGAGGGTGAGAAATGGAGGAACAGCAAGTTAGCGGAGCAGTCAGAAGACATGAAATTTACTGATTAAGTTTACCATCTAATATGAGTACTATTTGTGGTGCCCCAAACATTTACTATAGTAATATCAAAGATCAGTGATTACAAGTCACCATAACAAACAAATTAATAATAAAAAAGGTTGAAATATTGTGAAAATTATAAAAATATGATAGAGACACAAAGTGAACAAATGCTACTGGAAAAATAGTGCTGATAGGAGTAGGAAGATGGCAGCAGAATAGGAGGAACCTAGACCCACCTCCACTACAAACACAACTAGATGACTATTAGACTATCCTAAATACCCCCAGTAATCAACCTGAAGACTGGCAGAATAAACTATACAACTAAAGGGAGAGAAGAGCCCATGTCAAAGAATAAGCAGAGATATAACTGGCTTTTCTAACACAGAGAACAAGGCAGAGACTTAGATAAAATGCCAAGATGAGGAATTTATCCCAAATAAAAGAAGAAGATAAGGCCACAACCAGAAATGCAAGTGAAACCGGTATAAGTAACATTCCTGATGGAGAATTTAAAGCAAGAATCATAAGGATACTAACTTGGCTTGACTAAAAAACAGAAGGCATCAATGAGACACTTACACAGAGATAGAAGAGTTAAGAGAGAATCAGAGATGAAGAATGCAATAAATGAGATTGGAAAGAGGCTTGATGCAATGAACAGCAGGCTGGAAGAAGCAGAAGAATGCATTGATAACCTAGAAGACAAAGTAATAGAAAGCAAAGAAGTTGAATAAAAGAGAAAGAAGAATTATGCAATACAAGAACAGACTTAGGAAACTCAGTGACTCCATCAAACTTAATGACATCCATAGTATACGAGTCCCTAAAGAAGAAGTAGTAGAAAATGGGACAGAAGATTACTTTAAGAAATAAGAGAAGAAAATTTCCCTAATCTGGGGACAGAATCAGACATCCAGATCCAGGAGGCACAGAGAGCTTCCATCAAAATCAACAAAAGACCCACACCAAGACGTATTGTAATTAAATTTGCAAACTATAGTGATAAAGAAAAAAAAATCTTAAAAGCAACAAGACAAAAGAAGTCCTTAACTTACAAAGGAAAACCCATAAGGCTAGCTGGAGATTTTCCAAAAGAAATTTGGCAAGCCAGAAGGAAGTGGTATGATATATTCAAAGTGCTAAATGGGAAAAATCTGCAGCCAAGAATACTCTGTCAGGCAAGACTGTCATTCAGAATAGAAGGAGATATAAAGAGTTTACCAGACAAAAACTAAAGGCTGGTTTTGTGACCACTAAACCAACCTTACAAGAAATATTAAAGAAGACTCTTTGAATGAAAAGGAAAAACCAAAAGTGACACTGTAAAGAAAGGATACACAAAAGCAGTAAAAAATGAGTATTTCTGTAAAACTCAGTCAAGTAGTTCAGACACAAAAAAGGATATAAGTTAAAATAACATATCCCTAAAATGTGGGAAGAAGAGGAGAAAAGGAGAGGGTTCGAATGAATGACCATCAGTTTAATATAGACTACTATTTGCAAAATAGGTTGTATGAAAAATAATGGTTTTGTAGGACACAACGTGACCAGATGGACTTATCAGATATATCAGAACATTCTACCCTGAAACAGCAGAATACACATTCTTTTCAAGGGCACGTGAAACATTCTCCAGAATACATCACGTGTTAGGTCACAAAACAGGCCTGAGCAAATACAAAAAGATTGAAATCATACCATGCACCTTTTCTGACCACAACATTATGAACCTAGAAGAGTACAGCAAGAAACAATTAGGAAAAACCACAAATATATAAAGCTTAAACACCATGTTACCAAACAATGATGGGATGAACCAGGAAATTGAAGAAAAAAATACATGGATACAAATGAAAATGAAAACACAATGGTCCAAAATCTTTGAGATGCAGCAAAAGTGGTCCTAAGAGGGAAGCCTGTAGCAATTCAGGCCTATAACAAGAAGCAAGAAAAATCCATAACAACCTAACCTTACATGCAAGGTAGCTATAAAAAGAACAAACAAAGCCTAAAACCAGCAGATAGAAAGAAATAATCTAGATTACAGCAGAAATAATTATATAGAAACTAAAAAAGTAATAAAACATAAAGGAAACCAGGAACTGATTATTTGTAAAAAATAAAACTGAAAACCTTTAGCTAGACTTATCAAAAAGGAAAAGAGAAAGAACCCAAATATATAAAGTCAAAAATAAGAGAGGAGAAATAACAACCAACACCACAGAAATAAAAACAAGAGAATATTAAGAAAAGTGATATTCCAACATATTGGACAACCTGGAAGAAATGGGTAAATTCCTAGAAACATATAAATTACCAAAACTGAAACTGGAAGAAATATAAAACTTGAACAGACCTATAACCAGCAAAGAAATTGAATCAATAATAAAAAAAAAATCTCCCAACAAACCAAACTCCAGCATCCGATGGTTTCACAGGTGGATTCTAGTCAAAACTAGAACTACCCTATAATCCAGCAATCACACCACTTGGTATTTACTCAAAGAATACAAAATAATGATTCCAAGGGATACATGCACCCCCATGTTTTGAGCACCATTATCGACAATAGGCAAACTATGGAAATGGCCAAGTATCCATCAATTGATGAATGGATAAAGAATAAGTGGTATATGTATATATACACTGTAATGTTACTTAGCCATAAAGAGAATGAAATCTTGACATTTACAAGGATATGGATGGAGCTAAAGAGCATTATCTTAAGTGAAAGAAGCAGAGACAGACAGATACTATATGATTTTACACACATGTGGAATTTAAGAGACAAAACAAATGAGTAAAAGGAAAAAGAAGGAGAGATGCAAACCAAGAAACAGATACTTAACTATAAACAGCGAACTGATGGTTACCAGAAGGTAGGTGGGGGGGATGGGTTAAATAGGTGATGAGGATTAAGGAGTGCACTTGTTATGATGAGCACTGAGTCGTGTATGGAAGTGTTGAATCACTATATTGTATACCAGAATCTAATATTACAATATATGTTAACTAACCAGAATTTAAATAAAAGCACAAAGAAAAAAGGAAAAATGCCACTGATAGACTTGCGTGACAGAGTTGCCATAAACCTTCAATTTGTGAAAAATACGGTATCTGTGAATTGCAATAAGATATGATTGTACTTACTAAAAGTTTTTAGTTTATTGTATTAATGATATTTCAAATGTATTTCAGACTTTTATTCAGCGTTTAGAATATTTCAAATGTATAATTAATTTTAAGTTTTTAAAACAATCCATTATAAATCTAGTTGATTTAATTAAAGATATGTGTTCTACATAAGTATTCAGAGCTTATAAGCAAATAAAAGCAAGTTGATTTTTCTATACATTTCATTTTTCTAAGAACACATTTTTGTGACATTTTTCCATGAAAGAACTTTAGTGAGAGGCAATCCTTCCAGCTTGTGTAAATTTCTAAACTCTTTTATGTCTATGCCCCATTTTACTTTATATAATGTGATAAATACTCAAATTAAATATATATAATATCTAAAATTTTTAATGAAACTTTAAACAGAAAAAACATTTCTTCAAATAAAGGGTGGATTCAAGTACTTAAGCTGTAATAGAGCGCATGGAAAATGTTCATTTGAACATCGACTTAGCTCTTTCAGCTTTGATCTATAGTGAATTTTTTTTCCTTTTGTAATTTAATTACAATTGAAGCCTCTATTTCAATGATGTGAAGTGTCAAATGGAAAAGAACAATTGTTTTGAAAGTGGATGCAAAACCCCGATAACTTTCAACTATGGAAATAAAAACGTCTCACTCCCTAGGAATTTAGCCTGCTGAATTTTAAACACAAACTTTCTTCTGTGGTGGTAGATGACTTTCTATAAATTGGGACCATTTAATAACCTATTTGGTGATCCCTGCCTTCATTATGAAGCAATTGTTATACTTATCCACCTGCTGCTTTTTTTACTGATTTGTGTGTTTCAGAAACCTTTATTCTTCTCCTGAGACAGATCTCTCTCTACTTTGTTTCCTTTATTCCCATGGCCTTTAGATTTTGACACTGTCCAGTCATCCCTGATTGACAGATCTCAGAGGCTCTGTCAAGGCTGTTGGTCCCTAAGTCCATTAAAGTGTCATTCAACCTCCTTGTGTCGTGACTAAATCCAAAAAAAGTTCTCCATTGCTGTGAGCATAGCTGGAGACCATGTTGTCCTTCTATAGCACTTGGGTCTTTTATTCTTTATGTGACTTTATCATTAATATAATCAAAATATGTTTTTTAAAAATAGATTCAATATAGATTTTAAAATTTTCTTGCCAAAATTTATGTGTTAGTCAAAGCTAAAATATAACAAACAAATAGCAAGTCTATCAGGGAAAGAAGTATCATTATAAGATTAGTTCATTTACGCTATAATTCTTTATGACATTGGTCTTTGGTGTTCCCTGAGATTTTATACTATGCTTAGGGATAAAATATAACATATAAATGATTGTGATTTTGTAGATAAAATGTGTTATATGTAAATATTCATAAATCGATGAATGAGGATGACTACAATACTTTTCCAAATGTGTTTTTTACAATAAATATAACTGGGGTGAACATCGAAATTATAAATTCCTTGATTGACTTCAGTAGGATATTGATTATCTCTGTGTAGCTTTCAATAGGTGAACCAAAAATAATAGTGTTAGACATTCAGGTAAGCTTAGTATCCAAATTATAGTGCTTCCATTTTCTATAAATGCAAAGAAAAAGGGTTGATTTTCTTTTGAAGATTAAGTTATCCGGTAAAATACCCTATAATTGTTAATGTAAGACTTTTCTGATAAATGTTGCTGTAGCATGAGACATAAGACTAAAAGTCTAAATTATTTAATTCAAAGAATAGTAATCAAATATTTCTATGCAAGGCACTCTTCCAGGGCTTGGGTTATATCCAGAAACATTCGAATGAAGGTCCTAACTTTGGGGAGTTTTTGTTGTTGTTTTGTTTTGTTTATTTAACTTTAACTGAGCCTTGATCTGATCTCTTTTCTAAAATGGATTCAATCTTTGGCACAAACTTTTGATTTACATCCATGCAAATAGGTTTAAAGACAACGAATTAGAATGGAGCCTGTTAGGTAGAGGACACTCAGAGCAGAATATTAGCAGAAGACCCTGAGCTTTTTATCAATTCAGCAGAAGATCAAAGTCATAAATTATATTTTCTATGCTTTTTTAAAATTATTTTTAAACAATATTCAAATATTCCTAAGCTATAGAAAAAAATTCAAAATTTTTTTATTGTTGTAAATATCAGGATGGGTCATATATTTTCAGAATCTTTAAAAAAAATTTAACATTTATATATTATTGAGAAACAGAGTGACAGAGCATGAGGAGGGGAGGGGCAGAGAGAAGGGAAGATACAGAATCTGAAGCAGGCTCCAGCCTCTGGACTGTCAGCACAGAGCCCAACGCAGGGCTCGAATCCAACAAACTGCTAGATCTAAACTGAACTAAAGTCGGATGCTTAGCCATCTTAGCCACCCAGGTGCCCCCAGAATCTTAATATAGATATTGACTCAGTACAAACACTAAATATAGACACACATTTTTATAAGTAAGCTGACATATATATAATATAAATAAAGCATTTAACTGAGATACTTGGTATTTTAATTTTGAAATTTAATTCATGTAACGTAAAACTTTATATGGTTTAAATCAGGAAAAGTTTTCAGTATAATTTTATCAGAGTATCTAAAAAGTAGAAAGCTATCTTAACTCTTGACTATTTGACAGCCAAAAAGTGAGATAGAAGGAAAATATCCTAAAATAGTAAATGTTTTATTTCTTCATTTTAAATTTTTTTTAATGTTTTCATTTATTTCTGAGACAGAGAGAGAGAGACAGCATGAGCAAGGGAGGGTCAAAAAGAGAGGGAGATACAGAATCTGAAACAGGCTCCAGGCTCTGAGCTAGCTGTCAGCACAGAGCCCGATGCAGGGCTCGAACCCAGAAACCGTGAGATCATGACCTGAGCTGAAGTTGGATGCCTAACTGACTGAGCCACCCAGGGACCCCTTTGCTCTTCATTTCTAACTTCTCAGTTCCTCTTCTCTATTCAACTGAGCTGACTGAAAACCCCACCCCAATCTCTTTGCTCTTTATTAAGACCAGTCTTGAAAATAGAAGTATATATTTAAAACATTCAATGAGTCATACATTATAAAACTTGTCCTGATACTATAATCCCTTAGATTGTAAGCCTTCTGACAGCAGGTATAGGTTTTTATTATTTATCCCCTTTACCCCAACAGTTATCACAGTCTTTCATATGGTAGGCATTGACAGTAATTTGATGGATGAATAATCTACTCTTGCTCTGTGTCATTTCCTACCATTCTCAAGCTTTAAGAGGGAGGAATTATAAAATAGAGCAACACTGGAAACTACTTATTGTGTCATAGGTATTGGAAACTGGAATTTTGAGATGAAAGCATGCCAGTGTCTGTTTCTATCATGATTCTCTGAATCTCTGCATTTTTGTTTGGAGCCCATCTAATGATGAAGGCTGTCAGGATGAATAAAAATACCATGACTCAACTATACGTTGCTTACAAACATGTCAATTCAAATTCAGCCACATAAATAGTTGAAATAAAACAATGAAACCATGTACACTATGAAAGTATTAACTTAAAAATGTGAACGCAAGAGTGGCTATATTTATATCTGATAAAGTATATTTCAGAGTAAAAACAAATTCTAGGTACAGTGGATTCAATCCGAATTCAACTGCATTTTTCTCCTGAAAAACAAAAACAAAAAAATGTAGTTTCTGTCCCTTTGCCCGCCTCAAGAACATTTATGTTTTCATTATCACAAGATCCCCTGTCCCCAGTGTTTTATATTTGAAGATAATATTTCCTATGAAGGATTTGAAGACAAACCCCTCTGATTTTCTGTGTGTATACTATCATTATAGACTTATTTCTTTAAACTTAAAACCATGTGTTTACTTTCTGTGCTATATTGATAATAGTTCAGAATGGTATCTATATATCTTTGTGCCACTAATAGTTATTATAGTGTCAAAATTTGATAACTATTTACTTAATCACACTAGCTAGATATAATATTGAAGTAAGTTGTTCATCATTCTAAAGAAATATCATTGTTTTGGTAAAAGAGGATGTGTTCCTAGAAATCAAATCCATACTTAAACAATCTTTGTTTTTACTCTGTTGAGGTCATCTGTTATGTGAAGCTACCCAGTAAGTTTTTCATGCTCTTTCTACACCTAGATAATTTTCCACACTATGAGTCTTACCTCTTCAAACAGAATTAGAGAAACTAGGTTCACAAAATCCCTTTCAAGTAGAACATACTCATTTAATTAAAGTTACTCAAATGAAATGCAACTGAGCACTCTTAGATGTAGAAGTAATCAGTACCTGAAAGGAAATCAATCTTTTGGTAAGCACTGTGATAGAGTGTCCTGTGGCAATAATAATTTCTGATACTGGTTACTGAATGCCATAAGAGCCAACTGATGGGGCGCCTGGGTGGCGTAGTTGGTTAAGCGTCCGACTTTCGCTCGGGTCATGATCTCGCGGTTCGTGGGTTCGAGCCCCGCGTCGGGCTCTGTGCTGACTGCCAGCTCAGAGCCTGGAGCCTGTTTCAGTCTGTGACTCCCTCTCTCTCTGACCCTCCCTGCTCACGCTGTCTCTCTCTCTCCTAGAAAAAAAAAAAAAAAAAAAAAAAAGAGCCAACTGATAATGGCGATAAGATTTTGGAACAGAAACAGACATGGAATCTTGCTGCTGCCTCTGTCTGGCTAATGTTGACCTTACCAGAGATCCTGGAAGCTGCCAACCATCTTTTAATGAATTTTATTCCTGCTTAAGTAACTCAGAGAGGATTACATTTTTTGCAATGCAAAGCACTAATCACCCTGATATTAATAGTACATGTTTGTTCTTAGTTATTTTTGATGGTAATGATAATAAACTACAAACTTTTACAGAAATCTTCATTTTTTAGCCCATCTGCTGCAATAGGAAAGTCAGCCTATCTGAGACCATCTATTTTTGGGGGTATGTACTTTATGATACTCTCATGACTCATAGATTTCCTTTGGGTATATAGCTTGTGTCAAACAAATTTCCATCAGCTCTGTCAGAGAAGGGTAGAATATATGTAGTTCGTTTTCTCAGAGAGACAAATTCTTTTGTCTTAGACTAAACATAAAGATAGATTCCTGTTAAGAGTGTGAAGATGTAATGTTAATACACTAAGTCAATCTGGAGGTGTGAATAGTGTGATTGCTCAGGTGAGGTTTGCACCTGTTTCTAATATGTGTAACAAATGCATGTGGAACATCACATTTCTTGCCAGCTGGGTCTCTATAAGTATCAATGATAAAAATAGAAAAATAAAGGCAAATAGAAGAGACATTTATCTTTAATAAACAAAAATTTAAATTCCATAGACATACATTTAGTAACATGATTATTAGCTATATATTTTATTTCTATAATGGCTTTTTGTAACTCTCTGCTATCCCAGTTTTATAATCAGCTCACTTTAGCAAATACTGACTGGAGAAATCCTAAATATTACAAAGTATATAATGAACTATATATTCTGTGAATGTAGAGATGAGATAGAAAAGTGTATAACCTAATAATATTACAGTAGGGAAACAAAAGGAAATAATAAGAGAACTAACATTTTATTTTTTTAATGTTTATTTATTTTGAGAGAGAGAGACAGACACAGAGAGAGAATGAATGAGTTGGGGAGGGGCAGAGAGAGAGGGTGAGAGAGAAACTCAAACAGGCTCCCTGTGTGCTGTTAGCACACAATCCCACAAACTGTGAGAAAATGACCTGAGCCAAAATCAAGAGTCAGATGCTTAACTAACTGAGCCACCCAGGTGCCCTGATAACTAATATTTTAATATCTCCTGGATGCTATAGACTCTGCAAAATATTCACCCGTGTTAACAAACTTGCTACTTACAGTAGCCTTATAAATTAGGTTTCAGAAAAGTTCAATGATTTGTCTTCAGTCATGGAAATAGTGAATTATGGCGTGATTTTAATGAAAGAACAGAGATTCAGTTTATGATTAGCTGATATACAAAACTTAGCTCTTTTATTCTCATAAGTTGTTTTTCCTCTTTATAACAATGAAATGTATTATGGAGTATCAAATGATTTTAATTATATTTTAACATTTATATAATATTAAAAAGCTATATTTTAAGCAGCATGCTGTAATGAATATGTTAATAATAAAAGCAGATATATATTAAAATTAATTTATATATGCAAACAATGATCTATTCAGTTTCAGAGGCAATATTTACTATTCATCTGTGTTTGTGGATACTTGGCAGTAACTCCATTGGCTTGAAATCCTGTAAATATGTTAGAAATGACTGCTTCACACTCTGAGACAAAATTATTAAATCAGGATAGAGCAACTGCATTGTGTTTATAACATCCTCCTCAGAAAAGTAGTTAAAATAGTAATAATTTATCTTAGTTGGAATAAAGATATTTGTGCTAAGATAAATTTGTAAAATTATGTGTTAAATAAAGTTTAACTACAATACTCCAGAGGAGCTGTATTTTGCGAAAATCATATGAATCTATCTCCAAGAAGACCACATAAAATAATACTCTCTCTGAAATTATACTACATAACAGTTTTTTTCCCATGATACATCAAAAAAAACAAACACCAGATTTGATGGAATATATTTTGGAAGACATTTTTTACATGTTAATCTGACATCGTGGAACAACTGACTGATGAGACATCAGGCAAATATTTGGGAGATCACTGCCATAATCCAGGGAGAGTTTATAAGATTATTGCTAGAAATGAACAAGAAGCCTAACATGGTGACAGGCTATAGAATATAAGTTAGAAGGACAACTGGCACTACTTAGAGACAGGAAAAAAAAACATTTATACATATGAAAATAATAGCTATCATTTGTTCATAATTTACATGCTTTCCACTACTGTTAGTATTTCTCATGGTAGGCTTATTTAATCATCATCCTACATCTCCATTTACAGATGGAATTTCTACAGCCATGTAGAATACAGAATACCTCGAAGAAATGATTTCTGGCTTTAAGAAGTAAAAGTCATGTTCTATATAAATATACAATTGTTTCAAATTCTTATGTATTAACTTAAAAAAACATAATCATACAATACAGTGTAATTATGATTCTATCTGATTTCAAAGACTGTTTAAATCCCTTACAGGTAAATTACATTAGTTACCGAATTAAAGCACTTGTGAAAACTTGAATTAGAGATTACTAAACATAAGTTAGTTTTTTTTGTATATTAACTTTTATTATACTAAACAAACACAGCATAATTATATAGAAATTTTATCCATCAAAACATGAATTTTATGGAATAAATCTACTTTTTAAGAATGAATTATCTAAGCACAGAAATTTTTCAAAAATTGAATAGTGAAAAAAATAGAAATGATATAGATTTCTTCTTATGTATATAGCAAGTATTCAGATCAAGAAATAGAACATATTCAGCACCCCTGTTGATACTTCTGTGCTTCCTTCTAGTCACTCAATCTCTAGGGAAAGTCTCTATTCTTCTAATATCATAGAGTTTTGTCAAATATTGTATATAAGAAAAATAAAATCATGCATTTTGTACTCTTTGGTGTCTGAATTATTTTCCTCAGTATTCTATTTGCAAGGCACATCGTTCTGCATAGTTGTAAATTGTTCATTGCTTTTGTTGCATACAATTCCACTGTATAAATATATCATAATTATTATTGTACTGCTGGTGCTGGGCATTTGGGGCTATTATGACTAGCATTACCACAGTCACCAGAACTTGTTGTCTTTGGTATTTCTAATCTATTATTTGATATATGGTGGTAAAATATTTGAGCTTAATTTCAGTGTTAATAATGACTAATGATGCTTTTGATTATTTAGGTATGATTTATATGAATTGTTCTTGTATTTCTTTCAAATTTTCTATTGGTTATTTTTTTTTGTTTGTTTTTCATAAGTTTATTTATTTTGAGAGAGAGAGAGTACATGCACACAAGTGTGCAAGAAAGGGGCAAAAAGAGAGGAAGAGAGAGAATCCTAAGCAGGCTCCATGCTGTTAGCACAGAGCCCATGGCTGGGCTTGATCTCACAAATGTGAGATCATTTGACAGTGTCCTGAGCTGAAATCAAGAGTCAGATGCTTAACTTGCAGCCACCCAGGCATCTGGGTTGTTTGTTTATAATGATAGGTTTCAAAACATGTTATATTAACAATTTAACCCGCAAAACAAATTTTATTATAACAGATTTGTAGATATCTGTGGAATTTTTGACCAACTCCATATTTGCAAACTTACGTTTGATGTTTGAAAAAATATATTGCATAATGCCAATTAATGGGATTTGTCCTTTTGTGGATGGAACTTAGATTGAAAATATAATGAAAATTAAGAAAATATATAGCAGTATATTTTATATTACCAAGACTCTTCTGTCTGAGTTGAATTTGATCTGATGATGAGTTACACAATATTCTATTATTATTGAGTATAAAATAAACACTTTTTTATTTCCCTTTTTGTAATTTTTTAAAAGTTTATTTTGAGCGAGACAGAGACAATGTGAGTAGGGGGAGGGCAGAAAGAAAAGGAGAGTGTGAGAGAATCCCACGTAGTTTCTACACTGTCAGCACAGAGCCCAGTGCAGGGCTTGAACTCATGAAACCTGAGATATGACCTGAGCCAAAACCAGAGTTGGACTGTTAACCAACTGAACCACCCAGGTGCCCTTCTCTGTTTTTTATTTTTATTTTAAGTTTATTTATTTTGAGAGAGAGAGAGAGGAGGAGAGAGAGAATCCCAAGCAGGCTTCTCACTGTCAGCACAGAGCCCAACTGGGGGCTCAAATTACTGTGAGATCATGATCTGAGCTGAAGTCAGTAGACACTTAACTGACAGAGACACTCAGGCTCCCCAACTCTGGCTGAGTTTTAAAAAATAAGTCAATATTCAATTTGCTGTTACTTGCAGCATTTGTCTTGAATCTTACAAAATATGATAAATGTGTATTGTTTTTAAATCAGGCATGATTTAATTATCATTTCACTTTAATTTTTTGAAAAAACTATTTGTAGGGTAGTTTTTGGTTTAAAGAAAATCAAAAGGACAAGATTCCCCATATACTGCTCAGACAGATGTATAGCTCCAGTTTTATGAGAACCTCCAACCAGAGTGATGCATTTGTTTCAATTGATGAATCTATATTTACACCTCATTAATACCTACAGACCAGTTTACACAGTGTTCATACATAGGTACTACATCCTATGGGTTTGGACAAATATCCAATGACATGTATCCATTATTATAGTATCATACAGAAAATTTTCACTGTCTGTAAAATTCTCTTCATCCTTTTGTTAACTAAGGTAATACTCCATCTAGAACATTTAAAGATAATCATTAGTAAGCTATCTAATCTGATCTGATATGCAGTTTAAATATAATGCTTATATCTTTTTAATCACTTTAAATAGAACAGGTTTAGGTGTAATCACCTGCTACATAACTTATAAATGGATCATTGAAAAGTGTGTCTGTGTGTGTTATACATACAAAAGTTAGGAGGTATATACATATGTAATATTTGATATTAAGTTTTAACAGTACCTTCTAGAAGAAAAATATCACCAAAATTCCTTTGCCTTTGAAATATAATAGTTGATAGTTATATTATCATTGGGCAAAAGATATTTACTTATAATAATTTCAAAACAGAATCTAATTTTGATGAAATTAAATAAATTATATAAGATACTTGTCAAATATAAACTTGTTTTCAAAATATGTTATTTTCTTTTCCCTCATTTGTGTGCTTGGATTAAAATTGTAAAAGGCAATGACACATTTTTTTTCCAGTGAAAAGAACACATACACACACACGCACACATGCACACACACACTTTAACTGTATCATATGTTTACTTTCTCCTGCTAACACTGACATTTTATAAAGGTTGCTGTAACACTCATCTTAAGCTAACAAACAGCTTCTATGACTTTTGTTTGCTTATAAAAATATTAAAATTAAACATGAAAGTGAAAAGACTTCCTTGTCTTCTCATATTTTGTCTGATAAAAATGACACTGAAAGAATATAACTTAGAGACATCAATATAAACTGAGTAATTCTAAAAGTATGGTTATAATACAACTTTGCAAAATATTTCAGTTTATCACACCTTCATGTAAAAGTTTATCCTCTTCTGTGTTTAAAGAAAAATGTTTTTAAAAAATAACTATGGAAATTAAAAAGAAATTAATTCCAATATAGTAAACATACAGTGTTTTAAATTTCTGGCATACAATATAGTAGTTCAACAATTCCATATATTACTCAGTGTTCATCAAGATAAGTGTACTTTAAATCCTCTTCACCAATTTTACCCATCCCCCTATCCACCTAACCATTTGTTCTCTATAGTTAAGAGACTGTATTTTCATTTTTCTCTTTTTTCCCCTTTTGTTCATTTGTTTCTTAAATTCCACATTTGAGTGAAATCATACGGTACTTGTCTTTCTCTGACTGGCTTATTTCACTTGGCATTATACTCTCTAGCTCCATCCATGTTGTTGCAAATGACAAAATTTTATTATTTTTTATGAAACATTTTTGATGCATTTTTGTTTTCTCTGTAATTTGAGTTTGTCTTCGTTTTTCTCAGGTTAAATTAAGAACACATATAAAAATGTAACAAGTACAAAAATTAATTTACACCATCTTTAGTCAGGGTTGAAATATGAACTCTATTAGTAGATGACTGAATTTAGCAATATAAAAATGTAAGATACCATTTTTTGTAGTTGTAATGACAGAGACACATATTACTCCAGAAGCCATGAAACTTGCATCTGAGTAAGAAAACAGAAGTAAATGAAACTAATATTTATATCATGTTTAATAATAGAGGGGGCAGATATTTTTCTAACTAGTAATAACGCTTTTCAGTTTACCTTATGTAGGTAAAGCCTCTAAAAATGCCATTTCTTTTCTTTTCTTTTTAATCTTTAAACCTTATAAATAGCACAGCTTAGGGCCATCTGGGTGGCTCAGTCGATTGAATCCAACTCTTGATTTCATCTCAGGTCATTATCTCATGGTTCTTGAAATTAAGCCCTGAATTGGGCTCTGCGCTGACGGTAGGAGCCTGGTTGGGATTCTCCCTCTCTGTCTGCCCTTTATCCCCTCTCAAAGTAAATAAATAAACTTAGGGACGCCTGGGTGGCTTAGTCGGTTAAGCGTCCGACTTTTGCTTAGGTCATGATCTCGTGGTTCGTGGGTTCGAGCCCGGCTCGGGCTCTGTGCTGACTGCCAGCTCAGAGACTGGAGCCTATTTCAGAGTCTGTATCTCCCTCTCTGTCTGACCCTCCCCTGCTCACGCTGTCTCTCTCTCTCTCCTAGGAAAAAAAAAAACAAAAAACAAAAAAACAAAAACAAAAACAAAACTTAAAAAAATAGTGCAATATAGTGGCATTGAAAAATTTATTTCACACTAAAATGCTGATGTACCTAGAAAGACCCTATGTGTGGATAGGAGTAAAAATTAACTCTGTTCTGTAAAGTTCAAATATTAGATGATATGTTTTTTTGATAATCTTTAAAATAGTGTTTAATATTTATTAGATAAAATTGTGTGGTCACTTAGCATCTCTTCTCTCCTACTACTTCTGTAATTTCTTTGGCAAAGCCATTGGAGCATATTAGCTGTCTGTTGTGGCCACCTGACTGTGCAAACTGGAGTACTTAAACTGACAGTAATAGGAATTGTTATGAATAACAATCACATCTAGACAAGTATCATTGGTTATTTGTTAAAACATCCATATTTTAAATAACATTCTGAACATTTGTTTAAGGTGGCATTTAATATACAGAGTAAGCCGTTGTGGAAAATAATTTGTGTTTTTGCAATATGTCACACTTGTCAAATTTCTGTTATCACTACCCTAATAATATATTTTGCCATGTGATTAATTGGAAAAATATACATCTATCCAGATGTTAGAGGAATATCCATGCTATTCAACTTCTAACATATGCAGTGGATGCTTTTACTCCTTCACACACACACACACACACACACACAAACCACTTTAATTCATTGTCTTCATCAAGAAGACCCTTGATGAAGAGTCACACCCTTCACTACTACTTCTTTGTGTTCTCTGAGGACTGAAGTCTTTTTAGTACTTGGAAAAATCATTAATATCCCAGAAAACCTTCCACATACTCTCTGTCTTGGAAAATGTGGTCTGTATACTGCAGTAGCAAAGTCCCAGGTTCAAATTTTGACTTCATCACTTGCTAGTAGTGAGCCATTGGACGAATTACTTAACATCTCCTAGACTCCATTTTCTGTTCTTCAAAACATGTCAATATTATTTGCCTGTCATCTTATTTCAAAACTTAGCACTTATAATCTGGATTGCAACATAAAATACATTTATGTAGCTAGACTGTTAGTAATTTCCACATTTATCTTAATGTGTAGCTTGCTGACTTTTATGTTTCATATTAGGAATAGTTTCCTTATATCCAACAATTTAGATTGCTATTGGTATCTATATTTTTCTATGTCTGTGTAATTGGGTATACTATTTTTCTATAATATATATTTATATGTATTATTATAGTATATTTCCACTAAAGCTTATCATTTTTATATGCTAAGCATGTGGTCCAATTTTGGAAGAAATGTATTCTTATTATGATAGCAAAAATAACTCTTCTCTTGATATCCATAGAATGAAGAAGACAAATAAAAGACTAAAGCCATATGCCTTTAACAATATTTCAAGGGTTAAAATATAACTAAAGCACTCAATAAAATTGACCACGAGGTTATGGATATTTTTAGTCCATTTTCTACAAATATAAATTAAGTCATTACCAATATTTGAAGATAACCAATTCAATAACAATTACTGTCATGAGAAGCATAATGTCTATAGAAACATTTTAATGTGTTTGATTAATTAGTCTTCATTTACACTAGAGAATGATCACAATTATGTTAAACATGTTAGAAAATTGTCTGAAAATGTGTGTATGTGAATTTTATTATAAAAATGAAATACCCAAGTGTGATTATTCTATAAAAGTAACATAAGACGCAGTCTCCAAAGAAATCAGGATGTTTTACATAACCAGTCTATGTCTTTAGGTATTTAGTATTTAGACTAAAATTATGCTAATATACAGGAAAATAGGATGAGCTTATTTATATCTATATCTACATTTATGTGTCTGTATCTATATGTACACAAATATATGAGCACGTATGTATTTATACTTTGCCATCTATGTCTACACACACACACACACACACACACACACACACACACACACACATCTTGCTTTGAAATTGCCTTTCTTTTCAGTTGACTGAATCAAAGTTATTAAGATGACATGAGCAATCCAAAATATATTCCAAATTGCTAGAAACATGAGAAACTTGATTCAGAAACTAGACTCTATATATTATCACAGGCTTAGTTCTCTTCCTTATCACAGGCGGTCTCCTCCTTTGAGCTCAGTCACTTACCTTCTTGTACCAATATAATTTAGGGTTAGATACCTTATTTTTGTCTTGTTGTATATAAGTAATGCCTGGACTTTTGTTTATTCTTCTCAACCACAAAAATATTACATCTTCTAGTAATATCACAAAATATTCAAAAATGAAGAATGAAATTATTTTATAATTTTCTATCAGTTTATGCAGATGTTATCTTTTGCTATACATTTTTTTCCTCTGAGAAAATCTACAGAGTGATTATTAATTCTCTTGTAACTAAATGTATATAATTTGTAACAAGTCTACATTTTATTTTGTTTAATAACTTCTTATAAAATGTTAATTGGTGATATAATATTCTACACATAGTAAAATGCAGTCATCACTTGTGATCAGTGACAGTATCCTTTAAAATACGTATGAGATGTGTGCTTCAGCTATTTCATCAAATTAAAGGCAAATTAACATTTTATGGATGAGTAAATTCTCAAGTATAATTTCTCTTGATAGATGTTTGATTCAATTAACAACTACCTGGAATACAAATATTTCATAGTTTTAAACTCTGAATATGATGTAATTACAAAATAAAATAATTTTTCTCTGTGTGCTTTTGAAATATCCTATAAAACCATGTATATTCAGGACCTTGAAATTGTCTCTTTTCAGTTTTTTAAATTAAACTTTATGAGTTTTGAAGTGAAGAGCTACATCTCCTATGTCTGGATAAATAAGCTCCTATACTTAAAAATCAACATTAACTTATTTTCAAGAAGGGTATGAACTATGAAAGATGAGTTAGATGTTTTTGTGATTTTGCAGACAAAATTTTTTAAAAATGCTGTCTTGACATTTTGGCTGCATTCAAATATTTGAGGAGTTTTATATGAAAGAGAAGGTTGACTTTGCTTGTTCTCATAGAGTGTAAGAGGAAAAATTGGGACTAGAATGTGGATATAAAAGGAGAAATATTTGTCTTTCAAATACTGATGAATTTCCAATAATTAGTAATAGGCAGAGACCTTATGGCCATTATTCCTGAGAGTAAATTAATTATCCCTGCTTTATGTCAGAGTTTGCACCAGAGCTTTGCAGAAAATTTCTGCTCATATGATTATGTTAACTGCATCAGAAACAATAAGGTTAAGGATGTTTTGAGGGTAAAAAAGGAGGCTAGCACAAATAGAAACTCTAGGTGTGGGGTGCCTTTTGAACACCCTGATGTTTTTTTTCTGGCATAGCTTAAGAAAATGGTATAGCTTAAGAAACCTGACTCTGATGGCAGCAAGAAATTTGCCAAATTTACCATTAAATCCAGACAAATTTCCTTGTATTTACTTTCAGTGCTAATGGATATATGAATATGCTAAAGTGGGAAAGTACAAAATGGTACTTTGGGGACAAAAACACTAATTGAAGCATATCATCATCATCATCATCATCATCATCATCATCATCATCAATCAGGCTTGAAATACATTTCCTCTTCACACCTGAACACACAGGGAAGAATAAAATGTAACGAGAACCAATTATGTATTTTTTAAAATTGATGTCATTGATAATTCCATCTCAGACTGAATTTGAAGAATGTCTTAGAAATCGTAGTCAAGATTCTCTGAAGTCAGAAAGGGAACTTTATTTGGAGATACTAAGTGGGGAATTAGATCCTCTTCTAGTTGAGGTGATCATGTCAAATTAAATACTTCATTTTATGAGAGAAGCAAATGGAGTGGTGACTGCAGAAGAGGCACTTAGCCAGCCAGATCAGCTGTATATTAGATGTCACAGCCAACTTGTCTTTAGATCACATATGTCAAAGAGTATCTCTGTAATTTTAGCTGTTGGGCTCACCACTACCCCTGGCAAATTAAATCATATAGTATCCGTGCATTCATTTTGAACCAGTATAACAGTTGGCAGAGATAAGAGGAATAGGTTTCACAGGGTCCCAATATAGAAGTATCATTAAATGAAAATAATTAAGTACTTTCAGTATCATGCTATGTACTGTCTTACTTGACTCTTCGCTAATACATTAGTAACTGAGTGCTAGGATAATTGAGATTATATTTCAAATGAAATGGTTTATTCGGAACCATGAAGTAATTCAATTAAAAAGTTTATTTCAAATATATGTTTTCTTTGCACGGGGCTCACTTGTCATCTTGCACTGTGATTTTGTAAAGGAGAGATAGTAAATATCTTGAGCCTCAAGGATCATTATGCTTAGTTTATTTCTTCCCACCTAAAGGTCCAAAGTGTATATTTTTAACTGTGAGTTGTAATAGTGCCAATATAATTAAAATTACCTACAGTACTGATATTCAAGAGAAACCAATGTTTTCTAAAAAATTGTAGGAAAATAAATGAGAGGCTATTCCTAGAAAACAGGTGAGTATATGAATTAATATTCTCATATGCACACTATGTATTTATTCACACATAGTCCTTTCTTCTTTTAATGGAAGTCCTCAATAAATGATGATATTGACAGAAATGATTATCATTATTGTTATTTTATTGCAGTTTTAGTAATAAATGGAATACTTGTCTACTGAACAGACAGGTGGGAAAATTGAAGAGGGAAAATTTAATTGGGTTTATTAAAAAGAAACAGCTAATTAAATCATCATATATAGGGCAGAACATAATTCTTCCAATTCTGTTCTCTGTGATTTTTTTTTTTACTGTGTTATAGCATTCAAATTCTAAGTTTATTGTATAGATTAATTATGAAGTGTGTCACATAACATTGAGGTTCTGTTCTCTCTTGAGTTGTATCTAACATATTGTATGATCTGTATTTCCCCTATCATGGGCTAGAGTATCACAGATGAATACATGCAAGATTCATGTCTGTGACAGACACTATCTATTTGTTCCATGGTCATGATATCTTTCTTTACAAAGAGAGCACTGGTGTTACTTATGATGGCATTCAGCCCCAATTAAAAAGAATTTTTTTTAATGTTTTATTTATTTCTAGGAGAGAGAGAGAGAGACAGCGTGAGCTGGGGAGGGTCAGAGAGAGAGGGAGTCACAGACTGAAACAGGCTCCAGGCTCTGAGCTGGCAGTCAGCACAGAGCCCGACACGGGGCTCGAACCCACGAACCGCGAGATCACGACCTAAGCGAAAGTCGGACGCTTAACCGACTAAGCCACCCAGGTGCCCCCAGCCCCAATTTTAAAAGCCTGACATTTATCCCAGGGCTGTGCCCTTTTTTGTTTTGTTTTGTTTTTTGTTTTTGTTTTTTTTTAAATATTTTTTAAAATTTATTTCTAGGAGAGAGAGAGACAGCATGAGCAGGGGAGGGTCAGAGAGAGAGAGAGATACAGACTCTCAAATTGGCTCCAGGCTCTGAGCTGGCAGTCAGCACAGAGCCTGACGCAGGGCTCGAACCCATGAAATGCGAGATCGCTAAGCGAAAGTCGGACGCTTAACCAACTAAGCCACCCAGGCGCTTGTTTTGTTTTCCCTATGCCTGTGTGGTGATGAGAAAGAAGGGGAAGGCGGAGAGTAGGAGCAGAGCCATGTCATTCTCCAGTTGAACATCTACTTAGGAAATGGCTAATGATTGGCCTTTATGCCTGAATTGTGTCAACACTAAGCACCGCATCGGCTCCAAAAATATAGGGAGAGATGATCAAAAGAGCAAGTGAGCTTAGGTCAGGGCCTCAGAGGAAGGAGATAAGATAAGGAGGTAAAAGAACAAGGAGAGAGAGAGTGCAGGAAACCAGAGAAAGTAGCCCCAAAGAACTATCTAAAACACACATGGTTTTCCATGAGGGAGTCAGCATTTGAGCTGATTTGAGCCACATCATGTACACTGATGATCGGTCACTGTTGGCCTGAGAATCAATAGTATTGAAGAAAGAACACCATTAAATGGCCAATTAGGTGAAAAGCCATATACAATTTTGCTTTTTGCATCCAAACAACCAAGTTTCGGAGAGGGAATGAAGAGAAAATTTGTAACCAGATAAGAGCACTAAGGTTCCCAACACCAGCACCCAGTGATCCAGGTCAAGTTTTCATGAAGGAATGAGAGAAGATTATAAGCTTCAGAGGAGTTTGGAAGTTGAACTTTGGGCCAGACTGTGTTTGAAAAACAGAATGGCTGGAAAGATACAGAATCTATTCAAGGTACCATTAAGGTGTCGCCAAGGGATTAGACAGAGAGATTCAACCTGGACATGTATAGAAACAGTGATAAAAGAAAAGTGAAACTCTCCTAGGTATAATTTACTAAGTTGAAACTGCTAAAAAAAAACCCAAAAGCTAAAACAAAAAAAACCCAGAGACATAACAATGTAATATGAAGTCAATTAAACATAAGAAAAATGGTCTTGTAATGAATGCTATACTTCTTCATAGAGGGATTCAAATGAAACACCATGTATAAATGACTAATGATTATTTTGACCCAAAGTCTTTGAGAGTGAGGGGAGAGAACGAGAGAGAGACAGAGAGAGCAAGCGAGAACACAGAAACTGTCATAGACCAGATGATAGTTACAGAGACATGATGACTAAATGCAGTGTCATACACTATATTGCATTATTGAAGCAAAACAGAGCATTAATGGAAAATGAAATCTGAATGAACTCTGGAATTTAGTTAATAATATACTAACACTTGTTCCTTACTTTTGATTAATATATTCTGGTATGTAAGATGTTGGCAGCATGAGGAAATGAGTGAGAGAATGGCAAAAGTTTCTATGTTTTCTTTGAAACTTTTTTATAAACCTAAAATTATTCAAGAGGCTTTTTAAAATTTTACTTAAGAAAATGATTACAAAATGAGTAAAGGATATACACAGACAATTCACAAGGAAAAAGACATAAAAGAGGGTGAAATTTATGAACAGGCAATATCCTGGTAGAATTCAGGTAAAACAAATTTTAAAACTAATATAAATTGCTTATAATAGAATATTTACTTCAAAATACATCATCCCTTTCTGCTTGTCATCAGATAAGTTTGGAACACTGTATAAAACACCTGAGCAAGCAGTACTTTGGAAAAAGATCAAGCAAATGAAAGTCTGCATTGAGAAGCCTCCAGAAGCACAATGCCTAACTGTAATGTGGTATTCATAGATGAGATACCACAATAGTAAACAATACATTAAATAGAAACTTAGAGAATATTAATAATAATGGACCAGTTAATAACCAAGTATCAGTATTGGTTCAGTAGTTCTGACAGATGACCTAAGTAATATTCGATTTTAACAATAAGGGAATCTGGGTACAGGGTATATGGGAACTGTGTATTACCTTTGATACTTTTCTGTCAACCTATGCTATTCAAAAATAAGTTTACTAGTATTTATATATACAAATTTTTGGTGGAAAAAAACTATACACATCCATCACATACACACGCATACATACATACATACAGAAACAGAAACATATGAAACATAATTGGAAAAGAGCTAGAAGGAATAAACTAAATTTTTAACCTATTTCTCTCTGAGGGATAGAACTATGAATTATTGCTATTCTTTTCTAATATTTTCTAAGTGATCTGTAGTAGCTATCTGTTATCATTAAACTATAATTAAGATAACACTGAATATTACTAAGGACTAAATTAAAACATAAGAGAAAAAATTCCATTAGATTTTAATACATCTGAGTGGTGGACATTACCAAATTGATCATTCTAAATGAGTGGTTCAGAGGTAGCTGTGCCCTAAATGAGGAAAAACAAACAAACAAACAAACAACACCTCAGGAAAGGGAAACATGTTTGCCCAATAATCTTTATTGGATAAACCCATGTAGATTGTATTGCTGCTTAGGATATTTATCTTTAGCAATGCAGATTTAGAATACACTCATATGAAAATGTTTTTTGGGTGACTGGATTTGGGTAGAAGCAGTGAGGAAGAGAGCTAAAATAGAAATAAAGAGAGAGGGAAAAGAAGGGAAAAAGGAAGAAAGGGAGGGAGAAAGGAAGATAGGAGAGAGAGAAAAAAAAGAGCACAAGAAAAAAAATCTCAATGGAAAGATTCCTGTTCTGAAGGAATTCCACATCCTCCCACCCTATGTAACCAAGTAAGCTTGTGTATGTTCCTGCCACCTGGTGGTGGTATCTTTTCTTTTCTTTTTTCTTTTTTCTTTTTTTTTTCCTTAACCAAATTCCTCAAACTCGCTGTAGGTACCATCTGAAGTAAGTTATCAAAACATTTGCTGTCCTTAAGGTGCTCTAATTTCCCTCAGATCATTAACTAGGGTCACTATTCTTTAATGATGAAACCAAGGGTACGTCAAAGTGTCTGCTAAGGGTGGTAGGCAAGAGACGACAAGATGCTGGGTAGGAGAGAATTTATTGATGAGGTAGCAGTCTTACACAAGTTTAGGCTTAACATTCTATTGCAGTATTTCACACTGATTCTAATAACATGACTCATGTCCTTTTAGGTTTTAAACATGATTAATTAAAATAAATGAGTGGAGATGTAGTGTTTTGGCAGACTATTGAGAAAAAATTGGGAAAGATCATAAAAATGGGAATGTTAAAAATGGATATAGTTTGAGACCAGAGATTCCAGTACCTGTGTTCTCTGGAGGGCATAGAAGACCATCAGTTCATCAAGACACTGAGAAAGGCACCTGCTTTTTTGGAAGGTTTAAGGTTGGTGTCCTTTGTAGATTAACTGTAAGAGAGGCTATCGTAGAACTTTGCTACCTGGTCTCAATGGGTTCAAGATTTCAGAAAGGCAGATATTTGGTGGCAGTGCTTATATACAGAGGAAGAGTTAAAATTACTATAATGGGAACAGAAAGTTCCCTTGACCTTCAGGAGTCTGTGGTAATGGATCATGATGTTCCTAGAGGAGGGATAGATTAACAGCTGGATAAAGCTGACAAGAGACACTCAATGAAAATAATTTATTACCCTAAGCTAATTTACAACCCCAAAACTTACCAATTAAACTGAAGAATGAGACTCTTTAAAGAAAGACCTAGTAAGGATGTGGCAAGTATACACAATAAATATTTCTCCACTTCTTCCCTTATGAGGCCTATGGTGATTTACCATAATAATTAATTGTTGGGAGAGAAGGAATATCAAATATTAAGAATTTTTTAGCGTTAGGATCTAAGCTGCTACTGAGGTCAGGGTACTTGAAATGTAATCACAATCACTGCCCCCCTGTGTTAAATTGGCGATTTGTAGATGCTAAATAATGAATAGAACCTAAGTTCATTCCAAAGTGGATCTTGTGCATTTATAGACCCAATACCATGCTTCCTATCTTTCAGAGTATAAATGGTATACACACATTTAACATCTGAAAAAACCCTCATATTGGTTACCTGGATTTGAGGTTAAGAGTCAGAGTAGGAGGAAGGGCCAATTGAAATCCTCTGAAGTTCCAGGCCCAAGCCAAGACAGTGAATCAATCCAAAGTACTGCTTTATCCTTGGAAGATCTGTAAAGATTAATGCCATCTTCACAAACTTAGAAAGATAGGAGGTAGGTAGATACTATTATTCTCTAATTCATTTACCCGTTTGATCCTTAGCAGGGTAATGTATCATGACAATTGTGGGCTATACTAAATTTAGTGAAGTGGTAGTCACAACACCAGATGTGGTGACTCATGAGATATCTTTTTTCTTTAGGACTTTAAAAATTTTTATTTAAGTACAGTTGACGTATAATATTAAAATAGACTTGGATATACAGCATAGTAATTCAACAGTTATATACTGCACAAAATACTCACCATGATAAATGTATTATAATATTATTGACTATATCCTCTATGCTGTACTTTTCATCCATGTGACTTATTTATTTTACTGAAGGTTTGAACCTGTACCTCTTAATCCCCTTCAACTATTTTTGTTCATCTCCTGTCCCCTTCCCTTTGGCAACCACCAGTTTATTCTGTATGATTCTGTTTCTCTTGTTGTTGATATTGTCATTGTTTTTTTTTTCTCTATTGTCAGAGCTCAATAGAGCATCAGGAAATTGGCATTTGTCTCTTATCTGTCAAATAAGGTGTGGTTTTTTTTGTTTTTCTTTTTTTCCATCTCCAACAATATATAGGACCTCAGACAACTGACTTTTATATGATAAAGTGAGCATTCCACATTCACTGTACTGTTTCCATACTTTATTAACCATCATGATTCTGTAATGATACAGTCCACCAAGAACTCAATCATCTTGCCATTTATAAAAAAATTTACCTAAGTCCATGTCATCAATGACACTCATTGGATCTAATAAGCAGGGGGCTGCAAATAATGTAGATTAACCAGTAAAACAGAAGTGTACCTGATGGTAAGAGATAAATGGCATGAAAATTGAGTTATCAATTGCATTTATGAATTTTAAGGTATCCAGTCATATGAAGCAGGACAGGATATCCCCTTTAAGATAGACACTTTTGTGCATATTATATTCCCTACCACTAAGAACAAAACATAGAACTTGGTGAGTCTCTCTTAAATATTAGAGGAAACACCTAGGATACTGGGATATATTGCTCAAAACAATTAATTAATGACTCAAAATACTAATCATTTTTTTTTAATGTTTTTTATTTCTACGAGAGAGAGAGAGACAGCATGAGCAGGGGAGGGTCAGAGAGAGAGGGAGTCACAGATTGAAACAGGCTCCAGGCTCTGAGCTGGCAGTCAGCACAGAGCCCAACGCGGGGCTCAAACTCATGAACCGCGAGGTCATGACCCAAGCAAAAGTCAGACGCTTAACCGACTAAGCCACCCAGGCGCCCCTCAAAATACTAATCATTTGGGTCCTAAAGCAAGAGGGCTCTCTAGCAGCTCCAGTGTATGATTAAAGTTGTCCTGCTATTGAAATAATATGACACAGATGACAAATGATAGTATAGCACTAGTATGTTGGGTAATGCTTGACAAAATCCAGTAGAATTATCACAACACAGAAGGTCATGATTTACACAGCAGAGAACTACTGGTAATTTGAAAGGAATCTTTTCGTGTTCTGGTCACCCTTCAAGAGACCAAGAATTAGCTGATTATAGGGCATCAAAGGACGTTATGACTGGAACCACCCATTACACTGTGACACAAGTATTGCTGGGTGTAATAAATAAAGTGGCCATGTATAATGAACATCAGCCCAGCATATAACTGAATTTTAGCTTTCAAGATCAGCCAAAGAAGGCCAAGAGGCCATAAATTACATGGGCAGGTAGCCCAGACTCCCATGCCCTATACTTCTTTTGAACTCCTACCTCTCTGTGTACATTGACATGTACTTATGATGGGTTTTCAGCAATGAACTGACAGAAAAGAGGTAAACTAGTTAAAGGCCTACAACACAAGGGTCCTAGCAAAATATTTTGAGGTAAAATAAAATCCTACTCAAGAATGGCTTGAAGGAGACTCATGAAAACAAAATCCTCCCAAATCCAGAGCAAATGTACACATTTATTTTGTGTGGAAGGAGAAGTGGCCAAAACTATATATATGCCCTGACTTTGGAACAGGGAAGATGGTTGAGTTGGTTGGTCAGTGATCTAAAAGGAGCTAAATCATAATTTCATATTCAAAGTCTTATGGACAAGGTATATAGATGAAACATTATTTTTATATCTCTTGTTAAGGTGCAGCTGAAAATATGTACTTGCTCTGGAGACACTAAACAAGCAAGAGAAGGATGATTTCTTGTATACATCCCAGCCAGAATCTTTGACAACCCTGGGCTGCTATAATAGGTTCATGAATATAGTGGTCATGGTGATTGAAATTATATATTAGTCTGAAGGTATAGGGCTCCATTTTCCAAGGCTGCTCCAGCTTCTGCTGTCGAAAGACTTACATTCTAATGGCAGAGACTGACACTTAACAGTAAATGGCATTTAGCCCTCAATATCATAGGCCATAAGAAGACCAGGCAGTCACATAAGAAGACCAGTAGCAGATTGATCACATCTAACTCCTTGGACCAGTGAGAAGACAATAATTTACCATTACTGGAATTCACACCTTCTCTGAATATAGACTTACTTTCCTTACTTACAGTGCTTCTAATAAGATCATGAACTGAAGGTTTATATATGTCATTATTTCCCACAGTATGATCCCTTACATCATTGAATTAGTCAAAGAGACCTATTAAAGAACAGAGAAGAAGTGATGGAGAAAACAGAATGATAAAATCACGAACAAATATTTCTACCACATAATCCATCACTTAGATATTGTCATGTAACAACATCCTGTGCAGTGCTCAAGGATCTGTCCTGCAACATGCAGTATACACATTGAATAAGCACTTGATGCAATGTGTTAATGGCTCTAGAAAGGATGCACCACATATCGTTTTAAGACCAAGAGAGGGAAGAAAATTGTCTCCTCTTTATTATAGAATTTGTATTCCCCAAATTTAAACTTTGCTAATGTGTAAGTCTGATTTCCAAGAGGAGCACTTCAGTCACCAGACATTGGAAGAGGTACACTGAAATTTGAAGCTTTTATCATTTGGTGTGTGGACTAAGAGGAGAATAAGCAGGTTAATATATGAAGGTTAGACAACCCAGATAACCACAATGAACTACTGTAATTTCTACACAATGAGATTAGAAACAAATGTTTGGGATCCCAGGTATTCACTGGGAGAGAGATAATGAATATTAATTTAAGTGAGTCCAGTTGCAGCAATTGGAATTAGCTTCTTTTGCTAAACATCATGTATTCATTCTATTTTCGTAATTAAAACCAGCGTAATCTATGGTAGTCTTCATAGTGTTGACTTAATGAAAAGTTCTGAACAAGCTAAGGGAAAAATGTATGGCACCCACTTCCCACTCTCATATTATCTTTGCATTTTGCTCAAGCAATTATTTTTTTTGGTATTCAACTTCATGCACATATTAGCTAAAAGCACCTCACCTAATCTTATCTCATTACACTACATAAATTTTATACTATGTCCTGGGTGGCTTCTTTTGAAATGCTTGCAAGAATTGGTCTGATGCACTACTGATACTAGTGTGCAACCTGGAACTTGGAGGGATTTATCCCCTGTGGAGAAGTCTTTGACTAATAAGGGATGGGTGTTGGTGGTTAAATTCCCCCTATTCCATTTTTCAGATAAATGACTTGAAGCATATTTTACATGGTTCTTCATAGTCGCAGGATCAAGTTACACTTATCCAAGTGGAAATATAAGTCTGAGTACATCTTTAAACAAAGTTTTCTCCTTTGAGATTTTGTTCTCCTCAATACCCAATTTTCTTGGATCGTTTTACACAGTAAATGATCTATTTGTAAGTACATGTTCATGTAAGTACATGTTCATGTAAGTACAGAGTTCATGCTTTGTCTTGATGGGGAGACACAAGCTAAGACTTTCACCTTCAACAAGATTGGTGCTGTGGCTATGTAAAGACTATGCAGCAAGAAGGGACAGAGGCGTTAAGAGTGTAGGCTTGCACTATAACAACTAAACATGGAAGTTAAGCAAAAATGAGGGAAATGAGGTTATCAAAGGCATTGGATGTTTCTACAAGGCTAAATAATTGTTGAGAACACTAAAAGGAGGGAACTAGAAAGGTAAAAATTAATAGAAAGATTCTTCCCTGCATTTGAATGTATTCAAGTATTGCTGTTATTGATAAGGTCAGTTGTAATCCATCTAGGCTGTTTGTCAATGATTTGAAATTATCTGTATTGCTACAAAGAATGAAAGTGAGCTAGAAAAATAGAATCATTGTGAGGTGAAAGAGTGTATCTCTGGTCAGTACTGAATAACAAAGTAAGGTGACTTGGTTCTTCTATTTTGATTAAAAGATATTCAAACCTGATTAACATTATGAAGAAGAAAAGAAAAATAGCTTAAATATAGCAAAAAAGGAAAAGCTGAAGTTAGATATCAACCTTTCCTACAGGCCACTATGAGGGTTTTGTGAGAAAATAATAGCTATCTGTTAAGATGATGTTGAAAAGTGGTATTCTCAGGGGACAGCTGGGATACCATTATGCACTAAGTAGGGAAGAAGAGTCTGGGAATATAGGGAACTTGTTGACTGTTAAACCATAAGTTTCAGAGGACACAGTGGTAGGTTGTCAAGAGTTTGGGAGATGTGAGTGAAATAGGCAAATTATAGAACACTGTGGAGATTAGACTATAAGGCAAAAACTGGGATCTGGGAAAAACAATGATAGAGAACATAAGATCATTGTTTGTTGACTCAAGGTATTTAGTGGTGGTAAAACTACTAAGTTCTTTTTTTTTTTTATTTTTTATTTAGTTCTAGGAGAGAGAGAGAGAGACAGCGTGAGCAGGGGAGGGTCAGAGAGAGAGGGAGTCACAGACTCTGAAACAGGCTCCAGGCTCTGAACTGGTAGTCAGCACAGAGCCCGACGCGGGGCTCGAACCCACGAACCGCGAGATCATGACCTAAGCGAAAGTCGGACGCTTAACCGACTAAGCCACCCAGGCGCCCCCAAAACTGCTAAGTTCTAGAGCTAGGGAGAAGTAGGAGTTGAAGTTACCTCTTGACCTTTGCCAGTAGAAGTGAAGAGATCTTGCAAACCAGAGCTTTAGAGCCAATGTATGAAACCCCTCTTGAACCCTTAACAACTGCAGTGTAAGAGGTCACTGTTTTTGTGTTAGTGTGCTAGCGAACTCTTGATTGTCCATTGGTAGTTTATGGACTCAAAATAGAAATGGGTCACAGAAAATCACTACATATAGATATAACTACATATACATTTTAGAAAGAAAATTTAAAAACTCATTAGACTTTAATTTAGTAAGACTCGTATTAATATTTAATAACTGTTTAAAAACTGTCTTAAAGATATAATTACCAAAATGATTTCAAAAGTAATAAAATATCTAAATAGACCAACTTCACAATATAAATACAGATATTTGAAAGCATATTTCTTACCTCTTAAAATGTGGCATTCTAGATATTTTCACAAGGAAACTTAACTTTAAATATTTGTAGACCTGATATTTATAATAGTAATGAAAATTTTCTAGACCATAGACAAATAAGAAAATTCTATAAGCTGTTTTTATAAGGAGACTATAATATGGGAAATACATTTTCTCACTTATGAATATATAAAAATTATAAGTAAAACATTAGGAAATGTAATCATGCAGTATTTTTATACATAATACATCATGAACAAGTAGAGTTTATCCTAACAATTTAACGTTAGAGGCAGTATGTTAAGTAACTCAACACATCAATAGATTTAATGAAAAAAATTTCCAAGTCCTCAAGGTAGATACCTAACATGCATTTTAAAAAATACCACATTCTTTCTTAAATTAATAGAAACTCATTAAAATAGAAATAAATATAAACCTCTAACAAAATAAAATGTGACCATTTCACTCAAAGCTTTCATCATATTTGATAAAGACCCACTAGTAACTAACATTATAGAATTTTATTAATAAAAAAATACAGATACAGATGAATCACTGTGTTTTATACCTGAAACTCATATAGCATAGTGTGTCAACTTTATTTCAATTAAAAAAAGTGTCTATGAGGTGCCTGGGTGGCTTGGTCGGTTGAATGTCCTGTCGATTTTGGGTCAGGTCTTTATCCCAAGGTCATGGGATCAAGCCCCAGCATGGAGCCTACTTAGGATTCTTTCTTCCTCTGCCCCTCTCCCTCTCTCCCTCCCTCTTTCTCTCTTAAAAAAAAAAAAAAAGAGAAAAATAAAAATGTTTCTATTTCTCTGCTATTTTTTTATCTTTTAATTCATTCTAAAGGCATTTTTCTTTATTGTGTATAGATAAAATAACTGCTTTTAAGTCCTTGCCTAATATTGTCAACATCTAGATTATCTCTATTGATTGTGTATCATTGGGTCTGCATATATTAAAAAGTTTTGAATTGTATTCTGAACATTGTGATGTTAAGTATTATAGACTATGGACTTTGAGAGTGATGATAATTGTATTGAGTAGGAAATAAAATTAGTAAGAAAAAATAGAAAACTTTTGCTCACTTGTCATGGATGGCAGTTCAAATATCTGTTCCATTCTTTGAGCCTTAGTTTGGCAGCATGAATACTCTAAATGTGAGATTCAGAGTTCAGCCAGTGAATTGGCCAAGTTTAAACAGATGAATTGTATTGGAAGCCATTCTGAGCCCACTAGTCGAGAAAACTCCTGATGAGGTTAAAGCAAGTTTGCACGGTCTCTTGCCAATCAGATGATGACTGATATCCACCCCCACTCAATTATTTCTGCTTGAGCACTGACCTCTAAGGTACCTTGTTGATCAATATCGGGAGTGACTTGTTCCCTTATTCCGCCCCTGGTATGATTATTGCACCTTGTGAAAAAACTTATTGTGGGAACTTCTTCTTTTTATTATGGGAACAGACATCATGTCTCCAGAAGGTCCTGTTTCCCTCCATACTTTCCCTTGAGCTATAAACAGGCTAATGACCCTTACTCATAAAAGATTGACTTTTACATGTACAATTCTGTTTCTACCATTGCATTAGTTCAGGATGCTCATACAGCTCAACATGTAAATCAACTAACCAAAAATGTCTCTCATGCCCTAGCTATTCAAGAAATCATAAAACTAGACACAAAGGTAAATGCACTCAAAGAGGCTAGTCTATGTATTGGAAATGAGCTAAACTCTTTAAAGGTACGACTGGCTCTCCGGTGCCATAAAGAATATAACTGGAAAATCAAGTCTTTCCCAGACACAAAGAGCCTAACTTAGAGAGAAGGAACATATAAGGGCAGAAGATCAGTTACTACATATACCTTTGCTAACTGGTGGTGTATAGCAGCCCCTTCCCTAAGGCCTACATTCCACAAACACCTTCCCTTACCCTGGCAGCTGTGATGAGGATGGATAAGAGTATCTACAAACCTATGACTTAATCTTAGCGTTATTAAAATGTGAACACCGTGTTATTTTCTTAGTTATTCAACCTCACTATAATTGGGGCAGTTCTGCAAGAAGACTTCTGTAAAATCTGTTTCCGTACATTTTCCAAAAATATCTTATCACAAAGAGCTATCCATTGTAAAAATTCCATTTCCTGATGCCATGTTAACATTTGACCTATAAATAAAGACACCAAAACTGACAGGACGGAGATGCCTGCCTGGTGATCAGAAGGGATCTCGGCGCTCTCTCACTTTCTCTCTCTCTCCGACACCGTCCATCCTTCAGAGGCCCCTGGACCTGCCGGAGCTGGCCTCCGACAGAATTGGAGTTCTCTTTTTCTGAGATTCCTGTCTCAGATTTCTGCTGTTGTGGTCAGCTCTTGCTCTGTCATCTAACTGTTAGGTCACAATGATGGTGGGGTGTCTATTGGGGCTTCAGCCACCACGTACCACCAGGCCTTACACCTCTTGCACAGGCCAGTGCAACTTCTTCCAAGTTTCAATCCTTTTTAAGGTGCCCTGACTTTGTGCAGTTTGGTTTTTTTAATTTCATTCTGCATTAAGTTTCTTATCAAGAGTATGTGATTGTTCTTCTAATGGAAGTTTGTCTATTAGGACTCACTGCATTATATATAATATGTCAACCTCTGGCAATGCAAAATGTGTTACTTCATTTTCTTGATGAGTTGCCGTTGTGTTTTTGCCCTGAGTTAGGCTCATGTATACTCATTACAGCACCTCAGCAGAAAGATGCTAACCCCCTTTTCCTGAAAAACTGGTAATTACCATAAAACTTTCCATCCTGTTTGGAAATAGTTTTACAGTTAAACTCATTGTCTGTATGTTTATTGATAACTGTCAGTTTCATTTGTTCACCATTGTCGCCAATGTCGTACTATAAACTGTCTTTTCATTGAGGTCAACTTTTATAAAATAGTAAAAAATCAGTGTTTTTATTTTACATTGTTGTATGACAAGCAGTATGCAAAAAAGCCAGGAAAGTGGTTATAATACAAAAGAGTTAATTAGCTTGGTGTCACCTAATCAGGAGGAGGGAAAAATAAGTCTGCATTTGAAAAGAGGTGGCCCAAATTACTTCAATAAGAACTATAGGAAATCTATATTTATAGCCCTCTGGGGAGAAAGAAAGTTAATTTCATTCTTGAAAGCATTATAAGAAACACCTTTTGCAGCAATAAAGAGAAAATAATAGAATTAGAAGATATGCAATATAAAATTAAATTGCTTTCACATTTTGAATTGTCATCTATCTGAACCCTTTAAGTAACTATAATACTGATTTTATGTGATCTTATGCTTAAATCTAACAATCCACAGAAATCACCTCTTCTATGCACCAAAATATTAGGAATATAAAAATTCAAACTGTTCATACTTTGACTATAAACAACATAAATTAGGTAAAATGTTAATTATTGAACATTTTACAACTGATTGTCCAGCAGTTATCTATAATGAATCAGTGTCATGTCATCTAGGAAAGAATGCTTATTGAAAGTTCATTTCTGTATAATTAGGTAAAATGTTTGCTACCTCAAGAGGTCATCATATAGGTAAATTAAATTTTGTTAATATAAGTATAATATTATATTTGTGATCAACATTGATGTTCCCTTCTTTTTTGATTTAAATTCATTTTTATAGTGCAAAGATTCATATATAATTTACTAATTTTCTCCTGACTTAAAACAAATAACTACTGTCCTCAAGAGTGGAAACAAGTAAAGAATATCCTCATCAGTTGGGAATTCATAGGCACCAGATAACTTTAATTCGTATCCCAAAGCTATGCAAATAGCTAAAGCTGTTCAAGAATATACCAACAAATCCTTAAACTGGGTAATGCACCAAAAACAGCGTATTAGTCATGGTTGACAGTTCTGAAAGGGAAAAAGAACAGTTAAACTTATTATTTTAAAAGCAGCACTGCTGTTTCTACTGAAATGGACAGTTTATAACTCATAATTTGATCATTCATCCATTGTTATGTTATACAACTCTTCAAGTTGATAGTTGGGAACATGTTAACTCTACAACAAAAACAAAAATGCAGCTTCTTCCTTTTGATATAGTATTGCAGTTTTTAGAGAACATAGTCTATATTATATGGAAAGGTTTAATTCTGAAAAAAGTACACTTTTAAAAGATTATAACACTTCAGATTGACAATAGGATTACTCCTATGTGGCTGGTTATAAAACCACCACACTGATCTTCATGCTTTAGCTTATATGTTTTTATATCAAGATATTTGTATGATAGATTTTGAACCTTGCTTCTAGATATATGAATAAATATTTTTTAAAAAATTCCATGAGGTCATCAAACACAAATTTTCTTTCTTTTTACATTTGGTGTTTTTATTGAAGTATAATTGACATACAATATTAGTTTCAAGTATGCAACGTAGTAATTGATATTTGTATACATTGCAGAATGTTCACCACAATAAGTCTAGTTACCATCTGTTACCAGTTGTTACAATATTTTTTACTCTTTCCCATGCTATACATTGTGTCCCCATGATTTTTTACTTTATACCTGGAAGTTTGTACCTGTAGACCATCTTCACACATGTTGCCCAACTCCAACCTTGCCTCAGGCAACCACCAATCTGGTCTCTGTGTCTGAATCTGGATTTTGTTTTGTTTTGTTTGTTTTGATTTGTAGATTCCACATATTAGTGAAATTATATTGTATTTGGCTTTCTCTGCCTTATTTTACTTAACATGAGAACATCCATGCCTATCTATATTGTCCCAAATGGCAACATTTCACTCTTTTTTATGACCAAGTAGTATTCCACTGCATATACAGCATCTTTATACATTTATCAATGGGCATTTAGGTTATTTCCATATCTTTTCTATGTAAACAATGCTACAATAAACATATGAGTGCAGACGATACCATTTTGAATCAATGTTTTTGTTTTCTTCGAATGGGTACCCAGCAGAATTGCTGGATCATATGGTAGTTCTATTTTAATTTTTTTGAGAAATATCCATGCTGGCTGCACTTATTTGCATTCCCACCAAGTGTGCACAAATATTCCCTTCTCTTCACACTCTTACGAACACTTATTATTCTTGTCTTTTTGATAATAGCCATTCTGGCAGATTGTAAAGTGATATACCATTGTGGTTCTAATTTGCATTTCCCTGATGATTACTGATGTTGAGCACCTCTTCATATGCCTGATAGCCATCTGTGTGTTGTCTTTGGAAAATATATCAATTCAGACCCATTACCTGTTTTTTATTTTTGTTTATTTTCCCTTTACCTAATTTTTTTTTCTATTTCAAGTTTTTATTTAAATTCCAGTTAACATATAGTGTAATACTAGGTTCAGGTATAGAATTTAGAATTCAGTGATTCATCACTTACATACAACTGAAAGTGCCTTCCTTAATACCCATCGCCCATTTAACCCATCCCCCTGCCCACCTCCCTTTCAGCGACACTTAGTTTGTTCTCTATTGTCATACTTCTGATTGCAAGAAAAATTAAGGTTGAGATAAGAGATGATCGAGTATTCTATGGATTTTTTTTTTCTTATCAACTAGCTATTAAGTAATACAGAAACATAACTATGCTATTTTGTTGATGAAATCATTTGTAAATATTACTGAATTCAAATGCAAGCAAATCACGTTATTTTCTTTGATCAATAACAAACATTTCAAAGTTTAGTAGGCATAAATATATTCAGATATACCAAGTTCCTTATAGTATCTCAGCCAAAAGTGTAATAATGACATTTTAACTTATCACATATAATTTAATTTTTATCCAAAATCTTTTAATACTGTGTTAGTGCATTTCTATGAATCCCTACATTTCTAGCCATTTCTGATGAAGACCATTTTCATCAAGTAAAGGACATCAGGTTGTTTCTGTTGCCATCTATGGCAAGCAGTGGGCTGAATCTGATAAAAGTTAGTAGTCCTATTTCTGTGAGCTCCTTGCAGTTTGTTCTCAGTATTGGATACTTATAGTGCTGACATTTCGAAAGCACAGATGGTGCAGAGGAAGTCCTCAGACGTCACCAGAGGGCGGTTTTCAAATCTTTGTCACAGGTTTAGAGAGCTACAACTTGAAAGAGAGAAAACTTTTTCACTAAGCTTTCTATTTGAAGTTCAAAAGTAGTTATCTTCCAAAACATGTAAATCACAGTGATTCCACCTGAATTAGTATAATAGTAACACCTTATTTTTTCTGTGATTAGGGGAAAAATTAGATCTTTCCATCTTTACATCGTATTGTAGATATTTTCTATAAGAAAGTTTCTATTTCTTGCCATGGAAAATATATTTGTAACTCTGTATCATGAACTTTCTACTTCAATAATACTTTTTACTTATGGTGTTAATATATCTAGTGTATTTTAATTATTGGATTATGGATTTGTCTCAGAGTTCAGAGTTAAGACTTTTCAGTTCTTCTGTGTGTATGTGTGTGTGTGTGTATGTGTGTGTGTGTGTGTGTGTTTTGTTTTGTTTTTTTACAGATGACTGTGCCTAGTTTAGTATTAGGTAAATGGATGATGCAAAATATATGTTCACTTAATGCGTGAATGAATGGTTATTCAGTTATGAGACTAAAATTATTATATGTTAAAATGGAGGACAACATATTATTATAGGGGACAGATTAAACTAAGACTAAAACTAAAGAAATGTAGAAATGAGGAATAATGAAAGTGTTCTGTTTCTGTCACCATAATGTGGTGAGTACCTCATTTTAAAAAAAGAAATTATGCAAAATTAGTTTATAATTAAAGAAATATCGTGTATAGAAATAATATAAATGTATATCTTCTTACCACATAGTTTCATATTAAACAGGTATTTCTAATTTTTTTCAGAACTTAAACACGTTTTAAATGAATATCCATTTCCAAATCCAGACTTTAGTTAAAGGTATAGAAAATAGAAGTACAGCCCAATTATTCAGGTTCACAGCAGTATTTTTTCCCATATGTTTAAGGACAACTTTGCATACATCTGTATGATTTATGTGTACCTTTGAAAGATGTATAAGGTCTATACAATATTCCATAAAATAGTAATAAATTAGTAAACAGTTTCTAATTACAATTTCAGGAGAAAAACTTCTAAATTCTTAATATTAACTTTAAAAGTAATACATCGTTTATTTTGTATAACACTGTTAAAATCATAATGTATTGTAGTTTCCATTAATTTTTTATATACTGATAAATACTAGTCTTATAAACAAAAATAAATTTTTAGCTCCACTTTAATTTTTTGCTTTATTTAATAAAAGAGATCTTGTGAAAATGATAGATGTATAGCATCCACAATTTAAATCATATACTACAAGACATAAAATAATGTAATTATGTGAAATTCAACCTTTTAGAAATCATCATATTTTATATTTTGATGAGCTTTATTAAACTAAATGGATATATTTACAAAGTACAGTTATATATATTTTCATAGCTTAGATAACATTATGAATATTATTCTGTTTATATATATGTTTATATTTACATTTGCATAATCATTTAAAGAAATATCCAATCATAGTATTAACTGAGACAATAATTCATGTTATAATTTATGCTATCAGTGTCTCTTCTTGGATATTTAAGATGTATTGAAATTATGACTATTAAAAGATTTGGATACATTATTTTTGCATAAATATTTTTCACCTTGCAGCCATATCTGTATGGCCGAATTTTAGAGGTAGAATTGCTTGATCAAAGGTAAGGGTTGTTTCATATTTAATAATAATTAAGGCTAACATCCAAAAAGATTGCATAAAACAATGCTCAAACAACATTAATGAGATTCTACTAACTATTGATTTCCTTTCCAAAAGCAAAATATCTCATTTTACATAAAACATTACCTTGACCTTTAGTAAAGTTTTCCTTTTATCATAATTTTTGGATATCTTGTTATATATTTGTTGTCTACTTTAAAAACATATTTTCTACTTGTGTATTTTTGTGGTAGAAGAGATATATTTGTATGCCATGTGTTTTTGTATAGAACTTTCTAATATCTTAAAGATATATAAATTTTTGATCCTGGGCTTTAAAGATAAAGTCCTACTTACAAGCAATTGTAATTTTGCCTTTTCTTCCCTTTGTTTCAGTGTGTGTACTTCATTGATTCACTGTTAAACTGCACTGGGTAGGTCTCTGAGAATAATATTAAATACCAAACATTTATTTCTCATTTCTATAGCTCTTTTTATAAAAGTAGTCTGACATTTTAATTAATCAAATAAGGAAAATCCCATTTTTTTTCATTTACTTCTTTTTTTATATTTCAGGGCATAAATTATTAACATACTTGTAATGTTCTTTGCCCCAAAGCAATCTACTTCTCATCTAGATTTCAGAACTCTTGAGTCAGAAATCATTAAAGAAAAATTGGATGCTAGAATATACTATAGTCAATGGGTTAGCATTTTAAGATAACAACAGATTAGTGTACTATAAATAGTACAAACACAAATCTTGCAAGGAAAGGAGAGAACATCCTTGTCACTGGATTAACTTCTCATCACATTTGCTATTATTAGAGAATATTAAACATGATAGACTAATTTCTTCTTCACTTCCAGACTATATTTTTAAGAGCTATTCCATCTTTCATTAATATAACTTCTATGCTTGTAAATTAGGCATGTTAAAAAGTACTAATCTCCTATGTTTCAGATAAAATAGTAATGCATACACAAAATATGTGTAATGAGATGAAGTTTAGTAAAGACATTTTTACTAACAGTCATCAAAAAAATCTCTAGAAATCTTATAAATTCTCCCTTGGCTTAAGAAAGCTTAATAAACTCAGATTTAAAAGTAGTACAAGGACAAGCTAAGTAATTATCTTGTGAGATTTACTTCAATCCCAGGTAATGGTCTAGAAAATATAAGGCAATTGATCTTTTGGAAGTAGGAACTCATGAATTGAGTGAAAAGTTGTCAGCACATGTTTCTGATACACAGTTGCAAACCAATGTAAAAGATAAATTTTAAGGGAGTAATTGATAAGGTTGACAAGGACAATGTGCCTTGAGTAGAGGATCAAAGTTAAAGTCAAATGATACATGCTCTTTTGTTGCCTACTTTTTTCAACAAATGCATCATGAACATCATCAACATGACTTACTATGAGTGAAATTATGAAAAAGTTATTATAGTTACTGGAAATATACTATGTCCAGTAATTTTGGCTATATTATCTTTATTCTTTGGACATTTCTAACTATGTATATTTTCATTTTGTCCGCTTTCTGGATTCTAAACCACTGGTCAATTTATTTCACAATACTTTTAACAACACTTCATTTTACCACATAGTTTTACAAAATACCAAGTATTATGCCATTACAAGGCAAATAGATTCCTTCCTTCTAACCTTTTCCTTTCTCCCTTTCTCTCTCTCTTCTTTCTTTCCCTTTCTCTCTCATAATTTCTTAATTTCTTTCCTTATTTATTTCTCTCCCTCCCTCTTTTCCTCCCTTTCATTCTTTCTCTGTCGTATATATGCAGGACCTCAATCATAATTTGCTGCTTCCAGAGAAGTAGGTCGTGTTTCACTCCACCCTTTTAGATTACATCAAAATAACTCTTTGTAAAACAATCTAACAAAAAAAAACTGATTATAACTATTAATCAGTATAATCATCCTAATAATTCCTATTTAGAGAAAAACATGGGAAGATAGTGACACTGAATTACAAGTGAACTTTTTTATTTCCAAATTTTAATGGTTACATTATCATTTATTTTGATTCAAGCTTTCATTCTAATTATTAGTGTGTCATTAACTCACAGTTCCCTTTTTTTTTAATATTTTTTATTTATTTCTAGGAGAGAGAGAGACAGCGTGAGCAGGGGAGGGTCAGAGAGAGAGGGAGACACAGACTCCAAAACAGGCTCCAGGCTCTGAGCTGGCAGTCAGCACAGAGCCCGACGCGGGGCTCGAACCCACGAACCGCGAGATCATGACCTAACCGAAAGTCGGACGTTTAACTGACTAAGCCACCCAGGCGCCCCTCACAGTTCTCTAAATAGTTAGCTGTAAGCTTTTGGGTAAAGTTGATCTTAAATTCTCTAGAGAAGAATACCATCAATTGTGCGTCACATATTCATTAACTTAACAAAATTTAAAAAAAATCTTTTCTGTGAGCCGAGCACTGTTGTTTGGGGATATGGCAGATAGGAACATTGATGAAACCCTTGCCATTATGTAACTTTTATTCTAGTTGCCAGTCAATAAGCTAACAGCAACAACAACAACAGCAGCAGCAGCAGCAGCAACAACAAAACATAATATGATTTTAGGAGGTAACATGACAGGATAAGAAGATGAAGAATGATGGTGGTGGGACTATTTTTATGGAACTAGTACAGGAAGACTATGGCATTTGAACAGACAGTGAATGAGGTGAGAAATTAGTTGGAGAGCAATTCATTCCTGGCCTGGAGAACAGCAAGAACGAATTTACTGCTTTGCTAATTGATTTGTTATTAATGAAAATTAGCAAAGCTTAGGTGTTAATTTTCTTAAAGAGTGAGTTAGGAATGGGGCACCTGGGTGGCTCAGTCGATTAAGCCTCTGACTTCTGCTCAGGTTGTGATCTCACAGCTTGTAGGCCAGGATCTCACAGATTGTGGGTTCGAGCCCTTGTATCAAGCTCTGTGCTGACAGCTCGGACGTTACAGCCTGTTTCAGATTCTGTGTGTCCCTCTCTCTCTCTGCCCCTCCTATGCTAGTACTCTGCCTCTCTCCCTTTTTAAAAAATAAACATTTAAAAAAATTTAAACCATATGCGTACATAAATGTGAAAGCACACGTTTGTACAAAATTTACTGTTACATGAGAAGTAATGATCATCATATTTTATGGGATGTACTTTTTTGGTATTTCTAACCAGAAAATAACTACATTTGCCGTAATGTAATATCTCTGTTCTGTGTGTAATTCTGTGATATTTACATGTAAATGGGCTAACATTTGTTAATGTTTTAGGGTATGTCTCTTTTATCTAAACAGATTTTCAGGGGCTGGAAATCATGCTCTATTCCCTGCCTACGTACACAAAATCTGACTTCTATAAAGAATTCTTCTATATGTTAGTGGTACTGAAAGAATTCTTACTCCCTTATCAGATTTCCAGTGTCCCTGGATTTCATTTAAACCAGTGAGATCTTCTGTGAACACGGAGCTGTCATTGCACTGCAGTTGTCTTCACATTTGTGTAGTGTTCTCACGGGCCTGCAGTAGTTCCCATTTCAAGTCTGTGATTTCTTTGGAAATGCGTTTGTGGACCTCTGAGATGGAACAATAGATGCCTTCCTTGTTTCTTCCGATCTGCATCCTAATAGTAGAGTACGTTGCTTCTCTTACTAAGGAAGCCATTTTCCTCTTTGGAGTGAAAAGGGCAGCTGAGAAACTGTCTTCACGTATTCTATTTCAGGCATTGTATTTGAGTAGGGGAATCAAATCAAAGCTAACAGGATATTAATGTCTTTTCATTTTGATATTTGAGTGTTGATTTCCAATTCATATATAAAATCATGTGTTTGTCTTTTTGTCTGTGTTGAAACTGCACAAAGTGGGATTTATGTTATTCAGGAAACTTCCAGATGGTGAGTTAAAGGAATGTGCAATTTATTATGACTCCTCACTACTGCACCCTGAACTTGAGTAAGTCCTGAATTATCAAAGAAACCCCATCCGTATTTCTGTGGGTATGAAATAAATGTTAGTATTCTAACCAATCCCATCTACAAATGACAAGCATATCTCACTGGTAGAGTAAATAAAATTTGTTACAAAGCCATAAATACTCTTGGTTAGGATTTTGTATTAAAGAATGCACGATATAAATATTTTCTCAAGTTATCTAAATATAAACACTGAATTTTCCTGGATTTTGAGGTATTTTTTCAGGACACAATTAGTCAGGGTTTGAAACTTCTGTGATTGAATAATATTATTTATGGTGGTCTCCTGAAATGAAAGAAAAACAAGTTTAATAAATTGATCATATTTTGTGACAACAATCAAATAACAATTTAAATTATTTCCTAGCATTTCACGTATGCACAGAATGAATGGTTTAAAGATTACCATGTAGGAGAGAATTTTGTAATACTTGTTTAAATTAAGTATATTTATTATTTGTACAGGGTTTTATATTTTTAGAAGGGAAAAGTTATTTTATCAGAGCACATGTATGATTCTCCATTTATTTTGTGATACAGGTTAATAAATTAACCTTCCTTTCAGATCTGGATGTGGATGTTTAGGCAACTTAAATGTTAGTGTGACTTGCCTACTTGTTTTATGTCCTATTATTAATGGGGTCTTGTAAATCTATAGGCTTTATTTTCTAATATGGGTCTAGGATATGCTGTTTCCACATACTGTAATTCTAACCGTGTGGACTTACCATGGCAAATCCTTTTAACATTCCCTAACAATATCATAAGTAGTGGAGCATAACAAAAAAATCGCTGCTAGGGAAATGCTAACTTTCTGGCATGAGTATATAGGAAGGATTTTCTTTTCTATGACTTTTTCCACCATTTGTAAGTATGGTTATCATGGTTCAATTCATTTGAATGATGACAGACTTAAAATCCACTGAAACATTTTTCTCCTGAAAAAAAAACTCAAATAAACTTTTCTCTTTCCAATCCATTTTGCCCATAGAATGCTGGTCTTTCAGAATTTTTTTGCACCAAAAGCTATACCTCATGTGATGCCCAAATAGTATTTGTTCAGTTCATGTTGACTGTGAATTAAATTCAATATTAGAGTACTAAATACTATCATAATTATAAGGATTTGGCTTATAGAGGAATTAGGGAAGTATAAGAAAAAACACCTTTGTCTCAAGATAAGTATTTCTAACAGCAATGTTTTCTAATGGGATATGAACTGTGTGATAATCCTATAATACAAGTGTTATGCTGTGAAGTAGAAATCTGTGCTGCTGAAGCAGTACATTGCCATATATTTGAATCTAATGAAGCCACAGTTTGTTCAAATATATGAGTATTTAAGACATAGCCTATATAATCAATAGCTTTAGTGATTTCAAATCATCATTGTGTATTCTCCTTTGGCTCTGATATATTGTATTAACATTATAAATTCAAATAATCTCAGATATGGATATCAGTTTACCGGATAACATTCTAAATAAATTTAAGTAAATTTCAAAATGATAAATATTATCTATTTGGATATTGATTATTATTAGGTAATTATAAGATATTAAATTATGTGTATCTAACTTCAATAACTCTATTGCTTAAACACTAAGAAAGCAATCAACAGAACATTAATTCTCTTTATGTTAAATAGCCAAAATTAAAAAATTTGTATATTCATTCAATTTCCATCATGCTCAAGTGTAAACTAAGCTGACATTACAAAGTGTTTTAATTTCTTTAGAATAACATTTTCAATAAAATTCTAAAATTATTAAAAAATATTCATGAGGGATTATATTTCTAATATTGGAAAGCTGAGTTGCTTAGGTCAAAGCAAAAATAATATGCTGTATTAAATATAAAATAGGAGTGTGCTTGGGTGCTCAAGGTTAAGCGTCTGATTCTTGGTTTTGGCTCAAGTTACGATCTCATGGTTCATGAATTGGAGCCCCACAGACATGCATGTACAGTGAGGAGCCTGATTGGAATTCTCTCTCTCTCTCTCTCTCTCTCTGCCCCTCACTCTTTATCTCTCTCTCAAGTAAACATTTACAAATACATAAATTAGCAGATATTTGAGATCTTTTGTGTTTTGAAAAAGAAAGTAAGAAACCCTGTTTTTTGTTTTGTTTTGTTTTGTTTTTAATAAAACCTATAGTAAGATAAGGGGGAAAAAACTGTTCATTAAAGATACATTTACTCCTATGGGGCACCTGGATGATTCAGTCAGTTAATCATCTGACTGCTGATTTCTGTTCAGGTCATGATCTCATGGTTCATGGGTTCCAGCCCTGTGTCAAGCTCTGCACTGACAGTGTAGAACCTGCTTGGGATTCTCTCTCTCCCTTTCCCTTTGTCTCTTCCCTGCTTGTGTACTTTCTCTCTCTCTCTCTCTCTCAAGATAAATAAAAGAGAAAAGAGATACATTTGCCCTTGTGACATTTACCCATACTTCAACCATCTATATTTGGTTTCCTGGTTAAAGCAGACCAAATTACAGTCCAGAATTTTGTCACTTTCCCTTACCCTGAAGTAAAGAGCTAACCTTCAGGTAAAAGTGAACAAGTGTTGAGAAATGCAGGGAGAGTTACCTTGGCAGAAAGTGGAAAAGAAGAGAACAATAAAAATAAAAAGAAATCATCTTGGGGAGTTTCTGATCACAGACTTGACCTTGTCTTGTATGAGTATGCTCAGCCTAGGTAAGTGAGGAACTTCCACATTTTCAATTTGGTTTGAGACTTTCTCAAACAAAGGAAAAAGAGAAGGAAGGGACAACTCTCTTTGACTTCAGAGAACACTAATTATCGTTTAAAGACAATGGCCACTAAACTATGAAATATTACAAAGCATACAAGGAAATAAATGCTGAACCTGAGTGAGAATCAACAAAAACTATATACCAGCTGTGCATAGTCTACAGGTAATAGATTTATATGACGTGGTGGTTAAAATAACTCATTCTCAACCTGTTTAAAGAAATATATTTTTAAAAAATTGGAAGCTCTAAAAAGTGACATAGTGGATTTTCAAAAACAACCAAACAGACAAGTATAAACTTCCAGCCTAGTTGAAGTAACTGGTATAAGACTTTTCATTTTCAATTTTATTTATTTAAGCATTTTAATTGATTTCATCATGGTAAGTGTACTCTTTAACCCTCATCCCCCGTTACCCCATCAGTCCCTTCTACCTCCCCTCTGGTAACCATCATTTTGTTTGCTATGGTTAAAACTCTGTTTCTTGGTTTGTCTCTCTCTCTCTCTCTCTCTACTTTCTCATTTGTTTTGTTTCTTAGATTCCACATATGAGTGGAATCATATGGTATTTGTCTTTCCCTGACTGACTTATTTCACTGAGCATAATACTCTCCAGCAATATTTGCTTTTGCAAATGGCAAGATTTCACTCTTTATTATGGCTGAATAAAGAAGAAACATACATCTTTATCCATTCATCTATTGATGGACACTTGAGCTGCTTCCATAGTTTGGCTATTGTAAATTATGCTGCAAGTAAGCAATAAATATAGGGATGAACATATCACTTTGAGTTAGTGTTTTTTTGTATTTTTAGGTAAATGCCCAGTAATGTGATTATTGGATGATAGGGAAGCTCTGTTTTTAATCTTTTCTGTTTCCCCTGGGGGCTGCACCAGCTTGCATTCATTTCATTTTTAAATAAGAAGGAAACTGAAAATATTAAAAATACTCAAGAAAATAGCACAGGACTGTGCTCTGGAAATTGTTGAGCATGTATAGCAGGATATCTTTACAAACGCTTCACCTTAAAAGGCAAGTTCAAAGTGAAGCCTGATTCTCTAATAATTGCCCAAACCAAATTCAGGTTAAAACATGAATCCAATGGGAAGAAAGCCATATATTTCATCTTAGTTGCATATATACAAAGTCATATAAAAGTACAAAGATATTCTTTTACAGTTGTTTCTTGACTTACATGGATTTTTATTTGAAAGAATGCTCATCCTTAACAAAACAAATACAGGGTGTGGCAGTCCCATTAGTAGAACAGGGGTTATTTCATTAGTAAAAAGTTGAACTAAAAAAAAAGGAAATACTTTTACTAGCCCCTCTCTTTTACTGATTTATTTTAAAATTAACATTCTCTAGGACACTATGGGTTTAGAATTCATAATCCCTTCTCAGTTCTCAATCAGACCTCTTACTAAATGCAAATCATTGGACAATTCCATGTCCAATGATTTGGATTAGGTCCAAAAACCTAATCCAAAAACATAAGTGATGCAGATACTGGCAGCCGAGCACACAGTATTACTTATTTAAAGTTACTTGATTAATCCCTCCCACCTTCTTTTCCTATTTGATATATATTTGAAGGAAAAAAATAATAGTAGCAAAAATGAAAGTAGACACAAATGTTAAATAGGCTAGCAGAAATCAGCTATCCGTGACTAAGAGACATGTAGGTTTAACAAGAAAGACATAGAAAATTTTTAGTGAAAGACCAGAGAAATCTGTTACAATACTAGTGACATTTAAGGTGAGGTTTTTGGGTGTTTGGGTTGGGGGAGAGGTAGAAGTGTCAGCAGTAATTCTTGTGCTTTGTTACAGTTAAGCCAGCCATGTATCTTCTCTCTCAGTAGTATTTAGAGAAAGGAGGAGGTACAGAAAGAGTTCATATTTACAGACCATTCCTACTTGTTCCTGTATCTATTCCATTCCATCTGTGAACTAATTTCTTCAGGTGGTTTACAGCAGCATGTGGGTGGAAAATACTTTTGATGACTTGTTTAACTGGTTTAAAATAGAGGTTATTCGGGGCGCCTGGGTGGCTTAGTCGGTTAAGCATCCGACTTTCGCTTAGGTCATGATCTCACGGTTCATGGGTTCGAGCCTTGCATCAGGCTCTGTGCTGACTGCCAGCTCAGGGCCTGGAGCCTGTTTCAGTCTGTGTCTCCCTCTCTCTCTGACCCTCCCCTGCTCACGCTGTCTCTCTCTCTCTCCTAGAAATAAATAAAACATTAAAAAAATTTAAAAAATAAAATAAAATAGGGGTTATCTCCTGAGCACACCAAGACTGCACGCTGTGTCTGGCTTCTACTACATGCATCCGTAAGGCGCAAAGCCTTTCCTTGCTATTTTTCTAGTTTATTTAAATATCTACAAAATCAGTTCAAAAGCAAAGGTTATTATCAGTTGTATAGATGACAAAATCAGCTTTTTATTATCTGATAATATATACTCTTATGTAAGTAAATATGGCTGGGACATAAGGTATTATCATGCTACTATTTTACACCAAAAATAATTCTTTTGACATTGTGAAGTAGCTTTTTTTAACAGACTGAATAAAGTAAAAATGATTTTTATTATGTGAGTGTCATCTTCAGGACACTATTGTAATTTTTCAATTTTATATACTATTAGTCTTGTATAGAAGGATATGTTATAACATAAACCCCTTTGACTGAAATCTAATTCAAGTTTACATTCAGTACTTATCTCAGATACATAGCACTGTAGAGTATGTGACAACTTTCCTTATTTAAACAAGATTCTGTCAAATGTCAGCACACGGAGTACAGATGTGAATTTATCTGAAGGCAGTAGGTGCCATCCTCTGCTTCAGTGTGTGGTCTTTTTTTTTTTTTTTCCTTTGTTCCTTTCTTTAGATAGCTTCCTAGTTTTGTGGGGTGCCTGGGTGGCTCAGCTGGTTAAATATTTGGCTCTTGATCTCGGCTCAGGTCATGATCTCACAGTTTGTGAGTTCAAGCCCTGCACTGGGTTCTGTTCTGGCAGTCCAGAGCCTGCTTGGGATTCTCTCTTTCTCTCTGGCCCTCCTCCACTGTCTGTGTATCTCAAAACAAATAAATAAATGTTATATAGCTTCATAGTTTTGCAATTATTAGTCATAGAATTGAGGAAAGAAAATAGGCTCATAGATCTGGTCTCAAAGCTTTGTATGCGGTTGAACATGACATTTCTCCGTTTTATAATTTTTTAACCTTGTTCTGGTATCTAATAAATATACAGGAAATTACAAGTATAATCAATTAATGTTCAGTTCACTGACTTTACACAAAGTGAATACCCCAGTGTAGTCAGCACCCAGATCAATACACAGAAGACTGCTAGTATCAGTGTGACCTCCACTGCTCCATCGAGGATGTCAGTACTAACTTGTAACATCATGGAATAGGTTTGGCTGTTTTCATATTCTATGTAGAGGAAATCATGTATTATTAATATTTTTATTTGGCTTCTTTATTTTATAAAGACTAAAAAAAATTTAATGTTACTTATTTTGAGAGAGAGAGTGGGGGAGGGGCAGAGAGAGAATCCCGAGCAGACATGGTGCTGTCAGCACAGCGCCTTCAGCACGGAGCTTAGCCCAGGGCTCAACCCAGAGCTCACCTCAGCGCTCCACCTCACAGACTGTGAGATCATGACCTGAGCTGAAATCAAGAGATGGACACTTAACTGACTGAGCCACCCAGGCACCCCATGTATCTGGCTTCTTTCCACTCAACATTATATTTAAGAGCTTTATCCATATTGGTGTATGTCATTTAATCTGTTCATTGATATGTTGTGTGAATGATACCTTGTGTGAATATGTCACAGTTTATCCGTTTTAATGAGAAATGTATTTGGGTATTTTCCAGTTTTGACTTTTTTGTTAGAACTGCTATGAGATTTTTGGTATGCACTTCTATTAAATATGTAAATACTCTCCTGTAGTTTTCTGTTAAGGACAGGAGTTACTGGGTTAAAGAGAACATATATATCCATTGTTAGTATTTACTACCAAACAATCTCCCAAGGTGACTGTACAATATATAGGTAAGTCCCACTACTGACAAACGCTTGACATTTTCCTTTAACTTCCCCTTCTGGCCCTTCATTGTTTCCCAAATTCTTCTTTGATGGTTTTTTTTTTTTTTTCCTTCTCATTCTACATGTGCTCAAATTGACAGATTGAACTCTATATAAATTCTAAATCATAAATATACATTTGGAGCCCAGAGCACTCTTAAAAGTCCAGGATTTATACTCACATGCCTCCTGAGTCATTCAACTTTTGTGAAATTTCTCAGAATTATAATAAAACATATCTCCCTAGATTTGCCCTTGATTTTCTTATATTATTTGTTGGCTAATATTAAAACCTGATTTTTAGGTTTTAGGTTTATTTATTTACATCTTCAAAAGAAAACATATGTAGAGAAGCCCTTTTATTTTCACTCTTAATTATTTAAAACTATAGCTTTTTTGTCAACATTACTGTCTTTGTCATTCAAGGTTTATTATCTCTCATCTGATTACTCTCACTGCATGTCTATTTTTTATTTCCCTTTAAACTCAAGGCACTTACTCCCCCAAATTCCAGCTTGATTTTTAGACTTGTCTTTAAATTTTTTTTAAATGTTTATTCATTTTTGAGAGAGAGAGAGAGAGAGCGAGCATGGACAGGGGAGGGTCAGAGAGAGAGAGGAAGACACAGACTCTGAAACAGGCTCCAGGCTCTGAGCTGGCAGCACAGAGCCTGAATTGGGGCTCAAACCCACAAACTGTGAGCCCGTGACCTAAGCAAAAGTCAGACACTTAACCAGCTGAGCCACTCAAGCAGCCCTAGCCTTGTCTTTTAAAATATAGTTTGCTCATTTATATCACTACCATGGTTTTGTCTTTTTTACAGTTTTCCTTCTTACATTAAAATTGTTTTAAATGATTAGTTCCTTAGCCTGGCAAGCGAAGTATATTGTGCTCAGGCTGAAGATTTGCAGGCCTATCTCCTTGGAGAAAGCACTGACTTGGAGAAAGAACAGTGATGTTTCCAGACATACTATAATTAAAACTTATTTGATAAATGATCAGGACATCAATGTGCATGAATTTGTTCTACTTCATGAAAGATTCTTATGTCTACCTACCTCAGAACATAGGTTCGTGGGGCTTATATTAAATAAGGTATCATATGAAAGCCCTACATAATCTGATTTGTAATACTCCTTTAAAATAAGCAGCTTGCTCCTCACATGTCTTCGCGAATGTTCCTATCTCATTTGCCACGTCAGGATACTTCAGAACAATGAGTGGATGATGCCTTAAATCTCTCCGTGTCTTTGTTCATGTTATCCTGTATTTCTCATATATAATTCTTGATTGGGAGGGAAATGAAGGAGGCTGGCAACTTCATATTCTTTGATCAAAGAACAATTCAATGTCATTTCTTTTGAGTTTATTATAATTTGTTGTTGGTAAAGAAGTTTTTATTGAAGAATAGTTGACATACAATATTATATTAAGTTTTGGTGTGCAACCTAGTGACTGGACATTTATATATGTTACAAAATTATCAGCACAATGACACAGTTACCATCTGTCACCATACAAAGTTATTACAATATTATTGACTATATTCCCTATCCTGTACTTTACATCCCTGTTATTTATTTATTTACAGCCACTGTCTTTGTTCCATGCATTTTTGCTCATATTCCATGTTCTACATAACTAGCAGCTTCTGATTCACAACTATGTCCAAAAAAAAAAAGTAATAATTACACTAGCCTATTAGTTCATCATATGCAGAAAAATGAATTTATTTAACTCTAGGACAGAAGTACTACCAATATATCTGCATCTTATGGGTTCAGTATATATGTAATTAAAAATTGGCAATATTTTACTGATTCACTGACCTAATGAATAAATGAATGGGTGGGTTATTGAAAATTATATTAATTGAGAGATTAGAAAAAATGATTTGAAAAATATGTTAATTACATCAGAGGTCCTGGGTGGCTCAGTTGGTTGAGCACCTGACTCTTGGCTTCGGCTCAGATCATGATCCCAGGGTCATGGGATTAAACCCCACATCAGGCTCTGCACTGAGCATGGAGCTTACTCAAGCTTCTTTCTCTGTCCCCTTCCCTGTACCCCTATTCCCAGTTTTCTCTCTATTTCTCTCTGTCTAATGTAAAAAAATATATATCACATAATCATATTTAATGTTAAAATGTTATCATTTACCTATAGAGCTTAATGTTTTCTTCCTAAATCCATAATAACTTGCATTGGTTTTATGTTCACTTAGGATAACCATTCCAGCCTTAAATATTTGAATTGTGATTGAAAGTTTATTTAATTTGGTGGACTGATTCATGGGACAAGAATTTATTGAGCATTAATATATTCAGTGTGGTATCAAGTAATAATGGGCAAATTATTTAGTTTAATAATAGCATCCCATATATTTTTCTAGTTACTATAATAACTGGTTCCTGAATTTTTAAATTATAAAATATTTTATTTATTGGAATATATTTCTGATTTAATATTGAAGGTGATATGAAAGTCATAAATGCTATGTTGAAGTTTATAAAAGCTAAATTTTTGCAAGAAGTATGGAATGTATATATCTAAAAGTATTTTAAGGCCTTCTACTTAATATCACTGTTATTTTTACTTAAGACCTGACCAAAAATAGGTTCAATCATTTGCAAATATTTCCACATTTGATCTTTAGAAGTTTCACATATCCTGACATAAACAGACTTGAGCAGAGAATATTGCTTACTTTTAAAATATTCATAAAGCATGAAACATTTCTTGTGAACTCTGGATATAGGAGTTTTTAAAAAAGAATACCTGCCAGCAGAATTGCAGTGTGTTTCAAACATCTAGTTTTTTATGACACAACTACTGTCACGACGAGCCAAAGGGATTTACAGATCAGAGATCTGAGTCTGACACTTCAGTTAAAGCGTCTGTTCATAATGTTATTTTAGATCACATTTGGGGCTTGATAATCCTCCAGAACATCAAGTTTCTATATGCTTTGTGTTCATCAGAATTCAATTGAAAAATAAAACTTTTTAATGGAAAAAAATAGTAATGGGAAAAATGGCAGTAATTCACTTTGAATCATTTGGAGAATGTAAGTGTTTTATTTGGGTTAATTTTCAGCAAGCATCAGTTTGAACAAACATAATTTGCTACCATTGCATACACTTACAGTTATCATTTTATATCAGTCACTTTTATTTATCTTTTGTATATCTTCTGTTTTATTTTTTAATAAATGATATTCCATGTGAAGTAAGCCTTTTTTCTAGACTTATGTGAAATTGCATCCTTTGAAATTGTCTTCAGAATTATCAGCAACACCCTCTTTGTTGCTATTATAGGAATTATGCATGTTTGACCATTAATGTCAAGTTTGGCCTCTCCACTGCAAAAATAACTCCTTAAAGTCTTTCATTTATACAAAAAAAGATCTTCTGAAAAGATAGTCCTAATGTATTTTGACAAGACTATTATGATTGCAAGGAGCAAGTACTGTCTTCAAAGTAGTTAAAGAAGATTTTGAGAGTTGTTTTATAAAGTTAATTATTTGTCTTGTGTACTTTGTGGATTTGGTAAACATACCAACTTCCATAAATTTTTTTGATGTTTATTTGAGAAAGAGAGAGAGAGAATGTGTGTGCATGGAGGGGGTGGGTGGGCAGAAAGAGATAGAAACACAGAATCTGAAGCAGTCTCCTGGCTCTGAGCTGTCAGCACAGAACTCAATGCAGGGCTCAAATCCCTAAGCAGTGAGATCATGACCTGACCCAAAGTCAGATGCTTAACCAACTGAGCCACCCAGGCACCCCAAAGATATCAACTTCTAAAACAAAACAAATAAAAATCTGTAAGTATATCAGAAAAGCCAAATAAATAACCAAAGCAGAAGCTGTACACAAATTAACATTAGGTTTTACTAAAGACACAGCATGGAGCATGGGGTAAGGGATACACTCTAGCATTATTATCAGGAAATTCTGTATTCATTGAAACTGGTCTCGGGGCGCCTGGGTGGCTTAGTCGGTTAAGCGTCCGACTTTCGCTTAGGTCATGATCTTGCGGTTCGTGGATTCGAGCCCCACATCGGGCTCTGTGCTGACTGCCAGCTCAGAGCCTGGACCCTGTTTCAGTCTGTGATTCCCTCTCTCTCTGACCCTCCCCTGCTCACGCTGTCTCTCTCTCCTAGAAATAAATAAAACATTAAAAAAAAGAAAGAAAATAAACTGGTCTTATAATTAGATATACAATGAGAAGATATATGACAATTAGCATAATTGCTATTATAGAAGAATAAAAATATTTTGGCAGCATAGAGTTACTCGAAGACCATATTTGAAAAAGGTAAAAAAACCTGAGTTTTACCAGGGAGGAAAATTGTTATTAAGAATAGAGGTGCCAAAAAAATTAAATATGCTCTTTGGAATGAGGGAAAAGGATTGACTTCTTGTAAAACCTGTTGTTATTTTCAAAATTAAAGGACCAATGTAACTAATAGCTGATCTTACACATATTTCCCATTTAAGAAGTACATATTTTTGATAATAAAAACTTGTTTTCTCAAAGGTTTCCAGTAAGAAAATATGAGGATTTACTGAAATTAACCCCTCACATTTCCCCAGTGATAAGTTTTATTATTCTGCCATCCTATTAAAATTTACTTGCCAGTGAAAATATTAATGGCACGTTACTTCAGTTTATCATTTGTTCATTTTGTTAAATATTCTAAAATTGATACTCCCAATATTATGCAAGTTGTATTATATCATTTATAATCATTATTGCTTATTTTATCAATTATTAATAAAGATAACTAATATTTCATAAATTGTATTATAAAATATTTTCAGGTATAAAAAATATTTTCAGATATTTGTGAGAGTCATGACACCCCTGAATAGATATTTTCCTAGTCTGACTTATTTTTCTTTTTTTAATAGTTGTTTCTTTGCAAGAATGAGTGCATTCCACTTTATTTAGAAAACTCTGGCTCATGGGGAGCCTGGGTGGCTCAGTTGGTTTAGTGACCAGCTCTTGATTTTGGCTGAGGTCATGACCTCATTGTTGGGGAATCGAGCCCCATATTGGGGTCTGCGCTGAGCATGGAGCTTTCTTGAGTCAGTCTCTCTCTCTCTCTCTCTCTCTCTCTCCCCCTTTCTCTCCCTCTCTCTCCCTCTTCCTCCTCCCCCTCCTCCTCCTCCTTCTCTCCCGTTCCCTCTACCCCTCCCTGCTCATGCTGAATCACTCAAAATAAATGCTCTCTCTCTCAAAATAAATTATTAAAAAATAGACAATGCTAGATCATTGATTGTTTGGGCTATTCGTTGGTGTATTAAAAACTACATTAGAAGTTTGTGGTTTTAAGCAACAATTTAATTTTGCTTAACATTTTATGAGTCAGAAATTCAAGAAGGACTTTGTTCACTTGACACATTTGTTCTGTGCGACATCAAATGGGGAGGCTGACTGAGGCCAGAGGATTGCTTGAATCTGGCACACTCACAAGGCTGACAACTTGTATTAAGAGCTCAGCTTAGAAATTCAAGGACCTCTCCCCTGAAATGTATAAACTTTCTCAGAGAACGGAATCTGGGTTTCAACACACCTAATAACAGGTATTAGGTTTCCATCCTCTTAAGTTATGAGTTAGAAGTTGGCAATGTTGTAACATTTTCCATGTTCTATTGGTCAAAGCATTCTTAGGACCCACTCAGATTCAAACAGAAGAGGCCCAGATCTTACAACGAATGGAAAGAATGTTAGGTACTTCCCAGTTTCACAGAGATCATACATGGATGAGAACGAACTTAAGTCTCCTATCAGCCTGATTTCAAACAAAAAGTTGTCGCCAGATATAAAAATATTTGAATGATCAGCAGAAATGTATTGAACATGTCTACCTTGCAACATTCGACTCTTTAAATTGGATAACTGACATCAATCCCTGACAGTGCCCTTGATGAAGCTTTTCCTTTTTTCCCCCTTTTGGTGAACCTTAGAGCACTTTTAAGATACATTAAAGCAGAGAGATCTAGACGTAAAAGACATAAAAGAAGAATCAATGCCTGTGAAGAGAAACTGAGAATGCTAAAGAAGAAATATCTTCCTCTCTTTTTTATTGCTTAGAATGTTAACACATTTCTGAGACAGGACAAGACTTTTAACCCAAGACCTGAGCATAGAGGTTAGTATTTAGGTCATGCCTTCTGACCCAGATATAATAAATATGTATTGTGCTACTCCACTAGATCTGTGATAATTCATTACAAAACAGTATAAAATGAATATAGTGCTATATTTCAAAGAACAGTAACTCTTATTTTCAATTTCAGTCAGTATATGTTTTCTTTACTGTTCATGTTCAATGTCCTGTTTAAGAAATTATTGGCTATTGCAAGATCTTGAAGACTTGTTCCTATTCTACATTCTAGATGATGTATTATTTTACCTTCTGCATATAATCTGTTTAGAATTGGTTTGATATATGGTAGATGGTAGATTTCATAGTTTATTGTTTTTCATATAACTATTTAGTTGATCCAATACCAGGTCTTTAAAAGGCTGTGCATTTTGCACTGCTCTGTAAGCCTTCTTTTTAAATGTATGAAAGTACATTTAAATATGGATCTCTTTAAAATCCCGAATCTATTCCTGTTTACATGTATCTTATAATATTAATATAATAAATTTATATTATAAATTAATATATAGCAAACTCCTTCAAATTTGTTTTGCTTATTTCTCTGCTTTTCATGTCCATATTCATTTTAATATTTTGTCATTTTCTATACTCATATACACATAATTTGTATGCAGTTTGCATTCATGTGAATATACGCACACATATATTGATTGCAGTTTGGCTGTTAACACATCTGGATGTTTGAAACTTCTAAGCTCATTCAGGTCGGGGCACCTGGGTGGCTCAATCAGTTGACCATCTGACTTCGGCTCAGGTCATGATCTCATGGTTCATGGGTTCAAGCCCCGCATCGGGCTCTGTGCTGACAGCTTAGAGCCTGGAGCCTGTCTTTGGATTCTGTGTCTCCCTCTTTCTCTGACCCTCTCCTGCTCGCTCGCTCTCTCTCGCTCTCAAAAATAAATTTTAAAAAACATTAAAAAATAATTAAAAAATAAACTCATTCAGGTCATTGTCAAAATATCTTCCTTAGGGATTTCAACTGCATGGCAGGACTCTGGTTCTTTGTTGGCTGCATAACAGAAAGATAGTGATCTTAAGAATGTAGTGTGAAAAACACTGGCTGGAACAAAGACATCACCAAAAGGAAAATACAGCATAATTTAGATACATGAAAGTTGCTCAATGTATCAGTTATGAAGGAAGTGAATTTATAATAACATTGAAAATCCAGTATACAAAACTAGAATGGCTATTTAAAAAAAGATAGCAAAGATATAAATTAATTAGAATGTTCAAACTCTAACAGGAGTAAAATTTATATAACTACTTTTAGTCTGCATAACTTATCATAAAAGCCTCCACTTGAGTGTATATACCCAAATAATTTGTATGTAAATTCCTTACAAATCATATGTTGATGTACTTTAATCAAATTATGGTCCCAGATGACTAGAAACTAGTCAAATATTCCTCAAAAGTAATTTGAAGAATCATGTTGAATTACATTTATAAAATATAATTTCAAATAATGTTGAAAATAAGTGGAATGTTGTTATATGCAATAGTATAATTTTGACTCACACATGCCAGAAGTAAAAAAAAAAAGAGACATTAGATTAATTTTTTCATATAAGTTTCAGAAGTATGAAAATGAATCCACAGAAGTACAATTAAACACTATAATTACTTTAAAGAAGGAGGTTAGGCTTTTGTAGTATTGGTATTATTTTTCTTAATTTTTGTGGTGGTCATATAGTTGTATTAACTTTTTTATAATTCACTGAGATAATCACATAAGATTTGCAAATTCTTTATGTTTCTTGTACTTCAGCAAAATATTTTTAAAGTAAAATATAATTTTACGATATCTTATAATTTAAGATATGCTCTTCAAGTTACTAAATATTGTCTCAGTTTATATTGCTATTTTTTAAACTTCCAGGGATCTAATGATTTAATTGTTGATATTTTAAATATGTTAATTAAAGCAGTATGTTTTATTTATAGAGTTAGCATTTATATTATTTCGGATAAATAGACCCATGATGTAATTTACAAAATATATTGATATCTTTTCAAAAACACCTTAATCTATCCCACTATATTAAAAGCTATCCAGGGGCACCTGGGTGATTCAGTTGGTTGAGCGTCTGACTTCAGCTCAGGTCATGATCTCACAGTTCATGGGTTCGAGCCCCATGCTGGGTTCTGTGCTTACCTCTCAGAGCCTGGAGCCTGCTTCAGATTCTGTGTCCTCCTCTCTGTCTGCTCTATCCCTGTTCATGCTCTGTCTCTCTCTGTCTCAAAAATAAATAAAACATTAAAAATATATTTTTTTAAAAGCTCTCCATATTATTTTTCCAGGAAGCCAGAGACATTACTTTACACATGCTCCTACACTTTGGAAATAGAATTGTTCTCTGAAACCAGACTAACACTTTACTAGTGATCATAATCATTCTACAAATTCCTTAGCAGTAAACATCGTTGATTATATATTCTTTGCATCCTGGTTTTCTAGGCTTGTGGTAGATTTCTGATATTCACAAGAAAGAATGTTCTTAAAATAATAATCTTAAAGTAATTTTCTCTGTTCTTAAATCTACCACATAAAATTAGTAACTAATATATGATAGAAAGGACTTTACATTATTAACTCAGTCATATAATGACTAGATGAAGATATCTTTTTTTCATCTGGCTAGTTTCTTTGAATCCAAATCTTAAGTGAAATTCTAAGTTCTCTAATTGCTTTTGCCAGCATTAGATGAGGTAAAGAAGATTGAAAGTGTTTAGGGCTTGGCTTGGAAAGCAAATACGTAGAATAATATTTATTTGCTAACATTGTTTGACAGAGTAATAAAGAGAACATGGTAAAATTATTAGTTGATCCATAAGAAGGTAAGGTAAGCAGAATAGTGTAGTGCACCTCACTTCCCCTCTGCCACCAAAAGAGGTTCATGCCCTAATTCCTAGAACGTAAGATAATGTTATCTTACCTGGCCAAAGGACAGTGCAGATGTGAATAGGCATATCTTATGGATTTAAGGTGAAGAGATTATCATTGATTATCTGGGATTATCTAGGATTATCTGCGATTATCTGGGAGGAAGCGATCAATATCATCATATGGAGAATCATTCCTTGGCCCTTGTCTAGAGACAGTTATAATGATAGGAAACTGGTCAGAGAAGTTGTAGCATGATAAGGATTTGTCACCATGTTGATTCTGAAACTTAAGTGTTTTGTAAATGGAATGGAGATATTTGTAGGGCTGAAAGGTAGGCTCCAGTAGATAGCCAGAAATGAAACAAAGACCTCATCTCTGCAGTCACTTAGAACTGAATTCTGTCAACACATGAATGGTCTTGGAATTTGCCTTTCTTCTAGAGACTCTAGAAGATATCAGTGCTGGTTACCCTTTGATGTTAGCCTGTTGAGATCCATGTGAGACTTCTGACCTCCAGAACTGTAAGATAATAATTTGTGTTGCTATATGGTGCTGTATTTGGGGCAGTTTCTTTTTTTTTTTTAAGGCAACTTAAATACTTAAGTATATATTTTTAATTTTTTTTTTTATTTTGAGAGAGAGAGAGAGCACATACAAGCAGGGGAGAGGCAGAGAGAGAGGGTAAGGGAGAATCCCAAGCAGCCTGCACACTGTCAACACAGAGCTCGATGTTAGGCTTGAACTCATGAATTGCAAGATCTTGACCTGAGTCAAAATCAGGATTTGATGCTTCACTGACTGAGCCACCCAGGCGTCCCTGGGGAAGTTATTTTTTATTGACACCATAGAAATCTAATATATTGGGCAGTATAGTTTTCCAGGCATTATGAGCAAGGTATGGAATTGTGCATGTTCCTAGGGACAAACAATGGATGGTGAGATTGAACAAGGTGGATTGCATATATGAAAGTGAATGGAAAGGTGGCTGAAAGTCTTCCAAAGGAAAAGAAAGTATGAAAGGAAAGAATTCCACCATTTGCTCAAATATGAATCCCAATTTCATTCCTTGAATGGAAACAACATTTGTTACCGGTAATTCATTTATTCCTCACAATGAATTAATGTTGTCAAATAGATATTCTCCTTCTAAAATTCTCAATGTAAACCTAAAAACATTTTCGGGGCACCTGGGTGACCCAGTTGGTTAGGCATCCAACTTTGGCTCAGGTCATGATCTCACGGTTTGTGGGTTCGAGCCCTGCATCGGCCTCTGTGCTGACAGCTAGTTCAGAGCCTGGAGCCTGCTTCAGATTCTGTGTCTCCCTCTCTCTGACCCTTCCCTGCTCACGCTATCTCTCTCTATTTCAGAAATAAATAAAACATTTTAAAAAATTAAATATAAAATTAAAACGTTTTCAAAACCATAGTACTTTAATGGACTGTGGTGAAATACACACGGACTGTGTTCATTAAAATACATTAGATGACAAACACTTGGTGTTTCACTTTTACCTTATAATAAAAACCTCATTTTTGTATCATTTGCTTTCCTACTTCTGTTTTTGTTCATTACATCTTCTTTCCTTTCATTCAAGCAATAATGTGATTTTGAACAAGTCTTTTTTATTAACAAAATATTATAATGTAAGGCTCATTTCTGTCCTGAGTCACTAGACACAATTATACAGTAATGTTCACGTAAAACAATTGGAATTTGAAGTTCAAAAAGAAAATAATCATACTCAACTAAGTATATAACATTTTTGAAATCAGTTGGGCATTCACCATTGGGAAGAAATCATCAATTTATGTGATAATAAGTTATACATATGTGTATGTATACACACATACACATTTATATTTACATATATACAGCATGTATGCAATATATATAAACACATGCAATTTATATTTGTATATACATATATACATATGTTTTTTCTGAATTACCTAAAAGAAAACATAATTTTCAGTACCATTTTATATGAATGGTATCACAATTTGAATATAATTTGGTGAATTGATTTATTTTCAAATAAATAAGTATTTATTTCAAATAAATATTTTCAATACTCCATATATATGAGTACATATATATATGTAGACGATTATATACATATATATATAATATAAAATGATTTCATGAATCATCTTATACAATTTTAGTGTTTTATACTGTAATTAATTTCAGTGTTGTACATTCTAATGATTTATATTAAAGCTTATAATTTCTTTTTAACAGAAATATAGATTTGGGTTATGTTTATTGGCCAAGTTATGATAAAAATGGAAATTATCAAAAATATATTATTAATATTATTAAAATTTCACATTTTACTTTGCACTATTTAAAGATAATCTTACTTCTTCACACACTTTGAAACTGATTGATCACTCACCCTTCGTGTTGAATTTTAGGGGATAGCAGAATTGGATGATACAGGTGGCAAACACTGTCAGGAGTATCTCAGTTTATGTAAAAAGCAGTTGTAAGTGAATACTTTTAAGATTTTAGACAATTAGATTTTGTTCTTCAGTGATCACTCTTTGTTAATGTGGTAAGAAAACCTATCTAGAACAAAATTGATAACCCAGGGTCTTTCCCAATTCTTCAACCATTTCTTCATGTCAACTCCACATTTCTACAGTCTAAATACTTTAGAGATTATTTTTTTCTTCTAGTTCATAAATCCAAATTAAAGAAGTATTCCTTCAGAGGAAAATACCTCTGTTAGAAATTCTAGCAGGAACAGATTATGTTGTTCATCTGTTTGGAATAAGACCTTTAATAAGTAGTGAGAAAGAAGAACTAATGATTGGTTCAGTATGAGTTATATTGATGTAATTGATTTATTGATTCAATAAGTGCCCTTCTCTAATTTCCATAAACAGCATTCATTACCATCAATGAATGGTATTGAATTGTTCATGTGAATTATTGAAAAGAAAGATCTGTGGTTTGGGGTTAAGCACACAGAAAGCACTCTATTTTCAGATCTTATTTCTATGGCATATATGTAAAGTACATTGAACTTAGCACATAAACTAAAAATCAAAATATTACTTAACCTGCAGATAGTAAAAAAATATCCTAGAAGACTTCTCAGTTAAAAATAAGGGGTTTGGACTTTCAAATCAGAATAAGACAAACATATTTTCTCCACAAGATTCATATGATGGAATAGTGGCAGAGTCTTTAACACATGTTTTCAATATTGTATCACTAGGCTATAAAATTAATAAACAGTGAAGATTTTTTTGTATATTCACAATTTGCTAAAGGGCTTATATAGGGAAACTTTTGCAGAAGGGATTTTAACAGTACAGATAAGTATATTTATACAAGAAAGATTTACAAGTATATACTAAGGGGTGAAGAGGGAATAGAGTCAAAAGTATTAACCACTCAAGTTGAATACATAGAATAATGAAAACTGTTGAGTCAAATATCTTCAAATTTTCTTGGTTAGAACATCAAACAAAGTCTATTATTACATAATCAGGTAAAAAATTTGTGAACCTGAATTAAAATGTTTAGGGCATTAAGACCTCCATGTCAAGAGGTCTATATTGTCAAGAACCAATTCAATAAAATTTAATTCAGACACAAGTATAGTTTTTGAGAAAAAATTTTTTTTTCAAACAGTCAATAATATATTGAGACTACTTATCCCATGTTTTTCACTTTAATTGATTAAAAATAATTATTGTTTAAGAGCTATGATTAATTTAACCCCACTTACACAGAGTTATCCAAAACTTCTATATCTGCATGGCCTTTCCCTTGTGAGATTATTTTAGATCAAATTTAGTCGATCATTTAGAAAACTAAATAAAAATAACCATTTCTAGATTTCTTTAAACAAATCCCTCAATATGGAAATTAGGGCTCATATTTTTTTGTTTCCTTTTTAATGTTGCATTCCATTAAGGATCCTTTCATTTGTATATATGTCATCAGTTTAAGGAGCTAAACATCCTTAGTATGATGAGAGTACTTTTTACAGTTATGAGGCTTGCTTTTCAATCTATTTTACTGAAGATAGGACAGTGAAATGAATAAAATGTACATTCAAAATCAATAATTCCTTCAGCTATATAAATGTGCCAAGATGTCGTGGTGATTTTTATAACACAATTGCTGCAAAGAGTGTTGAGATTATTCTCCCACCTTCTTTTCGTCCTACTCATATAGTCCTGTTCAATTAATTCCATCAGCAAGTTAACAAAAATCAAATGAACAAGAACCTGATGCTCTGAAGAAAGCATTTAGAAAGAGCCTAGAGGTTTTGCTGTCTCAGCTGGGAGGTGTGGTATATACTCTTCTCCAGTGATCTCTGACTGCATTTGGACTGTCAAGATAGCGGTGGAAGCCAGGAACATCTTCACCATCTGTGCTTGGCATCGTTTTATAGGGTGACTGCCAAAGGAGAAACAGCTTCTTTTAGTGCACACCCCAGTGCCATTTTCCTACCTTTTAACTCCCCATGAGGTTACATTACAGAAGATTTGGCAGCAGAGTAGTGAGCCAATTGAAAATGTAAAAATTGTACAAAATGCAGCAGATCTCCATTTTAGACGAAGTATTTGCTATTTGAACACTTCTAGGCATAATCCATTTGCTAAACTTCATACATTTACTTAAGTCATATACTGTAGTTTGACAAAATATTCTTTTCTTGAAATGTCATGACTAAAATTTATGCATGATGGGGCGTCTGGGTGGCTTAGTCGGTTAAGCGTCCGACTTTCGCTTAGGTCATGATCTCGCGGTTCGTGGGTTCGAGCCCCGCGTTGGGCTCTGTGCTGACTGCCAGCTCAGAGCCTAGAGCCTGTTTCAGTCTGTGACTCCCTCTCTCTCTGACCCTCCCCTGCTCACGCTGTCTCTCTCCCGCTCTCCTAGAAATAATAAATTAAAAAAAAATAAAATTTATGTATGAGAAGAGATAGGTTGAAAGACTAAATCAGAAAAAAATATCTGAAATAATCTGAATGTAACAATTTTCATAAAAATGGGTACTGAATGGACTGGGCTAATTTTATTATACCACTTTGCCTTATTGGATAACTTCTTTTGTTCTATAATATAGTTGGTGTATATAGAGAGAGTGAACAAAAGTGAGGGGAAAAAAGCTAGGTAAACCTTGAGGTAAGGAAGAATATAAAAGTATATAAATGAAAAAGCCTATAGTCACCACTCAATTGTCTATACTACTCTACTCAAGTATCTGATGACTGAGCTACCAGGTGTGTTGCCAGTTTTTCTGATGACTTATATTTTAGGGTAACTTCCAAACATTGGAAGAGTTGGACAAATCTGGACAGAGTTCAGATCACCTACTAAGTACTTAATATTTATTAACTATTATAACCATTTAAGTTCCTCCTGTTATCGTTAGAGCCATTTCTCTTAACTGGTGTTTTCCAAATATGGAAGTAGTTAATCTATGCTCATCTCCTTTCAGTTTATTTGGTCTAATATTTATTTGGTCTAATCCTGGAACTGTTTCCCTAGAATTTTATTTGATGTTCGTATTTGTATTTTTCCCCAAGAATTTTAAACAATGTTATGAAAATATTCAAATTGAAATGCACATAAATCTATAATATAAGGAAAAAAAACCTGTAGAAAAGTGCATAAGGAAAACTCAAAAGAGATCCTGGCTGTGAAAGCAATTGCATAGGACCGTGGGAACGGTAGATGGGCTTGCCAGGGCAAGTGCAGCTCCGTGTAAATGAAAGATGGACGGAGGGAGAGACAAGAACAGGAGGGAAGAGTGAGTCTTTGAAAATGAAACAAATAAGGAGAATTGTGATCAAAGGAAAACCAAGAAAGCACAGTGATTGCAGAACCTGAAATAAACACAGGTAGTTGTTATGATATTTGGCAGAAGGGTGGATGGAAAAATGGAATATTGAGGCAGTTTGCATTGATTCTGTTCACTATTGTAGCGAGGTCTGAAACCAGATATCTATGAGTAAATTAATTGAAAACTGACCTGTAGGGTGTGGGTGCTATTCAAAGAGGTTAGGAAACAGGTAAGAGAAACACTACCGTAGGATGTTAGTTCCAAGTCACATTACTTAAACCAAACAGAACCTGCTTTACCACTGATGAGGAGGAATAGAGGGGACTTGTCCAAACATAGGTGGGCTTTTAACTACATGGCTTTTAAGATTGTTCTTGCCATAATACTGTATAAGTCTATTCAGTAAGGTCACAAGCTAGAAGTGTGAATATGTAGTAAGTCCAGAGGTTGTGACAATTCCCTGAAGTGTGTTCATTCTAGAAATACTTGCTTTGGAAAAATTATTTGAGTCAGACTCTACTCAAGAAACTGTGGATATGGTGGTAAATAATATGAATAATGTATGTGCCTTAATGGAATTTATATCACAGTTGGGAGGCGTTTCCAGAAAGTCATAAAATTACAAATTAACAAAATTTGGGATATCAATATATGATATAAAGCACATGAAAAGAACAATAAAAAAACCCTCAGATAAATAGAATCCTACTTTTATGTAGATAAAAGGTATGTAGATACCTTTTAAAAAATGTTTATTTTTGAGAAAGAGAACACATGTATACAGGAGGAAGGTGGGGGAAGGGGGGAGAGTGGAGGGGAGGAGGTGGGGTTGAGAATCTGAAGCAGAGAAGCCTAATGCAGGGTTTGAACTCTGAGACATCATGACCTGAGCTGAAGTTGGATGCTTAACCCACCTGTCGAATGCTTAACCCACTGAGCCACCCAGGCGCCCCTGAAAAAGCTTTTCTTGAATGGTGACACCACCTAGAGATTTGAATCCGGGAAGGGAGCTAGCTGTGAAAAGAGTTGTAGGAGGAGGGTTTCTAGCTGTGGAATCTACATATGAAATGACCCTGAGCTCAGTGTTTGGGAAATAGATAAAAGGAAATGCTGTAGACACTCATAAGGAGAAAGTGGTAGAATATTGGTACAGCAACTATTAAATCATTAAAGAGAAGAGAAATGAGCTCTCTGTAAGGATAGAATTAATTGATGAGAAAAATGCTAGAAAAGTCAGGTGGGTTTTGAATGAGACTTACCTACAAAGATATGAGGAACACTTTAATTGATGCAAAAGTGCTTTTGAAACAGAGATCGAGGATTTAAAGATTAGTATTCATATCATAAACACAGTTATATACCCAGTGAAATACCCAGTAATACAGGGATCAGTTTTCTGAGAAGGAGGAAAGTAAAGAGAGATTAGTTACCTAGAAAGAGAGAGTAAAACAATTTGGGTCATTATATCAGGAAATGCAAAAGTAAATAAAAAGTTATATATGTCCTATCACCAATTAGAATTAATTTGTATATTACGTAAACATTTATTAAGCACTTACTTTGTATTAGATTAGGGATGAGACACTGGGGATATGAAAAATCAAATAATGTTGATCCCTCCCATTGAAATTAATACTTGGGTAAGAGATAGCACAGTCTGAAGTTCCATGAGTTTGTAGTAGATTCATCAACGTAAATTTATAACTGTATCCCATAAGTCATAATCACAGAAATAATAAATATCTTTATTTCATACTGTTCCATTAATAACAAAATCTTTAGTGTGTGCACTCTGGAATTTCACATTAATAAGTTTGGAGAGTAATACATAACCATAAATTGTCCTCAGGCCTGTAATTTGCTGTGTTGACAAGCATAGAAACTGATAATGCAGAGTGAATCATAAACATTATCTTGAATTAATGCAGCTGCTTGCTTTGATATGCAATTATTTGTCTTCAGTTTTCTCACTAAGACCTATTAAAATATATAGAAACATGTGGAATTTTCTTTGATCCTCAATGTCTATATGTGCAATGCCAATAAACACTAAATTAATGTACAGATATATAAGATTAACTCTGAACTCTGATGTTTTAAGAAGTTGAGCTGTACTCTTTGTCAACTAAAGTACAGTGATAATAAATGGGAAGTATTTTGTGCAAAGGAGTATTACTATTTATCCTTGGCTGGGTCAAGAGTAAATTGTTAGCCAACACGTTGTAGGGCCTCCTAATTAAGTTCTTCAATTAATTAGCGTGCAATAAATATGTTGATATTTCTGTATCTATCCATCACTACAATTTTGGCCTCCAATGTGCATTTTAAGTTATCTAAACATTTTAAAATATTGGAAATGGGCTTACATAGACTACACATATCCAACTATGCCCAAAGTAATCTTTTCCCATCATTTTTTTCTTGCCAGATGCCTCTTTACCATTTGTTTATCCAAAACTATAAAGGCATAAGAGATTAAAAGAAAAAAAACAGATTTTAAACTTACTAAGAAGCAGTCAGTCTTTTGCCAAAATTCCAAATTGTTAGCTCCAGAATTTTCTCCTGTGGTTCAGTAGTTCCAATTTTCATTTGTACACCAAGATGTTTATATCATGAAGCACTTTAAATTTCCTGTACAGAATTATTCCTTGACCCAGTAAAACACAAAACGTATAAAAGTCCTGATTTCTCTTCTGTATATTCTTTCTCTGTCAGAATTCTTATTAACTAGCTTTACCGCACATACAACTACAAACCTAAAAGTCATTTCTATATTTCCCTTATTATATCGCATTCAAACAATTAATTGTCAAGGGGGTTGAATGTAATTTCAAATGTTTACTCAAATGCCCTTTGCTCATGGTTACACTTGTCTCTATTTTAATGCAAGCCCCAGGCTTTTTTGGATCCTGATGACAGCGTCCTATCCTGCATCTCTTTCAGTGCCTGTTTCAGCTTCCAATCTCAATGCTGTTTGATTGCTAGTTTTATCTTATGAAAAAAGACCTAATTCTTGATTTGATAATTTCAAATTTTGCATATAATAGTCAGGAGTCAAAAATTCCCTTAATTATTAAGTCCAAATTTGTCTACATGGATTTGTGATAAATTGGAAACCTAATGTTTTGCTCACTGACTGTTGCAAATAAGACCAGTTTCTGGAAACTGATTTTCTTTCCTATGTGATTTTTGTTTTTACCCTCTGTTGGTTCTTAAAAGGGTCTGGAGACCATATATATGGGAACCACTTGGGGTAGGTTTGTCAAAAATAATACTGTATTAGTTTATTATTGTTACCATAATAAATTACCATAAAATTAATGGCTTACAACAATATAGATATAGTTCTGGAGGTCAGTCAGATTCCTAAAATCAACATGGTGGCAGGAATGCATTTCTTTTTTTTCTTTTTAAAGCTTATTTATTTTGAGAGAGAGCATATGGGAAGGAGAGAGAGAGAGAGAGAGAGAGAGAGAGAGATTGATTGAATACCAAGCAGACTCCACACTCAATGCAGAGCCCAGTGCGGAGCTTAAGCTCATGAACCATGAGATCATGACCTGAGCTGAAATCAAGAGTTTGTGGCTTAACTGACTGTGAAGCACCCAGAAGGGCTGCGTGTCTTCTGGAGGCTCTACAAGAGAATCTGTGTCCTTGCCATTGTCAGCTACCAGAGACCCCTGTTCTTCAAAGCCAGTGGTGTAAAAACTCCCATTTTTCCCTTTCCTCTCAACATTTCTCTCCCTTACTGTGTCTCTGTCCCTCCTCTCATCATCAGTTTTTTTCCAAATCTGTCTACTCTGCTTACTCTTAATAAGGACAGATGTGATTATATGTCCATCCAGATTATGCAGGACATTTTTTCCATCTTAAAACCCTTAATCATATCTGCAAAGTACTTTTGACATGTAAAGTTACATAATCACTGGTTGCAAGGATTAGGACATAGGTATCTTTGGAGAGGAAGCATTATTCTGATTTAAAACTTTATTACAACACTCCAGTAACAAAAGCAGTCTGGTGCTGGCATAAAAACAGACATATGAAACAATGGAACTGAATAGAGAACCCAAGTAGTCACAAATGTATGATCAGCTGAAGCTTAACAATAGTGCCAAGAATTTACAATGGGGAAAATATAGTTTCTGATAAGTGGTGTTAGGTTAACTGAATATTCACATTCAAAAAAATTGTTAAAGTGGACCCTTTTACCACATATTTTAAAAAATGAATTCAAAGTGGATAAAGGTTTAAAAGGTAAAACTTTCAACAATTCAACTCTTAGAAGTAACATCACTACTAGACAGTGGATTTAGCAATGATTTCTTGGATATAACACCAAAAGCATAGTAAAGAAAAGCAAAAGCAGACAAATGAAACTATCAAACTAAAAAGCTTCTGCAAAGCAAAGGAAACAGTCAACAAGATTAAAACACAACTTACAAAATGGGAGAAAATATTTGCAGGCCATATTTCTGATAAAGAATTAATATCCAAAATAAAAAGGATGTCATACAAATCAGTAGCAAAAACCTCAAACTTACTAAAAAATGGGCAAAGGATCTGAACAGACATTTCACCAGAGAAGGCATACAAATGGCCATCAGGTTTTGGAAAAGGTGATCAATATTACTGGTCATCAGGGAAATGTAAATCAAAACCACATGAGTTACTACGTCACAACTGTTAGAATGATTACTAGAGAGAGAGAGAACTGTTGACAAGGGTGTGGAGAAAGGGAAATATTTGTCCACTGTTCATGGGAGATTAAATTGTTGCAGCCACTATAAAAACAGTATGGAGGGTCCTCGAAAAATGTTAAATAGAATTACCATTTGATCCAGCAATCCCACTTCTGTCTACCAAAGTGATCCTGAGGATTTCACTTCACACTATAGAATCAGATTTTCTGAATTTGAAATGCCAAATCTACACATTAACCGTCTTATGACTGTTGAAAAAGTAATCAAAAACATTTTAAAGCAATGATGAAAATTTGAAATATGCAAAGGAAAGCAAGAAAAGAAAAAAGAAAAGAAGGAAGAGAAAAGGAAGGGAGGGAGGGCAGGGAAAGAGAAAAGAAGGAAGGGAATCCTGATGGCATTCCAACATTTAATCTCAATTCATTTTAATGCATTTCTGGCATCTGGATATTTTTTTAAATGCCTATTTATTTATTTTTAGAGAGAGAGAGAGAGAGAGAGAGAGAGGCAGAGATAGAGGGAGGCAGAGAATCCCTAGCAGATTCCATAATGTTAGCACAAACCCTGACGTGGGGCTCAAACTTATGAACCATGAGATCATGACCTGAGCTGAAATCAAGATTGGACACTCAACAGACTGAGTCACTCAGGCACCTTGAGAATCTGGATATTTTGTAGAGATGAGTTTTACAAACAAAAACTTGAAATTAATGAAAAACACCATAATTTCTCTTTAAACTAAATTTTCTACTATAAGTTACTTTCTTTCTTTCTACTCAATCATATGTAGGCCTCCATTATGTAGAATTGAAACCTCCCCAGTGTTAGCAATTAAGTAGTTGTCAGATTGGTAGATATAATAAGAAGGTTGTGACAAAAATGTAGCAAAGTGAGAATTTAATTTATTCATTCATTCACTCAACAAATCCTGAGTACGTACTATGTACAAAGCATGGACAATAATCTGTATTTATTTTGAGGAAAAGGACAGAGGCCTTGTCTTTCAGAACTTTAGGATGGCAAGGAAGGCAAACTTGTAAATTTTAAATATTAAATTTTATATAAGAACTTTAATAAAGTCTTATATGGAAGAGGATTAGGAATTTGATCTTCAATTCCTTGAAAATAAGTCAGAAAGGAAATATTCAGAAAGAGGTGACTCCTATTGTGAAGGACATCAGATGAAACAGAATATGGCCCTTTATGAAGAACTGTGAGGTATCTTACTGGGGTTGGAGCAAAGATTGCTAAAATAATTATCACATGTTGGTTCTTAGAATTATTAGTAGGAACAAAGTTACTAGTAGCAATTAAAGGATTAAATTAAATTAAAGGATTGTTGTGTTCCGGATTGTGTGAAATGCTCTTGTTCTATCTTTGATCACTTTTTCTCACAGTAAACATATGGAACAGAAAAAAATTGGGAAAAATCAAGTGTAATAAAAAAAGGCAAAGCAAAGATATTAGTCAAAGTAGACACTAAAGGAATAAGTGCCATAAGTAGGGTAGTAAATAAGAAAATTACTCAGAATTATTAAACAATTTATGTACATAGACAGCTTGATAATTTTCTTTTTTTTTTTTTTAATGTTTTTATTTATTTCTGAGAGAGAGACAGTGTGAGCAGAGGAAGGTCAGAGAGAGAGGGAGACATAGAATCTGAAGACAGGCTCCAGGCTCCGAGCTAGCTGTCAGCACAGAGCCCGATGCGGGGCTCGAACTCACGAACTGTGAGATCATGACCTGAACCAAAGTCGGACACTCAACCAGCTAGGCCACCCAGGCGCCCCAGACAGCTTGATAATTTTCAAAGTATTATACCAACATGCATTAGTTCAGAATGCCACACAAATACCATTGACTGAGCGACTTAAACAACCAGAATTGATTTTCTCATAATTTTGGAGATGAGAAGCCTGAAATCAAGGTGCCAGTATAGTTGGTGACTTGTGAAGATGCTCTTCCTGGCTTGTAGACAGGTGTCTTCTCACTGTGTCTTCTCACTCATGGCCTATCTTCAGCATGTGCTTATACCAAGGGAGAAAGGGAGAAATAGCATGAGGGAGAGAGGGGGAGAGGGAGATCTTTTTCCTCTCCTTGTAAGGTCACCAATCCTATCAGATTAGGACCCTGCCCTTATGAATTCATTTAACTTTACCTTCTTTGAGCCCTGTCTCCAAATATAGTCATATCGAGGCTTCTGGCTTCAGAATACAGTTTTGGGGGAAACAGATTTCACTCCATAGCATTTGCGCCAATCTCCCCAAATCATTTTCTTCTTGAATGTTCTATTTTACCTCAATAGCTTTAAGTCTTAACTCATTTCAGCATCAACTCTAAAGTGTAAAGTTCCGAGCCTTATATAAATATATAAATCTAACATAGGAAAGACTTGAAGTACAATTCAACCTGAGGTAAAATTCCTTTCACTTGTGAACCCTTGAAGCCAGACAAGCTATGCCTTTCCAAAATGCAGCAGTGGGACAGGCATAGGATAGACATTCCCTTTCCTAAAGGGAGAAATAGGGAAGAGGAAAGTCTTATGGATCCTAAGTGAGCATAAAACTTAGCAAGGCAAATTTCATTAGATATTAAGGATCAGTAATAATCCCCCTTTGTCTTATGTTCTGACCATCATGCCTACTGGGGTGCCTGTGTCACCCCACATATGGTTCTAGGATGGGATCAGGTCTCCTGGGTCTTCCGGGCCAGGGTCTAGCCTCTGTAGCTCTGCCTGGCCAGGAGCCTGACCTCATGGCTTTGGCAGCCCCACTTCCACAGCTCTGCAAGGAGGCCTTGACCCTAAGGCTTGGAGCAAGACTGCCTAACCTGTTGGAGCCAAGGTGGTATCTCTGATGATCTCTGAATAGCTTATGGGGTTATCTTTCCACCTTCTTGAAAAATAGCACACATTTATCGCTATCAAATCCAAGGACCCCCAGAGCCTCCCTTCATTTCATCCCATCTTTGTCCCCTTCAGTTCAAACTGATGATATTTCTACTGATTTAATCCTGTAAGATCTTTGTCAAGTGATGAGTTCACCAGTCCTTTGATATTCTCTTCAGAACATGCTTCCTCATCTATTACAATATGAATCGGTTAAGGATTTTCTACAGCTTCAAGTTTTGGTTCCATTTTTCTTAATAATTAATTTTTCAATTCATATCTCTGTTCTCATACTTTACTATGAGCAGTCAGAAGGAACCAAGCCACCTCTTCAGTACCTTGCTTAGAAATCTTATCTAAATATCCAGTTTCATTGCTCACAAGTTCTAGTTTCCCCAGAACCATAGAACGTGATATTATTCAGCCAAATTCTTTGTCACTTTATAGCAAGAGTCAGTTTTCCTTCAGTTTCCAATAAAGCTTTTCATTTCTGAGACCTTACCTGAATGGTCTTTAATGTGCATATATTTCTACCAGCATTGTGCTTGTGATTATTAATGTATTTCCTATGAAGATGGGAGGCTTCTTTATAGCTCTTCTCTCTCTCTCTCTCTCTTTTTTTTTTTAAAGGATCAGTGCATACTTATACTTTGAGAGGGAGTGAGAGAAAATGGGTAGAGAGAGAGATAGAGAGAGAATCCAAAGCAGGCTCTGTGCTGTCAGCATGGAGCCTAGCCCAGGCCTCAATCCCATGATCCATGAGATCATGACATGAGCCAAAATTAAGAGTTGAACACTTAACCAACTGAACTATCCAGGCACCTCTCCCCTCTTTTCATTGTGAACCCTCAACCAGAACTTCCCTCAATGTCCATATTCTTATTTTGTCCTTCAAAACTCCACCAGCCTGTACTCTGTCCTAAAGCCACTTCCATATTTTTAGGCATTTGTTATAGCAGCATCTGGCTCTTGGTACCAAAATCTATATTGATCTGTGAGGCTGCCCTAACAAAACATAGATAAAAACATAAACAAAGTAGGCAAAAGCAGCTTAAGTCATCAAAATGTATTTTCTCACAGTTCTGGAGACTAAACATCCAAGACCAGGGGTGCCAGCACTATTAGTGTCTGATGGGAGTTCTCTTCCTGGCTTGCAGACTGCTGCCTTCTTGTGTCCTCACTTGGCCCTTCCTCAGAGTGTCTAGAGAGAGAGAAAGAGAAGATCTCTTTTTCTTCCTACCAATCCTGTTGGATTAGGACCCTGCTCTTGTAGCTTCATTTAACTTTTCCTCCTAAAAGTCCTCTAAATACAGTCATGTTGGGGTTCAGGCAGATATAATTCAGTCCATAGCATAATAAATAGGTCTCTCATGGCATATTAAATTTATTTATATAATTAGTTAACCTTGTACCTAACCTAGATTATGTGCTAAGAATTCTACTTATCCTAGTTGATCCTTGCAAGTGGTCCTCAATTGACTATCACTTAAATTATCCCATTTCATTGTGTGAGTCATGCATTATTAATATCATTTGGCAGCTTTAGATATTGAGATTTATAAAGATTTTCCCCTAGTCACAGGGGAAGATGACCAACAAAAGGGAAGGTGTATAACAAAACAGCATATCAACCCAAATATCTGACACCAAAGTCCATCCCTTAAAAACCTGATCCTACTTGAAAACAGAATGAATGATACAGCCACATGGTTCATATGAATACGTTTTATCTTTGACCACTTTGAAATCCATGAGTCATATCTGCAAAGAATATCAACAAAGATAGATGATTGAAATAGTGTTAAAATGAATTCCTTTAAATGCCTATGGAAAAGCAAAGAATCTAATTTTGGAGATTAAAAGATCCAACAAAGATGAAGATATCTTGGCAGAATGTTAGGGATAATTCCATGTATATATCCACCAAATACTCTATAGAGTAGTTTTTATATGTTGCATATGGTTAGATGAAAAAAGAAAAGATGAAATTGTTTTGCTTCACCACCAAACACGCAATTTTATATTATCATCTACACATTCTCATTAATCTTTTCTGATTTAACCAACATTGAATGAAATATTAGCATGACAAAATGTATCACTACATAAATTACCACCTTATTAATGAAGTATTCAAACAACTATAAGAAGATATTTTATGACATTACTCATTTTACTCACCAAGTAGCAAACATGTCCCCCCAGTTAGTTACAATTAGATTAAAAAAGATAAGAAGTCACCATATTAACTATTTTGTTAACAAATTATGGTTTAATACCTGGTAATATAGTGCCAATAACATTTTGTGACTCATCAAGCAGGAGACTTGAAAAAAAGGACATATATCATATGTTTGTACATATAGGAGGATTAGGAGGAACTTGACGGAGGAACAAGGGAGAGAAGAAGGGCGGAAATGGTGAGGAAAAGGGAGAGAGGCAAACCATGAGAGACTCTTGAATGCTGACAAAAACTGAGGACTGGTGGATGTGGGGGGAAGGAGGGATGGGCATGGAGGAGGGCACTTGTGAGGATGAGCACTGGGTGTTATGTGGAAACTAATTTGACAATAAACTATTTGTAAAAAAAAAAAAAAGAAAAAAAAGAAAAAAAGGAAAACTTCTTTCTCAAAGGCTGATGGTATATGTTTGTGTGTGTGTGTGTGTGTGTGTGTGTGTGTGTGTGTGTGTGCTTGCATACATGCACATGCATAGATGCATGAGTTTATTTTACTTTAATTTGTAAGATGAAGAAAAATGATGCTTAAAAACAGTATGGATAAAGAAGGATGAGAATGATCTCAGATCTGAGAATGTATTGAGAATGAAAAGCAATGGGGAGGCACCTGGTAGCCAGACATCTGACTCTTAATCTCAGGGTTATGAGGTCGAGCCTTGCATTGGGTTTCATGCTGGGAATGAAGCCAACTTAAAAAAAAAAAGCAAAGAAAGGAAAGGAAAAAGAAATGTCGTTTAGAGGCAGGAGATGGTTGAGAGGCAAGACCAACAATTACAGATTGTGAAAACCTTACTGTGAGTCTAAATTTTCACTTTTATAAGATATTGGGATTTCATAACTTCTATAACTATCTCAAAAGAGTCTCTTGAGACATGAGTTAAAACAAATAATATGAACATTTTAAAGCATATAAACCATAATATAAGTGGAAGTCATGCAGTTATTGCTTAACCAAAATAATATGGTTAAGATCTTGAACCCCAGGTTAACTGAGTTACTTTATCTGAATTAACTGAGATTAACAAAGTCTAAATTTTGGCTCTGCCTCTTCCTAGCCTTCTCTTTCTTGCTTCTATCTATGCTTCTGTCTCCTCATCTATTAAATAGGCTTATGAGTGAACCTATCTCAGAAGCAACTAGTGAGGATTAATATTCTAAATAGATGTATATAACACGGTAATGCCTAGCAAATAATGAGAACTGCTAAAGTGTCTTCAATAATCATTATTTGTGATCATGGCCCTGTTCTCTTTTGTTTCTGGATCACATTGAATAATAGAAATAAAATTTTATTTTGCATATATTAAGCAAAATGAAACTTTAACTAAATTACAATTAATAAAGTGTTATAAAAATTCAGAGGAGATGGTTTTCTTTATTTAGTAAAGGTCAGGAGATCTTTTTTATACTAACATATTCTTTCTGTGAAGAGCTAAATTTCTTTGGAGAGGACATAGGTTATTTCAACTTAGAGATTTGTAATTAAGCAATAAAAATTAATAAACTAGTTGAATTACTGATTGAAGAAAACTCTTTTCAAATTTGAGAACATGTATATCATCCATAACATGACACAGTGTTATGTTTAAAATACTAATGTTCCATGTTTGGCTCAATGAGTTTCAAGAAACTATTGAAACCTAACAGTCAATTACTACCACATTGCTGAGGGAATGAATCATGGAAAATTCCCTACAAACTTATAAAAGATGATTCTAGTTTCTATACAGTGAAACATTTCTTAGAAGATGTAACCTTTTATACACCAATGATTAATTTCCTGAAGTATTTATATTTAATGAAATTTCCAATTTACCTAATAATTTTTATCAGTATTAATTTGTTAGAGAAATGAAGATCTTCAAAGATACCTTAAATTATATATTATCCCACTAACTATTGCTGCATAAACAATCAGTGCAAAATTCAGTGCTTTAAAGAAACATGTTTTTCTCATGAATATGCAAGTTGGGAAGAAGCCAGCAGCAGTGGTCCATCTTTACTTCATTCTGCAAAAGGTGAATTGCCTCCGAGGTGGGGACTAGAATCAGCTGACAGCATTGTTAGAGAGTTGATGCTGATTGTCAGTCAAAAGGCAAAAGATGCTAAAATGAAGATATATATGACTTGTAGACATGAAATCCAAGGCATTGTTCTCTCCCCTTGATTTTGATGGTATCAATATGAACCCTCGGTGATCAATCTAAAACCTTTATCCAAGAACTCAGAAAGAACCAAGTGCTGCATAGACTATTTCAAATGGGGAGGGGGGGGATGGCCCTTTAAGAATCTTAAGTCTCTTCATTGAATCATAGGTCATCCAAATTGTAAGGACATTGCTCCAGAGTAACTTTACAGGGATGTAAGCAAGAGGTGGCATATTTCAAGAAAATCTATGGATTCAGTTTTCTTTTTTATTTTTCTTTTTTATTTATTTATTTATTTATAGGAGAGAGAGAGACAGCGTGAGCAGGGGAGGGTCAGAGAGAGAGGGAGTCACAGACTGAAACAGGCTCCAGGCTCTGAGCTGGCAGTCAGCACAGAGCCCGACGCGGGGCTCGAACCCACGAACCGCAAGATCATGACCTAAGCGAAAGTCGGACGCTTAACCGACTAAGCCACCCAGGCGCCCCTCAGTTTTCATCTAATTCTATACAATTTGAAGTGGGAGAGCTGAGTCAGAAAACCATGTCCTAAGGAGCAAACAAGCCTTGTGAATATTTTTGTGAGTAAAGACTCATAGGCAAACTGCCACACTCATCCATTTATATACTGTCTATGCCTGTATATGCACAACTACCAAAGTGTTGAGTAGTTGTAATGGAGAACCACATGGCTGCAAAAAGAAAAACATTTACTTTTTGGCCCTTTGCTAACTCCTAGTATGGAGCATTCATTAATTCATAATCAACCTAAATAGCTCTAAAAGGAATTGGATCAGCTTAGACTTAAAGGAGCAGAGACAGTACCAAGTGAAGAGAGGTTTTCAGACCCCCTACTCTGTGGACAACATGACTGAAGAAACTACCAAACAACGGGCAAGGGTGTGTTTTATGTAAAAGAAAGGTTTAGTCAGAAGATGAATAAAAGTCTCAGATAGTTAAGCCAAGAGCTATTAAAAAAAAAAATCTTCCCCCATTGTAATTCCCAGTGAAGATACCCTATAATTAAGTAAAGGTCTACACCGGCCTAACTGGATTTCAGAATTGCTGGGCTAGTGATAGTTATTTTCTCCCCTTTTCATTTTGGAGTATCTAGGACACTTAATTTATACTTATTTCACAGTATATGTTGTGTGTGTGTGTGTACTGATATACAAAGAAGTAGTTAACTCAGGAGACAGACTTGAAATCAAACTACTTTAATTCAAATCTCTACACTGTTTATTATAATTCATGTGACCCTGGCCCCTCAGTTTCCCTTTTACAAAATTATGATAATTTCAATTTTATCATTTGTCTTAAAGGATATTTAATGAGATAATACATCTGAGGCATATAGAAAATTGATTGGAATATAATAAAATATTAACAATTTTACATTCCTTTTATTTCTGTCATTATTTTGGAAAGATCATAGTCTACATTCAGTCTTTCTATACAACAATAAGACTGATGAGGTTATATTTAGAATACTTTACAAAAGTAATGACATTATCTTGGTAATATACACTTTGACTGTTACTTTAAATTAATCATGAACTAAATATATCCATATATATGTTAGCCTACTAGAAATCACATCATATGCAAATTAAGTTAACTAATAATTTTTATACTTTGCCTCTGTATATTACAATCATAATGGGTTTATTAAACTTCATGCATTGGAGTTGAAGATAAACATATAGTTATAGCTTCAAAGTCATATTTTCTTTCTAATAGTCTTGACCTAATTTTTCTAAGTGTAATGTGCAAATCTAAAATTAAACTATTGTGAATTTACTGATTAGATTCTTTATTGGACTACTTTTCTTCTATGGCCTTGCTTTTTAAAATCACTCTCAGTTTTTATATTGTTTATACACATTTGGTACATCTTATTAATGATTTTATATCTCTGTTTCATTCAGCTTAAATTATGCTGCAGTAAATGACCCTATAATATTAATGGCCTATGAAAAAACTGTTTATTTCCTACTCATGTTGCATGTCCATGGTGGGTCCACTGTCTAGACTTCATGTCTGTTTACTCAGAGAGTTAGCTTAACAGAGTAGTCATGATTTGGTTAAAGCTGGTCTTGTGACAAAGAGAAAGTAACTTGGCAAAACTACAATGTGGCGCATTTAATTGACAGAGCAATTTATATGGATCTTTTTGAGTTCAGTAGAAAGCTAATGTATCTCTTCTGGTATCATCACAATTCACACGATTACACCCAATTTTTGAGCATGGGTAAAGGGTGGGGCAGAAAAAAATTTTCACAACTATACAGTCTACCACTTCTACCTTCTGCCTACAAAGTTCATATCATCCCTTCTCCAGGAGCACAACACAAAAGTGTCATCAAAATTTATCATGAGATCAAAATCTGGGATATATGGATATATATGTGTTTCCTCTACCTAGACTAACTATATGTTAGGAGGAAGGGTATATCAAACCAGAGTCATGAAATAATAAGTTACTTGCTACTTCCATTGTCCCATCCTTCAGTTTTGATGCTTATTGTAAAAAGTATTTTTCTCTTTGTTTGATTTTTGGTTTTGGGTTTTTTTGTTTTGTTTTGTTTTTGTTTTGTGTATATAGATATGGCCACAATAAAAGGAAGAGGATGTAGCTGCATCACTCCATGATCTAGATATGCTGAATAATAGACAGTGGATTTTTTTGGGAAAGGTTTGTAAATAGAATCTGACCTGAAAAGAGTCCACTGTGTTCCTAGTTCCTGTTCTTCCCATCACATTAGCTCTGTTTTCAGTTTGCTGCCCCGGATGTCATAAGTGGAGTCAAAGACAAACAGTTGAATATTATAAGACCTGTGTTTGCATCATACCTAGAAATTTGAATTATTCACACCGTGGCATATATCACCTTAGGACAGAACATATGGCAAGCTGGACCACTGCCATGCCTCCTGTCACAAAACCAGCATGGTCTCCAAGGCGATCTAAACTGGCATTGGAAAACATATGAAATTTTAAAAAATTAAGTAATAAACATAGTTCTGACTTGGAAGACTACATAGTCAAGGGAAAAAAGGAGATATCATAGGAGAATTCATAGCCCATATTTATTGATAATATTTAGAGTTTGAAGCAATGTTTTTATATTAACTACCTGATTGCTAAAGCAAAGAAGGAGATATGATCAAGTGATAAAATATGCAATATTTATATTAAGACTAATAGACATTAAAAAAAATTTAAAAGGGGGGTGCCTGGATGGCTCAGTTGGTTAATCGTACATCTTCAACTCAGGTCATGATCTCATGGTTTGTAAGTTCGAGCCCCATATTTCACTCTGTGCTGAAGGCTCAGAGCCTGGAGCCTGCATCAGATTCTGTCTCCCTCTCTCTCTGCCTCTGTCCCACTAATGCTCTGTCTCTCTCTCTCTCTCAAAAATAAATAAAAACATTGTTTTTTTTAAAAAATTAAAAAGAGTAATAGAAACTAACTTCGTAAAGATTTATAAATTTCTAAAAAATGCTCTTCTTATTCTCTCCCTGCACACACACACACACACACACACACACACACATACACACACACATACACATACACAAATGTATGTTCTATGAGACCCAAAATTCATGTGGCGTAGTCAATAGAATGAAAATTATAAGATCCAGACAATTTTGACATAGTGTTTAAAAATTGATTTAAAGCACTAAGTTTGTAGAAATTGGTTTAAAAAGGTCAATTTATTATACTCTCATCTTTTCTAAGTAGGAAGTCTCATGAAAAACCCTACAGCAAAATGGCTCTACAAGGACATTATTACTTAGTGATAATGCATAGTCATGTGTTAATTTGTTCTTTCATTCAGCATTAATTGTGGGTATGAAATATGCAGAGACTTATGCTCAAAATTATATATATATTCAAAATTATATATATATATATATAGCCATAAATTAGAAATGTGCCATTTTTAAAGATGGCCCTTTGGATGCAGGAGACTAGTAGAAAAAATTACAAGACTTTGTCATATGTGTTAGGATGAAAATATGGATAGTTGTAGGGCCTGAGACTGGATACTCAGCCTGGGAATGGGGGAAAGATATTTGACAATGATGAATATCTTACCGTGTTCTGTGTTTAACTTAGAATTCTTAAAGTTTAGATCATTCAATTTGATTATTATATTAGTCACATATTTTATTTTTATTAAGTATTTGCACTTTTATATTCAATGACTTTTACATGCTGCTAGTTTGAAAATGTTTTTTAAATTTTATTTTCTTTATTAAAGATTTTCATGTAGTAACAAAATGTAAAATAAAACAATAAACAAATACTATCCCACTATTTCTGTCATTAGTTCATGATTGCTTTCAGTCAGTAAATTTCTCTTTAGCTACAAAGGTGAACAGGGCTGGTCGTGAGTTGGATGGCAAGGGAGGAACGGAAGGGGCCACTTGGTATAATCAGGAAGATTTACAAAGTTAGTATGTTGAACCTTTAGGAGGAGTAAAAGTTTGCCAGGTGACAAATGTAGAGAGTACATTCCAGGAGAGTAAAGCTTTACAGTAACATGAAAAATTATGTTTTCACCATACTCCCGTTTTTCTTATTTATGACAGGGTTTTGACAAAGCTTTTCATTCAATACCTTGTGATACTCTAGGGAGCAGACATACCCTATTAGCAAAGCTACCACTCTTATCTGCCTGCACTGATGTAATGCTAACATGTTTCTATTTTTTAAAGATTTAATTAAGTTTAACTCATCTTAAAAAGAAATAGCATTTTTTAAATGATAACCTTTCAAAGTTATATATCCATTTTACTGCTACAAGGTGGATTGGTGGCGTGTTGTCATGATGACAAAATAAAACAAATCGAAGTTGTTGAATACATGACATTAAAAGCGGTTGTATTTAAACCCCAGGGGCTGGTGTTACTTTTAGGACCAGTGTAGATGTCAGCAAAATAACACTCCGAGGTTCCGATTTTTCAAATATATCGTGGGACAGAAATATTATATATAATGAAAACTAATGCAATTCTATATAACTGAAAACTAACAAATTCTATATATTTAACATTGGATATATAAATATATATGTATATAAATGAAATAAAAATGAAGCAAGAGGGCTCGAAAATACATATTCATTAGGAAAGGAAACTGTTAAAAAAAGTTACAGAAGTGCTTCTTAGCTGTCCAACTGCTTCCTTGGACAGAAAATATTTCAAGGCCAATTATTAGAAATAGAGAATATTTTCTATACATATTTTGTATGGAGTCGGCATTCACTTCCATCTTCCTGAAACTTGGGTGATATGTTTTCAAACTTAGAAGAAACTTTCTCCAAAGCAATTTTATTATCCATGGCGATTGTGTTAAGAGAAACTTTTTCCTGGATTCCTCAGTATTCCTACATGGCTAGGTGTTCTGAATAAAGAAAATAGTCAAGTTTTAATCTCTATATCTGCAGAGTTGTAAAAGCCTAGAATAGTTGCTTACATCATAGAAGTAAAGATATTTTTTTTTTCTCTCCATATCCAGAGAGTAGGAGGATAGGGACACATGTTCACAGGTGGCATATGATCTATCTCAGACTTTAGATTTCCTCATCTGTGGTCTAAACTGGGTGCATATGAACATGAAATTCTGGCTTTCAGCAGCATTGTGGGCAAATGGGGTCTGGTGAACAAATGCAAGGTACTATTTTGGCTGGTTCTGTTTTGTTTTGCTTTTCTGAGAGTGATATCGTTTGTTCTCTGATCCAGAGGGGTGGTAACTCAGTATACGTAATTAAATTGACAGATTAACTTGTTAGCTTGGAAGTTGGGTCAAATTTCAAACTCTTCATGTTATCAGGCACAACTTTAGGCAACAAAGATGGAATATCCAAAGCGTGTTTGAAAATAAAGTTAAGGATTTTCTATGTAGAGTATCATGTCATCTGCGAAGAGTGAAAGTTCGACTTCCTCTTTGCCAATTCTGATGCCTTTGATTTCCTTTTGTTGAGAGATGGCTGATGCTAGGACTTCCATCACTATGTTAAACAACAGTGGTGAAAGTGGACATCCCTGTCGTGTGACTGATCTCAGGGGGAAAGCTCTCAGTTTTTCCCCGTAGAGAATGATGTTAGCTGAAGGCTTCTCATAGATGGCTTTTATGATGTTTAAGTAAGTTCCTTCTATCCCGACTTTCTCTAGAGTCTTTATTAAGAAGGGATGCTGTATTTTGTCAAATGTTTTTTCTGCATCTATTGACAGGATCATATGGTTTTTGGTTTTTCTCTTTTCTTTTATTGATATGATGTATCACATTGATTGATTTCCGAATGTTGAACCAGCCTGTAACCCAGGAATGAATCCCACTTGATCTTGGTGGATGATTCTTTTTATGTGCTGCTGGATTCGACAAAAACTGAGGACTGATGGATGTGGGGGGGAGGAGGGATGGGCATGGAGGAGGACACTTGTGGTGATGAGCACTGAGTGTTATGTGGAAACTAATTTGACAATAAACTATTTGTAAAAAAAATAATAATTAAAAAAAGACAAAAAAAGAAAATAAAGTTAAGGAGCACACAAATCATTAAATAAGTGTTGGATAGGATAAACTGAAAAGTAATGGTACTAGACAGTGTGGATTTTATTAATCAGAATGGTAGACAGAGTGGCATATACCTGGGAAAATTTGCCAGGGACCAGAACTATGTGAGGTCAAAAAAAAGAATGTTTTGAGAGAAAATTCTTCTTGGGTTTTTGTTATTCCTGAATTTTCCACTGGGCAAAGGAAATTAACAAGCTATAATAAAGGTGGAGGGCATCTCTCTACCTACCTCCAGAAACATTTGCTTGTACTTCACAGTTGTGAAAAACTAGAGATCTCCTCCTACCTTACCCACGGATAACTTTACGTATAGAAACTAAGATAAGGTTTTCTCTGTATATTTTTTGAGAAGGACAGAAATGTCTGCGACACCTATGTAATCTCTGAATCTCAAAATTTTGGGGTTCCTCTCCTGTGTGCAAACCCACTACATGTTTAGGTAAACCTCTGATCCTCACTGTTGCTCTGTGGGAAATTTGGAGTGTAGGAAACTAACATAAAATTCTATCTTATTCACGTTTTTTGTTCCATGTAACAAGTTATCTGCTCTTTGACAGAAACACTGGATCTCTGTATGAGAGAAGTGACCATTTATTACTCACAGCCTAAACCTAAAGTATATATATAGACGTGTGCATATGTGTGTTTATGTGTATGTGTGTATTAATATATGTGTATACATGTATTTATGAGTGCTAATAAAATTCTGACCAACCTCAAGATATGAATATGTGTAAGTATATAGCATTATCTTTGGGCTCCTTGAAATTATTGTTTCAAACTAAACATGAAGTAGTCCCAGGTTAATATGATTATACGCCTTGAAAATGTAATTTTTTAAACTTTTCGCCATAATGATAGCATGAAATCATTTATCATTTTTTAGCTACAGTTCCCCATTTTATTTTATTTTTTAAAGTTTATTTTTGAGAGAGAGAGACAGAGTGTGAGTGAGAGAGAGGCAGAGAGAGAGGGAGACACAGAATCTGAAGCAGGCTCCAGGCTCTGAGCTGTCAGCACAGAGCCCCATGCTGGGCTCAAACTCATGAAATACAAGATCATGACCTGAGCCCAAGTCAAATGCCTAAACGACATCTCAGTGCCCCTCAGTGCCCCTCAGTGAGCCACTCAGTGCCCCTACAGTTACCCATTTTAAACTCAAATAAATTTGGGGCACCTGGAAGGCTCAGTTAGTTAATCATCTGAGTTTGGCTTGGATCATGATCTCACAGTTCGTGGGTTCTGAGCTGTCCACACAGAGCCTGCAGTCTGCTTCAGATTCTGTGTCTGGCTCTCGCTCTGTCCCTCCTCCACTCACACTGTTTTTCTCTGTCTCTCAAAAATGAATAAACATTTAAAAAACATAAATTCAAAAAATTTGTCTACATTGATTATTTATTATACCCTGGTAAAAATGCAGTACAAATTGGAAAAAGTACATTAAGCCACAAGGAAAATCAAATTGATAATTATTCCCTATAGAGCCTAATTCCTTGATTGCATTTTATTCAGAAGAAGTATAATTTTTTCATACTTAAACATGTTTTTAGATTCTTCTTGGTAGGCTGTTAGCTGTACAGAAACAAGATTCTTGCAAAAATTGAGGCCACCTTTATTTTCTTAAACCAACTCTGGTTATAATTAAGGCTTTAATATATTATTTGACATCCAAATACTTTTTGCATCATTTAAATTATATTACCTCTATCACCGCTCAAGGTCAAGCAGATTATTGCAGGAACTTGTTTTTTTATTTCTTTTTAATTGAAGTCATTAAAAATAAGAAAAATAATGATAAAGGTTATTAGCTTCCAGAACCCATTTTGCTTAGTGTTCAAAAGCTTTATTGCATGACATAATTATTTAAGATTGCTAAACTAAATATTTTATACAATAAAATGATACAGTGACAAAGCTATTCAAAGACAAAGATCTTCAAGTTTTGTCATTATATTTATTTACAAACGCAGTTATTGTCATATGTAAAATATCAGTTGTCGAATTTTTCAAAAATAATTTAATATAATCTTTATTTTTGAGAAAGAGAGAGTGCAAACAAGGGAGCAGCAGAGTGAAGAGGGAGACACAAAATTCAAAGTAGGCTGCAGGCTCTGAACTGTCAACATAAAACCAAGTGTGGGGCTCAAACCCATTGACTGTGAGATCATGACCTGTACAGACGCTTAACTGAGATTTGCACCCTACAAAAATTATTTAATTTAAAACTTACTGCCAGGATGCCTGGATGGCTCAGTTTGTTGAGTGTCTGACCCCTGAGTTCAGTTTAGGACCTGATTTCAGGGTAGTGGGATTGAGCCCTGTGTTGGGCTCCACACTAAGTGCTGAGCCTGCTTGAGATTCTCTATTTCTCTTTCTCTCTTTTGGCCCCTCTGCCCCTCTTCCCCACTTGCACAAACACACTCTCTGTATATATAATTTTAAAAATTGTTTTTTAAAACTTTTTTGCAGAAAACATTTAGCAATGTTTTTAAAAAGCTAAAATTATAAGCATTACATGATAAAACCATTACACTCTTGGGTGTTTATAGCAGAAAAATAAAATAAAAGCTTATATTGACACAAATACCTGCATATGAATCCCTGTAGCAGTTTTATTCATTAAAGCCAGGAACTGGAATCTAGCCTGTTGTCTTTCAATAAGAGAATGGCTGTGGAATCAGTGATGTATCCATACATGGAATAGCACCAGCAATAAAGAAGGAGCCAACTACAGATACATATACCAACATGAACGAGTCTCCAGAGAATTTGCGGAGTGAATAAAGTCAGCTCCAGAAAGTAGCATACTATAAAATTTTGTTCACATAAAATGTTTGAAATAAATGATGGCCTAGGAAATTATTTTGAAAGTTGTAGAAAAGGGTATTCTGTTTTTAAGAATTTTTCAAAGCTGTTAATGCTTGTGTAAATCCAAAGGAATGTGGTTGTAACTCATATAGGAAGTAGTTCTGACAATGATAGCAGCAAAGGAATCCTCAAAAACTAAAGGCACTGTAGTGATAACTACACCTGTATTCAAGAGACATATGTCTTAGACTGCCTATACTAATTATCACCCTTATTTCTTAAAGCTAATTTTTATTTAATGAAATAAGTATAAAGTTTTATCATTGGAATAGATTAATATCAGAAAGTATTCTGACTTGTTATTTTTAAATTTAATTATCCTTCTCTTTTTCTCTTTTGGTCCCTGTGATGATTAATACTGTATAAAAAGAACTTTACTGAATATTTCCAAAAAACAGGCAGGAAACATGTTGGCTCTTCTTGCTTATACAATTTCCTATTGAGTGTGAAATTGACAGTAATATCCCAAATTATTTTGCCTGATTGTTAGTGGAATCACAAACAATCTTTCTTGATGATAGGACATTACCAATTTTTGGGAGTCCCATAATAACTATATCCTTCTAATTTAATTTTAACAGTATCAGCTTCCATCTCAAAAATGTAATCCTGATTTCAATTAAATTGTTTGTGGTTATATAATATATTTGAAGATTAAACAGAAATGATTTATTATTTCTAAATCTTCATATAACCGCAATAAATTAAAAACTTAGAACTCTTTAAAAAAGGATTAGAACAATAAACTTATTGCTGAGTTTGATGATCAGCTTGGATTTGGGGATAGTCCAGATTGATTCAGTAGTCTGGATTAAGGGAGGTTTGTGAATTAAAAAAGGAAACTTTATTTGCCATTTCTACCCATTAAGAGGTGGGATGTATTTTCACTCTAATCCTCGGCTTGTCCTGTGACATGCTTTGATCAACAGAATTTGGCAAAAGTGATATCACTTAATGTCTGAGACTAGACCTTAAAAAATCAGCAGCTGCCCCTTTTGAAAGCTTGGAACTACCCTATCAAACTAGGAGAAACTCAGAATACTTGGCGAAGCTACAAGAAGAACAAGAATCTGGTTAATAGCTCTTGCTCACTTCCAAGCCAGTGTCTAGTTAGCATTGCCTGCCAGATGTGTGCAGTGGTCATTTTGAACATTCCAGCACAGTTGAGCCTTCAGATGACTGTAGCCTCATTAAACATTACATGAAGCAGAAGAATTGCCCAACTGTGCCCAATTAACCAACAGAGTCATTTATAAATTATAAATGGTTTTTGTTTTAGCCTTCTAAATTTTAGGGTGGATTGTCATGCAGCAATAAGTAACTGAAAATGGAGAAAATAGATTTTCTGAATTCCAGTAGTTCCTTTTACATAATTAGATACATACTTGGTTAATTTAGATCATAGAGTTTCATAGTATGCAAAAATAAGAAAAAACCCAGAATATTAAATAAATAGTCTAAGAAGACAGCGTACCACCGTTTCTAGTGAGAAGATTAGAGCAAAGGAAAAATATATGTAGAATCACAGGAGAAAAAAGGAAGGGAATGGAAAAACCAAATAGGTTTAGCTGCCAGTACTCCTTTTCCCTTAACATCCTGTGTAAAGGCAACAGAATGACATTAATGGAGAGAGATTTCTACACAACATGGAAATGGTGCTATTGTTGTACAGGAAAACAACATGCTTCTGCATCCCCCTGGGGAGGAATCAGAGGAGTTAAGAGGGCTGATGAACAAGCCTGGAGTCAGATAATAGAGGTCACAGCAGGTTGAATATCATCCACAAGAACTCCAGCCTAGGGAAGAGCAGACCCAAGTGCACATACAGAAACTGGATGGAACTGCTCATTATCATCAACAGACTCAATTACGATGTAACAGAGTTCAGAGAAGCAAGGATGATAAAGCATCACATTATGATCAGAAAGGACCTGTGAACAAAACTTTCCTTCTTTCAGCATTGCTATTATGAAGGCCTAGTGCCATTTTTTATGCACAGATTATATTGGGGCAAGTTCTCTAAAAGACTATTCATTCAATTCTCTAATAGGCTAACTTAGCATACTAATTCTATTGACTTGACAGAGATGGCGGTGCTTTATGTTAAGCCTGTCCATACCTGCTTTGTATTAGATATTGCATAAAAAAGTTGAACTTAGAACAATATAACCATAGCACAGTGTTGGAATTGCATAACTAGTGGTGGATCTTTGACAACTTATGTGTCCTATTTCAGTTTATTGGCAGAAAAGACAGAGAGCTTCTAGCAGTCTGTCTTTTCTTGGGATCATTTATGTACCATGGATTTCACTGATCATTAAAACAGAAAAACACCTAGGAAGACAACCACAAACTTTGTACAATCTATTATTTATATAGCTTTATCATAGGTCTTTGAACTGCTTGTCAGCTAGTTTAAGATAAATCATAACAGGGGCGCCTGGGTGGCTTAGTCGGTTGAGCGTCCGACTTTCGCTTAGGTCATGATCTCGTGGTTCGTGGGTTCGAGCCCCGCGTCGGGCTCTGTGCTGACTTTCAGCTCAGAGCCTGGAGCCTGTTTCAGAGTCTGTATCTCCCTCTCTCTCTGACCCTCCCCTGCTCACGCTGTCTCTCTTTCTCTCTCCTAGAAATAAATAAAAATATTTAAAAAAAAAAGATAAATCATAACAAAAGCAATTTAATCAAAGTATATGTCCTCATTTTCTCTGATTTTTGAAAGCAGATTAACTCTCTATGGTTTGGCCATGTTGCAGTTTTATTTGTTAGGGTTCAATACTACTTACTACTGAATAAATTGAGAACTCTTCAAGAAGTAGAAGAAAATGGGGAATTCCACATTTATTGGCACATATGACTTGTTTTGTGTGATCTTACATCCTTATCATATAAGCACATAAATAAATCACCTTACAAAATAATCTTTAAGTTTTGCAAGCAGTATGATATTTATATTATAATGTAGATAGTACATGATCATAAGCATACAAGGTTATGGAGAGCCTGAGTGGCTCAGTCATTTGAGCTTCCACCTGTTTGTTGGTTTTAGCTCAGGTCATGATCTTGAGGTTCATGGATTTGTGCCTTGCATGGGGCTCCATGCTGACTGCTGCTGGTGTGGAGCTTCCTTGGAGTTCTCTCTCTCTCTCTCTCTCTCTCTCTCCCTCTCCCTCTCTCAAAAATAAACAAACTTAAAACAAGGTTAAAGGTCACAAGGCTAAAGTCCACAAACTACATTTTTGAGTTGTGATTATGGCTTGTTTCTTTCTCTGAAAATACAGGTCAGGATGGGATGTCTGTACTGTTTCTCCATTAGTAATGATGGCATTTGAATGACATAACTGATGAAAGCAGCCTTCAGATTATCTTAGATGGGAGAGAGAGAGCAAGAGATTCATGAAGCAGACTGTTGAAGAAGCCAGGAGACATTAAGAGAGAGGATGTACATAAGAGACTATAGAGAGGGTTCTCAGCTATAGACATTTTTAGGTCAAATGGAGAGTAAAGAAGACCTTAGTAGTTGAATCATGGAGGAGACAAAGCGGAACCACGAGGAAACTAACTTATAATTATGGCAGATTATTGATGAGGTATTACAAAGAGAAATCTAGTTCTCTAGCATATCTTCACTGGCAAGACAATTTCCTCCACTCTTTTGTCCTTTTAAGTACCTTCAAAATAAATATTTCTCAACTATGAAAAGTGGTTTTTTTTACATGCAACTGCAAGAATCCAACTGCAAAAATTTAGTAACTTGAGGGCCCAGAAATGTATGTTATAAACAATTTGACAAGTTACTTTGTCTTTGATTCAAAAACTAGTTCAAACTCATAAAAAAAATTTTAGTTTATATTTTGAATTACCTGGTTTCACTTTAAAAATGAATATTCAAAACCATAAAATGATTTATTAATAGAAGTTCTGATGTGAATATGGCCTTTTAGTCTTCATCTTTTATCTTGACAAAACAACAAGGGGGAATGACAAAGTGAAAGAAAAGAAAAATATCAAATTTCATTTTTAGTAACTCTCGAGGACAAATAAATCAAAGACTCCAGGTTATGGTAAAGATAACTTAAAAGAGTGAAGTTATGTGGAATCTAAGAAGGAAGAAACAGAGAAATGTGGAGGAGTGTCAAAAGAATCCCAAGGTAAGGAATTTTAGAAAGAACCACTAACATATTCTTTATGAACGTAAAAGCTTGTCATGAAATGATTGAAGAAAAAAAAATTCCCTTTTCTTGAAATAAGTCAGAAAGTGACATGAGCCTGAACTTTTGAACTTCCCTAGCACCTTCTTTGGTCAGAACAGAAGCTGCACGTTTATAGAAGAATGACCCAGATAAGACAGCTTAGAGAAAGCAATTTGGTTTAGTCTATAATTTGGAAAAAGGTATGCCTTTGCGTTGTTAATACTGACAGACTACTCCAGCTCTTCCTCTTCATGATTATCCCAAGCTGGCTCAAATAGATGTTCTTGAAAAATCTATTTTATTCACCAATTGAAATTAAATAAAAATTAAATAATAAAATTAAAATTAATAAAATAAATGGGCATGCTTAGATATGATGGTACTATAAGGGAAATACATAAAAAAATCAGGAGATCATGAACATACAACAGAAAAATGTTGAAATAATGCCATAAAGTATTTACATTTTGTTAAAATAGGTTACCATTTTTTACCATAATTTATGCTTTTAAGGAAAATTGTGAAGTAGAGCTATATGGAGACAGAAGAATCAGTGAGACAAAAGCAGATTATAAGTGAGAAAACAGCTTGAAATAGAAGTAGAAAGGGAAAACTTCCCTTGAGACACTATCTTAAGAAGGACAAAGAAGAGTACAACTATGGGAAGACTTTGAGAGACATGAAGGTTTAAGAGAAGAGTAATCAAAAGTATGTGGATAAAATGAGATTGTTAAAAAACATTAGAAGTTTCACTTCAGTCACCATTGGATCAGTTGTTCATGTGTAGTGTTCTAGTTAGAAACTTAGAGACACATAAAGTGCCAGACAAGAAGAAGCAGAGGAAGCAGATGAAGAAGCTGAAGAGGGAGAGAAAAAATAGCTTCCAGTTTACATTTATATATCCAAAGAAAACTCCAAGATATTATACATGAACTTTCCTTGAAGAAATTATTCCAGAAATAGATCAACTAATCTTGACTAAACATAATACAAAATACTAGTTTTGATTACTGTATATATTTAACTGAATATATTTAAATATAATATAATGTGGGATTTTTTAAATAATTTTTAAATGTTTTTTTAATTTATTTCTGAGAGAGAGTGAGAGAGAGAGAGAGAGCGAGCGAGCGAGCGAAAGCAGGGGCAGATCAGAGGGAGAGGAGATACAGGATCTGAAACAGGCTCCAGGCTCTGAGCTAGCTGTCAGCACAAAGCCCGACACGGGCTTCAACCCACAAACCATGAGTGAGCCATGAGATCATGACCTGAGGTCAAGTCGGACAATTAACCAACTGAGCCACCCAGGCGCCCTATATAATGTGAGAATTAAAGTGACAGAGTAGACATGTAAATATTTAAGCCCTGAAAATTAAGAAAAAATTTGGTGCGCAGGGAAACAATCTGGGAGTTTTATTGTTTTCTCCACTTTATGATAACTGCGTGTCAAAAAATATATTTAAAGTGGACAAATAAGGCAACAGCAATACCATATAGAGTAGTAAAAAGAAAAGAAAAAAATATTATTTGCAAAACATAGGTGATGAAGAAAGATGTATCCTTAGTGATAATTACAAATTGCATCTAAATAAACATAATATTAAAGGTGTCATGCAACTTAATGATCCTAAAGATAAATGTAGGAACCAAAATTTATTAAGTATCAAGGAGAAAAATGTATACTGCAAAATGAAACAAAGAGAACAGTTCAGAGAGAAAGATTTAAAGAATATATGGGAGAAAAATAGCATAATGTAATATGATAAACCCTAATGCAATCATATGTCATGGTGATAAATATAAATAGATTAATTTCATCTTTTAAAAAAAAGCAGCAGATTTAACTCATGGAACAGAGCAAGCTTGCACTTCTCCAGTTTATCCTTTTCTATAGTCCTCACATACATGGTGACACCTCACGAAGTAACCTCAGAAGCCACATTCTTCAGCTCATAAATGAATATAAGTAACATATCCTCTTTACAAATGGTGCTAAAGCACTCATGAAAATTGTCCAATTATTCCTATTTATGAATAGTTGTATTCACTACACCATGAAAACTATATGTGGGGTCCAAAAAAAAAGTATCATCTAACACAGCTTCATGAAAATAATTTACTTAGAGATTTATGAAATATATTTTGACTGCTTCAGTAAGCAGATAAAAATGCACAGACCTTTCATAATTGTAGTTACAAAACAGGCATTTTAATTTCCTGAAAACAAGAGAAAATATTCCAATGTAAAAAATATAGGAGCTTTTTAGGGGATCATTGACTGGAGCATAAACTGAGAGCAAGTTTTCCAAGACCAGAGATTAATAGATTTAATAGTTTATGATCATATGCAAAAATCAAAATAATGCTCTAATATTATATTTCTAAGAAATCCAGATAGTAAAATAGATTCAGTGCTCATCAACACCTTGAATCTCTTCACACTATTAGGTTCTAAAGACAGTCTGTCTATATATGGGTTTGTATTTTAACAGATTAAAAGTATACTTGGATCGCATCACTGGATTCTACACAGTATTATCAAATCCGATACATCAGTCATTCCTTGATTTGGGGAACAATATAAATACCATATTGACGAAGTTGGTTTAAAGTACACATATGTTGTTTAAAAATATGAAGGCAATATCAGAAAAAATACCATAAGGAATTGAAATTTCTTGTCTCTTAGAAGGGAGCTCAAGACAAGTAAAGCTGAGATGTTTATTTTTTCTTTTAAAAGTCTTTTAAAAGAGAGACTGTTTTTAGATATGTGCAATGATGGAAAATAAAAAAAAAAACTAACTTATAAAACAAAACTAAAAAAATTACAATATTTTATCCTTAATATTGCTTCCTCTGGTACATGAATTAGAAGTCTGGCTCCTCACCTCTTAGCTATCTGTACATGGGCACATAATTTATCTTCTCTGTGGTTCAATTATCTTAATTATGCAATCACGATAATAATAGTGCCTACCTCAAAGGACCTCATGCTTGAGTTAACATATGTAAGTGATTTGGGCTTTGTTCTGCACATAATTAAGTTTTCAATAAGTGTTAAAAATTTAAATGTTGATGTTTATAGTTACATATAATGTCTTTCTCTTATAATTATGGTTTCTAGAAGAAAAAAAGTACCTTGAAGACTCATTTAGATGCCACATCTCTCTATAAGAACTTTTCTTCATCTTCATGTAAACGTGATCTTTCCAAAGATCTGTATTTGTATACTCATAGGCACAATTAGACCAGTATTGTTAAGAGAGAGACCCAAGCCTAGGAAAGTCAAACAATCAGCATACTTTGTCCCTGGTGTAGGAATAGTCAAGAGGGAGATATGTCTGCAGTCTGAAAACATTTTTAAAAACTTTCATTTTACTTACTGTTTTGGTCCAACAAACCACAGAATGTAAAGTTCGCCAATATTGTTTAGAAGATAGACTGAAAAATCATAAGGGGAAAGTTTTTAAAAGTGTGTTAAGGGGCACCTGGGTGACTTAGTTAAGAACCTGACTTCATGGCTCAGGTCATGATCTCATGGTTCAGTTCGTGGGTTTAAGCTCTGAGTGGGGCTCTGTGCTGACAGCTCAGAGGCTGGAGCCTGCTTCAGATTCTGTGTCCCTCTCTCTGTGCACTCCTCTGCTCATGCTGTCTCTCTCTCTCTCAAAACTAAATAAAAAAAAAACATGAAAATATATAAATAGTGTGTTAAAATGAGCTAGTGCCGTTTCAGTATGACACACCTATGCTCCTTGAACACTGATAAATCAGTTACTGTAAAGAAAGCTAAATTAATGTTCATAAACTAATTATAAATAAATTCCTGAATAAATTAATATACTGCTAATTAAGTTACTATGTTATAAATATTGTGGTTCTATAGTAATCAGAGTTAATGTCATACATATCACACGAGTGCATTATGAATAATGACATGTAGATAGTTTTTGTACAATCTTTGAAAGCAGTAAAAGTCTTTGTTAAATAAAAAGAGATATTTAGCTATAGAAGCGATAGGAGAGTGAGCTAAAAGCAAAAGATGGGACATAACTTTAGAAAAGACTCACCTTAATCACAAAAGTGCTAATTATACTCCATGATATAATTAGCATAGCAAAAGTAGAATAAAATATATTTTATAATTACTGTCTTGGAAATGGAAAATTGCATATTGTCCAGTTTCTATATTAGGGGAAACACAACTTAAACTGGTTTAAGCTAAGTTGAAACTGTTTTATAACAAAACTGCTGTTTTAGAAAACCTTTTTTTCCTCTCACTGAAATTAAGTAGCAAAATCTATTTAAATCTCAGCATGTCTCTATATGTAGATTATCTGTAGTATGCCTCTTTAGTTAGAGTATGTAAGAACTGCCATGATACAGCTCTCGTTTCTAATAGTGCTTTGTTTATAAACATTTTATTGCTGCTATTGCCTGTGGCGGAAATGGGCCAAACTCATTCAATTGTAATTCACTTCCAGAATGATCTATCAAAAAGTCACAACTATAACATAGTGATGAATGAAAGCTTATTTGTTTTTGTAAAAATAGTATTTGATGGTAGTAGATTAAAGTCTGACACAAGCCCAGTTAGAAATGGATAACCTAAGAAATGCATTACAACATAGAGATTGAACTCTTTCTATAAATAACAAAGAACAAGTGGGGATGGGGATATCTAAAACTCTCATCTTCCTAAGTAGACAGATTAGTCTTTCATAAAATATTTGTGGAAAATGGGATGAATCCTTTCTATCAACAAGTTTGAGAAAGAATGTAATTTCAGGTCCTGAGTATAGTACAAAGGCCAGAAGAGTCATTACAATGATGAAAATTAAATAATTATATAAAACTAAATGTCATTTTCGAGCCATTTAGGAAAAAGGAAGCCATGAGTTCTATTATTAATAGGATCTTTAATCCATACATCTTCCAATTCAGCAGTTGAAAATATGAAAAGCTTCACTCTTAAACAATCTTTACCTTCTGCCTAGGAAACTTTCTCCATGATTTTAGTGCTTTGAAATTAAATATATATGTACTTAGCTATTGAATCCTGTAATGTAAATTTTAAACATTATCACTTCTATTAACTTTGAATACTTAAGTATTCAATTACAACAATGTGAGGGTTAGGGGTGTTGACTCCCCATGCAGTTGAAAATCCAAGTGTTAACTTTGACTCCCCCCAAACTTAGAAACCAGTAAGCCACTGTTGAATGGAAGTCTAACTGATAACACAGTCCATTAACACATATTTTGTGAGTTACGTGTATTATATAATATTTTCTTGCAACAAAGTAACCTAGAGAAAAACTGTTTCTGAAAAAATCATGAGAAAAAATACACTTACAGTACTGTGCTGAAAAAATCCAAGTATATGTGGACTCCCACACAGTAGAAACTGGAGCTGTTCAAGGATCAACTGTATATAATAAGTATTTTTTTTTAATGAAAGCAGAACTCAATCTTAAGGTTAAATTCACTTTTTTAATGTTTCCATGGATTTAGTGTGAAGATGTCTCCCAAAGCTGCTTAGAAGAGAAAAATCACAGAAATAGTGAATACATTATTCTGAAAAGTATCTACGTTATCTAAGATGGAGCTAACTTTTTAAACTTTTGGATTATAATCAATATGTTAACATACATGGATGTGACAGAATCACACAGTAGGATATTTACCAGGTTATACTTCCATAAGATCTAACAACACTGAAAGAAAGGGTCTGATCAATGACAGTATATTACCATTATTAAAATTACAGTGATCTGTACTAGTATTTTTAATTGCCATACTTTTTTAATGTGACTATAAGTTTCAAAAGACTGGAACTCCTTTTTTAACGAATATAACAATTGAAATTTTGTTATAGAGAGGGTGTTTTGAATGAATTAGCAATTTGCAGCTTTGGGAATCTTTGCCAAATAAACTAAAAACAAAACTTACATTAATAAAGATGTCATTAAAAGACTGATTGACATTTTCCAATGGGTATTAAGTTTTATTTTGTTTTTAATAAAGAAAAGATAAAGTGTAGGTTTCAAGTGGAAACACCAGAGTAACAAAGAAAGAAATCAAATTAAATATTTATTCTACATATCTGATTCTATGATCAAAATGCCCAAGGGCTTATGTAGCAGTTTTGCTGTCCTGAAAACTTTAAATAATTTTTTGAAGCATTGGAACTTCAATGGATTTGTTAACTATGACCTGGCCCATCAGGTAGAGATATTATTCTTACCTCTTTTATCCATTTGTTTGATACAAGGTCAGTGGGAATACCAAGACTTTGATTATATAGTTCAATTAGAGTTTCATGAATAGAAAGAACATGCTACAAAATATTGGTTTAATATTATTTCCAACAGAAAATAATAAAAATCAAAATTCAAGATAAATTAAGCAAAGTAAAAATATTGGCTAACAGAACTAAGAAAACCAAAACTAGGAAGTTTCCGTCTCTTGCCTATGAAATTTTCTTTGCCATGACTGCATTTTCTCTTATTGAAAACCCACTTTCTCCACATGGCAATTTAGATGCTCTTTTATAGTCACTGATTCCCATATGCACCATTTTGTTACTCTAGGGATAAGAACTTCACTAACTGCAAATGTAATAATCCAGGGAGATGCATACCTTTAAAACAATTTCTCTGACCAGGATATTAATATGATATGTTCAATTGTATATGAATTATATAAATCAATATGGAACAGAGAATATGGATTTTATGATTGTCAAACCTACCCCAGATTAGCATAAATGGAGATGTGCTAGAAAAAGAAAACAATGAATTGCTCTGTGAGATAGATATCACAAGACAAGAGCAATCAACTGTTACTTTCTGCTATACTTGTTAATAGAGAAACAAGCTTTTATAGATTTAAAAATTATAGCAGCGCTTTTAGGAAAAGGAGCTATTCTGTATACGTTCACTCATCTATTTCAATCTAAACTGGTGTGGGATGAAAGGTCCTCTTTTTTTAACATATTAGTGCTAGAGCTATATAATAAAATTTTTACATATTTTGTGATGTTGATATATGTGATTTATTTTAAACAAATACTAAAACTGAAAAATATGACAGCTATTAGCAATAGCAGGAGTAAACTATAATACCTCACTAGAAATTTAAAAGAAGATCCAAATATGTAAACAAGCTGAAGTTTAAATCATTATTATTTTCATTTCTTAAATATACAGATTAAATATTATAAATATGTAATTTTCTGCATCATTAATGAAATACCCAAAAGAATATTTTTTGAAAGTATGGTAGTGACTAAATAATATGTCAACAAATTCTAAAGAATATTAGAAATTACTTTGAGAAATAAAGGCAAAAATTTATTTTTGCTCTACAAAAAACATTATTAGTCCTAACTCTCATGAAAAATATCTAGATAGTTAAAACAAAAATCTTTCCTTTCCTATTATGTAGATCAAAGGCCTCGCTTCTAGAAAAAGGTACTCCCTCCTCTTGTAAACTAGATCTCATACTCTTTTTTGAAGAATTGCTCCAGCAATATTCCATATGTGTCTTGAAGCATCAGTTTTTTTTTTCAGTTAAGATATGGACCAAATGTTCAGTTGCCCATGTCTTACCCACTGCTTTGTTATGATCAAACTTTAGGTTTCTCTCATTCCTACAGGCTTCTGAACTCTTCTCCAAGCCTGAGCAAGCAAAAAAAAAAAAAAGATTCATCAAGTTCTTCCCTAAAAATCAGCTGAGCACAGTGAAACCCTTTTCCTGTTAGATAGTGTTACAGAACTTTTTACCTCAATACCCCGGGTTCGTTGTCTGGCTGCTTCAAAGATTGAAGAGGTGAACATAGAATAACATGAGCAGCAGGCAAAAGTATATTTGAGTAGAAGATCAGAAAATAAGAATAGTATGAAAGCTCTCTGTACAGAGGGGGGAGGCATTCAAAAGTAAATGCCTGCAACTATAGGCAAGGGACTTTGTTTTATAGGGTTTGGGTTGGCCTCTTTCCTTGCCTCTTGTTCCTTCACAGGTTCTACCCTTATTGATGAGGTAACTCTAAATGCCTAGCCATTCCTTTTTGATTGGCTCTTTTCCATCATATGAGGAGTGGTCTATGGCCATACTATTCTTTGTGGGTTATACATTTTTATGGTCTTCTTATTTTTAGTCAAGTTTTCTGTCAAATTCATGAGGGGAATCTGAGGGGGAGTAGGTAGTGTCTGTCATATTCTCAAGAGGAACTTATGCCTGAGGGAATTTGTTGGAGTTCAGATCTTCCCAACGGAAATTTTTTTTTTAATGTTTTATTTATTTCTAGGAGAGAGAGAGAGAGAGAGAGAGAGAGAGAGCATGAACAGGGGAGGGTCAGAGAGAGAGGGAGTCACAGACTGAAACAGGCTCCAGGCTCCGAGCTGGCAGTCAGCACAGAGCCCGACGCGGCTCGAACCCACGAACTGCGTAGATCATGACCTAAGCGAAAGTCGGACGCTTAACCGACTAAGCCACCCAGGCGCCCCCGGAAATGTTTTATAATACGTGTTTTTCCCCACCCAGGGACTTTCAAGCCTCAGTCTCTCCCTTTTAGCCTATGGAATCCTATCTTCCCTTATTATATTAGCACTGGTCCCCAGGCTTGTCCAGCTTTCCCTCCAAATATTCTCCTTATCTCAGTTTACTACTCCTTTACTCCATAAAAGAAAATTCTCTTTGATGCAGATTTCTGAAATTAGAGTGTTCTTATTATTGTAGTAGCTTTTTCTCCCGACAGTTATGTTTTCTTTACACACACACACACACACACACACACACACACACACACACACACACATAGTTTGTTGTCAAGTTAGCTTGATAGTGTATAGCGTGCTCTTCGCTTTGGGGATAGATTCCCATGATTAATTGCTTATATACAACACCCAGTGCTCATCCCAACAGGTGCCCTCCTCAATGCCTATCACCCATTTCCCCTCTCGCCTGCCCCCCCAGTCAACCTTCAGTTCTCAATATTTAAGAGTCTCTTATGGTTTGCCTCCCCCACTTTGAAACTATTTTTTCCCTTTCCCTTCCCCCACGGTCTTCTGTTAAGTTTCTCAACTTCCACATATGAATGAAAACATAGGATATCTGTCTTTCTCTGACCTATGTCACTTAGTGTAATACCCTCCAATTCCATCCACATTGTTGCAAATGGCAGGATTTCATTCTTTCTCATTGCCAAGTAGTATTCCGTTGTGTATATAAACCACATCTTCTTTATCCATTCATCAGTTGATGGACATTTGAGCTCTTTCCATAATGTGGCTGTTGTTGAAAGTGTTGCTGTAAGCATTGGGATTCATCTGCCCCTGTGAATCATCACTCCTATATCCTTTGGATAAATTCCTAGTAGTGCTATTGCTATTGCTAGGCCTTAGGTTAGTTCTAGATTTAATTTTTGGGGAACTTCCACACTGTAACCTTTCAATCTAATTATTTTTTGTTTCCTATCTAGAGTTCACATTTGGTTTTATTTGACAATGCATGCTGCTATTCAACCCATTTTTTAAATTTTTGTTTTAATGTTTATTTTTGAGAGACAGAGACAGAGTGTGAGTGGGGTAAGAGTAGGGAGAGAGGGAGACAGAATCTGAAGCAGTCTCCAGGCTCTTAGCTGTCAGCACAGAGCCTGGCATGGGGCTCAAACTTATGAACCTCGAGGTCAGGATCTGAGCCAAGGTCTGACTCTTAACTGACTCAGTCACCCAGGTGCTCCTTCAACCCAATTATAAAGAATTCTGTGTTGACACTAAAATCAGTCTAGCTACTGCACCAATTGTCTCTTTTCAAAATAGAACTCCTCATACTGACATGTTTCTTCTTCCATTTAAAATGAAATTCCTTTATTCTCAGTATCTCCAGTATCACTCTTCCCACAGTCTACCCCTTCACAAACATCAATCATTCCAATATCCTCATATGCACACAAACTAGGTATTTTTTCAAAATCTTCTGGCCATATACAATATATTATGTATTTCTTTTTTTAATTTTTTTTTTTATTTCAGAGAGAGACAGCGTGAGCAGGGGAGGATTAGAGAGAGAGGGAGACACAGAATCTGAAACAGGGGGGCGTCTGGGTGGCTTAGTCATTTAAGCGTCCAACTTTCACTTAGGTCATGATCTCATGGTTTGTGGGTTCACGCCCCGCGTCGAGCTCTGTGCTAACTGCCAGCTCGGAGCCTAGGGACTGTTTCAGAGTCTGTATCTCCCTCTCTCTCTGACCCTACCCTGCTCTCTCTCTCTCTCTCTCCCCCCCTAGAAATAAATAAATTAAAAAAATTAAGAATCTGAAACAGGCTCCAGGCTCTGAGCTAGCTGTCAGCACTGAGCCCAACGTGGGGCTTGAACCATGAACCATGAGATCATGACCTGAGCTGAAGTCAGACGCTTAACTGACTGAGCCACCCAGGTGCCCCTGTATTATGTATTTCTTAACCACTTAATATTTACAACACTGAGTCTTTATTAAGTTGCAATATTTATTTTTATATGTCATTGTTGAAGGCTTTTGGTCCTGTCTTTTTTCTTTTCTTTTTTTATTTTTGGTTCTTTTTTTTTTCTGTCCTTTGTCCTTAAAACCATTTTTTCTCATAGGTCTTATGATTTTTATTGCACAATTTTGTGTGGGATGGTGTATTTTATAGATAGAGATTATAACCTGAAAATAAACAGCTATAATAATGCTTATTTGGGACTGAAGAATTAAAATTGGGAACCACAGATTCTAGTAGAAACCCAAGTAGTATCCTGCTTGTAGGAGGAAAGCAGGGTTTTTGTTTTGTTTTGTTTTGTTTTGTTTTGTTTTGTTTTGTTTTGTTTTGTTGAAAAAGGGTGATATTACATGAGTTGAAAAGAAGGTGTTAACAAGCTAAGCCAACCTGGATCATCTGTGACTGACTACTGATTCTGTCTTTAAAAAGTCCACAGCCATTAAGCTCATGACCAGGATATCCTTTCCCCTGCCGACTTCTCAAACAGTCAGTCACTGAGCACAATTGCCATATTGTCCATTCTGAAATTTTGGGCCCTCTTCAAGCTGAGACTGGTTAAGGCAGTAGCTCTCCAGTGATCTCTTCAGCTTTATTTTAAAATGGCTGCAGTCAGGGGCGCCTGGGTGGCTCAGTCGGTTAAGCATCTGACTTTACTCAGGTCATGATCTCATGGTTGGTGGGTTTGAGTCCTGTGTCGTCGGGCTCTGTGATGACAGCTAGCTCTGAGCCTGGAGCCTGCTTCAGATTCTGTATTTCCTCTCTCTCTGACCCTCCCCTGCTTACGCTGTTTCTCTCTCTCAGAAATAAATGAAACATTTAAACATGTAAAATAAAATTTAAAAAAATGAAATGGCTTCAGTCAAGTCAGTTTCTCACAAATGTATGCATCTCATCACCGTGGGACTGGCTGCGCACACACACAAATTATTTCAGTAGACAAATTTATGAATCTTTTAAATTCTGGAAAAAATAATTTTCAATTTATTTCATTTAGACTCCTATTATGATTATGTTTCTGTTTTCTTTCTTTAGAGAAATATATCCAGAAAATTAAAGTTAAACAGCTAATTTTCTGAGAGTTACAAATTAATAGTGATAATCAAATGTAACCAAAATTTAAAAAACAATTTGAACATTGTAATAAGTACCCAATAGAAAATTTTATAACTTTATGGGGCGCCTGGGTGGCTTAGTCGGTTAAGCGTCCGACCTTCGCTTGGGTCATGATCTCGTGGTTCGTGGGTTCGAGCCCCGCGTCGGGCTCTGTGCTGACTGCCAGCTCAGAGCCTGGAGCCTGTTTCAGTCTGTGACTCCCTCTCTCTGACCCTCCCCTGCTCACACTGTCTCTGTCTCTCCTAGAATAAAAAAAAAAAAAAAAAATTTATAACTTCTTTGTAATTTGTGAAAATACTCTAAAAATGTAAATAGTTTATTTAAAATTGAATAGAATTTCTTCTAGGATTTTAACCTATGATATTGTAATACATATGACTCATTTACCACATTCATTAGACATCAAATATGATTTTATATTTTAAATATAATACCTACCATGCTGGAGAGGTCTTCACATTTTGGCCTTAAGTGATATTTTTAAGTAGGGAAAAGTTTCCAAAGTCATACAGTTAGTCAAGAACTGAGTCAGAATTTAAGCTTAGATTTGTTTAATTTCATTTGTTTCTTTTACTCCCTTTGTGACTACCTTATATTTTATTTAAAGGGTTGATTCAGTAAATAAAATGGTATATTTTATTACAGTGTTTTTTGTAATATTAAAAATCAGAAAAGCTGAACATTTAATATTACAGAAATAACTTGATAAATTTTTAAATATTAAAATGACTGCTAACATTATACCTTGTGCACACAGTATAGAAATCTTAAAACTGTTTACGCTACAGTAAAGATAAAGATGGAAATATTATTAGTTTCATGCTACAGACTCCTCTACTGATGCATAAAATAATTAAACAAATTGCAAATGTAAAAAGCTACAAATAGTTGGTACTATAGAAGATTTTAAAACCAGTATTGTGAGGGAATGGATTCATTTTTCAAGGCCAATAACCTGGAAGTTGGCCTTTTGCAAAGCTCCATGGAAACCAGCTAGAGCTGACTTCTTAAAGCGAGGAAACCTGATAAAGGTTTGAGGTAAAGAATCAACTCCCCCACTTACCATGTGGTAAGAGATATGATCACAAATTTAGACTTTCCCATTCCCCATTACATTCTAAGGAGTGCCTGGAAATCTAGCAGGGGTGGCTATCAGATTCCTGGAGAGGGACTCTGAATTTTGGACCAAGTGACTTTTAAGATGCTAGTGATTATATTACAATCTCAAAAGGGTTAATATTTGAATTACTATAACAGATGATAAACTGAGGTTAGTCATAATAGCCTTGAAAGTATAACCGAAATTCTGTTTCACTTTGGACATATGCAAACGCACAAAATAAGATTTGGATTATATATCAGAATTTAAACTACACTTTAGTCTGAACTTTTAAAATGCAGTTATTTTGGAACTAAGAATTATTTTAGAACTGATTTCTTATTAATTCATATATTACAGTTCATATGTTAAATTTTTAAAATTAGTTTAAGTTTCATAGACTACACATGGTAAGCCCAGCTAGTATTTAAATTTAATACCAAAATAATTCTTGTCAAGTATGCAGCCTGGTAGAAAGAACTGCAGATGGCTTTATTTGAAAATCTGTGTCATTAGAGAAATGTTCCAGATTGACAGTAAAATGTGTTGACAGAGTCATAACCAGAGTCGACTAACTTTACTGAGCAAACAGGAAAATGATGGTAGTTAGATTGAGGACTGAGAAGAACTTTCATTATTTATTAACTTTTTTGGGCATAGGGTGTTAATGAGTGAGAAGATTGTGCATATACAAATGTACGAGAGCACACATAGCATATATATTTTATGACTGTAGAAAGAAGAAACATTTATGACTCCTTTACGATTATGAATGCTTTATTCAACTTGTCCTTGCTCCTAAGACATGAGCATTTTCCCTAATCCTAAAATGGTATTGCTATCCAAGAGACTGCAGTTTATCATGTTCAAAAGTATGATTATAACTCTGGGCATTTTTAGGGATTAAGTTGTATGACAACTATATGTCTGGAGTTATGTAAGCCTCAACCAAAATTAACTTCAGGGATAGATTATGGCAACAATTTTCTCTCTAATAACTTTGATGTTTGTTGCTATTTTTTAGTCAAGGCTATTTGGAATTAAAACTCAAAGAGTATGTCCTTTTCTAATTCTATGTACACATGATGAGAGTTTTGTCTGGACAAAGGTATAGGTATCAATACAGTACAACAACAGTAGCAAAAACTAGATGAAATCTATGAAATAACTATTTTCACACATTGGGGAAAGGGCATTTATATTCTGAGATCAGTGAGAGAAATAATCAAGCAAGGTGAATTCTACAAACAACCCATCTTTCTTGCTGGAAGCTTTCTTCAAATCGTAGTGCACAGGTGGGGAATTGAACGGAACAGGGAAGTATTGCTGACTAGATACAGAAGTCAAAATGCAAGGATACTAAGGTGCCTGGAATCAACAGACAGAATACTGGAAGAAGGGGACTATTCAGAGAAAAGGCTTCAAAGATCTTTGTAGGGAATCACTTGAGTCTTTGGCTGTATACTAACCGTACAGGTATAAGGCAAGATTCTTGGAGGTCACCAGAAACAGCTACTCAGCAAAGATAACTAAGGAGCTGTCATCTGAAGAATCAATTCCAAGATACCATACAGAACAGGAATAATCAAGTTCTGATCAGCCAGGGTGGAGAGGTTTTGATGACAACTAAAAATTTCAGTAGAAACCTGAGAAAGCTAATATTTCAATAATGGTACAAATCGGCCTTAATGTTAAATCTAATCTGTCTAGTCTTTAGAGTTTTCCAGCATAGGATCATATCATCTGCAAACAGGGAGTATTTTTTTTTCCTCTTTCTTATTTGGATGCCTTTTATTTCTTTATTAGAAATAACAAATTCAATAAGGTTACAGGATACAAAGTCAACATATAAAGTCAATTGTGGGGGTGCCTGTGTGGCTCAGTCAGTTAAGTGTGTGACTCTTGATATTGGCTCAGGTCTTGATTTGTAAGATTGCGCCTCGCATCAGGCTCCGCTCTCTCATTCTCTCTCTTTCTCTATCTCAAAATAAATAAATAAACTTAAAAAAGACCAATTGTGTTTATACATAATGACAATAGAAATTAAGAGACAATTCTATTTACAGTAACATCAGAATAAAATGTTTAGGAGTAAATTTAATGAAGGAAGTGAAAGACATACAATGAAAACCACAAAACATTGATGAAAGAAATTAAAGAAAACCCAATTACTTGGAAAGTTATTACATGTTTCATGGATTGAAAGACTCAGTATTGTTGCATACTACATAAAACTTTCTACAAATTCAGTGTAATCCCTGTCAAATTCACAGTGGCATTTTTTACAGAACAGATAAAAACAACCCTAAAATTCATATGGAATCACAAAGAACCCTGTATCGCCAAAACAGTCTTGAGAAAAAGAGTTAGAAGAATCATATAATCTCATTTCAAAATACATTTTGAGACTACAGGAATCAAAACAGTATGGATTGATCATCATAAACACAGGTATATAGACCAATAGAACACAACCGAGAGCCCCCAAATAAAAGCATGCATATACAGCTAACTGATCTTTGACAAGGATGCCAGAATACAATATAGAGATAGTCTTCAACAAGTGGTATTAGAAAAACTGGATATCCACATGCAAAATAATGAAATTGATGCTTATTGTACATCATAAACAAAAGTCAATTCAGAATGGATTAAAGGCTTAAAAATAAAAACTGAAACTCGTTATCATAAAAAAAAAACCCACAGGAATAAAGCTTTATGACACTAATCATAACAATGGCTTTTTTGTATAGCACCAAAAGCACAGGCAAGAACAACAAAAGTTAGAAAAGTGGGACTACATCAAAATAAATGGATTCTGCATAGCAAAGGGAACAATCAACATAATGAAATGTAACTGACAGAGTAAGAGAATATTTGCAAACTGTGTATCTGGTAAGGGGTTAATATCCAAATATATAAGGAACTCTTACATGCAATAATATAATAATAATAATAGTAGTAGTAGTAGTAGTAGTAGTAGTCCAATTAAAAATGGGTAAAGGGCACCTGGGTGGCTCAGTTGGTTAAGCGTCCAACTTCAGCTCAGGTCATGATCTCACCGTTCATGGGTTTGAGCCCCACATCAGGGTCTGTGCTGACAGTTAGCTCAGAGCCTGGAGCCTGTCTTCAGATTCCGTATCTCCCTCTCTCTCTGACCCTCCCCTGATCACACTGTCTCTATCTCTCTCTCAAAAAGAAATAAAACATTTTAAAAAATGGGTAAAAGACTTGAATAGACATTTCTAGCAAGAAGACATACAAATGGCCCAAAGGTATGCTTAACATAACTAATCATTAAGGAAATACAAATTAAAATCACAATGAGATAGCATTTTATACTTGCGAGGATGGCTATTATATTATTATTTGTGAAGTGTTAGTAAGGTTGTGGAGAAAATGAAACTCTCATATAGTATTGGTGGAAATGTAAAGTATTGTTATAGGTGAATTCGCTTCTCCCATTTTGATCTCTGTTTTTTTCTGTGTGTCATGTCTATTTTATTCCTTCCTCTTCCTCTCTTCTATGTTTCCTTAAAGGAATAATCACTAGTGTAATAATTTAATCCCTTGAATTATGTTTATACTATATTTGTTTGAATCTTTTTCTTAGTGGTTGGTTGATTTTTGGTTTAAAATATACTTCGTAATTTATCAGATTATGTTTCAGATTTATACTAACAACCAATATAATGTACAAATGTTATTCCTATATAGCTCTATCTCCTCTTTCCCTTTTGTTGTGCTAATATTATTATGCACCTTCTAAATTTTCTGCAAACTCAAAACCATATTGTCATAATTGTTAATTTATATAATTTTGTCATTCAAGACACATTAGAAAAGAGGCTTTGTTATATTAATTTTCATACTTACTCTTTTCTGTTTCTCTAAATTGCTTCCTGTATAATTCAGTAACCATCTGTTGTCTTTTCTTCCTCCAGTAGTTTTCAAATCTATGATATCTGTGCTTTGTTATTTAACAGTAACAATTATCCATAGCTTTGTTATTGTTTAACAACAATCTGTTATTGCCAAATATATTACATGTCTGTATATTATAGACCCAACAATATATAACAATATAAGTATATACATACTAATTCATAAATTTTTGAATCAGTTAAAGAAAGAAAGGAGACTTTTATCCTGTCTTCTCGGATTACCCAATTGCCTTTACCACTGTTCTGTTGTTGTTTTTTTCATATTTGATTACTCCATAGTCTTAGGTCACTTTATTTGTCCAAAAGAATGTTGTATGGTATTTTTTTCTAAGTCATATGAGCTGGCAAAAAATTCTGAGGATGTCTTTATTTTACCTTCATTTTTGAAATATGGTTTTCCTGGATATGAGATTTTTGGTTGACAATTTGGTTTTTATACTTTGTATATGTCAACTCACAATCTTCTAGTCTCTTTCCTTCCTTCCTTCCTTCCTTCCTTCCTTCCTTCCTTCCTTCCTTCCTTCCTTCTTTCTTTTGAAAGAGAGTGTGATCAGGGGGAGGGCAGAGAGAGAGGGGGAGAGAGAGAATCCCAATCAGGCTCTGTGCTGTCACCGCAGAACCCGAGGCAGGGCTTGATTGCAGGAACCCTGAGATCATTACCTGAGCTGAAGTCAAGAGTTGGAGCTTAACTGACTAAACCACTCATGTGCCCCTAGCCTCCATTATTTCTGATGAGATGTCAGTTGTTAACTTTATTGAGTTTCCTTGTATGTGATTAGTCATTTTTATTTTATGATTTTTTAAAAGTTTATTTATTTATTTTGAGAGAGAGAGAACAAGTGAACAGGGGAGGGAGGAGGGGGAGAGAGAGAGAGAGAGAGAGAGAGAATCCCAAGCAGGCTCTATGCCATTAGCACAGAGTCCCCATGTGGGGCTTGAATTCAGAAACTGTGAGATCATGACCTGAGCCAAAACCAAGAATCTGATGCACAACAGACTGAGCCACCCTGACCTCTTTTTACTTGATACTTTTAAGATTTTGCCTTTCTCTTTAAACAATTTTTCACCTATGACAGATAAATCTAAATATGGATCTGTGTGCCTTCTTAGAGATCGTTGAGCTACTTAGTATTTTTAAAACAATTTTTTAATGTATATTTATTTTTGAGGGAGAAACAGGGCATAGTGGGGGAGTGGCAGAGAGAGTCTGAGGCACAGAATGTAAAGCAGACTCCAAGCTCCCTGCTGTCAGCACAGAGCCCTATGGCAGTCATGAGATCATGACCTGAGCTGAAGTCGGCCTCTCAACCAGCTGAGCCTCCTAGGTTCCCCAAGCTACTTCAGTATTTGATTTAATGTTTTTATTCAGATTTATAACGTTTTCAGCCATTATGTCTTTGAATATTTTTTGGTTCCTTACACTCCCTTCTTTTTTTCTGGAACTCTAGTTAAACTTACGTTACTGTGCTTATGAGATAGCACATCTCTCAAATGTTCTGTTCAGTTTCATTTATTTTTCTATTTGATTCTGACATGCATGGGGTGGCTCTCATTCGGTTTAGCATCTGACTTCAGCTCAGTTCGTGATCTTGTAGTTCATGATTTCGAGCCCCAAATTGGGCTCTGTACAGACAGCTCAAAGCCTGGAGCCTACTTCAGATTCTGTGTCTCTGTCTCTCTCTGCCCCTCTCCCATTCATACTCTGTCTCTCTCAAAAATGTATAAACATTAATAAAATTAAAACATGTATGATTCTGAGATGCATGATTTCTGTTGATCTGTCTTCAAGTTTGGTGATCCTTCCACTAGCTGAATTTTACTCTTTAGCATCTCTAGTAGTTTTTAAATTGTGCTTTTTATATTTTTCACTCCAAAATTTCATGACATCTCTTCTTTTATAATCTTTATGTCTTTATTAATATACTTTAGTTGGTTGCACATTGTCATTGTACCATTCTTTACTTCTTAAGTATGACTCCTTTTAGCTCTTTTAACTTAATTATCATGCCTTCTTTAAGGTAGTCGTTTATCTCCATAGGTTCTCTGAATGGCAATTATTGTTGCCTGTTTTTTTCTAGTGTATGACTTACACTTTCCACTTTTGCTGCATTTGTCATAAATTTTTTGTTGAAAGATACTTTAAGCATACTTTGTTAACAATTCTTTGTTCTTGCCTAAATTGATCCAAAGTAGAGCTTTATCATGCTGAGCTATGGAGGAAAAGAACAGATCTTGTCTCAGAGGATACGGACTCTGGCTCATCTTATCCACATGTAATAGATTTTCTAGAATAAATATTTCTTCATTTGTTGCATCACAATAAAAAAATTCTCAGAGATTTTAATTAGATTTTTTTTATTCACATGTATTATGGTTGTTTTCTTAGAGAGATATTCCATGTGGTTTATCATGACATCATTCTAGAAGTCATTCTCCAAGATAAAATATATTTAATATGTCAATACCATCCATCTAAAAGCAGGGAATTTTCTTTTTGAGATTGACAAACTGATAATTTATGTCTAAAGTTCTAGAAACAAGTAGAATAGCAAAAAGAAAACAAAAGAACTTTTTTTAAGAAAAGGAAAAGGAAGGGGCGCCTGGGTGGCTTAGTCGGTTAAGCGTCCGACTTTCCGACTTTCGCTTAGGTCATGATCCCGCGGTTCGTGGTTTCGAACCCCGCGTCGGGCTCTGTACTGACTGCCAGCTCAGAGCCTGGAGCCTGTTTCAGTCTGTGACTCCCTCTCACTCTGACCCTCCCCTGCTCACGCTGTTTCTCTCTCCTAGAAATAAATTAAAAAAAAAAAAAAAGAAAAGGAAATGTTGGATGAATTACATTACTTAATTTCAAAACTTTCAATGAAGTTGTAGTACTCAAGGTGCCATGTTTTTGGCATAAACATAGATGCAGTTTAATAGAAGATAGTATCCAGAAATAGATCTACAATGTATAAATGAATGCTCGATAATTTATAGATACACCAAGGTAATGTCCAACTTCAGTTCAGGTCATGATCTCACAGTTCGTGGGTTCGAGCCCCACGCCGGGGTCTGTGTTGACAGCCGGCTCAGAGCCTGGAGTCTGTTTCAGATTCTGTATCTCCCTTTCTCTCTGACCCTCCCCTGTTCATGCTCTCTCTCAGAAATAAATAAAACATTAAAAAAAGAAAATTAAAAAAAAATAGAACAAATTAACACCCATATGGGAAAAAAATGAATGCCATATCTTATTTCACAATACACAAAAATTATTTTTAAATTGTCATAGATCTAAATGTATATACTTAAATTATATACCTTCTAGAATGCTACATAGGAAGAAATCTTAAGTACTTTAATATAAGCAAAGATCATGAAAAATCACATACACACAAAAGAAAGATCTGTTCTTTAAAGGAAACTTAAGAAAATGTAAAGGTACATTATGCATTGGTTTATTGGCTTTTGAAAATTAGATTATAAGGATTCTCTATATATTCTAGAACCAAACTTTTTAAAGATATATCTATTTTCACTGTTTTCTGGCAGTCTGATAAATTATTCAAATGGTACATGTACTTTTTCAAAATTAAATTCTGTTCTTCTAAAGGTGTTCCTAAAAGTACTTGAACCTGGAGTATATTAAGAATCCTTAAAAACAGAGCAGACATAAGAAAATACCAAAATAGATCCTCTACATCCTGAATGTGGATATTCATAAATAATATTAGCTGCAAACTGGAGAGAGTAAAATCAATACCATCAATTAAGGAAGAAATAAATTTCCACATATTTATAATATGAAGTACTACTAACCAATAAAAGAAAACAAATTGCATACATTCAACGACATGAATGAATCTCCACATCATTGTGCTGAGACTAAGGATCCTTATATAAAGTAACACATGTTGTTTTATTCTATTTATATGAAGTTTTAGAATTGTCAAAATTATTCTGCAGTGACAGAGAATAGATTTGTGGTTGCCTAGGGCTGAGGATGTGGGAGATTGCCTGCAAAAGAAACTTTTTGTAGTGATGAAAATATTCTTTGTATATTCTGATGGTTAAATGATATTTATCAAATGCATTTGTCAAAACTCATAGGACTCTATAATTAAAATTAGTTCACTTTATGTTATATAAATAACAATGATGATTCACAAAGTAAAACAAGAAAGTGAAGTAACAAAAAATGTCGCTTACAGGGTCAATCAGAGAAAACACAGAAGTTATTGAATGCCCAAACATATCAACATTTGATCGCTATAATTAGAAATCGTATAGAGATAAAAGTAAAGGTCCATGTAATTTAGTCTGAAGAACTGAATATGCACTTAGGAATAAAAAGTTTAAGAACACTTATGAAAACACTAAAAAAATCTAAATACTAAACTTTTATCAAGAAGTCATGTGATCCCTGATGTGCTAGACTCTTACTTAGATCGCCCCTCTCCCTTTCTCCAAATATATAGCCTCAAAATGAATTACAAGAGATTCTGTAATTTCAATGTCTTTAAAAATGCTAACTACCAAAATAGGAGAGTCCTTCTAAACAACTTTCAGGAGATACAGTTACTCACATTTTTACATAATTTGAAATGTTACCTTAAATAATATATGTCTGTTGTAGTAAACATATTGACTTAAACATAATCACTATTCAAAATGTATGTCATTTTATATCAAACTATTATGGTATATCAAACTATTATGATGAAGCATGACCTTCTTCTGAATGGTGAATCAAAATGATTAGTCTATATTTCAAAAGGAATATTGTTCCAGTAGTTTTGTTTAAAGATTCTAGGAATGCAATTCTTTAATTTTAGTTTGAATGATTTCTAGAATTCAAAGACCAAGGGATGAGTTGTCAAATTAAATGTCTTAATAATTGGGGTGGCTCAGTTGGTTAAGCATCTGACTCTTGATATCAGCTCAGGTCATGATCTCATGGTTTGTGAGATCAATCCTGTGTGGGGCTCTGAGCTGATAGCATTGGAGCCTGCTTTGGATTCTCTTTGCTCCTCTCCCTCTGGGCCTCTCTCTGCCCCTCCCTTTCTATGCTCTCTCTCCCTCAAAATAATAAAGTTAAAAAAAATGAAAGTTATTTTTGCACTGAAGAAGATAAGAAAGAAAGTATATTTTTCCAGGAGCATGTGGGTGGCTCAGTTGGTTGAGCATCCAACTTTTGATTTCATCTCAGATCATGATTTCGTAGTTCCTGAAATCCAGTCCTGCTTTGGGCTCCACCCTCAATGTGGAGCCTCCTTGTGATTCTCTCTTTTTCCCCCCTCTTCTGCTTGTATATGTACTTTCTCTCTCAAAATAATGAATAAACATTAAATAGTATATGTATATTTTTTTCCAGTCAAGCTAGATAAATTTTGGAATTGAATCACATTTACTATTGTTTATTATGGCGGTCTTTTTTATATTTTTGAAACTCATTATTTTAAAGTTTATCCGATCACATGTCCTCAGTTTTTTTCTTATAGATATAATAAAATATATTAATGATTTCTTTAAAAATTAAAAAAAACAAGTATAAGAACATAAGGTACATTTGATCTTGCATTCCAAATAAGTGTTTCTTTAAAAAGTATATTTTAAAGATACTTAAGCCCTGAGAATAATTAACTTGCCTTAAACGGAAACACTAACTTCAAGAGGGTTCTTTTGCAATCTCCACAGCTGTCTTCCCAACACTGAATACATAAATATCATTCTAGCACTATGGCACACATATAACAGCATCAACATACTGCTTTCTGACTAGCAATATTATTCATGATCCTTGGCAATTAGTTGTGCTTAAAATGAAGACAGCTGTTAAAGTAGAATCTTTTATCATATGCATATATTATTAAATTTGCTTCAAAATGGCAATAAAACTGTGAGTGATTTCCAGTGCAGAAGAGCTTCTTAAGAAAATAAACAAATATATAAAAAGTAAGCATTTATTGAGCACTTTCTTTTAGCCAGACATTTTGCTAAGTATATTAAAATAAATTACCTCTAATCCTCACAACAATACTTCAAGTCAGATATTTTCTGCATATTAGGGAGAACATTGAAGTGTTGAAATGAAAATGGTTTTCCCGATTTAAACATACAGTAGTTAGCAAGATAAAGATGTGTCTCCAGGTTAGTATGACTCCACCATTTGGGTAAAGCCTAACATCCTTTCCTCCTCACTGCTTCTTTCTTCATGTTGGCTTAAGTGCTTTAAACAAAAAACTATGAAAGGAAAAAAGAATCAAGCATATTATGGATGCTGCATTAATAGGGAAAAAATAGTGAAGACATTGATGAGATTTTTGAATCCTACCAAAACCTGTTGCTGTATTATATTATTCTTTTAGAAAATAAAGAAAAGAACATAGATTTAAAATTTTGAGTTGAGTACTGAGGAATGAAGAAATTAGTGTGTCTACTGGGTAAGTGCAGAGAAGATTAATCATTTTTGTCAACTATCTAAGAAATCAGGACTAGAGGAAAATAAACTGATCAGTGAAGACCAAACAGGATTGAGAAAATTTAGTGACACATTACAAGAGATAGGTAATAAGTGATGGTGTAAGCAAATAGTTTTTCAACATAAAATACTTCATGTTAAAATTGTATGATAGTAGTGCCTGGGCTGCACCAGGGGTTCCTGGGCAGCTCAGTCATTTAAGCATATGTCTCTTGATTTTGGTTCAGGTCATGATCTCATGATTCATGGAATCAAGCCCCGCATCAGGCTGTGGTCTGACATGCGGAGCCTGCTTGGGATTCTCTCTCTCCCTCTTTCTCTGCTCCTCCCCAGCTTATGCACTCTCTCTCTCTCTTCCCCCCTTTCCAAATAAATAAATAAGCTTTAAAATAAACTTTAAAAAAAAGTATGTGAGAGAAGTTAAAATAGGAATTGCATTGCAAGAAAATAGAATTTTAAACATGCAGGTAAATACTAAGATTAGATAGTGGATTTGATATTCATGTATTTTGGAGGTAAGATTTGTACAACAGCTTGAAACCTTTTAGTTTGATTTCTATATCAGCTACTTATCACCTACATAATACAATTGAAAAATATTTAGGAAATAGTCCATATTACTGTCAGCAAAATAAATTTTAAAACTATTTTAGCAATAATTTTTAAAATTTCTAATATTCCCTTCTGAACACTTCACACAACTTAAATTATACTACAAATGTGGCTACTACAATCGAAATTCAAATACATTGATTTACAAATTCCAAGTCATTTCATTCTAACAGTCATTGTAAAAAATACCATTTCTCCTCTTCTCTAATTCAGCAGGGAATAGGAATGGATTTTCTATATGAATCATGAAAAATTCCTAGACCTGTAATTCCACATTAATTGCTATGATATTTTGCTGTCCTGAGATAGGAAATACCAGTTAAGATGTCAGTTGCTCTTAAAATTAAAACAGCATTACATTTAAGTTATCACAGTTAGTACCAGTAATAACCAGAATGTACCAAGATGATAGTACTGAGCGATTCTTTTAGAAAAAGCTGAGAGGAAAAGTTCAAGTTTGATCAAGTAGCATCTATGTAGGGGGGAGCAATAATGGAAAAATGAGTAAGTCACACATCCTCAAATGCATTTCCTCCAATCAACGGTTTCAAAAAATAAAGGTAAAATCTTCCTTATGGACTTAAATGTCTCATAAATACACATACAAAATTTTAAATATACATCTAAAGATGTATAATTTCTCCCACAAAAAGTTCACAGACCCATAAAACAATCACACTGCATTTATTTTCTCCCTGTGAGTCATTAATGAAGATCTCTAACTTGATCTGAGGTTATTGTCATTCCCCTTAAGGTTTAAAAGGTCAGAATAATTTAGTTGACTATTTTGGTTTGTAGTTTATTTCATTTAGTTAAATTTCACTGTCTACCAACTCTGACAGGGACCAAGACAGGAATATTACCCACTGGTGATTGTCAACTAAGCATCTGTTTCCAGCCCCTCACCTTTAATAACACAATTCTGATGGCTTTTTGGGAATTCACTTCTTCCTCATGTAATCATGTGCCTCAAATCTTTCCCTTACCCAACTTCAAGGGTAGTGTTGAATAAGTGTGTCTCTGTTATCCAAATGAGGAGAAAGATATCTGATTTTTGCCTATACATCTTGAAGGGAAGTATGATATAGCCTATAGAAAAGCAACATATGAGGGGAAAAAGTCCATTTGACTGAGGAAGGTGGCAGTGTGAATAGAGAAGAGAAAATGTAGGTGCTGTTAAAAAGGTAAACTTAGGTGTGCCTGGGTGGCTCAGTCGGTTAGCTTTAGTGTCCAACTTTGGCTCAGGTCATGATGTCACAGCTTGCAAGTTCGTACCCCACGTCTCTGCAGACAGCTTGGAGCCTAGAGCCTGGTTCGAAGTCTATGTCTCCCTCTCTTTCTCTCCCTCACCATATCACACTCTGTCTCTCTCTCGTGCTCAAAAATAAATAAACATTAAAAGTTGTTTTAAATAATAATTTTTTTTTAAAACGAAGAAAAGGTAAACTTAGCAGAAGGTGGCTAATAATTGGCAGAGCGGCCAAGGGAAATTTCTCAGATTTTTCCTATATGACAGAGAATAAGATCGTGTTAAATAATATCTAAAAGATTACCACACAGAGTTTGAGAATACATAACTAGAGTTTAGGAGATATTCTAACGATGATCAATAATATTAGGAAATGAGATGTGCTGAGGTGAAAATCAACAATGCAGGGATGTGGATATTGACAAAATATGTAGTGATTATCTTGGACACAGCCATATACACAACTCAGATAATTAGGTTGGAAGAAGATAACAGGTAGGAACAGTTTGAGTGGTTTGTTACCTAAATTACAAAGAGATAAGGGAAGGGAGAAAGAAAAGGAGAGGGGAAAATTAATAGCTAGAAATGAAAATTATTACCTAGAAGCAATATTATACAGAGTTCAAAACGGTTAAACCTGAAGAAGCTCCATTGCATTTCTTAATTAGAAAATGGGAAGCAAATTTCTGTTGTGTATTTAAGTTGAAACTTTCTGAAGATGATTTTATTTTCCATCTAACAAAACAATTCTCATGGTAAATATGCTAGACATTTGGAGGTAATAAGTAATATGGCTGAAAGAGATGAGCACAAGCACAAGGCTTATTCCTCATGTATGTGTCAGACAGACCCTTGATGGCTTTTGGTTTTATAGTCTCGACACAGAAACGTGTTAGTCACAGAAGGGTTATCCCAGCCAGTGTCCACAAGCCTATGAACAAATATAGAATAAACAAAGTATAAACAAATGTAGAATTGCACTGATAGAAACATATTTTGAATGCTCTGCTGAACTAGCAACAGCTGTCTTGAAGTAATGGCTTAAGGAGTTACAGGCCTCAGTTGTCAGCATTTATAGTGTTCTTCCCAGAAGCAATAACATTTTCAAGCATTATATTGGCAGTGACACCCATACAATTAAAAAAAAAACCATTGGATTTAAAATACACAGATTGAATGATAATTTCATTTTGTATAGCTCAACTTTTAAAATTCCTAATATACACTGCTTTAAAAGAGAATTGGTTCATTTTGGACATATGTTCACATGTTACTTTAATAAAGATTTGTGTCTTTAAACCATATTAAGTGCAACCAAGAATTGCGAGGAAAATGTATCAGAGTGTTTTATGCTAAGGCTTTTCAGCTTTCTCTTTGATCCAGAAAACTAGGCAAGAGTTATTCATTTACTAATTGGAGAGGATTATAAATTTGTTACCACGGGGACACTTGGAATAAAGAGGGGAAAGACAAAAGGCAAAGGTTTGAATAGATGTGAAAATGTTAAAAGTTCAGTGCTATGTTGTACAAAGTAATAAAAATATTGAAACTGTACAGAAAAAAGTAGGTGAGTGTTAACATTTCTGGAAAATAATGGTATAATGCTTCATGTTCTCTAAGGACCTAATTATGAGCTATTCTGAATAGCGCACCTCAAGTATTGACAGTCTGTTTATATTGGTTCCTAATTAAAGACTCTCCCCCTCACACCCCTGAAAAGGTTTAGCAAAGACATCTTTCAACACTAACAAGCATACTGTGAAGCCACATGTTGGGAGGCAAAAATAAATGAATTAAGAAAATAGAGTTTAAATATCTCCATAGACTGGAAGAGAGAAACTTCTCTTTAACTTTCAAAGAAAACAATCTTTTTATTTATTGGTCCAGGTTTCCAGTCATATTTTTTATATTTCCCATACTTCACATAAAAATCAGTCATATATTTTTAAACTCCCAGAACAGCATCAATGGTAGGAATGTTTCTCAAAAATTACAATCTTGGGATAAACCTTTAGGAAAACAATTTCACTCGTCAGTTTCTTTGATGAATGCATTCAATTCAAATTCTATGTTGAAATTCCCTAAATATTTTTATGTGTTGCATGACAGTTAACAGGAAGTGGACAGATTTCTAATTGTATCTGGTTAATTCTGGTAATAATATCATGTCTTGGGAATGTTTAATGAAGGGAACGGAGTAACACTAACAACCAGGTGTACTATTAATAATATAATATCTTGATTTCATGGGGGGGGTTAAATGGCAAGGAATAGAAATATCAACAATGGAGATACATTACAGGAATGTATATGAGCCTCAGACAAGGTCTTACTTTATGTCAGTAGTTTTTCTGGTCTTAAAGTATATTGTTTAACTCTCATGAAAGCAACAATTAATATATTTATATTCTCATTTGTATAAGAGCCAGGATTTGAAAAGTCTGTCGGACTGCAGTGCTCTTAAAATTTTCACTACTCTAACATTTAGGTCTAATGCTTAAGGGAGAAAGCTCTCTCACAAAAAGTGTGATTCAACAGAATGGCTGCTCTCCTTGGTTTCTTCTGAACGCACTAGGCATCATTTGGTTGGTTTGGAAGAGTTCTGATTGTTTTCATGGCTGCTCTTAACCACATCAGCTGTATCAGTTTAATAAGGATTTGATTTTCAGCAAGTTGTTTTTTAGCTTTATATATCCTTCGTATTCTGAGGTTTTCCTTTGTATTGTTCTTGTTGTCTGGCTTTTAATTGCTTAATTACTCATAACAATGAGCATCACCCACCTATTTTTCCAAGATTTACCTTGTTCGTTTAAACATCACAAAATATTTTAAATATTATAAAAATATAATATTTAAAAGATATAACACATTAATGGTTTCCCAGGGGATGAGCTAAAACTATTTGTAAGGATTCTCAATAGATAGGTCATTCTGAACTAGACAATAAAAGAATATATTTATAAATTTTCTTGGGGGGGGGGCGGGAAGGCAGATACAGTGTTAAAGCCTATATTCAGGGATGAATAATTTTCACCAAATTGTTATGTGTTCTGAAGAAAAGGCAAAAGCCAGAGCTATCCACCTGTGGAATTAAATCATTTAAAATACAGCAAAGCTCTCTTCTCCTCACTGCAAATGTCATTCCAGGGTGATTTAACTGTGGTGACATTTGGCTGAAATGAGACCATTGGGATCCAAACATACTCCCACATGTGAGTAAAATTTTACCTTTTAAAATGTTAACGTGTTTTCCAGCTCTTTCTTATCATTCATACTAAAAATAAAAGCACAATTTGCTTGAATATTCTGCCAACAGGACCTAATTTTAAGTATTTAATTTTCTGAATGTATATTACCCTTCCAATGTAAAAGTAGAATTAGAGTCTTAGAAAAAATGGTTTAAAGACCTTGAGAGTTCACCAAATTTTTCTGACTGTTTCAAATAAGTTGGTCTCTTCATCAATATGGGCATATATTTATTTACATTCTTTTAAGGGAAACATCTCCAGAGAAGAATATTACATAAGCAAACAAAATACCCAAAGAACAACCTGTGATAAATTTTTGTAATTACTCTGTTTAAACACTCTCTCCCCTTTCCTCCGTTCTCCCATCTCCCTCCTTCTCTCTCTCTCTTTCACACACACACACACACACATACACACACACACACACACACACACTAACCTTTTCTTAGATGTATTCTGATATTTCCTTTCCTTTCTGTTCTCTTCCATGTTTCTTCCTTTTCTCCTTACATTAATGAGGTGTTGTAACAGTACAGTTTGAAAATTACATCTTTAACACACTGACTGTGATTTTGTAATTTGTTGAGACACACAGGCACACACAGGCACACGCACATACACTCCCACATCTCATCTCAAACAGGGAAACTTACAGCTTTATGCCAATCACAGTTTTTATATCTAACACGATTATGCTTGATGCAAAATGCTCATCTGTAAGCAGCCAGACCTCAAAAAATAAAAAGGACTTCCTTTTATTCATTCCTTCTGTTCGTGTTAGTACCTTTTTTTTTTTTTTTTCTGGTTGATTTTGAAGAGTAGCATTGAACAAAGCTGATACTGAATATACCTTTAACCTGAAAATACATGTACAGTATATTGTTTTCTCTTTCAGTAAATCTGTGATCTGTGTTATTACTCTTGGTTAATTCAGAACCTGCTCCTCTGAAATCAAGAAATAAGTGATTAAAAGCTGACATATTATGAAGTATATATTTCTGTGCATTTGTTTTCTGGGCGTTAGTTTTGCTAGAATTGACAGAGTTGAAAGAGATATAAATAAGACAAATGCAGGGATGTTTTGACTGAAAATTTACCACTTGATAGCATACAATTAAGATATGTCCTTAAAAGTGTTATGTTCTTTTAGAATTGATACCATACTGGAATGGTAATTCAAACACTTCAATAATATTTTTGCATTAGACAATAATTAATTTTCATACTTCTTTCCTTACCTTGACCCATGTTTATTAAGAATTATTTGTATTTTGCCAACATGATAGTATTACCTTCGTTCTTTTTAAAGATAGAGATTAAATTTATCAATTAGAAATCCCCATCCTGTATTTCTTAGAATAATAATAATCTTATTAGAAGAATATAATGCATTTGAATTGACTTGAACATAATTAAATTTAACTTCAGCCTATGTTTTTTTTTTCCCTTAAACAAATGCTTACAAAAGGAAAATTATGTGAAGGGAAAACATTGGTATATGGTTGTTTCTGTACCATGTTTTCTGAAATGTGATTTGAAGGTCCATAGTGCAATTTATTCCAGCTAAGCAAAAATAACTATTTATGGTTTAGGAGATGGACTATTTATTTTTGACATTGCTCAAAGATTATGTTTTTAAGTTATAAACTCATCAAAACTATCTTTGAGAGTATTCACCTTCATTTGTAGAAATTCATTCCCTAAAATAGTGCAAATATACAAGCAAAATCATGTCTAATTTTTTATAAAATAAAAATTCATTCAGTACTTACAGAGTTAAGTTTTACCAATAAGTAAGTTTGAGTTTTACCAATAAGATGATTATCTTAATAATACTTTCCTCATGGACAATAACTCCAAAGAGAACATGTCATAATTCGACTGCTTAAACATTTTTGAAATGTATGAGCTTTTAATGTTGGGATGCATTTTTCTTTGTATGTATATTCTACTTTCTGTGAAACATGAAAAACAAGATTATACTTGCCACATATATATCTAAACATCTTTTTCTCAGGTTGAATACATCATGAGTCAGATATAGTGAATTAAAATATATTGACAAAACCCCCTAAAAATGGAATTAAACTCTACTTTTTTAAAAAGCTGCACAGCACAAGCATTGACATAATCTTTCCCAACCCCTAGGCAGGTGCAACAAGGGTTGATGGTACTTTTTAAAATATATATATTTATTTAAATTCAAGTTAGTTAACATACCATATTATATTGGTTTCAGGAGTAAAACCCAGTGATTCATCAATTACGTGTAGTATGCAGTGCTCATCCCAACAAATGCCCTCCCTAATGCATAGCACACATTCTCATCCCCCACCCACCTCCCTTCCATCAACCCTCAGTCTGTTAGACTCCGTAAGAATCTCTTCCCGTTTGCCCCCCTCTCTATATTTATCTTATTTTTCCTACCCGTATACTATGTTCATGTGTTTTGTTTCTTAAATTCCACATTTGAGTGAAATCATAGGGTATCTGTCTTTCTCTGACTGACTTATTTCACTTGGCACAATACACTCTAGTTCCATCCATTGTTGCAAATGGCAAGATTTCATTCTCTTTGGTCACCCAGAATTTATTCCATTGTGTGTGTGTGTGTGTGTGTGTGTGTGTGTGTGTGTGAGCATTTGTTATTTGGTATGACTCTTTCTGGTTTTCCTTACTTGCATGTTGATGAGCTACAGGAAGGTGGGGGAAGGGGGTCACAAGAAAGACTGAGCAGCGAGTAGCCTGAATCCCCTCACTAAAGAAATGTGCCTGCTTGCCCACCACTCCTGTTCTCACTCACTTTGCCTATTTTCCAATTCCACGTCCAGTTTCCATAGGTGATGGAGGTGGCCTCCCCCAGCTAACCCAGCTTGGCTCCATGCTTGTCTTTGTAGTAGTTTTGCTCAGCAGGTCTTGCCCCAGCTTCCCACGCACATGCTCGCTGATGGAAAGGTACCTGTGTTATTTCTAGATGAAGCTCTTTGAGACACTCTCTCTAGCTTCTCTGCTGATCCAAGATCACCCAGCACAATGGGGTTGGATGAAAAGAGCCCTGACAATGGCTTTTGAGGTGCAAGCTTGGAAGGTGGAAGTTTCTTTTCTCCCACTGTCACCTTCTGCCTCATCAGGTCCTGAGCAGATGGGCCAGTGTCCTCACAGGCCCAAGGGCCACCTACTTTATAGTTTTGTACTGGTTAAACTGTAGGGGTTCCATCTGTGGTCATTTTGTCTGAATCTCTACTTCACTCTTTTATTAAATCAGCTGTTTTCAGCTGTTTTACATAATATTGCTGAGGAACTATTTATGTGGGGAGAGGGAGGGAAAATAAATCTATAAATATATTTTTTGAAGTAACATCTTTAATAAACTGTTGGCTTTCTATCTTTGTGTGTGTGAAGAGAAAAGCTCTGTCATAAAAAATATATAAAGCTTTCTTTATGTAATTAATTTTTACAGTTGTTGCTCAGGTTCATCCTGCTGTTGTTTCCCTCCATTTGTGTCTTCATTCACAAAGGCTTGCTGTGCTTTTGCCTTCCTTTAATCTTTTGATGTCTAGTTTAATCACTATCATTCCCTTGTTACTTCAGCCTACATTGATCTTCCTTTTTCGAGTATTCTTATACCACTGGCTGATTCATTTTGTGTTACTGTCTTTCAGTACATGCTGCAATTAGCTAAGCTAAGGTAAGAATCATTAGAAAATAAGTCAATCTGAAATATAATGACATTTTATTTTTCATTTGATTTTGCATAAATTTTCCTCTTCTCTCTCAAATCTTTCACTGTTATTATTGTTAAATGTTAAGGCTCACTGTCGTGAGCCTTTAATTAGGAAACTTCCCCCAAAGCTAATATTAGTCAATATTAGAACACATGGTGCTTCTTGAACTTTGGCGTCAAAAAAATTAATAATTTACCCTGACTGACATCTCTAGTCATTATTCGGCAGGGAATTTCTAGTTTTATTGCTCTCTGTGTGAATTGTGGCAATGAACTACTAAATCACGGTCACCTCAGGTTATATGTCTTCTTCTTTTTATTTTTTTTCTTTAGAACAACACATTAAGCAACTCAATTCAAATTACGTGTCATTCTAATTGGAACTGGAGAGCAATTAACTTTTGTGTGACAAAATGTCAAGTACTTTTTTTTGACTCATCAAAAGGAATTTGTCAAGAGAAGTCTATAGCTTTGCATAAATTACAATCGCTGCTATCATTGGTCTCTGTTTCAATTAGCTTGTGAACTATTTTAAGTATGGCGAAGGATAACAACTAGGAAATTGAAGAAGTAACAACTGTGTTTTGCCTCTTGGCATGACATCACTTCTTAAGACTCAAAATCAGTGCAAGTTTCAATTCAAGTAAAGAGATTTTCCCCATTTTATTAAAAAAAGAAACGTAGGGGCACCTGGGTGGCTCAGTCGGTTGAGTGTCCAACTTTGGCTCAGGTCATGATCTCATAGTTTGTGGGTTCAAGCCCTGCATTGGGCTCTCTGCTGACTGCCAGCTCAGAGCCCAGAGCCTGTTTTAGATTCTGTATCTCCCTCTCTCTCTGACCTTCCCCGCTCATGCTGTCTCTCTCTCTCTCTCTCAATCTCTCTTTTTCTCTCTCTCTTAGAAATAAATAAAACATTAAAAATTTTTGAAAAAATTAAAAAAAATAAAAAATAAACCTATAAAATGCCCCCAAGTTGTATATCTTTTTCACTTTAGTCCCGATATCACCAAATTTATATTAATGAAATCTGTATAAGTTTATAAGTTATAACAAATTGTGTTCCATAAGCCAGTACTGTAAATATAAAACCAAAGAACTAAACAGATAAGCAATTGCATAAGCAAGATCTGTATTATCTTTCTCCATTTCATAATTGGATATATTTCCTAACTCCATGTAAATTATAATTCAAAAATCTTTTAGAAAACTATAGAATTTCCTTTCCTTTTCTCTTCTCTTCTCTTCTCTTCTCTTCTCTTCTCTTCTCTTCTCTTCTCTTCTCTTCTCTTCTTCTCTTCTTTCTCTTCCTTTCCTTTCTTTTCCTTTTCTCCCTTCTTTCCTTCCTTCCTTCCTTCCTTCCTTCCTCTCTTTCTCTGTCTCTCCTTCTGTTTATGGTCCTATCACAGTATAATATTAAAAAACTTCTCATTTATTGAACTTTAGTGACAAAGTGGAGAAATGTGACAAAAATTATATTTCCTAATAGACCCAAATATCTTTAGTTCTTCTGTGAAAGAAAGCCAAAAGTGGATAAACCTATGTTCAGTAATTAATGTTTCAGTAATTTATCTCTTGGAAATGATTTACATATTAAATGAAATTCATCATTTAATTTACCTCAGTGTAACTTTAATGATTCAGCTTACCAAAAATATTTTAGAAACTCTGTTTAAATAGACGTACTGTAAAGCATAATCATTGTTGAAGAGTTCATTTATAAACTTTTGTCTACTTATATCTATTTAATATACTTAATCATAACAGTTGTGTTTAGATTATTCATGAAAATTATCTTTCTTGCTGATAAATTCTGTAACAGAGACAAGAGCTTATTTAACTTCTAGTAAATCTAGATAGAATAAAAGTTGTATGGCTGCATTGTATTTAGTGATGATGATTCTAAAGACATTACTATTTTAATTAACCAACAAACTTAAGTTAGCTTTTATTTACTGAAAATTATTCCAGGGGTGCTGGGTGGCTCAGTCATTTAAGCATTGACTGTTGATTTTGGCTCAGGACATGATCTCACCGTTTGAGAGTTTCAGCCCCACATCAGACTGTGATGACAGTGCAGAGCCTGCTTGGGATTCTCTCTCTCCCTCTCTCTTTCTGCTTCTCTCCTACTTGTGCTCTCTCTTCTCAAAAATAAAAAAGAACTTAAAAAATAAAGATTATTCCAAATCACATGAATTTGAAAAATATTTTAGTCATTTTCTATATTTCTAAGAGTATGTTTAATTTATTTAAATGCTCAGTTTTCTTTAAGCCAAATAAATAGAGCTCTTTACAAATTAATTTTGGCAGTACCATCCAGAGGTAAAAAATGTCATACATTTATAACATACATCCATAGACATCCATAAACATGCAGACAAATACAAACAGAAATCTTATGGTTTTGGAGTGCCTTGGTGGCTCAGTTAGTTGGGAGTCTGACTTTGGCTCAGGTCATGATCTCTCAGTCCATGAGTTTGAGCCCTGCTTCAGGCTTTGCACTGACAGCTCAGAGCCTGGAGCCTATTTCAGATTCTGTCTCCCTCTCTCTACCTATTCCCTGCTCACACTCTGTCTTTCTATCAAAAATAAAATAAAAACATTAAAAAGATTTAGAAATCTTACGGTTTTGTTTTAAAAACTTAGCCATGACACAAATGTGATGATGCAAAACTCACTTATTGATAAAAGAACAGTTTGAACCAAATTATATTTCTGACTGTGTAACAAGATAAGGTTAACTGATAAGATAGCTTAAAGTTTTGGGGCACCTGGGTGGCTCAGTTGGTTAAGCATCTAAATCTTGGTTTCAGCTCGGGTCATGATCTCATGGTTTGTGGATTCAAACCCTGCATCAGGCTCTGCACTGACTAAGGCAGAGACTGCTTGGAATTCTCTCTCTGCCCCTTCCATGCTCTCCCTCAGTCTCTCTCCAAGATAAACAAAAACAAAACAAAACAAAAACTTAAGAAAATAAGAAAATCTTAACATTTTTACTAATCTTTGTGGAGAAGACTTTTAAGATTTATTTAATTTGCCTAGCTTCCAAATAGACTCTTCCTTTTGTTCCCTTTGATAAGAATTAGCTAGTTTCCTAGAGAAGACCAGGAAAAACATTTATGTCTCAAAGCCACAGAGAAAAAATACAAGTTCTTCCAAGAAGGACTTTTGTTTTCTAAGGCCAGAATTTTTAGAGTACCTGCAATCCTTCTGAAATGAATAGTTGAAATTTGAAGATTGGTAAAAAGGATAAGCATTTTTAAATTTTTTCCCATTCTTGTAAAGACTCAATTTATAAACCAAGTTGTGTAGGTTGTTCTCAGTTTGTAAGAGTGTTTGTAATTCCTCAAAGATCAGGTTATAACCTGAATGATACCAAGGGTCACCAAACAAATATATTATCTTCAATTTGCTTCTTTATCTCAAGAGAATATCTTCAACTAAAATAGAAATCAAATGATTTCTGTGTTCTAGATTTAAGGTTGTTTGTCTTTGAAATGTTTTTCTTTCCCTCCGGGTACATAATTGCATTTTATCCAGGGAGAAACACCTAAAAATATTCTATCAGGCTCTAAATATCAACTTCAAATTGGCCAACTTCTGACCAGAGAGTTACTTATAAAAAAAAATCCTTGTAAGCATCTTGTCATGTTTTAGACAAGACAAACAGTAAATATCCCTGGATGTATTGAATGCCCCCTTGGATGCAAGAGGCATCCCCAAAGAGGATGCAGAAAGATTTACCCTCCCAAGTTCCAGAGTCACTCTCAAAAATAACCAAAAAATGAAAAGCAGACAATTCTCCTGAGAGCTGTCAACAATCAGTCAAATTCTAGCTTCAAATGAAGTGCAATCTGCGTTTCTGTTGACTGTATCTAGCTTCAAGTGGAGTTCAACCCACATTTCTCTTGGTGATATCTTTGGACTCTCAAATGGAAGGTTCAGTTGCCTGAATATACAAGAACTGACAACCCATGTGCCCAGGCAGGCAGAAAGCTAAGTCAAGTTCTCAGGACACAAAACAAGACAAACAAAAGGCAGTAACTGTCCCTGGGAAAGAAATGATCAGCAACAATGGACACCTCAGAACCATACTCACAAGAGTCTAAATTCAGAAAGGAAAGGATAATGTGAAATTTTATCTTCTTTTATCGGGCACTACAAAATCAAGGGAATTCACTTTAGTAAGAATTCTCTCACCTTATTGGCTTCTGCCAGTTTTCCCAGGATCCTTTTTTTAAGCTCTGAAGTGAGTGGAGTTTAAAGAAGACAGTGTAGCTCAGGTATCTACTAGAATTTGGCAAAATTTTCTGTGATTTTTACCTTTACTTTCCTTTGATTATTTAGGTGAATAGATGGTATCAGTTACCAGAGAATTTCTTGGAGTCCCATCATCCCTGGAAGGGCCTGTATGGGGGCCTGCTTTGAGGGTAGATATGGGTGCATTCAATTTGGTGTCAGTTATTTGACAAAATCTTGGAAGACAATCTTTTTTTACAGTGTTCAGCTTGACTGCAAATGAGACCCTGATTCTGGGGTCAGTGTTTTCATTATGAACCCGTAGGGGGGTGCAGAGAGGGAGGCCCACATATTTTAGGTTTCTGTTCTTGGAGCTGTTGCAGTTGTAGAGCACTAGCTTAGCACACTTTTATTTATGGCCTTGTAATCTCTTCAGAGTGAAGAAACAATTCAGGTAAGGATTAATAGACTGTGGGTACTCAGATAAATAAGGATAAAGGGGAATAGAAGTCACATCAGTCTTACAGTCTTGTTTTAAGTAGTTCTTTGTATATTTCATATTTCATTAGCTTTTTGTAATAAATCTTTCAATAAAGTTATTTTGGAATCTTGAAACCTTTTGGAGCCTTCTCCATGCCAATTAAAATAAGTATCCCATTCTGTCTGTTTTTTTTATTTGAGAATCTTGCTTTCAAGTGAACTTCTCAAATGAATGATCTTTTCTAATTGAAACATTCTCCATAATGGCCATTATTTTAGTAACATTTTGCCATTTTTATAGATCTAACTTCTAGTATCACAATTATTAAACTGTGATAAGCAGGTGTGCTGGAATGTTGAGTACTTAATTCATCAAAACTGAGGATCACATCTCCTTAGCTAAACCTTTGGATCTCTTGGAGCCATAATAATATCTAAGATGATGTGCCTTGTGTTGAGGCTTTTGTGGTGTTTTACAGTATATCTTATTGCACAGAATAAATTTTCTTGAGATTGGTGGGTGACCCAGTGTCAATCTAACTCATTGCATTACCAACTTCTCCTAGCATGGGAGTGTTAGAGTTACGTGGAGACCATTCTCACAGCTTTTAAGTGCTCGACCCATGCCCACCAATTTTGCAGTTTTGGCTTTCACGATTTCCGTTAACAATAGATCTATTACTCCTTTTACTCGAGGGTTTCTTTCTAGTGGCAGATACCATATTGACTTTTAATAGACTGACTTGTGCCTACATAGATTTTGATTTTGATGGTCACACAGTCTGAAATTTTTTATATTAATGTATTTCCCCAGGTCCCACAGCAGCTTATTCTGTGGACTTACCTTGAGGCTTTGTGAGTCCTACAACAACTGCCATGCATTGTGGACGTTGGAATTCCTTCTTGAGTCCTCTAATGGCTGCAAGCCATATGGGATCCTAATATAACTACCTTGCAGGCTTCAGAAACTTTTCTGGGAACTTTAAGATACCCCAGAACCTTCCCAGGATGCCAGAACCTTTCTGAAATAATATATGTATATAATAGCTTAAATATATAGTTTTTATATCATAGTTTATATATATATATGTATGTATGTATTTCTATATAAAGTTATATATTTCTATATAAAGTTTGTTGGAACCGAGTTGCATGCAAAGAAACAGAGTATAGGTCTGGTAGTAATTTACTCATAGTCTCTGTAATGATGAGAAAAAGACTGAACTGAAAGTGTTGTGCAGGCACCTTTCCTGTGCGTCTCCACCTGCGGGCCATTAGTGGTCAACTTTGCACCCCACTCCTCATCACCAAAAACTGTTAAAGAATGATTAAAGAAGACAATTGAGTTATTAAAGAAACTTTATTTAATACTTTAATACGTGGACACTCTCCATTCACAGACTTCAAAATAGGGTGGAAGGCAGGAAGCTCTTTTATAGGATACACAAAAAGAACTGGAAGAGAACACTAGAGGGGAAAAAAAAAACAAACCTGTTGCCTTGGGCCATACAATCAACCTTATTTGGGATAAGAAGGCCCAGAGGTGGTTTGACATTTGGGGATTGACTGATTGGTTGACTGTTTCTGGTCAAGGGCAGCATGTGCAGTGTTATCTAAGTTTCGATTTGCTGACATGACACCACCGGCAGGAGTGACTTCATCTTGGGCTGAGACAATTATTTCAACATATTTGATAATCTGAAGAGAAGCTGTGATTTATAATCAAATATGTGAATATGAAAAATAGAATATGTAGCCTCGTTATATTGGTTTATGAATAGGCACAATTGTGGACTTCTTATAGAGTAACACCATGTAAATATTACAGAAAAGCCAAAGTCAGAAAGAATATCCTTCAATTCTGTGTTTAATGTTATTTCATATTTTAAATAAAACTATTCACAATGTTATTTTAATAAGTTATTTTGTTTGGAAAATATGTTTAATTTATTTTTAATTGTAATTATACCTGTTTTGGTCCAGTAAATAGTTCAACACTTTTAGATAAAATTTAATCCATTGACTTAAAAAGAAATATGGAAAATCTTCCATTAATTTATTCAATGAACATATATTAATCACTGATTTTGGGCAAATTATCTGGAAGGGATAGCAGTTAACCAAAAGTTTAGGTCCTCATCCCTATCAGTATGGATAGATATTTAACAGTAAATTAAACAGCTTATACATGAATTACATGTATGGTATGGTATTGAATAAAGAAGTTCAAGTTTATAAAGTAGTATATAATAAGGATCTGAAGTTGTCCTGAAGGTCAGTAAAAAGTTCCCTAAAGTAAGGTTTTAATTCAGAACCTAAGAATGGGTTAAGAGTTAACTTAAAGATTATAAAGATGAATTGGGGCTGGGAAGAGGCTGTGTGCAAAACAACACAAGAAGAAGCAATGTGAGGAAAATACTGCATTCATTACAGGTATTGAAAAAAAGTCAATACGGTGATTGAAAGTCTATATATTACTGACAGATTCATGCTGGAATAGAAGAGAAGGAGAAGCCAATTATTTAGGGAACTGTAAGCCAGTTTAGTAATTTGTCTCTTTGTGTTAAGAACAATGGCAAGAAAACGCCTAAAAGTTCATATTTATCAGAATTTTTCTTGAGGCGCTTCTGACTTACCTACCCTTTAAATTAGACATAAAGGGGAGTTTATTGATTGACATTACTGAAGAATCCATGATTCATACATGACTATGAAAAACTGAATTACACACTGGACAGTAGACAGACCTTATATAAAAATAAGACTCTGATCCACACCTACAGCAGTCAACACTGTGAACCGACCCATCGCCTGCAATAAGCAGCCGAGGGAGTCAGCCTGCCATAAATCAAAGCAGTGGGAGACCAGATTGCTCTCTCTACTACTAATCCAGTAACCATGAGGACTTGATAAATCACGTGAAATTTAGGACCGACCACAGAAAGCCAAATGTGCACCTCTAACCGTTTCAATTAGCCCATCTAGTTTTTCCTTTTCAGCATCCTCCAGTCAGAGGATACCTAAGATTTCTCTTCCTTCCGATATAAAACTGTCTTACTTCATTGCCTGGGTTTGGGGTTCTGCCAAAACTCAAGTGATGGTGACTGACTTCCTTGCTATAGCAAATCCAAGTAAACAGCCTTTGCCTGCTCTTATTTGACTGCCTTAAATTTATTTCCACAGCTGGATTCAGGGACACAGAACTGTCACTCATCTCCCTTTTTGTTCTCTTCCTATTTTTCCATCTCTCCGGTCAACTTTCTTGTAATTTATTTTCTTTCATAAGACCAAGCTGCCCACAAATAAGCTAGTATTAAGGCTAATCTCACCCTACAGATACAAATCACAGATAAACACTATTTATCTAAAGCCAGACACAAAGCATGTCCAGGGTGATCACAGCCTCATCTTAGCACACAGGTCCATTCCTGAACCAGTAGTTTCCAGGCAGGTGATTTGTTACTGGGGTTCATAAGATTATTTCTCTGTTGGATTACTATAGAAAATGAAATGCCTGGAGTCATTTGAATTTTAGGTAAGCAACAGACACTTTTGATAAATGTAAGCATGACTTTGGGGCACCAGGATGTCTCAGTTGGTTTGAGCTTCTGACTTTGGCTCAGGTCGTGATCTGGCATTCATGGGTTCAAGCCTACTTTGGATTCTGTGTCTCCATCTCTGCCCCTCCCCTGCTCATGCTCTGTCTCTCAAAAAATAAAATAATTTTTTAACTTTTTTTTGTTTGTTTGTTTCTGACAGAGAGACAGTGTGAGCAAAGGAGGGGCAGAGAGACAGAGAGACACAGAATCTGAAACAGGCTCCGTGCTCTGAGCTAGCTGTCAGCACAGAGCCCGATGTGGGGCTCGAACCCACAAGCCATGAAATTATGACCTAAGCCTAAGTCAGCTGCCCAACCGACTAAGCCACACAGGCGCCCCTGAAAAAATTAAATAATACATTAAAAATTTCTTTAAATGCAAGCATGACTCATGAAATAACTATGAAAAATAATTTTTGTTTACCTCAAATTCAAATAATATGGGGCATTCTGTATATATTACAGCAACTCTATTCATACGGCAAGGAAGACAAAGCTGTCATTAACTCATATACCAGACTATGAAGTTGTTCAGGGACAAATCCAGAAAGGAAAGGTGCTAACCTAAAGAACAGTAATATACCATTATTTTTTTAAACAAGAGGAAGAGAAATTCAGTTTTGAAATTTGAAAGAATAAGCCTGGTTGCTATGCTCAGAGAAACTAGAGGAAATAAGGGAGAATATAGAATATTAATGGGAGACTATTGAAACAGATAAGGTAAAATGTTAGGTGGTTTTACCTGGAATGATGTCATAGAGATGAAGAAAAATATATTAGCAAGTGGGATAGTAGAATTAATAGCAATTTGTAATTGTTACTTATTAATTAAAATGAGTACATTTAGTAAGATTACAATTAAACTGTTAGAATTTAAGGGAACTTAGCAAATATACTGGATGCAAGGTCACTGTGCAAATTCAATTTTATTTTTAAAAAGCAACTATAAACAAGTAAAAAAATGAAGTTTAAACATGTGACATGTAGAGTCACATCATAATCACAACATTACAAAAATAAATCAACTAACATTTAGGTAAGACTTCTTCATAGAAATATATAAGGCTTTTGAGAGTAGACAGAAAATGTCTAACTAAAATGCAGACACACATCCTATTTGTTGATTAGTGGCATTAATATCATAAAGTTGATACCTGCCCCCTCCAGAAATTATGCAGCTCCAATCAAAATTTAAGCATATGTTTTTGTGAAAATGTACAGGTTGGTTCTTAAAAATATATGGAAATACAAGAGCCAAATATAGCAAAGGCAATCTTGAAAAAGTACACGGTGGTTAAATGTACTCTGCTGGATTTTAATACATGTATTAAAGTTAAAGTAGTTCAGAGAATTGGTATTGACACAAGAATAAACAAATAGGTCGATGAAACAGAATAGAGTCTTGAAATGGAACTGAGTACATATGGCTGTATTATTTAAAATGAGCTAGCCTTGCAGAATCGTTAAGATTATTCTTTTGAATAAAATGTTCTGGCTCAATATGTTCAATAAAGGATTGACTATCCATATGAAAAGCATGGAAAAATTAACGTTTGATTCACCATAAAATCAAAAACAGTAAGCTGGGGGCGCCTGGGTGGCTCAGTTGGTTAAGCGTCCGACTTCAGCTCAGGTCATGATCTCATAGTCCGTGGGTTCAAGCCCCATGTCAGGCTCTGTGCTCACAGCTCAGAGACTGGAGCCTACCTCAGATTCTCTGTCTCCCCTCTCTCTGCCCTGCCCCTGCTCGCTCTTTGTCTCTCAAAATAAAATAAAGACATAAAAAATGTTTTTAAAAAAACAGTAAGCTGGTCTGTAGATTTATATGTAAAACCAAAAAGATATAAAATGTGTGGATTATAATATATGAAGATACACTAATTACATTCATGTTAAGATATTTACTTAAATAGGACACAAAAAATATACCAAACATGACATAGTTGTTTGACCTATTAAAATTTAAAAAAATTGAAGTCAAGAGATACCATTAACATGATGAAAAGATAAGTTACAGAATGAGAGAAGATATTTGCAACACATATAACAAGGTTGTGTCTTATATATTTTTTTTATTTTTTAAAGTATTTTCTTAATGTTTATTTTTGAGAGAGACAGAGTGTGAGTGGGGGAGGAGCAGAGGCAGAGGGAGTCACAGAATCCAAAGCAGGCTCCAGGCTCTGAGCTGTCAACACACAGCCCAACATGGGGCTTGAACCCATGAACTGTGAGATCATGACCTGAACTGAAGTCAGATGCTTAACTTACTGAGCCACCCATGTTCTCCAAATGCTAATATATTTTTAAAAGAATCCCTATATGAAAGAATTCATACATAAAAGGCAGAGAACAAACAGAAAAACAACAGACGTTAAGCAATCACTCTGCAAAGATGATATCCTGGTGGCCAATAAAAATATAAAAAGATAACTATTCTCTTTTGTTGTCAGTGAAAAACAATTTAATCACACTGAGATACTGACCAAAATAGATACAGTTTTATAAAGTTAACAATCTTCAATTTTGGCAGGGATTTGCAGTAACTGGCATTCACAAACACTGCTGTTGGGAGTATACATTGGTACAAATGTAATTGGTACAAAGAAAAGAAATGTTTATTGTTGCTTACTAGAATTGAAAATGTAAATTTATTATGACTCATCAATTTTACTCTTATTTATAACCAGCAGAAATCCTTGTAAAGTTTCAATAAAAGACATTTGCAAACATATTTAGGGAAGTGTTATTTATAATACTGCAAAATGTGAAATAATTAGAATGTTCATCATATGGAAACTGACATTAAATTTTATATATTCATTTCATATATATGTGTATATGTATATGCATCCACACACATTACATATGTGTGTGTGTGTATATATATATATATGTATATATATGTATATATATACTATGTTTACTAGGTTTATATATATCATTTTAGGCAATGAAAAAGAAGAAAGTGCTCCAACACACACACACACATGCACACACACACGTGCATGTCATAACTAAAAAGTGAAACAAACCATACCCACAAACATATTTATATAATTCATTTACATATAATTTAAAAACAGACTAGATTAAGCTATAATGATAGAATTCAGGATAGTGAGAAATAAGGACCAAGGAAAGTTCCAGTTTTTACATCTTATTCCAGTGATTTGTTGTTATATAGCAAACATGGTGGCTCCAACATGCCCCTTATTTTTTTCATAAATTTTGTGTCAGAAGTTCAGAATTGACTTGACTAGGTGGTTCAGCTCTGACTGACACAGCCTCAGCAGGGTTGGCCAGGGCTGGAAGATTTACTTTTCAAATGATTCCTTGACTCATTTTCGTTGGGCCCATCTCCACTTCCATTGTCTCATTCTCCAGGGTTTCATTACATGGCTTTGACTTATCATAATATGCATGTATCAGAATAGTCTAATGTTTTACATGGCAGCTGGCTTCCAAGAATTAAGTCTTCCAAAAGCTAAAAACTATAAACTGCAGCTCTCTTAAGGCCTCATACTGAAGCTGACACCAGCTTTTTTTCTGCCATGTAATATTGGCCAAAGTAATGATAGAGACCCAAACTAAAAGAAAATAGGCATTCAAAGGAAGAAGAAGGAAAGTGTATTCCTTTGCATCTGCTATAGACAGCAATTGGAAAGAAGCTTAAAAGATGTTTTTGAAATGCAATTAGTATATCATTTCTTTGTTGGAGTAATAGTTATATAAGTTTGTTCAGTTTGTTTTAAATCATCAAGCTATAAGCTTAAATTATGTATTACATATATATGCTGTATTAAGTTTTAAAAGTTTGAAAAAAGATCAGGTGCTAGATGAAGTTATTTATAATGATAAAATATTAGATGGAAAACTTGTTCAGGATTTTAAAATACTAATTTTAAGGGTGATGTAATAAAAGAGATTCAGTTATTAAAGTGAATATTTGAACATTAATGAATATTTGATGCCTCCAATATCATAGGCATTTTTTTAATTCTTCAATATTTTAAAGATACAGGAGTGAGAGAGAAAAGCATACAGAGAAAGACAGAAGAAACACAGAGAATGGATTATAAAAATAACACAAAATCTGGAAAACATGGAATCCAGGATCAAAGAGGAGATGAGAATTCATCCCTGAATATCAGGTATAGTGCCAAGTTCAATGAATTGTATCTATTTCTTCTATAAGAAGAAAAAGTTTAAGGTAATCACTTCTATAGGAAAAAGTTTAAGATAATCACTAAAATCCAAAATTTGGTGCAATATATAATTGTACAGATTTTAGAAGCTCAGTGACCCGCAAAAGGGGCAAATTTGAAGAATTAAATATAGGGACATCAGAGACAAACTCTTGGGAAAAAAAAGGTAAATAGAAAATCTTGAAATCAATCAGAAAAAAATATATGACATTATACCAGGGGACTAATCTTCCAATGACTACACCTGTTAATCAAAAACTATGTAGCCTAGTGCAGCCTTCTTGGGATTTTCTCTCTCTCCCTCTCTGCCTCTTCCTCACTTATGCACACAGGATCCATCTCATGCTCTCTCTCAAAATAAAAATAAATAAACTTAAAAAAATCTGCATAGCCTAGAAGACTGAAGAACTATCTTTAGCACTGAAAGAAAAATGACAAAAAACCTCATTGCAGAATTCTATATCCAGTAAAAGATCCTTCAATAATGAAAATGAAATAAATATATTTTCCCATAAAGCTAATCTAAGATTATTTTTGTTAACCATACGTAAACTAATAGTGAAGGATATTTTTCACTGTAAATGGAAATAATTACAAGGTAAACTCAGATTTTTAAAAATGAATGAACAGCATATCAAAGATAAATTGCCAGGTACATATGAAAAGAATAGAATTTCTCATATTTTCTTTAAAACTAATAGCTACTAAATCAAAAATTATAACATTGTCTTTATTATATTATACAGGTTTATAATACTGTAGATTTAATACATATGCTAACTCTAATACAAAACGACCTTGAAGAGTAGAAATATATCTGTGTAACTGAAATTTTCTGTTTTCTGTGCAGCAGTACGTTACCTCTCAGTTGACCATAAAATTTAGAGATGCATCCCATGCAATCTAGAGCATGACAAAAACATGGAAGAATACATAATTAAAAACAGTGGATATATTAAAACAGAATTCTAAGAAATTCAGAAAATTTAAAAAGATACGTAAGGAGAAACAGAAGAAGAAAAGCTAGAGAAGATAAATAGAAAACAAATAATGCAAAGATAGGCCTGTATCTAACCATAGCAATAGCGGAATTAAATGTTAAGGGACTAAATAATCCCATTAGGTTTTTGTTGAAGTCAGTTAGATTCAATGGACTTTTTTTTCCCTATTATTTTTTTTCTTTCTTTCAATAAATCACAATGTAAATAATAAATTATTTTATTTCATATGAATGGAAAAATAATACAGTAATTTATTTACTCTGTTTTATTTCTTAAACAGTTGTTTATAGAGAATTATGTGGTAGACACTACAGCAAAATGACAGCAGTGACAACCACAGCTCATTTAAAGCTAATCAGTGTTTTTGGCTAAATGGTAGCACTTTTCTCCCCAAATTCAAAATCATCTGCGGGGAACTCAAACAGCTCAAGTGATTTACATTTTTGTTAGTCAAAATATAGTAAATAAATAATGCATGTTTTTCACAAAACACTATATGGATGGTAACAGGTTGGTATAGAATCACAAGAATCTGAGACTAACTTTCCTGTAGTTAGCATGAAATAGTTGCAAAGATAAGCCTGCTGCAGATGTATAGCAATTCCATCCATTCAACTAATTTGGAGAAAACCTCTTATTTGAATTTCTTCTCAAACTTTGTTCTTTTATTTAACACTTGGGTCTTCTATATTACTAATGTAAACACTTAACTCTAATCTGTACTGATTTTTTTATAATTTGCTCCTCCTCTCTAAATGCTTAGTCAACATCATCATTGTTGGAAATAAACTAGCCCTTAGAATTCTTATTCAAACTTTGAATCAGTAATTATCATCTTTAGGTAAAATACATGGTCTTTCAGATTCCTTTGTTTGATGCTTTTGGAGATCCTTTATGGTGTAAAATATAAGCATATTTTAAAGAAAACTTTTAATTTGATATTTTCAGTGTTACCTTCTTAAAAATGAAAGGGGAGGAAAACAAGTGAAAAAATAGTTTATAGAGATTTTACTTTGTATGGCAGTTACATATATTGCCTCAATATTTACCCTAATACTTGACATAATGTATTAGAGACATACAAATTATATTTTTAAAAGACTGATCATCCTACTAACCAGAAGGTAGGACTTCTTTTACTTTATTGTGAGTACAGCCCTATAAAATACCGTATCAATGATATAAGAGATGCTAAGAACTACAACGGTTATGATGATCTGTCTTTATATACATGTATATAATATTATTTATTTATTTTTGAAAGAGAGAAGGAAAGAGAGGGAGAGAGAGATGGGTGTAGGGCAGAGACAGGGAGACAAAGAATCCCAAGTAGCCTCTGAATTGTCAGCACAGAGCCTAATGTGGAGTTGGATCTCATAAATGGTGAGATAATGACCTGAGCTGAAATCAAGAGTGAGATGCTTAGCCTACTAAGCCACCAAGGTGCCTCCTCCCCTATATTTTTAATACCTCAGTAATCTATATGGTGACTTCCTTGATTTATGTTGCCATTGTTTTGTTATATAGGTAGAGTGGGAGCATCAATTATCAAAGTGTTTATTAAGAAATCTGCATCCATTTATTTTGATCCAACAGTGTCTGAAATGTGAGTTTATGGTCTGCTGATGGTGCTCCAAAGCACTTTTCAGATTGTTCAGCTATAGTTTTCTCCTCTTATCATCATAATGTTGCAGCTTCAGATGTTCTTCAAGGATTCTTTCAGCGAAGATCTCAATTCATTGCTATTCCTCCAACTTAGTATAAAAAAAAGTCAGCAGACAGACTATATACTTTACTCTGGTTTCCAGCACACTTTTTAACAAAATATCATTGGCACTTACGTGTAATAGCAACAAAGTTATTAGAAAAGGTTGTACATTGAGACAATGAACTCAAACTGAATTTCTTCTTATTTCTAGTAAGTTGGGCTGTGATTGGCCCAACAAAGAGAGAGAGAGAAAGAGAGAGAGAGAGAGAGAGAGGGCTCATCTGATGTGGTACTTGAGTTCACCAACCGTGAGATTATAACCTGAGCAGAAGTCAGGTGCTTAACAACTGAGTCACCGAGGCACACTCTCATATCATTTTTAAAAAGGATGACTTAATTTTATTTTATGACAATTAGAGACATTTACAGGAAATAACCTAAGTTATGCTGTGTAGATGAAATAAGCTAGAGTTAGTTTTGCTTGACTGGTTTAAATAGTTTTTGTCTACTCAGGGAATTCTCAAGTCTGATGTACATTTTTTTATTTGATTTTAACCCTATCAACAGTAGAGTAGATTAAAACAATAATTGAGGTTTATCCATACAATTAAGCATGATTCTGAAATATAAAAGAGCATCATAGATGAATCTCAACAACATAATATTGCTTGATTAAAGCCAGACAGAAAAGAGAACATATTGAGATTACTATGTCTATGAAGTATTCAAAATAAGATGGTAATTAGTAAAGAGGCAATGATAGATTAGGGCCAAGTCATTTTACATAGAGTGAGTAGAGATGTTTACAGATGTTTAATTTTATAAAATTATTTGAGCTGTGTACCTAATATGTTCTTAATGTTCTACAAACATTATATAAATAAACTATATAAACATTATTATAAATAAAAAGAACCTTTGAATACATGATATTAAATAAGATACAAATCTTAAAAAAGGAAAGTGAGACATTCTGTTGTATAGAAAAGGCATACAATTTTAGTTAATAGTAAAAAAATATTGCTAAGAAGTAAAATCAGCAGAAAGTGGTCAGTTTAGCTGACTTACTATAATTATGTTATAATGAGGAAATGTGCGAAGTAAACACATAGACAATAAAAAGACCACATGCATAATTTAATACATTATACATTTAGGGAAGAATAGGGAGAAACATACATTTTTATTTTCTCATTCATCACTTCAAGTACAAATACTTGTTTAATAACCTCCTATATTATTGCAAGCAATCTATATGCTAGAGATACAACAACTATTGAAAATGGTTTTATTCTATTGCTCAGACCCTGGCTATACCTTAGTCATTTCTTACGGATATCGCTTCTGCCCCACTGCCTATTTTCTTAATCTGCATCCTCTGGGATATCATGATGTTGGGTAAGGAAACATTTTTATAATACTCATACTTTTGGGTTTCTTCTCCGATTGAAGGCTTGTTTTTTCCTCTGATGAAAAACGTTTTCTCCTCCCCTATATGGGCACTACTTCTCAATACTCCCTTGAGAGAAAAAGTATTTCTAACATTTCTAAAATGCCCTTGCAATAAACTAAGAATATTTGGATCTAGGTGCAGAATCTCTAATGAAATCACACCTCAGGCAAGCATGAGGGCCTTTCACAGCGTCCATCCATATCCCCATCAGTGTACATTTATTTTCTAAATCCATAGACCCTGGATATCCACCTATTTCTTCAGTATTCCAAGCTATTGACTCCCCACTCAGTCCTCTATAAGTAAGTGGTCGCACCTCTAGAAGTGGTCGAATCCTTCAAAGTAAAGATAAGAGTGGGGAGAATCTTCTGAGTTAAAGGCTACCTAGATTACTCTGATTTCCAAAAACAGTATTGACAGAGGGATCATTCATGTTTTCCCAACTCTACATTTCTAACATTTAAAGTGTCACTTATGAAGAATGATGCATGAGAACCCGAAGTAAGAAAATCTGGCCACATGATGGATTATGTAACATTACATTGACTAAGACATTCCCATGCAGGAGAAGCAAGAAAGAAAATTTCCCAGAGCCCCCATGTTCTGTCAACCCTTTTAAGAATGTAGGTCTTATTCTTCACCTATGAATGACAGTTTTTTATGTGGAAAACTCCACCCAAACTTTCCTTCACTCCTTCTCTAAAGATGCAACTAAGTATGCCTTATGTAGTCATTGCTCAAGTACAGTTCTTTTCTATTTGCATGAAGTTTTTCTCTTTGTAATTTTATTACCCTAAATGAGGATTGATGTACCGTTACTGAGACAATGAGGAGTGAAATGTGACAGTCTTTACCCAGACTCTAATTATCAGACATAAACAACACTGAGATCTTGCTACCCCACTCTTCTATAGTTAAAATAATTCATACCTCCTCACGCCTTTGCCTCTATATTCTCTTCGCAATCCCCTCCCCTCACATAGCCCCTAATCTCTACTCCCTGCCTTATCTTTTTCTGTCTTGTTGATCTGCACCGATGTCTACAAATCTTTCTACTTCTACTAGGTAAACGTGATCCCTTTCCATCCCCCTATTGCCTATATTCATCACAAATAGTTCTCTTTCACCTATAGTAATTTTCTATCATATTCTATGTCTTTGTCCTTACCTAATGATTATTATTTTATTGTTTTTAATATTTCTGGTTTTATTTAAATTTTAGTTAGTGGGGTATGTGGGTGGCTCAGTTGGTTAAGCATCCAGCTCTTGATCTTAGCTCAGGTTGTGATCTCATAAGCCTATGAGTTTGAGCCTGTCATCGGGCTCTGCATTGTCATTCAGGAGCCTGCTTTGGATTCTCTTTCTCTCTCTCTCTCTCTGTCCCTTCCCGGCTCATGCGTTCTCTCCCTCTCTCTTTCTCTCTCAGAATAAATACACTTAAAAATAAAAAAAAATAGATATTAGTTAACACACATGGTAATATTAGTTGCATGAGTAGAATTTAGTGATTCATCAGTTATATATAACACCCAGTGCTCATCACAAGTTGCCTCCTTAGTAGCTATCACCCATCATATTCTATTCCTAAATTATACTCATTTAATATGAAATTTGTATCTTGAAATATGAAACATGAAAGAAACAAATGTGAGCTTTACCCTCAAATATGTTTTGAAAATGAGTGATTATATTCAGTCATTCAGTGGTTTGAGAACATTTTCAAATTGAATAAAACAAATTTTAATTTGAATAAAGCAAAGTCAGTCAAACTAGATACAGAGTTCTGGCTCACATTAGCTTTTGGTTTATGCCTGTCTGTAATTGTGATTCATTGTGTGCAGTTGGATATCATCCAGTTTGGGATGCCCAAATGCACTGGTATTCTCGGGCGCTACTGTTCTCTTCCATGAAAGCAATTTTCTATATCCCTACTATAATTAAGCACAAAGCATTTCATGTGAATTAGAGGAAATTTTCATTTCATTCAAGCTCAGATGAAGTTAGAGACTACCATTCTAGAAAACAAAGAATTAAGTGGGACTTTCTAACTGTTGAGATAGTGAAATTTCCAGTATTTTTCCTAGAAAATACTGTGGCTAAACGTACCGATAGGACTGTTTCACAGTAGCCAGGAAAGTATGACCATGGCTAAATATTTCAACATAAGGATGAAGATTCAAAAAATATATAAACAATATACAGTTTTTCTTCTCTGCCTATGGATTTAATAATGCTGTTTTTATTAAACTGTGTAAAAATAATGGTTTCATAAAAACAGATTTTGATAACTCTACCTTATAATCAGACCATGTGTCTTCATTCAGCCTGTGAATTGCCAAAAAAATTCAAGCCAGCTTCTTAAAAAGGCCCTAAAACAAACAAACAAACAAAAACAGGGAAGGTAAATAGCTTACATTTAAAAAATTAAACATATTTTTATCTTAGAGTGGACTTGAGTATTATATTCTGATTAACTGTGAAGGAAAAAAAATGGAGAATAATGGAATAAACAGGACAGTTGACAGGGGTTTCTCTTACTACGTGTTTTATGTTCTCTGGATGGTCCTTGTAATGTTGCTTAATAATTTTTATTTTTAAAAAAGTTGAAATGTATTAACAACTAAATAAATATTTCCAGAAATATAATGCCTTGTATTTTTTTTCTGCCAGCCAGATGAAAAATCTAATGGACAGTTTTCTCTGGTATTAATATAGAAATATTTTCCTTAACATTAGAGTTATTTAGAAATTGCCATTATCATAAAATTTAAGGGATATTCAATAATCAAATCTTAGGCAGATAAAGAAGTTAAGTATTGTTATCCAATTACATAAATTCTCAACTTGGTATCGAACTATTTAGTAGTTTGTGTAAGGACTTAGAAAGAGGAAAAGTAAATTTCAGAGGCAAAATTTATATTCCAAAAATTACCAACATCAACTTTTACCTTTCTTTCCTGTATTCAACAAAATTTAGGATTACTTTTGAAATGTTTTCAGTCTCCTTATTTAGTAGCAATATCTTCTGTGAATTCTAAATGGTTTTCATACCTGAATCCTATGTATCCCACTCCGTCTTCCTAGTTTTGTAGCTTAAGAGGCCTGTGCACATAATGATAAATCACTAAATTAAAAATGAAACGTTATTTGCTCTTTGGCAAAGAGCTGCTTATTCAGCAGTGGAGCACAGTAAGATATATTTGGCACAGTAGGCCTCCTTCTCCATGGTTCCACTTTCCATGGTTTCAGCCACCCACATTCAACATGGTCTGAAGTCAGAGTATCATCATTCACCTCACTTCTTCATCCCATCCCACAGACAGTTCACCATTTCACATCATCACAGTAAGGATAAGTACAGTACATTAAGATACTTTGAGAGAGAGGGAGAGACCACATTGACAACTTTTATTACAGTACATTATTAAAATTAATCTTGGGGCTTCAAGGTGACTTAGTCGGTTAAGCGTCCAACTTTTGCTCAGGTCATGATCTCGCGGTTCGTGGGTTTGAGCCCCGCGTTGGGCCCTGTGCTGACTGCCAGCTCAGAGCCTGGAGCCTGTTTCAGTCTGTGACTCCCTCTCTCTCTGACCCTCCCCTGCTCACGCTGTCTCTCTTATTGTGCCTAATATATCATATGTATGTGTAGGAAAATCTTAGTATATTTAGAGTTTGGTAATGTCTGCAGTCTCAGGCATTCACAGGGAGTCTTCGATATCCCATGGACAAGGGAAGAGTTCTGTAATTTGCTTTTAACATGTGTTTCAGAATTGAAAGCAAAAGTGAATACCTTTCTCTTTCTGAGGAGTGGCCATATAAAAAGGATTAATGAGAGTAGAAATACTGAACTCAAGCCAGCTTCAAACTTACCTATTTTTAGATATCTTCTTTAATTCAAACTTGTGGTGATCAGAAAATAAACTATGTATGATTCAATACTTTAGAGTGTATTTACACTTGTTTTATGTGCAGTATATGCTGTATTTTGTTTTATACTTAATGTGCCCCTAAAATATGTATCCTCAACAATTATTTTCTCATTTTATTATAAAAAATGTATGTTGCAGTTGAAGAGTAGTGTTTCATAATATCAATTACTATTATCATTAAGTTAAGATGTTTGATTATATCCAAATCTTTTGTATTATTAATCATATATACGCATACATATATGCATCTTCTGTATATATATTGAAATATACACATACAAATGTGTGTGTATATATGTGAACCTATGGGCTCTATCAATTACTAATGATGAAATTTCTGACTGTAATTGTAGATTTATATTTTTATACTTTTAGATATGTTAAAATAAGTTTTCAGTACTTTTGGAGTTTTTTTTATTAAATACATACACATACCTATTGAGTATTATTTTGTCTTACTGAAAAATTAAACTTTTTTATTATGTTGAAACATTCTCCTTTATGTCTTATATTATATCTTACCTTTAAATATACTATTCTAATATTCACTTAACCACTCCAGATTTATTCTGATTAGCATTTGTGTAATACATCCTTTCTAGTCATTTCTCTTTTAAGCCACTTTAATATTTGTATTTCATCTGTTGGAAACATTACATATTTATATCTAATCAAGATGTAAGCTTTTAATTTAAAAGTTTAACTTGATTACATTTAATGTACTTATCAATACAGCTAGGTTTTGGTGTGCTATCTTCCTGCTAACTTTTAAATGTTTCATCCTTTTTGCTTATTTTTTCTCCCTACGTTTAGATTCCCTGAATAGTTCTAGCATTTCCTTCTACGTCTTTTATTGTTTTTTTAGCTCTATCTGTTTCATTGTTATCATTGCCATTTTTGCTGTTTTATTTGCTAGTCTTTGCTCTTGGGATTACAGCACAAATCCTTAATTTATTACTGTCTCTTTTCTCATAATTTTTTAATGTTTATTTATTTTGAGAGAGAGAGAGTATGAACGGGGAAGGGCAGAGAGAGAGAAGAAGAGAGAGGATCCCAAGCAGGCTCCACTCTGTCAACACAGAGCCCAACACAGGGCTCAAACTCAGGAACCCTGAGATCATAACCTGAGCCAAGCTCAAGAGCAAGTTGCTTAACCGAGCCAGCCAGCCGCCCCATTACTGTCTGCCTTAAATAAACATACCTCCTTTGAAGGATTAAGTAATCAATCCCAATTATTCTGTGGTCTATATTTTTCCAATATTGACTTCAGATCTGTGTATAGCTACTAGCTCATATTAGGTGAATGTATTCAGTAACCTAAAACTCAGTTGAAAAAAAAATCTCTCCTGAAGAAATTAATTATGCTGTTATTATCAGATTTTTCTATATTCTAGGAAAAGCTAAGTGAGGCTATTGACTTTCCTCAAGTCTGTGCTTTCTTCAGCACAATGAGAACAACGATCTATGTCCATAAAATCTTTATGAAAATGACATTTCTTCAGATTTTAATCTCTTGAACTCCGATTGTTACTATAGCATTCAACTAGTAGTACATGACTTTGTATCCAGTAGATGGTTTAATTTTCTACTTTTATCAGACAGGGATAGAAAAGAATAAAGTAAACAGATTTTGTTAGATATTGTTCAGTATTAAGAGATGCTGTTACATCTTCCTGATTTGTAGATATGTTTCAGAGGAATCCTGTTTTGAGTTAAATCATCTATGGCTCCAAAGGAAGCCTATTTTCCCTTCAGTCTCCAAAGGAAGGATACCTGTCTTTAATTTCTTCAATCCACAAGTATTTCCTAAAGGAAAAGAAGAATTTTCTATTTTTACCTATTTTGTGTTCTCTGGTATATAATGTGACATAGAAATGTGATTCTTTCCTTGATACACAAAGCATCTTATGTCAATAAAGCCAAACTAGCCACCACTGTCTATGCAGATGTTTTATAGTGCTTTCATTTGCCAAAGTAGTTCTTGCTCTTTTCTACTTAACACTTGATCTTAAAACAAATTCCATTTGGTAGAGACTTCTTGCAGTAGAGATATCTCTTTCTAATAGGAATTTCTTTTTCCTTAACAATCAGATTTTCAGGACTATCACTGCATTGAGAGTAAATGTTTGTCAAAGACAATCCACCAGTGTCAGAGTAAAAGGAACTAATTAAATGACAAGAATTAGCAAATGTGCCTCTCCTTATCCTCCAGTTACTTAAAGTTATCTAGCCTTCATCCATGGCTGTAACAGGGTCATATTATTTTATAGAAAAAGAGTACTGAAGTGATGGCTGACCCATGTCTCAAACAAAATCCTCTTTATTTTCAATTGCCAGCAGCATGAAATAGAAAAAAAAAATGTAGTGGATACATAAGCTATTTTAATGGCTCAGATAATGTAGAAGCCCACTTATTACAATTAATGTAGATGTATTCTCTCTCGCAAATGTATCACTAAATACGGAGCCACGCTGAGTTAATTTCTAGCTCTCCCTTTATGTTTTTAAATTAGAAAAAGACAGGTGATATTGGTGGAAGAAAAGAAAGAGGACAAAAGATAAAAACATTAAGCCTTTTCAGAGCTCCCTGTTTTTTTTCCTTTTTCCCTAAAAATATATTAGTTTGAAAAAGTTGACAATCCATCATTTTTATACAAGTTTATCCTTTCTCTTGCAGAATCACAGATATACAAAAATAGCTCAAAGTGGAAATTAAATCTCCCAACAATACAAAAATTTGAGTATTTGGAAAACACTTAATTCGGGCAGTAGCAAGAGTAGGAGGGAAAAAGAAAGAAAGAAAGAAAACCTGCCCAGAGAGTCTGAACAAAGCCCTTCATGTGGAGAATATGACCAACCTATAATAATGATAGAAATTGTCGATTGGGGGTAGAGGAAAATTGGTCACGGTTTCTATGTGAGACCAGAGTAGAAGTTGGATTAAAAGAGAATTAGCAAGTTCTCTTCAGAAATATGCCTATATATACCCTCAAAACAGTCTCACTCAAACTCTATATGTACTTCAGGCCTTTATTTATAAAAACTACTAATTTTGAGAATAGACTATTTTTTACTCCTTACTAATTCTTTTTTATCTTGAAAAATCTTGTAACATATTGGAAATATATCCAGATATCAAGAATTTGCTGATAATTTGTGCCATTAATACTTATGTGGCAAAAACCCAGATTCCTTTCACTAATAGTACTGAAAACTAATGTAACCTAATGCCCTAATGCCTATGGAAGAAGAGGGTGACACCTTAATCACAAATGATCTTACTATAATGTAGACACACACACACATGTGCACACTCATTCAGGAAAATGTGCAAAAGTGTCTTTGAGTTCAAGGTCTTAATTAGCTTCCAAACACTGCAGTTTCCACAGAAAATGAGGTTTAAGGAAATTATGTCATCCTCTTTACCCTGCTCATTGCCTCACCCCAACTCCTCCTTTGCTATTAGGCCTTTAACCTCAAGGAGTTTTGCCTTCATAATTCTTCCATTCCTCTTTAATTCTCAATTTTCCTCCCCTTTGAGACAATCTTTTCTCAACAATTTAATATGAGGGGAGCCTGGGTGGCTCAGTCAGTGAAGCATCCATCTTTGGCTCAGATCATGATCTCACAATTCATGAATGTCAGCTGTGCTGACAGCTAAGAGCCTGGACCCTGTTCAGGTTCTGTGTCTCCCTCTCTCTCTGTTCTTTTCCACTCACGCTTTGCCTCATTCTCAAAAATAAACACACATTTTTAAAAATTTTTTAAAAATAATTAAATATGGTTTATCATTCATTTGATTCAATCTTCAATCGTTTCAATTCCATTTGTTTTGTTATGCCACAATTGAACTATTTATTTTTTCTCCAGTTCTCACACTCAGAAAACCTCAAAGCTTTCCTCTGTTTTCTTTTTTTTTATCTTGATATTGATATACTGGACTCCAGTGAAATTGGATGAGAAAACCACCATATCTGTGCATGAATCTGTACAACCATAATCTCTCTTTGTGATGAACCTAGTGGAATGGAGTGAGTATCAAATATTGCCATCAGTCAGTTCCTCATTGGGAAGAGGAAAAAAATATAATAAAGTTTCCACAGAGTGGCGCCATCTTACATATTGATGGGAAATACATTATCAGTGTAGAAATATCACTCAGAAGCAAGAAAATTTCAAGTCTTTCTAGGTAACTGTTTGACTCAGGCAATTTTTTCATTTTAAAAATATTTAGCTTAATAACAATGTTCCTTGTATGTATGAGGTAAAAATCAGTTTTTTAAAAACTGGAGATATAAAGTTTAAAATACATAATTCCTCTTTTGAAGGACTGGAAAATCTCTGACTACTGTAGTTAAGATTAAGTTCAAATAGGAGAGAGAGAGGTAGAGAGAGAGAAAGCTGTGTCCAATTTTAACATTCTTTTGTGCCTTTCATTTTATGTTTATTCCACACAAAGATTCATTACTTGATTTTAAATCTTTAACTTATTGGTGCAGTAAATAAATAATGGCATTTATTACAATATATCCAAATTATAAATTAAATAAAGGTAAATATCACATGAACCAGAACACTCAAATCAAATAAAGGGTAAATATTACATGAACAAGAACATTTAAATCAGGATTATAGGCACATCACAGCCCTATTGGTACTGTTTCAAAGGAATTCAAACTAGAGTCAGAAAGATGCTAGTTGACTCTAAATTTAAAATGCGACAAGAACAGTGTGGTTCAAAAGCTGGACAGATGATTATAGAGACAATATTCATGATGTTTGAAAATCTGGGACTTGGAGCAGCTTACAGTGAACTCAAGTCTTGACTCTGACACTGTGTCACTTTGAGATCATTTAACCGCTCGGTGATTCGTTTTGTTTCCCTGAACAATGGTGATTATAACAGAACCTACCTACAGGGTTATTACACAGGTTAAATCTGCTTAGACTAATTCCTCTTTCTTAGTAAGTGCCAGGCCACTAATACTATCAAGTTATAATATCCTGACACTTTCTTTTCTACAAAGAAATGTTGTCACTCCAGAGACCATCATTATTGAGTATATGGGCCAGGAAATTTCTTCCTTAATAGTGTTGGAGACCTAGTGATAACTTGGGGCTTCACAGATTCATTTTACTAGCTTCACTTCCTTGCCACCTCATTCACTTCACAGTCTTCAAAGAAGCAAAAACACAATAATTAGGTTTCAGTTAAGTAAGTTGCCATCCTATTTCAGTTCTACTTTTCTGAGATTTTACCCAGGAGACTGTAATGATGTTTTAAGTATTTTAAAATTGTCAGTTTCAGATTTACATAAAACAATTGCATTTACTCTCAAAGTATGCAATTAATGCCCATTAAATTTGGATTTAAACCTGAATTGGGAAACCCTACTCTTATTGACTACAAGCTTTTCAATCCTTCTTTCATTTCCTAGAATGAACTATATTACCTTAACAATAAACCTATGAGTGATTTTAGTTTTAAAATTTTGATTTTGCTTTTACTACCGATGGTAAAGTATTATAATGATATATTTGAAGCGTTTATAAAATAAGTCCAAAATATTCACAGGTTGGTAACTGGCACATTACTTTTTTAATGGTCTGATCAATACAACAAATACTGTCCACTAATACTGGATGGATCCTGCATTGCAGAATTTGTGTTGATAGCATTATTATAGCTGTTAACTATCAATGATTGCATTTATTCAAAATATGTCCATGGGAGGGGCGCCTGGGTGGCTTAGTCGGTTAAGCGTCCGACTTTCACTTAGGTCATGATCTCGCGGTTCGTGGGTTCGAGCCCCGCGTCGGGCTCTGTGCTGACCGCCAGCTCAGAGCCTGGAGCCTGTTTCAGTCTGTGACTCCCTCTCTCTCTGACCCTCCCCTGCTCACGCTGTCTCTCTCTCTCTCTCTCCTAGAAATAAATAAAAATTAAAAACAAAAACAAAAACAAAATATGTCCATGGGAGAAATTTTATTATTGATTTGATACAATTCAATTTTTTAAAAAGCATCAATATTTTGTATTTGGGATATAGTTCCTGCAAATGCATTTTCTACTCATAGTTACTATGAATGACTTATTCTTTGGGGCTTACTTGGTAATATATGTGAACAATAAAATAAGATGTTCTTGATTTTTTTCCCGTGCTACAAAAAAACAGGTAAATATAAAATGAAGCAATCTAGACCTGTAATAAATCATCAAATGATAAGTAGAAATAAAATACAATTGACTTTGGAATAATGCATGGGTTAGGTTAGGGGCGCCAACCTGAAAATCTGCATATAACTTTCTGACTTCCCTAAAACTTAACTACTTCTGTTGACTTGAAGGCCTAATGATAGCATGAATAGTTAACACATATTTTGTATGTTATACATATAACATACTGTATTCTTACCATAAAAGTAACCCAGATGAAAAAATGTTAAGAGAATCATAAGGCTCTTTGAGGGTTAGTTGTACTTTACATGACAATTCCATGCCTCTTGTGCAAATCTCCAGTGGAGCCCCAAAGACACTGAGTTTCTACCACATCAGAAATAGTAATTAATCTAATTCTCATAAGACTCTTAGGGACACTGAGAGAGGCTACGGGGGTGATGGAAAGAATTGGCACAAATATAGATGCCTATTGACTCGTGTAGTTATTCATTATAAACTAACTTCGTTTCAAATAAATTTCACAATCACAACCTCTTTGTTCATTTACTTAAGTAGTTCATTAGTATTTGTGTCCTTTGTAAATTTACCTTCTTGAGAATGTATATTACTTTGTCAGTGAAAAACATCATAACCACATTCTTGAGAAGAACTTAAAGCAGTGTGTTTATTGGATGATATTAGTATTTCTATTTAAATTGTTTTTACTTTATCTAAATAAAGCCATAACAAAAAAAACTTTACCATTTGTAATATAAAATGTGTAATATTAATATAAAATTTATACTTTAGAATTTAGTCTATGTAAGAAAAAATAATATGGACAATAGTTCATAGTATTAACAGTTAGCTTTAATGATCTCATTTCTCAGTTTTAGTTACTAGTTATCCTTACTTTTTAAAAATAGTTTGGGGGTGCCTGCATGTCTCAGTCAGTTAAGTGTCTGGCTCTTGATTTTGGCTCAGGTCATGATCTCATGGTTGGAGAGTTCAAGTGCAGTGTCTGGCTCTGCCCTGAAAGCATGGAGCTTACTTGGGATTCTCTGTCTCCCTCTCTCTGTGCCCCACGCTCTCACTCTCTCTTTCAAAATAAATAAACTAAGAAAAAAAGAAGAAATGATTTGGAAATTAAGGAATGTAAAGGAGTAAATGGAGTAAATTTTGTTATAGCAGATGAAAGAAAAATTATGGTGTAGATATATGAAAATTCCCAAGAAACTTAGAAATGGCCTAGTAACTCCATAATCTCCTAGATAAAGTGTAATGCTAGGTATCAGAGCAGATTTATCAGCCTCTCCAAAATCATCACTGTATTTTAACTCCCATCTCCTCATCCTAATGCTGTATAAATACTGTGTTTTGCCTCTTAGGCAAATTGCTAGTGCTCTATATTTAAGTCTTATTTTTCTCTGGTGGTAACTTCAAGATGTGGGTATTTAAGAATGCCACACATGGAAAGCTTGAGGTTTCATAAACAAAAGATACTTTCTTCTGTTAGGATTTATTTTAGAAGTAATGTGTGCATTGCATTATTCTTTGGATACCTTACCTATGGTTTATAAATCATATATATATGTTGTGTGTGTATGTGTGTGTGTGTGTGTGTGTGTGTGTATCCAGAAAATTTTCTGGACAGATATCAAAGACAGAAAAAAAAGTATCATAGAACCTAAATGTACGTAGTAAGAACTTAAATAGAAGAAATAGGAGACAGGGTCAGAAACTTATATGAAGGCTGAATATTGTTTGTTTTGTTATAATTGAAGTATAATTGACATATAATATCCTATTAGTTTCAGATGTACATCATAGTGATTCAATACTTTATACATTACAAAATAATCTTCACAATAAGAAGAGTTACCATATATTACCATATGGTTATTACAATATTAATGACTACATTCTGTAAGCTGTACATTACATTCCCATCACTAACTTATTATAGAACTGGAAGTTTGTGCCAATAATTTTAAAATTATTTCTTAATACTTATTCATTTTTGAGAGAGAGGGAGATTGAACCAGGGGAGAGGCCAACAGAAAGGGAGACACAGAATCGGAAGCAGGCTCCACGCTCTGAGCTGTCAGCACACAGACCAACACAGGGCTTGAACACAAAAACTGTGAGTTCATGACCACAGCCAAAGTCAGACGCTTAAATGGCTGAACCCCCCAGGTGCCTCAGGAAGTTTGTATCTGTTTAATCTCCTTCACCTATTTTGCCTGTCCCTCAATCCATACTGCATCTGGTAACCAACAGTTTGTTTCCTATGTCTGTAGGTCTGTTTCTGTTTCTGTTTTGTTTTGTTTGTTAATTCGTTTTGTTTATTAGATTCCACATATCTGTGAAATCATTTGGTGTTTATCTTTCTCTGTCTGACTTACATACTACCATCTGAGTCCATCCATGTTGTCGCAGATGGCAAGATTTTACTCTTTATTTTATGGACGAGTGATATTTTAATATGTATATTAAACTTCTTTTTATCCATTATTTTATAGATCAACAATTTGGTTACTTTAATATCTTGACTATTGTAAATAATGCTTCAGTGAACGTTGGGGTACATATATCTCTTTGGATTGTTGTTTTTTTCAGATAGAAAGCTGGAAATGGAATTGCTGGATCATACAATAGTTCTATCTTTAACTTTCTGAGTAAATCCCATACTTTTTTTAATGGTGGCTGCATTAATTTACAGTCTCATTAACAGTGTATGAGGTTTACCTTTTTTCCATATCCTCACCAACTCTTATTATTTTTTGACTTTTTGATAATAGCCAATCTGACAGGCATGGCATGACAACTCATTGTAGTTTTGATTTGCATTTCCCTAGTGGTTGGTGATATTTAACATCTTTTCATGTGCCTGTTGGCCATCTGTATGTCTTCTTTGGAAAATTACCTATTCAAGTCCTCTGCCCATTTTTTAATTGGTTTATTCTTTTGTTTTATTTTGATATTAAGTTGTATACCTTCTTTATGTATTTTAGATGTCAGCTCCTTATCAGATGTATGATTTTTAAATATTTTGTCCAATCCAGTAGGTATACTTTTCATTTTGTTGGATTTTGTTCTGTGCAAAAGCTTTTTACTTTGATGTAGTTCCATATGGTCATCTTAGTTTTTGTTGCCCTTGCCTGAGAAGACTGGTCCAAAAAAAATATTATCAAACAGCTTACTACCTATGTTTTCTTCTAGGAGTTTTATGATTGAGGCCTTACATTTAAATCTTTAATCCATTTTTAAATGTAATTTTGCATATGGTATACAGTAATGGTTCAGTTTCATTCTTTTGTACATAGCTGTCCAGTTTTCCCAGCACTATTTATTAAACAGACTATTTTTCCCCTCCTCACATACCCTTGCCTTTTTTGGCATAGATTAATTAACCATATACGTTCAGGATATTTTTCTGGGCTTTCTTGTCTATTCCTTTGACCTATATGTTTCTTTTGTGGCGGTACCATCCTATTTTGATTGCTGTATACTGTAGTATAGTTTGGAATCGGGAATGTGATACCTCCCTCCTTGTTCTTTCTCAAGATTGTTTAGTTTTCTGGTCTCTTGTGGTTCTATACAAATTTTAGGATTATTTGTTTTAGTTTCATGAAAAATGCCTTTGGAATTTTCCTAGAGATTTCATTGAATCTGTAGATTGCTTTGGGTAGTATGGAAATTTTAATAGCATTAACTCTTCTGATCCATAAGCAGATAATTTATTTATCTGTCTGTTTTCTTGATCACAATTGTGAAAAACTAATTGTAGTCTTTCATTTAAATAGTAAATTATTTTGTTATAGATATATCGTCACCAATAAGAAGTAGTCTATTTCCAGATTTTTCTGTAAGGTACATAAAAGGATGGATTCAAGAGTTTCTATTTGGGAAAGTAAGAAGAAAAAAAACCACCTCATTTAAGACTACCCAGTCTCCTTTCAGTGATCTTTTTTTATATCCTCTTTTAAATTTAGCTTTTGGGGTTTTCTTGGCCAAAAAAAAAAAAAAAAGCGAGGACAGCTTTTGTTGTAGGTAGATAGGAAGAGTTAGATTTTTTTTTTTTTGGAACCATTTAGATTTTTATCCTGGGTCTTTTTTTTAAATATTTATTTATTTTTGAGAGACAGAACGTGAACAGGGGAGAGCAGACAGAGAGGGAGACACAGAATCTGAAACAGGCTCCAGGCTCTGAGCTGTCAGCCCAAAGCCCGATGCAGGGCTCGAACTCAGGAACCATGAAATCATGACCTGAGCAGAACTCAGCTGCTTAACTGAGCCACCCAGGTGCCCCATGGGTCTTGAAAGCTATATGATATTGGGAAAGTTACTTCAATTCGGAGCCACGGATTCTTTATCTGTTTAATAAATAGAATGTAGTGATGTGGATTAGCTGTGATAAATGACACAAAGATACACAGAGTATGATGTCAGTAATAAGTACCCAGTAAACTTAGGTATATAAGAAATTGGAGCAATATGTATGTGTTTAGCAAACCTTGATTCTCAGGTGCTTAGAACCGTCAAATAATGATTTCAACATACATGATATATAAAAGCATTTGTATTTAATGGAAAGTATATTTGTGTATTGAAAGCTAAATATTCATATAAAATGTAATTATCACCAGGAGTCTACTTGAGTATCTCAATTTAATTTTAATTTAGAGAATTTACTTGAGAGTTGACTTTTAAAACCTAATGTGTTGATCCAGTTAAATTCTTGCATAAGATTAAACACAACTGGCACCAGCATTAGCTGTTTTTACCTTTATTTTCACTTTGAAAGAACTGTTCCCAGATGGACACCACTGTCCTCCACTTTGTGTCTTGTCCAGATATGAGAGAAATATTTTACTGCTTTTAAAATTCTCTGTTTTCCTTCTTTTTAAATTAAGAGTCTCTGGCTTTGTGTAAAAGTAGGATAAATTTTATTTTTATTTTATTTTATGATTTTTTTTAGTTTTGAGTTTTTATTCAAATTCTAGTTAGTTAACAGAGTGTTCCAGGCCAGTCCGCGGCCTTTCCCGTCTGCACTCGCGGAGAAGCAGGGCTACTTCAAGGAACAAACCTAAAGTGCACATCATGGAGAGTTCAAAACATCACTACGAGTAGAGAAACAAAACCAAAGTCACAAGAGAGACCAAGGGACACCCTTCAAAGAAGACTTCCTGAACGGCCAGGCCCTGGACAGTGTATGAGCCTCCTTTAATGTTAATATAGCAGCACTCACAGGGGCAGAACACATCACAAGCTTTTAAAACTAACGAGAAAGAAAGCTAGCCAAAATGACAAAACGGAAGAACTCTCCTCTAAAGAAATTTGAGGGAGAAATAACAGCTAGAGAACTGCTCAAAACCGATCTAAGCAACATAACTGAACAAGAATTTAGAATAATACTCATAAAATTACTCATTGGGCTTCAAAAGGGCTTGGATGACATCCGAGCCATTATTGTTGCAAATACTGATGAACTAAAAAATGCAACACAAAATAAAATGGAGGCGTTGGCTACTGCATGGATTGAAAAGGCAGAAAAAATACGTGAATTAGAAGATACAATTATAGAGAAAGAGGAAGCCGAGAAAAAGAGAGAGAAATTGGTCCAGGAACATGAAAGGAGAGTTCGAAAGCTGAGTGATACAATCAAACGGAAGAATATCCATATCATAGGAATTCCAGAAGGAGAGAGAGAGAAAGGAGCAGAAGGTGTACTTGATCAAATAATACCTGATAACTTCCCCAACCTGGGAAAGGAAACAGATACTGAAATCCAAGAGTCACAGAGAACTCCCCACAGATGTAAACTGAATCGATCTGCACAACATACAGTGAAACTGGCAAAATACAAGAACAAAGAGAGAATTCTGAAAGCAGTTAGGGATAAAAGGGCCCCAACATACAAAGGGAGACATATCAGGGTAGTAGCAGACCTATCTACTGACACTTGGAAGGCCAGAAAGGAATGGCAGGAAATCTTCGGTGTGATGAACAGGAAAAATATACAGCCAAGAAGCCTTTATCCAGCAAGCCTATCATTCAGAATTGAAGGAGAGATCAAGGTATACCCCAACAAAAAAGGGAGGAATTCATCATCACTAAACCAGCCCTACAAGAGATCCTATGAGGGAAATGTTTCAAGGAACACAAAGTCCCACAGACACCACTACAAGCATGAATCTAACAGAGAACACAGTAACTCTAAACCCGTATTTTTCAATAATAACACTGAATGTAAATGGACTAAATGCTCCAATCAAAAGACAGAGTAGCAGAATGGATTAAAAAAATTAGATCCATCTATTTGCTGTTTATAAGAGACCCATTTTAGACCTGAGGACACATTCAGATTGAAAGTGAGGAGATGGGAAAACATCTATCATGCTACTGGACATCAAAAAGAAAGCTGGAGTAGCCATATTTATATCAGGCAAACTGGACTTTTATTTTTTATTTTAAAGGCAAAGAAGGGCATTATATAATAATTTCACAGTCTATCCATCAGGAAGAGCTAACAAGTATAAATGTCTATGCACTGAATTCAGAAACACCCAAATACATAAGACAATCACAAACATCGATAAGAATGTGCTAATAGCCAAATATGGAAAGAGCCTAAGTGTCCAACTGATGAATGGATCAAGAAAATGCAGTTTATATATACAATTGAATACTACATGGCAATGAAAAAGAATGAAATCTGCCATTTGTAGCAACATGGATGGAACTCAAGGGTATTATCCTAAGTGAAATATGTCAGGCAGAGAAAGATACCATGTTTTCACTCATGTGGAACTGGAGAAACTTAACAGGACCATAGGGGAGGGGAAGGGGGAAAAACAGTTGGGGGAGAGGGAGGGAGGCAAACTATGAGAGACTCTTGAATACTGAGAACAAACTGAGGACTGATGGGGGGGAGGGGAAGGGGGCTGTTGGCATGGGGAAGGGCACTTGTTGGGATGAGCACTGGGTGTTATACGGAAACCAGCTTGACAATAAACTATATTAAAAATATATATCAGAAAAAAAAACAAAAAAACAAATTCTAGTTAGTTAATATACAGTGTAATATTAGTTTCAGGTATAGAATTGAATGATTCATGACTTACATGCAATACTCAATGCAACCTTCTCACCCCCCACCTTCGCTAGGAAAACCTCAGTTTGTTTTCTGTAGTTAGAGAGTCCTTTTATGGTACTTATTCTTGATATAATAACTTCTTGATAAAACCTAATTGTGAAGTGGGTTAAATGTCCATTTTTATGCCTATTTAATAGTTAGAAGAGTACTGGACACAGTATTTACTTTATACATCCTCTTTCAAAATAAACATGCCTTGAAGCTTTATGAAACAGTTATGTCATTTATTTCAAATTTCTTCCAAGGTTCATTTAAAATGTTACAACTTTAGGTATCTGAATGAATTTTCATTATTTTAGATTATCTATAGTAACTGTCTTTGTAATGAGCTATTAAATAATTCAGTAATTTTTACTTATTCATGTGAAGTGATTTTCATGAGTAATCTGTTAGATTAAAAATAATATTGTTATACTTTAGTAGCAAAATGCCATATATTCCCATGTGCCATATATGCCCATGACAAAGTAATTTTGGATATCTTTTTGTCTCTTATTAATACCATCACATTAATGAAGTTCAAGAAGCAATTAGTATAAATCTTAAATTATTATGATTTGCATTAAACTTTTGCTTTATTTCTAAAGTACTATAAGTAATAAACAGCATATATTTATTATCTATTATACGTAAGATATACTAGCTATGTCATCAATATATAATACAATTGTGATATAATACATATAAAAAAATTGATAAAAATTATTGGTAATCATATATTAGTTTACATGTATATAGTATATTTTATACATTATTATAAATTACAATTTAATATATTAACTACAGATAATAAATTAACATGTATATAATTTTATATGTGGTATATATATGATACATTAGATGTGTACATATGTCTGTATATTTTGTGTATGTGCATTCTTACTTCATACCCATAATATTGCTTTTATCTGAATATGGCAAATAATGTATCATATCATAGTTTTATAACTTAAGATTCTTATCAGTTCTCTGGATTTTAGTATTTCCAAATTTAATGTAAATTACACATTTTATAATACTTCTCATTGGAGAACTTGCATGACAAGATAGACCTTCATGCACAATTCTGTCTTAAACATGACAAAATCAATGTACAGAAATCAGTTGCATTTTTATACACCAATAATGAAGCAACAGAAAGAGAAATCAAGAAACTGATCCCATTCACAATTGTACAAAAAACCATAAAATACCTAGGAATAAACCTAACCAAGGATACAAGAGATCTGTATGATGAAAACTATAGAAAACTTATGAAGGAAATTGAAGAAGACACAAAGAAATGGAAAAACATCCCATGCTCATGGATCAGAAGAACAAATATAGTTAAAATGTCATTACTACCCAAAGCAATCTACACATTCAATGCAATCCCAATCAGAATTGCACCAGCATACTTCTCAACTGGAACAAACTATCCTAAAATTTGTATGGAACCACAAAAGACCCCGAATAGCCAAAGTAATACTGAAGAATAAAACCAAAACGGGAGGTATTACCATCCCAGACTTTAGCCTCTACTGCAAAGCTGTCATCATCAAGACAGTATGGTATTGGCACAAAAACAGACACATAGACCAATGGAACAGAATTGACAACTCAGAAGTGGACCCAAAAGTATACAGGCAACTAATCTTTGACAAAGCAAAAAGAATATCCAATGGAAAAAAGACAGCCTCTTTAACAGATGGTGTTGGGAGAACTGGACAGCAACATTCAGAAGAATGAAACTAGATCAATCTCTCACACCATACACAAAAATAAACTCAAAATGAATACAGGACCTGAATGTGAGACAGGAAACAATCAAAACCCTAGAGAAGAAAGCAGGAAACAACCTCCTTGACCTCCACCGCAGCAACTTCTTACTTGACACATCCCCAAAAGCAAGGGAATCAAGAGCAAAAATAAACTGTTGGGACCTTATCAAGATTAAAAGCTTCTGCACAGCCAAGGAAACAACCCAGAAAATTAATAGGCAACCAACGGAATGGGAAAAGATAGGTGCAAATGACATATCAGATAAAGGGTTGATATCCAGAATCTACAAGGAACTCACCAAACTACACGCCCGAAAAACAAACAACCCAGTGAAGAAATGGGCAGAAGATATGAACAGACACTTCTCCAAAGAGGACATCCAGATGGCCAACAGACACATGAAACGATGCTCAGCATCCCTTCTCATCAGGGAAATACAAATCAAAACCACACTGAGATACCATCTCATGCCAGTCAGAGTGGCTAAAATGAGCAAATCAGAGAACTCTAGATGCTGGCGAGGATGTGGAGAAATGGGCACCCTTCTACGCTGTTGGTGGGAATGGAAACTGGTGCAGCCCCTCTGGAAAACAGTGTGGAGGTTCCTCAGGAAACTAACAATAGAACTCCCCTATGACTCATCAAGAGCACTGCTAGGAATTTACCCAAGGGATACAGAAATGCTGATGCATGGGAGCACATGGACCCCAATGTTCATAGCAGCAATCTCAACAATAGCCAAAACAGCAAAGAGACGAATGGATCAAGAAGATGTGGTTTATCTATACGATGGAATACTACAAATGAGAAAGAATGAAATCTGGCCATGTGTAGCAACATGGATGGACCTTGAGGGTGTTATGCTGAGCGAAACAAGTCAGGCAGAGAAGGACAAATACCATATGTTTGCATGTATAGGAGGATTAGGAGGAACTTAATGGAGGACCATGTGGGAGAAGAAGGGAGGAAATGGTGGGGGAAAGGGAGAGTGACAAACCATGAGAGACTCTTGAATGATGAGAACAAACTGAGGACTGATGGGTGTGTGGGGAGAGGGGGGAGATGGGCATGGAGGAGGCACTTGTAGGGATGAGCTCTGGGTGTTATATGGAAAACAACTTGACAGTAAACTATTTGTAAAATAAATAAATAAATGAAATAAAATAAATAAATAAAACATGACATCCTGCTCATGGTGGGATGTGTTGATACATTATGTTATTTTACATTATGCCTATTTCTTTATTGGAAATGCAGCAGGTACTCTTAGGTATATTTGGCCTAATAATATTCTGCAGCTATTTATTAAAAATAACTGTAAAAATTTGAATTTTATTGTGCAAATTTAGAAATCAATATCTATATGCTATTAACCTCAGCTTTTCTGTGAGAAATAATAATCAGGTATATTTTAGCAAACGTATGTTTGGTCCTAAAAATAATATAAACATACTTTCAAAAATTGCATATTAATTGATATTCTTTAATACATTTGTATCATCTTTGAGAGGATTCAACTGACATTTTGAAAATGAAGAAGCAGGTTGATGGAGGAGACAAGATTTCCATTGACTAATATGAGACTCTGAAAGCTATCCACTAGATTGAGGATAGAGTAAGATCAGATGGCTAAGACATTTTGTGATTGATGGAAAGAACAGTAATCAGAGACACATTTAATAATTTATTTTTCTTATCTCTGATGCAGAAAATGTTCTAATCTATCTAATGACAAGTTCGATTAGAGTCAACATCTCTTTGACCTTTAGATATATTCCTGGAGTGAAAAAATAGTCAAGCCTGCAGTATATGTGGCAAGTATTATATCTTGGTGTGAAAAGACCTTGTATGAGGACTTGTTTTCTCTATTGTTTTCAAAATATGTGAAGAATGGTAGAAAAGATGCAAGAGCCATTTTATTGATTAATTAGGATGTTAACTATAATAAGAAATACATGCAAATTAAAACTCAGTGTACACATTAAAGAGTCAAGAAATAGGGACTTCTGGGTGACTCAGTTGGTTGAGCATCCGACTTCCATTCAGGTCATGATCTCTCAGTTTGTGGGTTCAAGTCCCATGTCAAGCTCTGGGCTGACAGCTCAGAGCCTGGTGCCTGCTTCAGATACTGGGTCTCCCGCTCCCTGTACCCATCCACCACCCATGCTTTGTCTGTCTCTCTCTCAAAAATAAATAAACATTAAATTTTTTTAAAAAATAAATAAAAATGAAAAGTCAAAAAGTAAATGTTAGAGTTCTATTGTAATAAAGCTGACAAAATTTTGGCATTTATCCTCCACAAAAAACACTTCAATACTGACAAGAAACTCCCTCTCTCTCTGACCCTCCCCTGCTCACGCTGTCTCTCGCTCTCTCCTAGAAATAAATAAAAATAAATAAATAAATAAAAAATACTGACAAGAAAATAACTAAATCAAAAGGACAATTGGGCAAGGTACATGAAGAGGAATTTTACTGTAAAGCAAACCCAAGTAGCCAAGACGAACATGGAATCATATTCAAATATATTGATACTAGAGGTGGAAATTAGAGCAACAATGATATAATTACTTAATAGAAATAACATAATATGCTTCTGTATAATACCTATTTTGGGGCAGGAGTAAAAGAAGAAGTGTTGCTGGGTGAAGTGAGAAGAGTTAGTAGCTGTTTTAGAAAGCAATGTGGGAAATATAATTAATAATAAAACAACTCTTCATTTCCATTCCAGACAATGTAATTTATAGCAAGTTGTTTTTTTTTTAAACCAGAATACCTACATTGGATAATTTATTGAAACCTTTTTTTTCATAAAGTGAAAAATATGGTCAATATGGGAAAAGTTGATAAAATGTGCTGCTTCTGTTCCTTGGACTATTACAATCATTAAGCAGTTGATTTATTACTAATCATTATTATTAATAGGACACTTGGGAGTATTCCATGATGTATTGCTGGATGAGAAAATCAAGCTTTAGAAAAGTGTGTTTTACATGCTATTTTTGGAAAACCTAAGTGAATATCTAAGAAATGTGTTGTTGTGTGTACCTTTGAACACAACAAAACTTGGTATACAAACACAGCAAATGATATAAAGAACATAGCTAAGGTTGCAATATCATTCTGTTTCCTGTTAATATCATGAGGCAGAAGATAGAGAAAGTTGAATCTATTTTAGACTATGGTGTGCCCTCCTTTTTAAAATTTTATATGCCATACAATTTTCATTTTATGTTTTCCTGTATGACATTACTAGAGTTCAGAAATAGCATTGGCTCTTCTGGAAACTTGTCTCTGAATATATTCTTGGAGTGGTTAATAGAGGAAAGTGCTGGGGTCTCAAACCTTTTTAAGTCAGAACTTGAATGGGAAACGAATTTAACCTTGAACCTCTTTACTTAGATTTTCAGAGTACACATTTAAGTGTTTAAGCTTAGATTATGTTTTCTGGCTTGCTCTTTGGAAAAATGTTATGTCAACACAAAAACTAGTTGTATCATTTTAAACTAAGTGATTAGTCAGAAAATAGTTGCTGATTAATTGTTAGATTGAACTTATTGTGTTGACTCCATAGTTGACTTTGACAATTGGTTCAACTGATAGAAATAATATAACTGATTTAGACTGAAAATATTAGAGAAAAAAAGATGGCATTAAATGGCACCAAGGCTAAAGTGAAATGAGAATACAGAGAGGAATATCTGGGACCTGATAAAAGTAATAAAATTATTTCAAGACAGGATGTATTAAAAATAAGCATTGACTGTGAAAAATTGATGGATAATATTAAATACCAATTTTTCTATTATTAGACATTCCTAAATGATCACATTTGTCTCTTAGCTATGGAAAGGAAATAATAGTTTGGCTTTCATTTATCTGTTTGATACTTAGCAGATATTACTGTAATTATAAATTTATAGTCCTATTTTTACATGAATATAACCTAAGCAATAGAATATTTTACAGAATAGAATGTTAGGCTTTTATTTTTACCCCCAAATTATGGACAGAAACATAACTATAAACCTCTGTGGTAAAAGACAAAGTGAAACAGATGCCACTACATATGTTATAGAAAGTATGCTGTTTTACTTGAGGTTAGGATTTATTTTCTCATTTCATGAAATAGTAAGACTACAAAACATCATGAATATGTGATTGCAAAAGAGACAAGCATTCATTTTGTTATTATAATAATATTTTAAAATGTCACCATCTATTTAAATGGATTTCCATCTGCACAGTATCAGACTGTGTAAAAGAATGGGGTATTTTGCTGTTGTAATTTGTTTTTACCAGTCTTATTCAACCTGTAAATATAGTTCTCAAATCTGCATCAGCTATGTTTAATGGTTGATAATAATAATTCTTAGATTAAACCAATACAAAAACACAGCTGAAGAAGTCAACATACAAATGACAAGGCTTTAGTCTTTGTGTCCATCAAGACTATATATTTGCAATCACCAAATCCCAATGTGGCAAATCAACAGCATTTCTTGAACCATGTAATTAACAGAAACTACGTTTCCAACTGTGCTAGATAATCAACTTTGCTTTTACAAATCTTATTCCTTATAAAGCAGTGAATATTTGGTTATTGCCAAAATAAATCTTATTAATCTTTAAACTGATTTGAGTACATATATCCATTTACCTTGCTGAAAATTTAATAGTAAGATTATAGCATGTGAAAAGTTATTAGAATATGACTTCAGAAATTATGTTCTAGTGTATTTGTAGCTACCCATAATGTCAGCCATAGTGAGGGAATTCAATGAATATATATTAGTTATTTGAATAATAGAATATCAGTTCTAATATGAAAATTGATAAATGAGATGAGATGAGATCTTAGTTCTCTAAACACTGGTCTTTAAAAACCACTATTTTTGAGACTCTGTGCCTTTAATTTCACTTATTTCTTTAGGAAACATCTGATTACCCAGTAGTGAAAAAGTATTTGAAAAAATTATTAGAAAAATACATCATTTTAGAATTGCTTTTAGTATATATTGAGTTTCATTTGCAGTCATTGTATATTGTTTTTCTTATCTCAAGAATTAAATCAACAATATTTCCATTTCAGTACTTCTCTGTAATATTCTTAGAAAGAAAATAAAACAAAGAATATAACCATAGAATAGAAAGAAAAAAAAGTATCAATTTCATTTTTATTTTTTATTGAAGTCCCACATTTTCTGTGACTGGAAAAAAGTAACTAGAGAAATTATTCTTTCTTTATAAATATTTTGTGTCTATATGCTTAAAAATAGAATAATTGGAAATTCTCATTCAGCTCATACCTAGTTATGCTCCCCAGACATTTACTTCTTATCCAGCCTCTCTCTCTTAATATATTAAAGAGATAGTATTTATTCTAGTGTGAAGGGACACTTGAATGAGATAAAAACGATATTGTATAAATGTTGTCTTGTAGACAGTGTCTACATATATAACTATGGTTATTTGTTGGATAGAGATGATTATTGGAATTAACCTTTTTATCAATACATCAGAAAAAAAGGCTTTTATAAAGTTTCAGAGTCTGTGTCTCCCTCTCCCTCTGACCCTTCCCTGCTCATGCTGTCTCTCTCTCTCTCTCTCTCCTAGTAATAAAAAAAAAAAAAAGGAAAGAAAAAAGGGTTTTAGTGCGCTGTAGACACGTAAAATAAGATGCATGTCAGAAAACCAGAAAGGCAGCATGTGTGAAAGATCATAGCTGCAATAGAAGAGATTGATGGGCTAAATCACAGAAAAATGACAGGGAAGAGAACACCAGTATAGAGTATTTGGATTCTCAATACATGCAGGAATGCAAAGACACAGATACATTCTATTAAAATCCTGTCTATAATCTTAATATTGTTATGATGGAAATTTACATATGCTAATTATAAAATCATGTTTTATTTTATTACACTTAAAGTTTTTTATGATTATTTGTTTTTGAGACAGAGAGAACAGAGCATGAGAGGGGCAGGGGCAGAGAGGGAGACACAGAATCTGAAACAGGCTCCAGGCTCCGAGCTGTCAACACAGAGCCTGACACAGGGCTTGAACCCACGAACCATGAGATCATGACCTGTGCCAAAGTTGTACGCTTAATCAACTGAGCCACCGGGGTACTGCTTTCCACATATTTCAAAACCGTGTATTACAATGCCAGCAATGCAATATAAATCACAATATTTGATTTTAGATACTTATTCTCCATTTGGATCTAAAACCTTGATTTATCATTTCCTAGAAAGACACATAACTAAGTTGATATTTGTCTAGGCAGACAAATAACTCACATGCCCTTTTCCCCCTAAGAAATATACAGTCAGAAAATGTGATGAAACAATGAAATCTAATGTGGATAATACTTAATGCAAATAATACAATGGCAGTTTAATACATTAAATAGAACATTAGACTGGCAGTCCAGAAACATGTTCTTCTATCAGAAAGAGCATTAAATATGTGACCTTGTAGAAAGTTTGTGACAAGATACATATTCATAGAACAAAATGACAATCATTTATGTTTTAGCTATCCATATGAGCACTCTTTCTTTTCACCTATAGCATTTAATATATTTTTCAAAATTCTGGAATTTTCACTAAGACAAAAGGGTAGGTCAATTTTTTTCTATTATAAAATTTCTACTTTTATGCTGGCTTGAGAACATAAATGTATTCAATGAGTTAGAAACAATTAATCACACAAAGATTAGTTAGAACAGTGATTTTTGACAGTTATTACTTGACTTTGATAGATCACAAAAGAAGAATTAGTCCTTACAATTTGTTTTACTTCTGTCTGTATAAAGATCATGAATGTTCAGGTACACTTAAAGTCAAGAGATTTTGTAACTGTTAAAATTAGTGGCAGAAACTTGAAGAACTCAGGCATGAAAAAAAGCAAGAAATTGAGAAAATACTCTTCAATTCTTCATACATTATTTTGAGAGCACTATACCATGGAGGCATTAAAAGTTTGTAATTTATTTACTTTGCCATGTTTGAGTGTTTAACATTTTAATGTCTTCAAAAGTAGCTGTATTATATACATAAGATATCACCATTTAACTCCCTATGGGGGTGGGGAATTTTCAGATGGTTCCATACGTGTCACCTGTATGACAATATCTCATTTTCTTTTTAACAAACAAAATCTCATTGAAATATTATTATAATAATACAGCAGACATAAAGGGAACACCAGTGTTTAGAAGACTTGAATAGGGAAAATTATTATTTTTCCCTCCCTCCCTCCCTTTCTCCTTTCCCCCTTTCCTTTGTTTCTTCCTCCCTCTCTCCTTTCTTCTGCCTTCCCTTTGTTTCCTTTCCCTTCTCTTTCCTTCCCTGCCTTCTTTCCTTCTTTCCCTGCTTCTCTCCTTTCTTTCTCGCCTCCCTCCCTTCCTCCTTTCTTCATCTTCTCTGACAGCTAAAGACAAAGAAGACTAAGACTAAAATAAGTTGGACAAATTTTCTCATACCTGCTATTGGGTTTTCTATTTAATAATGGTGGGATTGGAGATAAATGGAATATTTTAAGCATCATTTGAACATTATGGAAAGCAAGATTTAAACAGAAAGTTAATGTAGTCATGCTAAGGAAGCAATTTGTTTTTAATTGCCAGATATTTTGTTACTGACTAAAGGAGTGGTAAGCAAGATGTGAATTCAAATAAAAGCAAAATATGCATATGTTGTGAGGAATTTACTTCAGTTTTCATAATCTCTGTTATGCTATTATATTACCTAAGTATACAAATATACACAGTCACCAACTCTAAATGAAAGGGTTACTGTAAGAACACCAGTATTACAATGATTATATATGTATACGTCACACATGCACACACATGCATAAGGTACATACAATATACATTTAGTTGTCATATCTTCTGAGGCTTCTCTGGGCTGTAACAGGTTTTTAGACTTTCTCATTTTTGATGACTTTGACAGTTTTCATGAATGCTGTGTAATGTCCATCAGTTGTGAATTGAGTGATGTTTTTCTCATAATTTTGCTGTGGTTATCTTTTGAAAGTCAAGGATACTACAGAGAAGTGTCATTTTTATCATATAATATCAACAGTACATAGTATCAACATGACATAACTACATTTTAAGCTTGATCACTTTATTGAAATAGCGTTGCCGGGAATCTCCACTATAAAGCTACTCTTTCATTCTGCTTCCGATACTATAGTCTTTGGAAGTAAGTCATTTGGTTGCCACTATACTTAGGCAGTGGGAGTTGTGTTCAATCTCTCTGAGAGAGGAGAATCTATAAATTTTTTGGAAATTTGCACAGGATGTTTGTCTTTTTTTTTAAACTATTTTAAAAAATATATTTATTTTGAGAGAGAGAGAGCACGCATGTAGGGGAGGGACAGAGAGAGACAGAGAGAGGGAGAATTCCAAGCGGGCTCCGTGCTGTCAGCACAAGGCCTGATGCAGGGCTCTATCTCACAAACTGTAAGATCATGACCTGAGCCAAAATCAAGAGTTGAACACCTAACTGACTGAGCCACCCAGGTGTCCCACTTCTGTTTCACTTATTTACTTATTTAGTCATGTCTTTATATCTATATGGATTTATAGATATTGTATACTTTGGGTTGTAATTCAGTGCTTAATTATTTAGTTTCTTGGTCACATTGTTCCAGACTTGGGCATTGGAGACTTTTTTAGTTCACCCCAATGTCTTTTTGGCATACCCTCGATGATATGTGTGTGTGTGTGTATATGTGTATTTTGAGCACTCTATTAACTTTTACTACTATAAGATACTTCAAGCTCATGCTGTAGATTTGCTTCCTCTCTTTTAGATTAAGCTCTTTCTTCAAAGAAGAGGGTATTCAAAACCAAGATCTAGGAGCTACATGTGCTCTTTGATAATAATTGTCATTGTTTGTATACCCTTTCAACTAACAGAAAGGAAGTACATGTGTGTATATTGACCTGTATATATATACATATCTATAAATATGAAATCACCTATATCTACATTAAACTGAATATGAGTTCATACTGATATTTCTATATCTAATCCATTACCACACAGATTATTCCCCCTCTCCTTGTTGAACTGTAACCTCCAACTACAAATGTGAGAAATTGACTCTCACCATCCATAATCCATTTAGTTAGTACTAAGCTGTATCATCACTGTTAACCATACCTCTGTGGGAACCTTATCAACTAAAATACATAATTTGTGGACTCTCTTGCCTTTAATCTTATAGATTCCACTCATTTTGAAAATTACTTAGGCCAACATCTTTCTCCCTCTCTTCCTTCAGTGAGGTTATTTCATTCATTTATAATACAGTTAGATTCTTTTGTTAGTCTGTATTCTAACCCAGGATCCTTTGGTCTCCTAAAACAATGTTTTAAATTTTTATACAAGGTTTACTCTTTGTGTTATCAAGTCTAATGGGTTTTGACAAATGCGTAGTGTAACATATACACCAATATAAAATTATATAAAATAATTTTACCACCATAAAAATCCACTGTTTTTATACCTACTCAACCTCTTTTCCCCCAACATTATCACCTAGATACCACCAACCAGTTTACCTTATTTGTTTTCCAGAATGCTGTATAATTGGAATCATGCAGTATGTAACCTTTTCATATAACTACTGTCACTTAGCATGTGCAGGCATATATGCATGTCTTTGCATGCCTTTATAGTTTGCTCCTTTTAATTACTGAATAAAATCAATTCTATAGATGTACCATAGTTTGTTTACCCATTTACCTATTCAAGAACATCTTGGTTGATCATGGTCTTGAATGACTATGAATAAAGCTGCTATAAATATTAATGTTCAGATTTTTGTGTAGAAATAAATTTTCCAATCACTTGGATATATAATATAGGAGCCTGACTGTTCAGCTGTATACTCACTCTTGTTTGAAACTACCATAGAAACAAAATGGCTGTACCATTTTGTATTTCCACTAGCAACGAAAGAATGAGAGTTTCTATTGCTCTACATCCTTAGAAACAAACACAATTGTCAATACTCTCTTTTTTAATAATTTTAGCCATTCTAATAAATGTGTAGTATCTCATGAAAGTATTCAGAAATTCAACTAATATATATCCCACTTTCTTTTCCCAATACTCAAAGAATAAATCTCTTAGTATTTTTTAAGCTTATTTATTTATTTTGAGAGAAAGAGAGTGGGGAAGGGCAAGAGAGAGAGAATTGCAAGCAGACTCCACTCTGTCAGCACAGAGTGTGATGTGGGTCTAAAACTCACAAACCATAAAATCATGACCTGAGTTGAAATCAAGAGTTGGATGTTTAGGGGCGCCTGGGTGGCTTAGTCGGTTAAGCTTCCGACTTTCGCTTGGGTCATGATCTTGCGGTTCGTGGGTTCGAGCCCCGCGTCGGGCTCTGTGCTGACTGCCAGCTCAGAGCCTGGAGCCTGTTTCTGAGTCTGTGTCTCCCTCTCTCTCTGACCCTCCCCTGCTCACGCTCTCTCTCTCTCTCTCCTAGAAATAAGAAAATTTTAAAAAATTTAAAAAGAGTTGGATGTTTAACCAACTGAGCCACCCAGGAATTTCTCAAGAATAAATTTCTTTTTCTTTTTTTTCTTTTCAATGTTTTATTTATTTCTAGGAGAGACAAAGAGAGACAGCGGAGGAGGGTCAGAGAGAGAGGGAGTCACAGACTGAAACAGCTCCAGGCTCTGAGCTGGCAGGTCAGCACAGAGCCGACGCGGCTCAAACCCACGAACCACGAGATCATGACCTAAGCGAAAGTCGGACGCTCAACCGACTAAGCCACCCAGGCGCCCCTCAAAGAATAAATTTCTTAACCGATCATAAATTTCCCCAAATTTTCTATATATTTGCTTAAGATACTGCTTAAATGAAGTTATATCTTCTTTTCCAATTCTATTTTATATATTCTTGTTTTTGATGAAGAGACATGACACTTTTCATAAGTTTTCAAGAAACCAACATAGAACTTTATTGGGTGAATCTTTGCAAAATCTAGTCAAATTAAAATACATATTATAATAATGACTATTTCTTAGTACAGACTTGTAATCAAAAACTGATTTCTTGGGGCGCCTTGGTGGCTTAGTTGGTTAAGCATCTGACTTTCGCTTAGGTCATGATCTCATGGTTCATGGGTTCGAGCCCTGCATCGGGCTCTGTGCTGACTGCCAGCTCAGAGCCTGGAGCCTGTTTCAGTCTGTGACTCCTCTCTTTGGCTCTCCCCTGCTCACGCCGTCTCTCTCTCTGTCTCCTAGAAATAAATTAAAAAAAACATTTAAAAAAAAACCTCATTTCTCTGTGGAGGAGTGAATGAATGTTTTCTATTCAGAAAAGAACAATTATTTAAAGGACTATTGAATGGTCTAGATTTTTCTGAAGAAAATAAACTCAACATTTTAAGTCAAATAATGTTTATTATACTAGGGAGTCAATAGATTCTGCTGACCCTTAGTTCCTTAAATCAAATTATCTTGATACTTATTCCATTTACTGAATTTGATATTTATATTCAGTTGCACAGTGCAAGAGTTGTTATGTTTTGTTTTATACATGGAAAGGAGTAAAGTGTTAATTCTCAGTTCATCATGCTACAAAGTATTATAGGTATGTAATCTAAAAAACAATAGTATAAAGAAATCTTCAATATAACTTTTTATAATGTTTAAAATTGTATTGTGGAGTAAAAACTATAGAATTTTGTGTGATGGTAAAAACAAATTCATAAAGTGAAAAGATGCTATGATTTCAGGTAAAAGGTAACCTTAAAATTAGAACTTGAAAGCAACATTTTGTAATTTATAAATATAAATAATTTAATGTAACTGACATTGATAAGATTTAAAAAGATTTTTTTAAAAAGTTAGCCAAGGCACCTAGGGAGGAAGCCTACCCTGCAAGAAATAAATCTAACTTTAAAATGTTTAAAGACTGGGGGTACAAGATTAAAGGTTGGCTTTATTTCTCATTTACATGAAATACTACTACATAAAGTTATCTGGAATAGTATTATAGAAATTACAGTAAAATATTATAGAAATTACAGTAGCAGGCTCTTTGAAAAGTATAAAAGACATGCCAAGAAATGCCAAGAATTTCTGGATCCACCAAAAACTACATAGACACAAGGAGGGATTCTTCTCCAGATCCCAGAGGAAGTATGACCTTTCCAACACCTTGATTTTAGACTTTTGACTTCAAAAACAATGAGCATTTTATTTCAATTACAATTTAATAATAAATTAAAAATAAAATAATATAAATATAATACAAAATGAATAAAACTAATTGTTGGAAACAAATTTATGGGGTTTTTTTAAATAAGGAAAAGTAGAAAAGAAATAAGCTGTGTCTTCAGGTTTTGGGCCATTTATTATAATGATGTCTTTTATTGAGGGGACAGCCAACATTAAGAATTTTATTGAAAAAGTCAACTGAATTTATCTGGAGTATAAATGTTACAGATTGAATAGAATATCCTTTGTGTTATGGCTTGATGTTTTATTAATTTCTAAAGACATGGATAGATGATGGTGATGGGGGTGATGATTTATTGAGTAGGTACTATGTGTCAAGACCTCTTTTGAGTTCTTGACTCATATTATGCCATTTAATATTCTCATCTCCATTTTATATAGAGAGAATATTAATAGTAATTAAGTAGTCTTCCCAAGATCTTGTAAGAAGCAGAAACACCATGTGAAACTTCTTTAATTCAGAACTCTGTTCAATGACATGTTTCCAATGACTGTACTGTCCCACCAGCCTGGAAGGAATGTGACCTTCATGGTAATTAGAGCCTCATGTGCATCATACAATGACTTAGTAGAGAAAGAAAAAGGAACTATGTTTTTATAATATCACTAAAATGTATTCAAACAGAGAGGGAAGCAAACCCATCAGAGCCTCTTAAATACAGAGAACTGAGGGTTGATTGGAGGGAGGGGGAGAGGGGAAAATGGATGATGGACATTGAGGAAGGCACTTGTTAGAATGAGCACTGTGTGTTGTATGTAAGCGATGAATCACGGGACTCTACCCCCAAAACCAAGAGCACACTGTATACACTATATGTTAGACGACTTGACAATAAATTACATTTCCAAAAGTAATTTAAAAATGATTTTAAAGAATGAGATAGCCAGAAAATTAAAAAAAATAATAATAAAGTTATGTTGATAACTGTGCAAATCCTTTGAAATACTAAAGATTTAATTGTATATTTTAAATGGGTTATGTTTTAAATGGGTTATATATGTTTCAAAGGTATGTGAATTATATCTCAAATCATCTATTAAGAAACACAAAGCATTGCTAATATGAATTCACAAGACTGAAAAATTATAATAACTGCCAATAGCAACTCTCATAGAAATGCAAACAACAATGAGATCTTTGATTTATTTTGGTCTGTAGTATAGAACCTCTTTACCCACTTTAGAAAACCTTTGAATATGTGCATATTTTGTGGCTCAGCAATTCCACAGAATATATTCAGTCAAGAAGTTGCTATCAGCAAGGTTTATTATACCCAATAAAGAGAAACAACCCAAGATTAGAATAGATGGAAAATTTGAGACCTATTCATAGTGACTGAAGATTATATAACAAAATAAATGAACAACACCTTCATGAAGTAATACAGATGAATCTCACAAACATATAATTGGATGAGAAAGGCATTTGACAAAGTGCTGCATGCAATGTAATTTTACTTATAGGATATTAAGCAACAAACAATATCCAGCTGTATTGTTTAGGAATGTTTACATATATGTGTTTTAAAGCATCAAGATAGTTTTTACCCATGGGAGAGAACTGAAACTTTGTGAAAAGGAAACCAAACATTTGGAACTTCTGGGATGCTGTCTGTTTTTTTTCTTGATCTGGGAGGGGATTATATGGGTGTTTGATTTATATACTTTTAATTATAATCCATATTTAATGTGCTCCCCTTCAGTATGAATGAATAAATATGACCTTTCTTACACTTAGTAAGACAAAAACAAATAAAAAAGTCATTTTAGGCATAATAAAAATATATTTCCTGGTATAAAACCTGACAAAAACCCATTGATGTAGAATGGAGAATAGGATTCGATGTGGTAATAACATGAGGTAAATGAGAGAGAGAATAGTTTGAAGTGGGTTGTGACAACAACAAATTAGAGCCACAGATGCATTGTGAAGCCTTTTAAACTTGATCTGAGCAATTTTGAGCCATTGGAGGCTTTTAAACTGAATAGAGAGAGACATTCAGAGGAAATTTGTGTTTTTATTCACTGTGACTATAAAATAGTCTGGCGAACAAAAGCATTAAGACTGGAGGCAAGAAGACATATTAAGATACTCTTGCGAAATTTCAGTTTCTGACCAAGATAGTAAGCCAAAGAGGGAAGAGGTATTTATACATATAATCTAGAGGGAGTAGTAAATACTTGAGTGCAGAAAGACAGTGAAGAACTATGCTCGTATCAAGATTTCCAACTTGGTGTACTAGGACTTCGGTACCATTGTCAATGGCCGTGAGAAAGGACACAGCAAAGGGAACATAGGTTTAGAAGGGAACATAGGAACTAGAAGAGGAAAATCCTCCAGCTCATTTATATGTGTACAACCAAACATTCTAGTACTATTCAAAAAGGGGAGAATGGAAATTGTTAGTGATTAACAGTCTTTTCTACAAATATGCATTTTGGAATAACTTTGGAAGAATATCAGAAAATTACTTGCAGTGGTTATCTGTGAAGAGGAACAAGTTAAAACAGTGTACATGAGGGTAACACTCACTGGAAAGTTTTCATAATATATCTTGTTATACATTTTGATTTGTGCCCCCTATGTATTACCTATTTACAATAAATTGGGTAATTAAAAACTGTTCTCTAAAGGTTAATAAATAAGAATAAAAATTTATGTTCCAGGCAGTCTCAGCTTTGGTAAGAAGCAAGGAGAGTCTTGTGTCCATGTTTGGGTTAGAACATCACAGAAGGAGCCCATGTCATAGCTCAGTGAGCTAATAGTTCCATCTTTCTATTTCTTAAAAAAAATTTAATGTTTATTTTAATTTTTTGAGACGGATAGAGCTTTAGTGGGGGAGGGGCAGAGAGAGAAGGAATCGCAGAATCCGAAGCAGGCTACAGGCTCTGAGCTGTCAGCACAGAGCCCAACACAGGGCTCGAACTGGTGGACCACAAGATCATGACCTGAACTGAAGTCGGCTGCCCAGCCATCTGAGCCACCCAGGCACCCCTACTTCCAACATTTTTAATGACCTAATGACAAGAAGGTATAGCACAAGTTGCTTTAGTTTTCTATCTTTGTATAACAAACAGCAGTTGGAAATAACCCAAATTTATATCACATTTCCCTGTGTTCAAATTTTGGCATGCTTTATCTGGGGCCTCTGTTCAGAATCTCATGATACTGAAATCAAGATGTCCCCTGGCTATGTAATTGTGGGCAGGCTCTCAGCTGGAAAGATCCATTCATAGGCTCACTGGGTTGTTGGAAGAATTCACTTCCTTGCAGTTGTGGGATTGCAGCACTCATTTTGTTGCTAGCTTCCCACTCCTAGGAGCTGCTCTCAGGTCCTAGTGACATGGCCTTGTCCATCTCAGCAGTGGAGAACATGAATTGCATCAAAACTTACTCATGATTTGAATGTTTCTCATGTCCCTTCTGCAAAACCTGAAGAAAATTCTGTGTTTTTTTTAAATTATTTTTTAATGTTTATTTTTGTTTTTGAGAGAGAGAAAAGGGCAGAGAGAGGGAGACACAGACAGAATCTGAAACAGGCTCCAGGCTCTGAGCTGTCAGCATAGAGCCTGACGCAGAGCTTGAACTTAGGAATGGTGAGATCATGACCTGAGCCAAAGTCAGAGGCTTCGCCACCCGGGCACCCCGAAAATTCTGTGCTCTTAAAGAGCCCTTGTGAATAGGATAGGTGCACTCTGAAAGTCTTTCTTTATTAAAGTCAACTGTACAATATAGTGTAAGCTAAACAAAGGAGTAATATCATATATTGAAGTTCCAGCCATATTCAAAGGGAAGGGGATTATCTCCTTCATATTTTAGGAATAATTTTGCCAGATGAAGTTATTAGTTGACAGTTTTCTTTCTGCACGTTGCCTGCTTATTGACCTACATGGCTTTGCTGAGAAGTTTGCTGTCAGTCTTATTGTGGGTCCCTTGTGTGTGATAAAGCACTTGCCTCTTGCTGCTTTCCACAGTCTCTCTTTGTCATTCTATAATGTGATTATGATGTGTCTCTTTGTGGATATATGAGCTTAACCTAACTAAAAGCTCTTTCAGCTTCTTGCATGTGTACATTAATGTTTTTTATCATATTTGAGGAGATTTCAGCTACTGTCTCTTCAAATATTCTTTCTTCCTATGTTAGCAGGCTTGATGGTATTTCATAGGACCCATAGGATCTGTTCATTTTTTTTCTTATGCTAGGTAATCCTGATTGATCTGTTTTCAAGTTCAATTGTTCTTCTGCCCTAATCTGTTTAAATCCACTATTGAACTCCTCTAGTTATTTTTTTTCAAATTTTAGTTTTTATACTTTTCAAATCTAGAATTTCTATTTGGCTCCTTTTTTATAATTTTTATCTTTTTATTGGTATTCTCTATTTGGTGAGACAAAATTAGTTATTCATAATTTGTAACATTTTGGTGAGACATGCATTCTGTTACTTCTTAGATAAGGTTTTCATAAGCTATTTGGATATATTTTAAATGGCTCATTTAGGGGATGTTTGGGTGGCTCAGTCAGTTAAGCATCTGACTCTTCAGCTCAGGTCATTATCTCATGGTTCCTGAGATGGAGGCCCACATTGGCTCTGAGCTGACAGAGGCAGAGCCTGTTAGGGATTCTCTCTCCCCCCCCCCTCTCTCTACCCCTCCCCTGCTCACACCTGCTCTTTATCTCTCAAAATAAATGAAAAACATAAATACAATACATGTAATACAAATAATAAATAAATAATAAATACAAAACTTGTAAAAACATGTAAATCAACATAGTTGATTTAAAGTATTTGAAAACTGGGGCTCCTGGGTGGCTCAGTCGCTTACACATCCAACTTCGGCTCAGGTCATGATCTCATGGTTTGAGTTCAAGTCCTCAAGCTCTCTGCTGTCAGCACAGAATCTGCTTTGGATCCTCTTTCCCCTTCTCTCTCTACCTCACCCCTGCCTGCACTCACTCTTTCTCAAAAATAAACATTAAAACACTTTTTTTTTAAGTAAAAAATAAAGTATCTGAAAACTAAGCCCAGCATCTGTGATTCCTCAGGATCAGCTTAGTTTCTTTTTATTTTTTTTCTGGTTATCTGAGCCTTGTTTCTTTCATGGGTTATAATTCTTTTGAAAAATGGTCATTTTGAAAATTGTAATGTGGTGAGAGCAGATAATCATACAGCAGATAATCATACTTTTGTTTTGATGATTTTTCTGAACTAAATTTGTAAAAGTTTGAGTGTGACTAAAGGTCATACTTCCTCTGGGATCTGGAGAAGAATCCCTCCTTGTGTCTATGTAGTTTTTGGTGGATCCAGAAATTCTTGGCATTTCTTGGCATGTCTTTTATACTTTTCAAAGAGCCTGCTACTGTAATTTCTATAATATTTTACTGTAATTTCTATAATACTATTCCAGATAACTTTATGTAGTAGTATTTCATGTAAATGAGAAATAAAGCCAACCTTTAATCTTGTACCCCCAGTCTTTAAACATTTTAAAGTTAGATTTATTTCTTGCAGGGTAGGCTTCCTCCCTAGGTGCCTTGGCTAACTTTTTAAAAAAATCCTTTTAAATCTTATCAATGTAAGTTACATTAAATTATTTATATTTATAAATTACAAAATGTTGCTTTCAAGTTCTAATTTTAAGGTTACCTTTTACCTGAAATCATAGCATCTTTTCACTTTATGAATTTGTTTTTACCATCACACAAAATTCTATAGTTTTTACACCACAATACAATTTTAAACATTATAAAAAGTTATATTTAAGATTTCTTTATACTATTGTTTTTTAGATTACATACCTATAAATACTGGAAACCCTTGCTGAAATAATTAAGGCTATAAAAATGAGAGATATTTTCTTATAACAATACCACTTGTTTCTCTGAACATTTTTCAAGCCCTAAGCGAAAATGATATAGTGAATGATGTTTATTAAAAATTAGCTATCGGGGCACTTGGGTGGCTCAGTCAGTTAAGCGTCTGACTTCGGCTCAGGTCATGATCTCCCAGTTTGCGAATTTGAGCCCCACATCAGGCTCTGTGCTGACAGCTCGGAGCCTGGAGTCTGCTTCGGATTCTGTGTCTTCCCCTCTCTCTAATCCTCCCCTGCTAGCACTCTCTCTCTCTTTGTGTATCAAGAATAAATAAATATTTTTTAAAAAGTAACAAAATGTAGCTATCATTTTACAATTGGATTTTATCATCCTCTAGCATTTTTAAAAGCAAAAAAAGAAAAAGAAAAAATCTGGAAAAAAAAGAAATGAAAATAGATGTGTTATTCCTATCAATTAATACTGTAATTTTTTAAACACGACACATGCCCTTGTTTTGCCATTCACCAAGTACAATGCATATCAGGGATATTAAGAATAGTTAATTTGTAAAATAGGAGATGTAAAATAGGAGGAGAGGTGAGGCATGAGCCAACCATAAAGTCTTGAACACTTATCTATTATTTGGCATATTGATTTTAAGATAGCATGTGTAATATATAAAATATGCAGAAATTGAGGATTGGAAATTGATTTACTTTAAATCTTGCTGCCCATGGGTCACTTGGAAAACCTTCATATACCCTCACATTAACCATGACTGCTGCTTCTTTGTCATCTGCAAACTGCCCATGAGTAGTTAAGACAAACGCTGGATACATTTTAGAAGTAAAAACAAAGAGTTAACCCTGTTGATCGAGGGAGACTAAGTAAAAGCTACACCATAAGAATGGTGTCTTAGTGTTAAGGTTTCATTTCCAAACAAAGAATTGTACTTGAGCAGCTGCTCTGTTAGAATCAGTTTCTATACTACTGTTTCTCAACTAGCCAGACTAACTCTTGGTTGCTATCAGAAACGTTAATACCTTCCTTTTTCAAACTCAAAATTCAACTTGGAAGTGTGATGCCAGACTTTAACATCTAATTTGGTGATGTCATTATTTTATCATTGAGAAATATACTGTTTTATTGACTTATATTTTAATTTTAAACTTCTGAAAATATTCGCATACTCTTGGCAGGGCATTAATGGGCAAGGAAGAGAATTTATCACATTCTCTGTAGTAATCAGGAGATTGAAAAATGTGACAATATGATCTTTATAGAAAGATAAAATTGGAATTCCAGTGCATGAAGAGAATATTCGTAACGGAGGAGATTTTTATTCAGGTAACATCTTTGAAATCTTCTTTTGAATAAAAGAGAATTATGATTATTCACAAGAAAGGATTTCAAGGTTAAAGTTGCAATTGACTGTGGCAGAAATTGTGTCCCCCAAAAAGGTATGTTGAATTTCTAAACCCTGGTTCCTGTGAATATGACCCTATTTGGAAACAAGGACATTACAGAATGAATAAAGTTAATGTGCTCTCATGCTGAATTAGTGTGGGCCCTAATTCCAATGGCTACTGTCCTTATAAGGAAAGGGAGAGTTATAGACAGAGAGATACACAAAACAGAAGGCCATGTGAGGACAGGAGCAGAGATGGGATTTATACTGGCACAAACCAAGGAAGGCCAAGAATTACTAGCACCCACCAAAAAACTAGAAGAGGCAAGGAAGGAATTTATCCAGTGTTTTGGATTGAGCATAGTCTTTCTGACAGTTTGATTTCTGACTTCTGGCCTCCAGAACTGTGAGAGAATAAATTTCTGTTTTGTAAGTCACCAAATTGGTGGTAATTCCCCTGTCAGCTCCAGAAAGTTACACATTGACTATTCATTAAATCTGTATCCTTCTATTCTTGAGCTTGCTGTCGGACTAAATTTCGCAGACAATCTTGTTTTAGCCACATGACTGAGTTATAACCAATGAAACATGACAGAAATAATAAATGTCACTAGCTGATCAAGCAAACTTTTATATAGTCAATTTTTTCAGTTCTGTGCTGTTCCACTTTGATAGGCTTCCAGATTTTTGTAAGATACTTATTGGAGATGGGCGATCCTTTATCAGTTTAGGTCCCTCAGGGTTCTAATGAACTACATTAAACTTAGCAGCTGTTTTGTTATGATGCTGAAAATTTGGTGTTTTATGCTAACTAATTCACTGGAGATTAGTTTACAGGTTGTTTTACAGAAAAGGAAGATATCAGTCCAAAAGATTTTCAGTGTTAGATACCATTGAAATCTGTTTTGTAGATTATGCCTTCACACTGCTCTGTAGTATTCCATTTGATATATTTAAAAGTGACTTTGGCCTCTACAGAACTGTACATAAAATATAACTTAAGAGGTAATATGCCTTTATTTTGAAAGGCAAAACAAATATTTATTTTTTTAGAAAAGAGAAATTATTGAGATAAAAATCATTTGAGAGAAAGCAGTAAATATTAAAGATGATAAACAACTATCTCTGGTTAATAAGTAACATGCAGATGATAGGCTTCCTTGAAGAAACGAAAATTAAAGAGAATGCAACTCTCCAAAACTTTGAAAATACTATTGCAATAGTATACCACATTCCTGAGAATATTGGTTCATAAATGCTAATATTTCAGTCTTTTAAAGAAAAAAAAAAGTCTTTTGGGCATCTAGAAAGAACATATGATTATAAAATACAGAATAATATAATCAAATGCATTTATAACAATTTTTCATGTTAATATGAAGGTGTAAAGCAAAAATTATGTATTCAGCAAAACTTTCAAGTAAAAAAGTACAAACTGACTGAGAGCTCTTCCTGAGGTACTTACCAGGAAATAGAATTCAGATAACCAAAAGATACTTAAGAGATTTTGACACAGAATCTGTGACTTCTGACTAAATGATCATTAAAAAGGAGGAAGAAATAGCAATTACAGAATGATCTAATTTTATCATCTATATCCTTCATAATCAGCAATGCTGGTATGTAAGAGAGACATAGATGTAGTAGGAATGTGTTTTAATAAAACTCATTAAAGATTGCTGTCTTTAATTTGGATTGGTTTTACACATATGAACTTGTGAAAGTTGTCTTAAAAAGGCCTGGGGGCAATTACTCATCCAGTAGCAAAGAGCATCTAAACACCCAGACTGTAGTGTTGAAATGCTTTTTTCTGACTGTAAGATACCAGAAATGATAGAGATAGCTGATTCTGGGTATAGCTTCCAGGGAAGCAAATATACAAGATGATGCTGGAACATTGTGCTAGATCATATCACAGGAGATGTTTCCTGGAACATATTGAAGGGACACAGGAGATGATAACAAGAGGCTTTCATTAGTCCCTTTAGTCACATTATATGTGACATTTGAGCTTTAATTATGACAATAGATTGAGTAATGAAAGTGTAATTGAGAGGAAGTATCTCTTTACAACAGAATAGCAGTTAGTAAATAAAAGGCAATTATAAAACTGGAATACAAACACAGTATGTAGATTAAGCAGACACAAACTAAATATATCAGTATAGATACTAAGCATCAATGGCTCTTACCATCACAAATTAGAAACAATCTGATATTATTTACCTCTTGCAGTTCTACCATATGCCATCTTGAGTCAAAGTTTGAGTCTTGCAAAGGAAATAAAACTGAAGACTGATCCAGTCTCTGATTCAGGGGCCAACTTACAGAAAGTATAGAAGACAAGGAAGCAGACTTAACTGCATCAGTATATGCAATCAGTAAAACCCAGAGTTTGGAGAATACTACAGTTCAAATGGACCAAATTCATTCAGTGTATTTTTTTTACATAAAATAAAACATCAAAAAGCTGAATAAATAATCAATTTTGTACCTAAGGTCTTTGTCTTCTGAAATATCTGAAACACAAATTAAATACAATTACCTATGTAAGGATAGAAGTGCAGACAATTGTCATTCTCCAAGAATTACTTGAATTACATTTTGTTGAAAAATAAAAGAGCTGTTATAGTATATGTTAACAATAACTAAAGCAACAACAAAACATCTTTCTTCCAAAAATGTTTTAGAGTTGTAGCCAGTTATTGTAACTATATGCATATGATCCAGAAAATGCTTAGAGATTCAAACTGATCAATTAAATTAGTGAAAGTCACTTAGTGTTAAATTCACTCTGTCAGCATGTGGTAGATCCGCTGAATTAAACCAAATTTTCCACCCAAACAGGTTAATTAGTGCTCATTAGCAAACTCATTCATTTTGCTGTTCTTTGCCAGGCTGTATGACTCTTATGAATATTAGACAGATGTTATCTTCTAGCACTGCTGGAAACTCCCTACAGAAGAGTCTCATCTCATTCCCTTTTCAAAGGCCTTTTGTTTCTAACAAATGTATCTCCTGCCACCTTTGGGATGATTCCCTGGCTACAATTTTTAAACTATTTAAAACAACAAAGATGTTATAATAATTATAGCAAGTAATTGTGGATTAATTTGCATTTTATAAACCACTTTCTTTTCCATTATCACCTTTGTTATTCTCAATTATCCTTTTAAATGATTTATTGTTAAGTTTGGGAAGCATTACAATTCATCCAAGGTCATACAATTAGTAAATGATGAGCTCTGTAGCTTTAACTCAGGACTTCCGAATGCAGTTATGTATCATTTACACACATGCTCACATACACATTCAAACTCCAGTCTTCTGAACAAAACTCTGCATTACTTTTGCAAAGCCCTACAACACAGTCAATATCAATATATAGCTGTGATTCAAGTGGTGATTAATGAGTACCAAGTAGTGTTTAAAGTTCTGAAGAGACAGAAGTCAAATTATATCAATTCTACTTTTATGTAGTGTATAGTCTTACCATGAAAAAGTAAGATTTTACTTATTATTCACATTACTAAATGTAGATTCTCTTCTGCCTCCTTAAGCCATATTATTAAACATACACAATGGAATAGAGAGGTCTGAACACAAGGACTAGAATCCAAAAAAGCCAGGCTTTCACTTTTCTTTAGTGAAACTATGATTTTGAGTACATTATTTAAATTTCTGGGCCTTATTTTCTGTCGCGCCAAAATGGCTTATTTTAGCACCAATTTGAAATGATGCATAAAAAATATAAAGCACTTAGTACAGTGGTTCCCACAAGTAAGTGCTCAATAAGTGTTTGTTACTAAGTTATTATCTCAACGGAGAGATCAAATTTAAGTGCTTATTTAGCATTTCTCGATATCATTTAAGTAGGTTTAGTGTTCCGAGGATAACTCAGTGACCCACAGAAAATTCAGTGCTATGCGTAGAAGCATCTAGAAAAACAGTAAAAAACCCACTATAAGAGTGAGCATTAATTTAAAGGTGATTTTTCCCATGTGATTTTGAAAGTAAAGGCCAGAGCAGTTTTGATATTGCTGTTTCTGCACTCTTTGTTCATGTCCTGACACCTGTTTGCCATCTGTTAATGTGAATTAGTATACTCAACTGGCTGGTGAAAACTTTTATATACATTTAATATAAGTTTTTCCCTAGATGAATGATTAAGGTCAAATAGAATTCACATAGAATTCACAATATTAATTGGTAAGTGGATACCTAATACAGAATAAAAAATAATCTGTTATTTAATACAGTGTCATTAAAATAGAATATTCAGAATAATAATATAATTATGAAAAGTATCTATGAAAAAAATCTTAACAGGGCTTTGTAAGAAATGAAATGACATATAACAAAACAAATGTCCATGAAACAAATGATAAAAAGTGAGCAAATTGAAATATAAACTTTCCTTGATTGGAAAGAAGTACTTCCATACTGGTAAGTACCTCAAAATCCACCTACGGTGGGCAGATTTACAATATGTAGTATTTACACTGCATTCTCAATTTTAAGAATTTAGCTGAAGAAGCTATTGAGTCTGGAAGTAAATGTGCATCTAAAATGTATATTAATCAGGATAGTTTATAATAAGTAAATATACAAAATATTTATTAGCTATTGTTACAGGATAAAAACATGTTATTATAAATGGTATATTGTAATATGTCCTACTTTGGACAAATATTTATCGGGATTGCACATATAGATGATTTAGTATCTGTCTTCCTAGCTACTTATATATGTATATGTAGATACATAAATATATGTTTCTAGATATCAAAAA